>CM027125.1:40225779-40950280 GCA_015476505.1 Urochloa ruziziensis
ATGTTTGGTCAGTTGCTTCTATTGAAAATCGAATTGCACGTGACTCTGATTAAACCCGCATTGGACTGAAAGGCGCAGGGTGTGTACTAACAGCGCATTTACAATTGAACCAGATATTATACTGAAGCCCAGAGATAATGTTATACTTGTACTCCCTCGATCCGTCCACCTTGTGTCAGGTATCTTTTGATTTTAGGAAGCAAAACGTTGTAAGTTTAGTCAGTAGTTAGTTGGATCTGGACATTTGATTGTAGCGCGATGGATCGCTCCATGACCTCTTTGGCTCTACACGACCAGTTGTGCAGGTTCTTTTTCTCACTTCGTGACGTTGCTGTAATTTGGTGACATTTGGCCACTTGCTGTCAGATAAAATCAAGTGGTCTCTGGGCCGTGTTTAGTTCCTCCCTTCCTATGAAAAGTTTTTCATTTAGAAACTCGTGCCAGTTCATTTCTATCTCTGTGCACGCTTCTATAGAAATGATATTTTTCACTCTCTCTTCGAACTTTAGAGCTGTGATTATTAAACTCGAACCACGATATGGTTTATTGTACAATTTTTATTATTGGTTGATCGATGACTTCACAAATATTAAGTCAACTAGCCCAAAAAATAGTTCCAGTTGTGGACTTTTTTTTGTCTCCCTCGGCACCCCGATTGTAGCCCACTCTTGGGACACTTGAGCAAGTATTATGGAGTACAGTCAGCAGGCGAAACAGCATACCACGTCAGCCAAATCTGATGTGAAGGAACGAGAAAAGAAGAGATGGCGGTAGCTTCAGCGGGCGCATGCACATTTTCCCATCCCATCAGCATCGCTTGCGCACTCTGATTGGTTGTGGTCCCTATGAAAGTGATGGCGGGGCATTAAAACGACATGGTCCCCGGCCACCATGGTTCGGCGGCTCGCATGACCTAGAGGCCCAGGCGCTCGTGTGCGGGCGAGTCTATTAATCTTGCTCTTATGGGCTTAGCGTGTTTTCCGTCTATTGATTTCAGGCCTTGGCCCCACCATCAGCTCGTCGCCGGCTGCATTAACACCGGGATATGCAGTGGCTGCGCCACGATTTCCACGCGCCGGAGAACAGATTGCCAGTTTGCCACGATAAGAGCAAGTATTATAGTGGGCTATAAGTTCGTTAAATGCTGAGGTGGAGGAGAGAGGAGAGGAGAGGAAAGAGAAGAGAAGTAAGCAGTAAGCTTAGAGCCCGCTTATGCACAAGAACCAAGAAACTTTGTGAGAGAGACAGGTGGGTCATGCATTAATTGTGAAGAGCTAAACCATTATATGAGTGGGCTAAAAGAAAGTTAAAAGCAATCCTTGCACCCAACTGCTGGCTATATTATAAGCCTTACTCAAATGAGACCCTATCGTGCTCCACGATGAGCGGAATGGCGTTTCAGCTCCCCGCTCGCCACGCATCGTACATTGATGGGTGGCCCACCATAATTACTGGTTTGTTTCTTGCTCCACAATATTTCGATCTATTTCTCACCTGCCCGCGCGCGACAGTAGTAACATTTTTCCTAACACGCTGATTTTTCACAAAGGCTGGCACGAATAGACTAAATAGAGTGGCACAAAATATTGTCAATCCATGTCATGGAAGGGGTGATCACACTGCATGAGACTATACACGAAATGCACACAAGAAAACTTGATGGGGTCGTTTTCAAAATTGATTTTGAAAAGGCTTATGATAAAGTCAAGTGGTACTTTTTTCAACAAACTCTAAGAATGAAAGGATTCGTACCTAAATGGTGCATATGGATAGAAAGCTTTGTGTCTGGAGAAAGTGTTGGGATCAAAGTCAATGACGACATTGGCCACTACTTCCAAACAAAAAAGGGACTACGTCAAGGTGACCCAATGTCACCAATCTTATTTAATATCATCGCAGATATGCTAGCCATCTTAATTAAGAGGGCAAAGGATGATGGTCAAATAAGAGGGGTGATCTCCCATCTTATAGAGGATGGGTTATCAATATTGCAATACACAGATGACATTATCATCTTCTTAGACCATGATCTAGACCAAGCCAAAAACATGAAATTACTACTAACTGTTTTTGAGCAATTATCAAGTCTTAAAATTAACTTTCACAAGAGTGAAATCTTCTGTTATGGCAAAGCAAAAGAATTCGAAGATGAATATACTGAGCTCTTTGGTTGCAACACGGGAGAATATCCATTCCGTTATTTAGGGATCCCGATGCATCATAGAAAACTTCTAAATATTGACTGGAGAAAGATCGAAGAGCGTTTCGAAAAGAAACTCTCCTGCTAGAAGGCTAAGCACCTGTCATATGAAGGCAAATTAATTCTCATTAACTCCGTGCTTAGCAGCATGCCCATGTTTATGATGTCATTTTTTGAGATACCAAAGAAGGTACTGAAGAAGCTCGATCAATATAGATCGAGAATTTTTTGACAAGGTGGAAAGGATAATAAGAAATACCGCCTAGTGAAAGGACCGTGATGTCGCCTAGAGGGGGGGTGAATAGGCGCACCTACAAATTTCACTCAAAATGCAGCGGATAAAATTCACTGCCTGCCAAATCGGCACTGCCGAGTTTTCCAACTCGGCACTGCCGAGTATACAGAGGTATACTTGGCTGAGCAGTCAATGTAACCGGCACTGCCGAGTTTATGAACTCGGCACTGCCGAGTACACACAGAGCAGAGTGAGAACAATTTCTAAGTGCGAGTAAATAAGTTTTGGATCAAACCCCAAATGTGGAGGATGCTCAGATGATTTTCCTTAGCAGGTTCACACAGTCCCTGCACACAAGAAAATCAACAATCTCTCCAAGAACACAAGTGTTCGATGGAGATCTCCTCAAATCCACAATACAATAATCAGTCACAATTGACACAGGGATTTTACCGAAGTTCAGACCCACTGCATGCCCACAACAAGGCAAGATCAGTGGTTCCTAATCTCCGTTTGAGGAGCTCCGCGAAGCCTCCCCGCCAAAGTGCTACTCAAGCACACTATGGCCCTTCACTAAGAAGAATGGTTCCCTTGAGGTGGAAACCGACCTTTACAAACTTCCCGTGACAGCCCACACAACCGGGTGCTCACCGGGCAACGCCTAGCCGTCTAGGAGCAAAGCTCCAAGAGTAACAAATGCGAATCACACGATTTTGTATCAACTCAAATGCTCAAGGTTTTGCTGTGCTCTTGATGTCTCTCAAGCTATCTCTCTCTCAACCCAACACAAAAATATCACTTTGAATGTGCAATCTCACAAAGAGAGGTTGGGGAGAGCTTACTTGGCTTTTGCTTAGCTTAGAACAGGAAGAAAGCACACAGAAACCCTCAGAAGCAGCCGCTAGCAACAGTTGAGGTCGTGGGGTATAAATACTCCACTCCAAGAAGACTAGCCGTTACTAGCCGTTGTGAACCCGGCACTGCCGAGTTCACCAACTCGGCACTGCCGAGAATTTGAATGAACTAGCCGTTGGCACACTCTATGTACTCGGCACTGCCGAGTATATACACTCAGAAACTCACAAGTGTGTGCGTGAGGCTTTTGTGTTTCTCTCAACTCACTTAGGTTACTTGAGCATTGAGACTGAGCCAAAACACTAAGTGATGCATCCCTCTTGATAGTACGGCATACCTATACTCAAGATCAAAGATAAAATGGATTTCTACAACTTGAGCTTCTCATTTGCATATTCATGCCGTGTCTTGATCTTTCTCAACCTGAGGAGTGCATCTTATTTGGTTCTGTGAACTGAGCACATTTTTCCTTGAGCTAGTGACTTGAACCTTTGTCTTTGAATGAAATCAACTTCTAGTTCAATTCACTTGTTTCTTTAAGATTGACGCTTCTCTACAATAAACTCTTCATGACCAAGATTCATCGAGTTGAATTCAAAGAAAGTTTCTTCACCCTTAGCAAAGACTACATGACTCAAGCCTCAACTTGATCACACATTGCTTGGTACCTTGAAACACTATCCCGAACTTCGACTCTTCACCTTAGCATCACTTAGAGCTTCATGTAGGCTTGCATCATTCATGAAGTCCATTTATCAATTTTGACCATTTGATTTGAATCACAATGTCCATGCCTCATATACAAGCTATGTATTAAGTGTAGATCAATGATGTCCCATACCATCATCTTTCTTGACCATTTTTCCCTTAGCTTGCACTTTGATTTTATTTTTGGTTCTTCTCTTTAAATAAATATCTCATTTCTTTGCAAGAGAATCCCTTCTAGTGCTATGTCATCATCAACAAGCTTCATCTTGATATGAGATTAAATAGTTGCCATGAACACATGTCTCAATTCGAATTAACTCATTGCTTGCCAATTTTTCACTATTGACCTTAGCCTAGTCAAATGACTTGTCGTATGAGCCTCTTTGAATTACCATATGGAATAAATCTCTTGTAACCAATTCATTGATTTTATGACAAATTCCTGCTCATAAACTCAACAAGATCATTAGCTCTTTAATCTAGGTGTCACTCAATTCACCAAAACCCACTAGGGGCCTAGATGCACTTTCAATCTCCCCCTTTTTGGTGATTGATGACAACCTTGATTAAAGCTTACAAAATATATATCAATGAAGCTTTTAGATGCTCAGATTTAGGTTGAGCTCCCCCTAAGTATGTGCAAAGTTTGAATTCAACCAATTTGGCCTTAAATGCCAATTTTTGCACATATTCATGAAAACATTGAGCTCCCCCTTAATCTCAGCATCTGTGGGGTGCAGAACAAGTGTGTGCACATGTATAACGTGATGCATATGACAAATATCACATAAAACATAAAATGGAAGAAATGGTCAGTTCTGTCACAATGTACTCGGTACTGCCGAGTTTTTACACTCGGCACTGCCGAGTGTATTAAGCACACCAGGATGTACCTGTGTACTCGGCTCTGCCGGGTTGCAAGATTCGGCACTGCCGAGTGCACAGAGTACACTTGGCTCAGAACTGAGAAAATCAACATTTCATCAAAACAATCCATTTCAACACACTAACATGCATCAAGTCTTGAATTTAAGCAACTAAACAAGGTTCACCACACAAATAGCACACATTACAATTTTTCTCAAGTCCAAATGAGCTAAAACGAAATTTATTACAACTGTGTGTGGCATACCACACCCAAACCGGCACTGCCGGGTTTGGATACTCGGCACTGCCGAGTATACAGGGACAGAGACACTGAAAAATAGAAATGAAGCTTTGACTTGATCTTTCTCTCCCCCTTTGTCATCTATCACCAAAAAGGGTCTCAGGGGAGTATATCTGTAAGCTTCTACTACTGATCTTCATCATCATTATCACGCCGTCCTCCAAGGCCACTCGATCCTTGGCCTGGATCACCAAGATGAGTTCCAAAGATCCAATCACCAAACGCCTCGGAGCTAGGAGGCTGCGGAGTCATGTAGGAAGGTGGATGTGGAGGAGGCACATATACATACGGAGGTGGCTGCTGTGGAGGCTGGGACGATGGAGGCACGTATGGCTGCTGCTGTGGAGGTGGAGGAGGTGCAGCTGGATATGGCTCATCGACATTTGAAAAGAAGGTGGATCCATATTGATTATAGTACGGAGCAGCTGCCATCTCACGCATCAAGTCATCCATAGATGCAATCTCTGGCTCAGAACTCGAAGAAGAAATGGGAGAGCGAGGTGGATCAATGTGTAAGGCATTATGAATTAGTTTCAGCTCATCCATTTGCTTCTTGTCTCGAATTCTTTGTGCTCTTTGCTCAACTTGGATATCTCTTTGACTCTTGCACATCCCCACAAATAAGTTAAACATTTTCCTCATTGGGGATGGTGGCTTCTCCACATGTTCCTCCCTGGAACCACCATGCCTAGAACGTGAGCGTGACGGGGCTGGTGGAGCACTAGGAGCCCCTTGGGCACCCCCAATATCTCCTAGGGCTTCCACAGTCTGTCTCATCTGTATCACCTCACTGAGTGTCACACCTGGATGGTAGTCAAGATCAATGCTAATAGCTGTGTGTGTAGTCACACTCAAACCTCATCTGTGTCTTGTGGTTGATCATGAACATCAAGTAAGCACCATAACCACAGCTCTTTTGGGGAGATTTAGATATATCTTTGATCTCTTCCCATATGAAATCAAAAACACAGAACTCCTCCTCAGTGGGTGTCATGACATGTAGGAGATTTCTCAAGAAGGAGGAAATGTTCTCATGATCACCTTCTCTAGGTGCCAGAGTCTTCCTGAAAAATTTGTTGAGATAACCATAGAAAGGAATCAAGCCCTTGGTCTTCCCATATATCCACTCTCTCCCTGGCATATACATGTCCCCCATGTCTTCCTTAGGAAGATGAGAACCTATGTGAATCTTTCTCCTGTCATAATCATACCTCATGCACCCGAATAATCCACCAAACTCAGCATAGCTAATTTTATACCATTTCCCTTCTGTCATCCAATGAACCCATCTCCTGCTAGGGTCATACTCACTGTCATCCCAATAACAGGTGGCATAAAACTGTGCTATGACCTCTGTGTTCCAATCACATTGGAAGCCCATGATGTTATATATGTGCTTTTTCCTGCACTCAAGAATGATCTCATCAAAGATAGGGTCATGCATCTCCTCATATTCCTTCCAGTTTATGAACTGTGATCTAGCCACCTTGTACTTTTTCTTGAGAATGGCTGACATATAGAAATCCTGCTGAAACTTGGTGTGGAAGCGATAGTCCACACTCCTGCCACCCCTCTGATCATTAAAAGGATTTTTCTCTCTTTCCTTGCTTGCCTTGACTGTCATGCCACGACCTTTATAATTCACCTTAGTGTAGTCATGTGGCACTCTAGGCTCTCTCAGAAATACTCCTGGCACAAACATAGGCTGTCCCTGCTCAACCCCATGATCTTCCTCACCCTCATCATCTCCACCCTGCCCCCCAATGCCTCCACTGCTAGCAGCACGACCACCGCTGCTGCTGCTGCCTCTCATATACCGACCACTCCTTTTCTGCCCTCGGGGAGAAACCCGATAATTTTCATCACTTTCCTCCCCATCATCACTTGAGGTACTGTTGTCACCACTATCGTCTCCCTGATGTTCTGGTGCTGCCTCACTGATGTAAAGAGTGGCCCTAGGAAGTGGTCTTCTTGTTGACCTCCTAGGTTCACCGGTTTCTTTTTGCTTGCCCTTGCTCCCAAAGATTTTAAGAGGACGTCTCGGAGGATCTGTGATCATAAAAATATACCAGATACTCAGAATAAGGTAGAGTTGAGCTGAATCATCTAGAGAGATAGAAATGATTGAATGAGTTGGGTGCTGTCTGTGTGTATCCGGCACTGCCGAGTTCTTCAACTCGGCACTGCCGAGTACACACAGGCAGTGCACACCAAATCGAATCAGAGATGTGGGTTGTCTAGATGAATCTGATTCAGGGTAAAGGGTAACTATGTTTATTCCAGTGATAAATACATGATTAATCTTGCAGAAAACACAAGTTGGAAACTCACAGTGTGTACCCGGCACCGCCGAGTTTCGCAAACCGGCACTGCCGGTTACACACAGTGAGATCCCAAATCAAGTCCCCCCAAAATCGACCATGGAAACTTGAATCCGTAACATGGAATATCATCTAGGATGTTGCAGGAGATGTTCTACCAAAGGAATCTAAGAGAACAACCCTAGACAAGTAGATCGGGCAAGAATGGCCGAAATGTACCTTGACTCATGGTGGGGAAGATTTGAAACGCAGAACCGGCAGTAGATCCGGTAGTGCTGAGTAGAAACCACCAAGAACAAGCCTTCAATCCTTGAATCCCACGGCCAATCGCCCAAATCGCCAAGGAATCGCCCCTCAAGAACAGTGGGGCGTCGGGCAGGTGAGGGGAGAGAGAATGGGTGAATGAAGGGGTAAGTCACGGGTTGAATAGAGAAATAACTGTTGGAGCCCCTGTGTACTCGGCGCTGCCGAGATTTGAAACTCGGCACTGCCGAGTATATAGGGTCCGTGACATGAATAAAAGAATTTTATGATTTGATAGTTTTCTAAGAAGATTGATCACAAGATATGTTCCAGATACTTAAATGTCCATAAAAATTCTTGGAACATGGAGATTTGGAGTTGAAAGAAATTCTCAGTTCACATGTAATGTACTCGGCACTGCCGGGTTGTGAAACTCGGCACTGCCGATTACATAGAGCAATTTGAGAACTGAACTTGAGAATTTTGGATGTGGGAGATTGAGAGACTTTAGGATCACTTATAGGTTCCATGACATAAGAAATCCTTTTTAGAATAGGAACCTTGCTAAAGATTTGTGAGAAGATAGAATTTCCAAAGTTTAGCCCTTGAGATGAGATGTGTCTAGCTCCTACGGACTTGAGAGAATCTCATCACTTGTGGTTAGCCAACATTCAGTCAAAGGTAACAATAACCACAGGTGACTTGACGTAGTCACAAAGACCAAGAACCAAATATTTTCCAAAAAGCACACACCTAGCATACTAGTTGGATTTTGCAAATTCTACCTTATGTCACTCAAGCATGTAGCAACTCAAGTCAAGCATCAATCTTAGAATATTCAGCTCATACCCTACAAACTTTTAGAGTTCACTTGACACTAAGCCAAACACATGAGGGTATCAATTAAATATCTAGAGGTGCACTAGAAACTTGATGTGCTTCATGCAAAACATGCACACACTAGCATGTATAGGGCCTAGATGCAGAGATCAATGTAAGTAAGCATGAAAATACATACCTTGGCCCTTGAGTCTCTATTCCCTTCATACTTTGAAGGATTTCACATTTGGGCTTGTACTCGTGCAGCAAATGTACTTCTTGTCATCTCACTCTTGATACATCACGAATAGCTTTGAAGCTTAGAGATAACCATAAGTAGCACACGCCCTAGCTTCATGTTTGATAGCCTTTAAAAATCACTTAGGGCAAATTATCAGGCTACTAAACACTAAGCCATGTCATGGAGAGCTGCCACTAGGAGGGGTATCCAGCCCTTTTTTGACGTTAGATACTTATTTCTAGATGGATTGATGACCTTGAGGTCAAGTGGCATGCTCAAGATGGTTTCTTGCTTATTTCAAGTATATGAAGCATTTCTGATTTTATCCTACACATCATGAAGCTTGAAAGCAAGATTAAGTCCAATGACACAAGATATGAAATTTGCTCCCCCTAAATATGTGCATCAAGGATTGAATTCTTGATAAATGCACTTTCAATCATTTAAGATACTTGAGGATGCTCATTTCATATTTTGGTCAAAATAAACACAACCATAATGCAATAATAAGAGTTTTGTCAAGAAAGTGCTCACTGCCTGTTTTGGCTTGTACTCGGCACTGCCGGTTTTGCCAATCCGGCGCTGCCGAGTATACATACATGATTCTGACCAGGTACCCTCGGATCATCCGACTCGATGTTGTATCCTCCGGGCACCAGACAGAGCCGCCCGGAACTTCTTGTCGGATCTTCCGAGATATGGTCGGATGTTAGGCTTAGAACACTGTCAGAGGCCCTTTGGTCATTTTCTTGGATCATCTGCTCTTGTACCGGATCTTCCGAGGCTTGATGGAGCACGAGATCGATGTTGGCCTTTATACTCGGCACTGCCGGTTTTAGGAAACCGGCTCTGCCGGGTACATATAAGCCTGCCCAGCAGAATAGTTCTTGATTTTTCTTGACCTTCCTTGATTGCTTATCGCATGAGAATGCTCCTGTATAGAAAATGAAACTCTAGCTCTACCACAGAGCTTGTTAGGAGCAACATGTGTCATATTGTGACTAATATTTTGAAATTGACACATTAAGCTACATTGGAGTCTATACTTGAACTTACGTTTAGCAGACTCGAGTATAGAATACTAAGTAGCTAAGAGAGAGGTACTTGTTACTTAAGATGCATTGGAGAACATGATAGATCATTTGTACTTCAACTTGGCATTTTTCACGATTTGAGCAACAACATTGAGCTTGATATGTAAATCATGAAGTGAAGATCTTTTCAAGCTTGCCAAGTTACCAATGCTTCTCCAAGTACCTGCAAAACCTTTTCAAACATATTTTGGTACCCAAACTCCGTTGGGTCCTTTAGAGTTAGTCAGCAAGGATTTGGGAACCCAAATAGCCCTTGTGCTTGTAGAGAATGATTTCATTATCCTACTAGCTTTAGGGCCACCCAAGGATCCCTTAAGTTTATCATTAGCATTGTTGACCACGTTAAGCTTAGGGGTGTTGCCATTTGGACAATCCTTACCAAGATGTCCTTTTCCTCGGCATGTGTAACATACCTTGTGCTTGATGCTGCTTGATATCTTGTTCTTGACCTTCTCAGAATCTTTTCTCTCCAAATATTGCTCTTGAGCTTTATTGAAGCCTTTGTTCATTTTGGGTTGCTGCTGTCTCTTTGTACTCGGCACTGCCGGGTACATGCAGTGTGTGTGGCCTCCCCGGACATGAAGCGATCTTGTGTCCCTTCTTGCAGCAACCAAAGCATTTTCTCTTAGACAGACTTCTTTGTCTTTTGGAGAGTGTTTGCTGGCCTTCTAGCTTTCTTGAGCACATAGAAGCATAATGCCCCATCTTGGAGCACTTGAAGCATTTGATGTGATCTAGAATCTTCTTCTTTGCTTGTGGCTTGCTCTTGTTGGTCTTAGGTGCAGGGTTGCATGGGCTTTGCACTGTTGATCCCTTCTCAAGCTTCTTCACCATGGTTTCACGGTTATCTTGTGAAGGTCGTGCAATGCCCTTGCCTTTTAATTTAGACAAGTCCTTCAAGAGTCTATCCACTTGTTGCTTAAGCATTTCATTCTCCTTGTCTAGATCATCATTGCAATCCTCTATTGTTACTTGCTCAAACCATGATTGCTTTTCTTTCTTCTCCTCTTGTGAACAAAAGTGAGTGGTTGGTTGACTTGATTTCATCATGGTGATCACAACCTCATGAGCTACTTCTAGCTTGGCATGTGCATCTATGAGCTCTTCATTTGAGCACTTGATCTCAATGTGTTGAATTTTCAAATCTACATTCATGTTGATGAGCTCATTCACTTGATCCTTGAGTAGTTTATTCTTTTCTTCAAATGGGACAAGGTAGTTGATTTGAGCTTCCTTGTCATCAAGAAGCTTTTCTAATCTTAATATGTCTTGTCCTTGTTCCATCACTCTCTTCATTGTTTTAGTCACTAGACTTCTTGCTTTTCGTGACATCTTGTTAACCTCGGTCACAAGCTCCTCATCATCACTATCACTGTCGGAGTCACTCTCAGATATAGCCATAAAGCACTGATGAGGATTTCTATCAGAATCAGACCAACACGAGGACGTTGATTCTTCACTCAGTTGTTCTTCTTCAACTTTTCCTTTGTACTCGGCACTGCCGGTTTCAGAAACCGGCACTGCCGAGTACATAGGCTCAGCAGCAACTAGATCTGAGTTTTGACCATTGAGTGATGTCACTTGAAGTTTTGGGTTGATTGTTGATGAAGATGAACAATTCTCAGGTGTAAGTACATCTTCAGGCTCTTCATCATCATCACTCTCAAAATTTTTATATATATCCTTGATGAGAGACCAAACAAGATGTGCATCTCTTCGGATTTCTTTCTTTCTAGAAATGGTGTTCCATATATCTTCACAAACAGACTTTTTTAAGAAGTTAGTAACACAAACATTGAGTTGCAAGCAAGCTAACTCCTCTTTAGTGATGTTAGATCGATTGGTGTTGTTAACATCAAACTTAGGAGGTAGAATGCTAGCAACTAAAATATGTTCAACCATAGGATTTATGTCTCTAAGAGTATTGTGAACATTGCAGGACCAAGAATCAAAGTTTGAGCCATCGAGCTCGAGTGGCTCAAAGTTTACCTCAATCGACATCTTTTCTTCACGGCGGTTAAGCTTGGATGTGAAGCCTTGCTCTGATACCAATTGAAAGGACCGTGATGTCGCCTAGAGGGGGGGTGAAAAGGCGCACCTACAAATTTCACTCAAAATGCAGCGGATAAAATTCACTGCCTGCCAAATCGGCACTGCCGAGTTTTCCAACTCGGCACTGCCGAGTATACAGAGGTATACTTGGCTGAGCAGTCAATGTAACCGGCACTGCCGAGTTTATGAACTCGGCACTGCCGAGTACACACAGAGCAGAGTGAGAACAATTTCTAAGTGCGAGTAAATAAGTTTTGGATCAAACCCCAAATGTGGAGGATGCTCAGATGATTTTCCTTAGCAGGTTCACACAGTCCCTGCACACAAGAAAATCAACAATCTCTCCAAGAACACAAGTGTTCGATGGAGATCTCCTCAAATCCACAATACAATAATCAGTCACAATTGACACAGGGATTTTACCGAAGTTCAGACCCACTGCATGCCCACAACAAGGCAAGATCAGTGGTTCCTAATCTCCGTTTGAGGAGCTCCGCGAAGCCTCCCCGCCAAAGTGCTACTCAAGCACACTATGGCCCTTCACTAAGAAGAATGGTTCCCTTGAGGTGGAAACCGACCTTTACAAACTTCCCGTGACAGCCCACACAACCGGGTGCTCACCAGGCAACGCCTAGCCGTCTAGGAGCAAAGCTCCAAGAGTAACAAATGCGAATCACACGATTTTGTATCAACTCAAATGCTCAAGGTTTTGCTGTGCTCTTGATGTCTCTCAAGCTATCTCTCTCTCAACCCAACACAAAAATATCACTTTGAATGTGCAATCTCACAAAGAGAGGTTGGGGAGAGCTTACTTGGCTTTTGCTTAGCTTAGAACAGGAAGGAAGCACACAGAAACCCTCAGAAGCAGCCGCTAGCAACAGTTGAGGTCGTGGGGTATAAATACTCCACTCCAAGAAGACTAGCCGTTACTAGCCGTTGTGAACCCGGCACTGCCGAGTTCACCAACTCGGCACTGCCGAGAATTTGAATGAACTAGCCGTTGGCACACTCTATGTACTCGGCACTGCCGAGTATATACACTCAGAAACTCACAAGTGTGTGCGTGAGGCTTTTGTGTTTCTCTCAACTCACTTAGGTTACTTGAGCATTGAGACTGAGCCAAAACACTAAGTGATGCATCCCTCTTGATAGTACGGCATACCTATACTCAAGATCAAAGATAAAATGGATTTCTACAACTTGAGCTTCTCATTTGCATATTCATGCCGTGTCTTGATCTTTCTCAACCTGAGGAGTGCATCTTATTTGGTTCTGTGAACTGAGCACATTTTTCCTTGAGCTAGTGACTTGAACCTTTGTCTTTGAATGAAATCAACTTCTAGTTCAATTCACTTGTTTCTTTAAGATTGACGCTTCTCTACAATAAACTCTTCATGACCAAGATTCATCGAGTTGAATTCAAAGAAAGTTTCTTCACCCTTAGCAAAGACTACATGACTCAAGCCTCAACTTGATCACACATTGCTTGGTACCTTGAAACACTATCCCGAACTTCGACTCTTCACCTTAGCATCACTTAGAGCTTCATGTAGGCTTGCATCATTCATGAAGTCCATTTATCAATTTTGACCATTTGATTTGAATCACAATGTCCATGCCTCATATACAAGCTATGTATTAAGTGTAGATCAATGATGTCCCATACCATCATCTTTCTTGACCATTTTTCCCTTAGCTTGCACTTTGATTTTATTTTTGGTTCTTCTCTTTAAATAAATATCTCATTTCTTTGCAAGAGAATCCCTTCTAGTGCTATGTCATCATCAACAAGCTTCATCTTGATATGAGATTAAATAGTTGCCATGAACACATGTCTCAATTCGAATTAACTCATTGCTTGCCAATTTTTCACTATTGACCTTAGCCTAGTCAAATGACTTGTCGTATGAGCCTCTTTGAATTACCATATGGAATAAATCTCTTGTAACCAATTCATTGATTTTATGACAAATTCCTGCTCATAAACTCAACAAGATCATTAGCTCTTTAATCTAGGTGTCACTCAATTCACCAAAACCCACTAGGGGCCTAGATGCACTTTCACCTAGCAAAATGGGACATCATTTGCCGTCCTAAGGATCAAGGGGGTCTCGAAATTATAAACCTCCAACTTCAGAATAAGGCCTTACTAGGTAAATGGATAATAAACTTACTTAATGGCGAAGGGACATGGCAAACACTACGGAGGAACAAGCACCTAAATTCAAAATCTCTAACACAAGTTGGGACTAAACAAGGTGACTCTCATTTTTGAAGAGGACTAATGAAAATCAAAGATGGGGTATTAAATAATGGCTCCTTCCAGATAAAGGATGGAGCACAAACGAGATTTTGAGAGCACAACCGAGATTTTGAGAAGACACATGGGCATCTAATCAGCCATTCGGAAACCTATACCCCAACATATATAACATTAGCTGCAATCTGCATGCTACGATGGCAAATGTCATGGGTACAATACCACTAAACATCTCTTTCAGAAGATCCTTAGTGGGTGAAAAACTGGATGAATGGTTAAGATTAGTAACACAGGTCTCCACTTTCAATTTGACTCGGGGAAGAGACAATTTTATATGTCACCTATCCAAGAGCGGAGGATTTACAGTCCACTCTATGTATCTGCACCTCATTAACGACAGTTTTCCCTCCCGTCATAAGTTGATCTGGAGACTCAAAATTCCCCTGAAAATAAAGATTTTCCTTTGGTACCTAAAAAAGGGGTAATTCTAACAAAGGATAATCTTTTGAGACAAAATTGGAAGGGCAGTCAAAAGTGTAACTATTGTAACTGTAATGAAACAATTAAACACTTGTTCTTTGATTTCCAACATGCAAAGATAATTTGGAGAACTGTACAAATCGCTACCGGTTTGACTCCACATACATCAGTAAACCACATGCTAGGGAATTGGCTTCAAAATTTTAATGCTCAAGAGGCCAATACTATTTTAACAGGGGCATCAGCTCTATGTTGGGCAATTTGGTGTTGTCGAAATGATATTATTTTTGATAACGTTAAACACTCATCTTTTATGCAGGTTATTTTCAGGGGCACGTATTGGCTACGATTTTGGTCAATGTTGCAGCATGAGGAGAGGACAAAGGATCTGTTCATGAAAGCTAGCACTTCTTTGGAAATGGTAGCCTTAGAACTGTTGGCGAGGCATGGATGGAAGCATAATAATAGACTTTGTCAGGCTTGATCTTTCCTTTAATCTCCTGTGTTAATCCAGCGATTGAAGCTGTGAAGATGTAATAATTGAAGGCTGTGTACACTAAACTGTAGAGGCCGGAATATTCCATTATCTAAAAAAGTTAAGGCCAGTCTCAGTGGGAGTTTCATTGAGGTTTAATGCACATTAAATAGGATGCCACATAGACAAAAGTGATGACATGGCAAAAAATTATGAAGAAAGAGAAGGGATGGATTTCATCCTAATGAAACTAGCAATGCATTGTTTCCAAAAGTATGAAACTCAACGGAACTAGCATTGGGGGCTAGAGAGTTTCATTTCATCCAATTTTCACCAATTACTTTTGTCGTAATTAAATGCAAAGACCCACATATGATAATGTGAAATGAAACTATGCATTGGGAGACATTGTTTCATTCATAGTTTCAAAACTCATTTGATGATGCGTCACTATTGGTAATTGCGCTATGAAACTTTGCACTGGGACTAGCCTAATTGCACTTTTACCTTTGTTCTAAATTAAACCATCTTAATTTTGTCCAAATTCACATAGAAATGTATCAACATTTATTATACCCAAAAAAACATTATCATTAAATTTAGCATGATATGTATTTTCATTGTATATGTATTTAATAGCATAAGTGTTGATACTCATCTCTATAAACATGGCTTAAAACAAATCAAGAGGCACACTTGTGTTCATGTTAAGATAGAGGGAAGTAAGCATTACTTTGCCGACGTCATCAAGGAATTGATAGAAAGGACCCATGGTGGCCTTCCAATATTCTTGTGGTGTCTTTTTGTGGTTTTTAGTGTCAAAGGAAATGATAGAATGTGAAGTCCTCACAAACTTGCAATCTGCCTTGTCGATCCTGCCATTAGTTTCGGCTAGCACACAACAAATCCCATCATAAATTTTGGAATTCAACCAAATTTTGAAGGAAAAAAACACTTGCTATCAACGATGGACTTCCCTAACAAGGTTACAAGGAACAAAATCGAGTTTTTCCTTAACCCATGCAGCAGCAGCATGCAGCTAACCTTTCACAGGTGGATCTCAGGGTGCACGGGCGGACCAGCGGTCACTCGCTGTGGGACGACGGGCGGCCAGGAGGCGTGTCTAAGGTTCGATGAATCTTCGTCACACAAGAGCCCGAGAGCCCGTGCATTCTACTGGCTGGAGCGCACGAGATATTTCGACTTGGTGATAAAACAGAGCGACAGAGACATTGCTTGCAGCTCCAAAAGAACAAAAAATCGCCGCAAGAAGCCGTTGAAAAAGACGCATCTTTCAAGTTTCACCTTGTCCGCATCCTAATCGTTTCGTCGTCGTCCAATTGCTCCGACGTCGACGTGCACGGTGCACGGTAGTAGTAGACGAAGGCTGAACCGCGCGAGCGAGCCTGGGCCGTCCGTTTCCCGGCCAGTGAGGAGCTCGTTCTCATTTCTCAATCATCACCTCTTGGGTTTTGGGCCGGCCGGCGCGATAGATGCAACATGCCAGGTTGGTTTTCGCTTTTTTTTTTCTCAAAAAAAGGGGTTGGTTTTCGCTTGTCATCGCGATTGTACGTATCGGCCGAAACTTGATAGCCCACCTTGCCTATCTCTTGCATCCTCGCGACTGGCTATCAACACAGAGGCGAGCGAGCCAATATCTTGCGATCATCATTCTGACGGTGTTAATGTGGTTGTAAGAGTCAAATCACAGAGCTAACGAGTAAAATGCTGGGGCAAGTAGAGCCACTTTTTGTTTTTGTTTTTCTATCTTTGAACCGAGGCCTCAACCACCAATAAGAAAAGGACGTTATCGGTGCATTTCATGCCAATAGGCGTCACGTCTCCAACTTAGCCGGCTCAAACTTCACATGCCATTCGCGAGTTAGGATTTGTGGGTCGTCGAATTGCCAGGCGCGCGAGAGAGAGCGGGGATATCACCACAGAACTAAAGCGTGTAAACTTAGACGAGTCTCAGTGAAAAGTTTTATTGCACAGGTGACTCGGACTTGGTATATGTGTCAAACTAGTTTTATGGAGATGAAACTGCTCTCACATATGATGAATCTTCCCATGTTAATTGCCTTGCCATGTCTGCTGATGTAACATTAAAAAATTAATAGCTATGAAACTCTGATTGAAGCTGGCCTTACTAAAAATAATTATTGGTAGAGGAAACCTCACCCATCCCACGATTATCAAACAGAGTTACTAGTTTCAAAAGTAGAAAGGGTCATCGAAACGTGTAAGAAGTAACCTACGATATTAAATGCTGCTACTCCGTGCCCGTTCCGGATATGCATCCAGCAGGGGCGGCGATTAATCTGATTAATTAACGCGTGCCGCCGAGTCAGCAGCCGCTCCCCAGCGAAAAGGCCCAACCCTCCAACCAAATCTCCCTCCGCCGAACTAGTGGCCAGCGCTGGCGCTGACGTGCCGTCCGCAGTCCGAACCCCTCTCTCCGGCGGCGGGCCCCCGCCGCGTCCTCACCCGCGATCGCCCTGCTGACTCGGATCCTAGTCTCGGGAATGGCTGGCCACCGACGCGTCGCCCAACGCCAAGCCGTTGCGCCGCGCTCAAACTCGACTCGCCTTCCCCGCTCGTTGCGACCCCCGCGTACAGGTATAGCCAGCTGTCTCCTCCGCAGAGATATCCGCTCCCTATATAGCTGTCGCTGAGCTTGAGCTCCTCCTACATCTCCGAGTCCATTCGTGCGTTGCGTTCGCTTGGGACAGTCCATTCTCGCGCCGGTTCGTTGGGTTCGTTTTCGTTAAGATCGCGTGCGCTGCCAGCCTGTCATAGCCTTCGGCCTTGAGCAGGGGCGCCTTGCTGTTTGCTGCCTCGATTACTTAGGAGGACAGGGGAGGAAGAGGAGGAGGAGGAGGAGGATCCATGGCGCTGCTGTACGCGGACCTCGACGCGCTCCGGGCGTCGGCGGCCGACGTCCGGATCGTCACCTCCGACGGCCAGACCATCGCCGCGCACTCCTACGTCCTCGTAAGCCGCTCTGCTCTTTAATTTTTTTAACCGATCCAGTTTCCCCCCTGGCGTGGTTAGTTGCTGATCGTTCCGGCTTCGAATTTGCAGGCCTCAGCGTCGCCGGTGCTGGAGAGGATGATCGACAGGGCGTGGCGCGGCGCCGGCGGGTGCACCATCCGCGTCCTCGGCGTGCCCTCCGACGCCGTCCTCGCGTTCCTCCACCTCCTCTACGCCTCCAGTGCTGACGAGGAGGTGGTGGCGGCGCACGGGCCGCAGCTGCTGGCGCTGGCGCACGCGTACCGTGTCCCATGGCTGAAGCGCGCGGCGGAGGCGGCCGTGGCGGCACGCCTCACACCCGACCGCGCCGTGGACATGCTCAAGCTGGCGGCGCTCTGCGACGCGCCGCGTCTGCGCGCGGCGTGCGCGCGCGTGGCGGCCAAGGACTTCGCCGCCGTCGAGGCCTCCGAGGGTTGGCGCTTCGCGCGGCGCCACGACCCGGCGCTGGAGCTGGAGCTCCTCCAGTTGCTGGAGGACCGGGACCAGCGCCAGGCGAGGTGGGCACGGGAGCGCGCGTCGCGGGAGGCGTGCGGGCAGCTCGCCGACGCCATGGACTCGCTCGACCGCATCTTCGCCTCGACGGCGGGGAGCACCGGCAAGCCGCCGTGCGCGAAGGGGGACAGCGGCGACGTCAGCGGCACGTGCGAGGAGGGCCTGCGGCTGCTGATGCGGCACTTCGCCGGCTGCGCGCGCAAGGCCGCGCCGGGCGGGTGCGCGCGGTGCAAGCGCTTGCTGCAGCTGTTCCGCCTCCACGCATCCGTCTGCGACCGATCGGCGGAGAAGGACCAGGAGGACCAGCCCTGCCGCGTCCCGCTCTGCAGGTGAGATGAATGGCCGGCGTTTTTACTTACGGCAGTAAACGGTGAATCGGTAGATCTCTCATCTATCCCCAGCAGCACGATCGGGAATATCTGTGCTCAAGTATCATTACTAGGATGCAAACAAAACAGTCCGGGCATCGTACAATGCCAGTCGATCGCCAACCAGATGCCCTCTCTGCGAACAGGACCCATCCCGTACGTACGGCGTCCTAGTTTTTCAATCATTTCCTTGACAATGACACGAACGGCAAAGCACTGCCTCTAAACAGGGCCAAGATCAAGATATCTGACCAATGCAAGCGTAGCGTAGCAGAGCAGATACTTGAACTGTACTACTGTAGTAGTTAGTATTTTTTTTATTTTTCTATCGTGTCGTGCTCAGGAATTGGGGTTTCTGACGTGATCTGTTAACTTGCTTTTGCGCAGCCATTTCACGGCGAAGATGCAGGCGGAGAAGGCGGACAAGACATGGCGGCTGCTGGTGAAGAAGGTGACGAGGGCCAGGGCGATGGCCCGGTTGGCCGGCAGGCAGGTGCCGGAGGTTGTGGCCATGTCTTGGGCGAGGTACAGCAGCAGCAGCAGCAAATGGGCGAAATTGAGGTGAAGATTGCAGTCACATAGAGCAAATCTCCATCTGGCACGCATGACTTCGCCGTAGCCCGAAAATTCCCCTGCAAGTTTTTGGTCGTGGGGCAACGGCAGAATGGCAACGTGGCGCCCACCATGGAACGTCCGTGAAAGAATCAATCTGAAAGAAAATTAAAATTTCAGGCGGGGTCGATTCATATTGGATAGATCAAATGTATGTTGTTTTTCTAGCGACAGGGAAAATTTTAGAATAGTATAGTACTATTATTATAGACTCGGTGTATCATAATACGGAGTACTACAGAAGCAATTTTGAAGTTAGAATGGCTTTGTACACATTGTTTGTTTTAATCAAGTGTAACGATATCTGCAAGAAAAAAATATGTAAGAATCGCTGTAGGGAAAATAAGGGATGGGCTAGAATCTAGTGTCTATTGGGCTCATGTAAGAAGGCAGAGCATTAACTAAAATCGGCCCAACTTTCATTGTCCACCAGTGGTAAATGTTGTCGAGCGGAGAAGACAGACAATGTTGTTGCCCCGGGCCGAGCAGATAAATGGGCCTGATTTGATTTTCCTCGTTATTTTTTTTATTTTTATATTTTTTATTTTTCGATTTTCTAAAAATAAATACCTAGCCCAAAAATTAGCAGATTTGGTCTTATGTCGCCGGATGAAACGGCTATAGCCGTCTGAACCGGCGAAAGGTTGCTGCACAGGCCACGTGGCGGCGTTGCAGGGCTTTTCGCCGTTTCAGACGGCTATAGCCGTTTCATACGGCGAAAGGTACCTTTCGCCGCCACGTGGCGGCATTGCAGACCTTTTCGCCGTTTCAAACGGCTATAGCCGTTTCACACGGCGAAAAGCTCCTGGCCCCGCTTTTCGCCTGAAGTTACAGCCGTTTGAAACAGCTATATTTCTTAAACTTTTTTAAAAAAATTTACGTTGAGGAATTATTCTGCAACTGTTTTCTAATTTATGTTGAGAAATTATTGGTTTTATATTATGAAATGATTTAGATTTTTACGGTCTATTTTTTGGTTCGCCTATAATTGTTTTAATATTAAAACATTTAATATTAAAACAATTATAGGCGAACCAAAAAATAGACCGTAAAAATCTAAATCATTTCATAATATAAAACCAATAATTTCTCAACATAAATTAGAAAACAGTTGCAGAATAATTCCTCAACGTAAATTTTTTTAAAAAAGTTTAAGAAATATAGCTGTTTCAAACGGCTGTAACTTCAGGCGAAAAGCGGGGCCAGGAGCTTTTCGCCGTGTGAAACGGCTATAGCCGTTTGAAACGGCGAAAAAGTCTGCAATGCCGCCACGTGGCGGCGAAAGGTACCTTTCGCCGTATGAAACGGCTATAGCCGTCTGAAACGGCGAAAAGCCCTGCAACGCCGCCACGTGGCCTGTGCAGCAACCTTTTCGCCGGTTCAGACGGCTATAGCCGTTTCATCCGTCGACATAAGACCAAATCTGCTAATTTTTGGGCCAGGTATTTATTTTTGAAAAATCGAAAAATAAAAAATATAAAAATAAAAAAAATTCTCTTGCGAACACCACCACACACACAGACCGTGTTGGAAGCCTGGGCTGCTGGCCTGCCTGGCACAACAAACACAGTTGGATGTGCTAAAAAAAAAGAGAAAACACCGTTGGAAGAAGGAATAAACCCTTGCGCGGCTCGCCGTCACGCACGCCACCAGCGCCAGTGCGTCGATCGTGTGTGAGCGAGCAACGCAAAGGCAGCAGCGGGCCAGCGGCACGCCGGCAAAGCCGAGGTGGGAACGATGGGAGAGAGCCGGAGCCGGTTCGGCAAACGTGGAGACGTGGCACGATATATATTTAAGCGAGCTTTTTAATTATACTGCGGGGACGAAATTGTTACAGGAAACGCCGTCGTGTACGTTCCCGGTGAACGCAGCAGCGAACCCCGTCAAGCCACGCACAACACCTGTGCACCGAACGCGTATGGACGAGCAAGGCCCAAACAGCGGCAAGGCCGGCGCGCGGCATCTCTTGGGTGGGACGAGGAGCGAACCCCGTCAAGCCACGCAGCAAGCCTCGTGTACCCCTGCATGCTCTTCCCCATCCTCGTCCGGCCCCGATCTCAAAGGCGCGCGCCCGTGCGCGGCCTCGGTCTCCACGGCCACCCACGACCGCAAGGTCACACGTCCCGGCCTCGGCCAGACCACCACCGCGCACCGCCTGCGTCCGGCCCGGTGCGCACAATTTCGTCTCTGGCTGCAGGCCTCGCCCCCGGACCCCAACGACGTCGTCTCGGTTGCGGGTTCTTTAACCGCCGCGCCGTACGGCCGCTCGTGCCGGCCCTCGGAGTTGTCACACCTGGTTGCCTGCGGCGGCACCTCGTCCTCCGAGCACGGTCGAGCAGTGGAGGTTCGCGAACGCCTCAATCCAATCCGGTGGCCGACATCCGCCGGCGAACGGGCTTCTTCACGGCGACATGTCAATATGTCATCCCTTCTTCGTACTACTACTGTCTACGACGTCCAAGATCACTGCTCCAAAGCCGCGCGCACGGCACATTTGCTGCGCATTTCTTTTCCTTTTTTTTTCAGTGCGACCTATCATTTGCACGCTTGTCTTTCCCCCAGCTTTCCCGCGCAGGCCTAGCTATTCGCCACGACCGCCGAAAACCCCGGCCGGCCAGTGGAACTGAACAAGAACAAGTGAACAACCCACCCCTGGCGCCGTCGCGGATGAACGGCTGGATGGTGCAGCCGTGCAGGACCCCGCCGAGTACCACCGTACCGTGCCACGGCGAGTGGCGGCGACGCGTCTCAAGGGCGGGCTCCGGAAAGCACGCCACGCCGGGGGTGGGTCGGTCAAACCGCGGCGGAGCGGAACAGGCGGTGGGTCAAAAGCGTAGCCACCGTTCTGCCCCGGCCGGAGACTCTCTCTGTTTCCGCCGCGGAGCCCCAGGCGAGATCACATGTGATCGCTGCCTCCTGCTTTTCTTTCGATCGGCGGTAGGAACAAACCCTTTTGGTCTAGTACTGTGGTGGTACGGCTGGCGAACCGCAAAGCGAGGCCGGCCGCCGATATGAACAGAGAACAGGAGCGGGCAGCGCGGCAGTAACGACGCGGCGGTATGTACCCCGGTGATTTCGCGCCACATTCCTTCCCTTGGGCAAAAGTAGGAAACGATACGACGTTACTTTTACGAAAATCCTCCCAACAAACAATGGGCGATCACCACCATTCACCCCGGCTTCAAACTCGCATTCAAGATGCTGCACTTTTCTGGTTGGTAAAACTCTTTACTGTTACGGCCACATGCATCGGTGATGCAGAGCAGGAGGGGGGGGAGGGGGGGGGGGGGGGAGGGGGGGGGGGGGAGGAATCATCGCCACGAAAGGGCAAAACTTTACTGATGTACTAGTCCGTTTAGGGCGTGTTTAGTTGAAAAGAAAGTGGTGGAAAATATTGTTGCTAGATACAAATCTGACACGGTTCTTTGAAATGGAAAACTTTTGATGGAAATGAAGAAACAACACGCCCATATTTGTGAGGTCCCAAACGTTGAAGCTAAAATAAACTAGTAGTCAGTAGTACATGGCATGTTTGACCTAAACACTGTTCAACAGTACTAGCACAACAGAAAATTTGGTTAACGGCTGAGATAGAGAGCGCTTCATCACGAGAATAGGGGCGTGCAGTGTGTCGCTGCCGCCTCCGGTGATGAATCTACTGTTAAATCGGCAGAAGACGTTGATGCTGTGTCTAGACTCCACTGCTAATGCAGAACTGGTGCTGACGACTGAAACCAAAAGAACAGTTTCAACTGCTAAGCCCACTGGTTTCTTGCCATGTCATTTCTCTTCTCCGAATGAGTTTCTGAATACAAGGAAACTCCAATACGTGGCTTTGCTTACGATCATTAGAAATGGAGAAAGGAACAGGGCGCCGCATATAGCAACGGTCAACAATAACGCCAGTCAACGGAGTCTGGCCACAAGGAAAAGTGAAGCAGATATTACACTTAATTACTGAAGAAGCAGATATTTTACCAATGAAAACTGCAAGACCTTGACGCTTGATTATTGAGACCAACAAAAAATAAACTGAGGAACTTCCTCACGAAATGGAAGGAAAAACGAAAGATAGAATAGAAAAAGGAAAGGGAACTGTTGAAACTGCCAGAGGAACAATGTAACAAATGCTCCTTCACTTTACTTATTCCAGGTCTGAACATTTCAATCTAGGTCCTATTTCACTTACAGAAGAAGCAGCTACTTTACCAACCCAAACTACAGGACCTTAAACTTATTACAAAGATGTAACAGAGACTAAACACTAATTACTAGTACTAGTACTATAACTGGGTATATATATCTAGCAATAACCTTTGGTCAGGAGGGGCAAAATTTGCGTGCATAGAGCTGCACGCTGGACACATAGATACACATACAGCTGCGAGGAACTATCAACTTCTCCCGTCTGTCATCATGCTTCAACAGATGTCCTCAATGTTGTTGGAGCCGCGCCTGAAGAACGGACAGTGAGCTGAGATCATCAGAACGCCCATTTTCTTCTGTCTGTCATCATGCTTCACTGTGATGCTGTCGCTGCTGGAGTCTGAAGAATGGGCTGGGAGCCGAGAGCATCAGGCTTCCTGATGATGGTACCTGAGGCCAACTAATCGAATCAGTTGTGCTTCGGCACGCGCCGGTGCCATGGATGGTAGTCCATGGTCATGTACGACCTCAGCCGATTCCTCTCCTCCACCCACTGCTGCGCGTGCTGCCTTCTGTCATGCAACCTAATAGCTCCTGCCCAATAAAAAAAAAGTTTCAGAACGTCATCAGCTAACGGTGAATATTCAGACTGGGAGAGTTTGCAGTTCCAGCACTGAAGATGAACAAAGGAAGTAGCAGCAATAGATGACTCACCAACGCCTGCTTGTTGATGAAGTGACCAACTGAAGACTGCCAAGAGCACCAAAGCGACCAGCTTCACCACCCTAAGCAACGCCATGCTTCCTGCTTCTCACTTGTGTTCGTTCTCACGGTCTCACCAACCTCCCTTGCATCTGCAAGCGTGTGTGACGACTGTGAGGGATATATAGAGGCGCGGCTCGTCAAAGACAGTTGGGAGCACAGCTCGCAAGTCAAAGACACAGGAGATTTGGCTCTTGGCGATGCAGTGTTTCGAGTTTTAATACCTCCATCCTGTCCCCCTCCCGGGCCTCGGCCTTCGAGAGAGGGACGCATCCCATGAGAAGAATCTATTGTTTCTGGAGCTCGCGCCTTTTGTTTAAGCTTGCGGCCCTGCCATGGCTTTTTGGGGCCGAGAGCTGATGAGCTAGTTTATTGGCGGCTCATGTGAGCTCCACTCGCCCGAGCGAACCAAACACGCGAATTCCAAGGCCGATATTAAGTAGTAGTACTAAACAGTGTGGGTTTTTGAATTCACAAAAGGTGTCACTAAGCATGGTTTTTCTTAAGTTGTTCTAGGTTCTTCAGTAGGCTCATGGCCTCTAAGCGTAGCCTGGATTTGCTTACTGATATTCGCATGCAAGTGTTGTGCAAATGTGCTAGAATAGTGGACAGTTTGCCGTGCTATTGGCTGATTGTTTCGGTACTCCTAGCTGCCAGTGGCCTGTGAAAAATGTGGCTGTCCTCACTCCTCAAGGCTGATTTTAAGCTGAAAAAGAGGCAGCAGTGCTAGGATGGCAGGCCTATTGCCACTTTAAGTACCCTGATAGTTTGTGAAAGTAGATAGCTTCTTGCTAGTGATCGTCGGGATGATCATACTTTGAATCTTTGATGCTGATCTTTTCAGTAACAACAAACACCTCAGAATCTCTTTCTATACAATATTTTAGAGGCTCGTCAAGATCAGCCTGAAACCTGCATACAGAGATGAAT
This sequence comes from Urochloa ruziziensis, assembly GCA_015476505.1. Classification (NCBI taxonomy): domain Eukaryota; kingdom Viridiplantae; phylum Streptophyta; class Magnoliopsida; order Poales; family Poaceae; genus Urochloa; species Urochloa ruziziensis. The sequence goes on from CM027125.1 coordinate 40,251,274, forward strand.
GTAACATCATTAGGTACCTATATGCAGTGCTTCATATGTTGTCTTGGATTAGCCATGCTGCTTAAGTTGCCTTTAGCTGGAACAGACAAACAGTATTTTAGTGCCCTAATACTTTGTGAAAGTAGATTGGTGATGCTGCTAGAGATTGTGGGGGTATATATAACATGATACTGTCGCCACTTACTACATCAGGATCTTGAGCTGCAGATGTACCATAGCCACCATGATACTGTTAGCTTGAGCAGGATCAGCAATACATAGGCACCATGTACATTCAGGACACCAAGCATCATGACTGCTTGCTAGATCATCTGCTAGTCTCTGCTTGGGCTATTGGCTGTTCTTGACAGACACCAGAGCTCGCCTCTTGACATTTCCTTCAGAAATGCAGCAACTGCCACAGGGTCAGATTTCAATGGGTAGTTAACTGGAAAAGCATGCTCCTGAAGCTAGAAATGGCAATATCATCAGTTGTTCTCTATGCTTGATCATTGCAACCACTGTTCTGTTGCTGACAAAGGCTCGATTGAACAAAAACTTACACAGTATAGTTGATAAGCACAATATGCGTTAGTAATAGAATATAGAAAAAGAAAAAAGAAAAGAAAAGATAGGGACGCACTAGAGGCAAATGCCAGATATGGGCTCCATGTAAGTCAGCAAAAGGGGCTTACTTGTTCGTGATCCCATATATTCAGGTAGCCACGCAATTGTTCACGTTTGTAATGTGGAGCAGTGTTGAAGGCCGCCACAAAGTCCCGGTATTCCCGTCCTGCAGAGTGCAGAGACAAGAATGGTGAAGAAGGGGAGTAGAAGAGGGCGGCATGACGGTACTGAATTTCTGACTCGAATACGGTCTCTCCACAAGTATTCAACTATACTAGCACCAAGTACTAAGGATCTCCACTGAAACTTGCATGACATCTTGTGTTTGGCTGAAACAGACGTCCATGATTTTCGAGCACATGCCACATGCACATGTAACATGATACTGTGGCATATACATGCTCTTGTGCACCCTTGTTTGTCGAACGTTGGTGGGTATAATTACAAATCTTATGCCATAATGTTCATTTGATCCTCTAATGCCATGCTCAGATGCAAACACATCATTTTTCAAAAAGAAAAAGAGATGCAAACACATCATTTTTCAAAATAAAAAGGGCAAACACGTCCAGTTTCAGTGACCTGATTCTCTTGAGACATAATACGCACAAATAAAAAATACTAATCGCTGAAGCCGCACAGGAGGAGCAACAGTTACGGTTGGGTCTCAACACCGTAAGTGAAGAAAAAATGGAAACATGCCAGTAACAGTATTAGGGGTGAACACTAAGAGCAACTCCAGCCCACCCTCTATATTTAAACCCCCATTTCACTTTTTTAGATGGACACCTAAAATTTAGGGGTTTCAAATTCTCTCCCCACTCCAACCTGGGCTGATCAAAATCTGGCCCCCAAATCAATCCATCGAGTGGGTCTCACCTGTCAGCCCTTTTTTTACTTCTTCTTCCTCCCCGCCAGCCGTTCTCTGCCCCTTGCCTCCCCTGCGTGCTGTGCTGCCGCCGCCGCCGCGCCGCCGGCCCTTCTTCCCAATGGACTCCACGCCGCAGCCGTGCTGTGCCGCCGCCGCGTCGTGCCGCGCCGGCCACCGCGTCCTGCACTCCGTGTGCGCCACATGCGAAGGGAACAAAGGAGAGAGAGAAAAAGTATGTGGGGCTGAGTGGGAATACAGGGCCTCCAAGATCTAGGGGCTTTGGACCAATAGTTGGAGGCCTCCACAAAATGAGGGCTTGTTTAGAGGCTCGGCTAGAGTTAATTTTTTCACCTGAGAGACTAGGTATAGAGGCCTATTTGACAGCTGTGCTGGAGTTGCTCTAAGCAGCGACATGCTAGTGGAGCCGTGGAGGGCGTGGCGAATGGCAACCAGTCAGTCGTCAGGTTCATCGCCAGTATTTTGCTGGCAAATCCATCTTTTGGTTCCGGAGAAAATCATCCGTCCATTGCGCTGGTTGATGCTAATGCGTGCACAGTTACGCTCACGCACAATACACAGTGTGTGCAGGTGCAACTGTGCAAACGCGATTGCAGTGAGCCAGTGACACACCTCATCTCAAAACTAACTACTAGTAGTACGTAATCTTTGCTGGCAGTGTGGAAACCAACCAACAATCTATGCGCACAAATTGGAGGGAAAACTTAGCTTGCATTGGCATCGGCATCGCCGTTGCCTACTCCAGTATTGTGTCCGTTGTGCTGGCTTGAGGTTGGGGCCGTCCTCCCCTGCAGAATCCCGCGGCATCATGTCAGCCCGTTGCGGAATTAAGTGAACGCTGAGAGGTGCAGGGATTTGGAAGCACCTCGGTAGTGCGGCCGCTGCCGCTGACGAGGATGTCGAGGCCGGCGACGGGGAAGAAGAGCCTGGCGATCGGGCGGAGCGAATGGTGATCAGGGCACCGAACGCGCCGCCGCCGAGGCCGCCGCCACCTAGACCACCTTGTCCGTCCAGCCCTTGTTGTTTGGAGAGGAGAGGAAGAGGAAGGAACCCATACGACGGCCCATGGTTTTCACTGGGCTGCTTCTCTTCTTGGGCTTTGAAGCCCAAACGGTTTGCTAGGTCGCCTTCTCACGCTCGGATCCCGCCCGCTCGTCGCCGATCGGACGGCTCCTGCGACCCCTGGGGGTGGACGGTAAATGAAATACCGTCCACCCCCTGGACGGGGAACGAAGAAGACGCCGTCCAGTAGACGCCTCCTCGCCGCGGTCGCCGCCGCCTTTCGCCGGCAGTTGGAGGGTGGCACGGGTCAGAGGACGCGGCTAGGAAGGGCGTGGCCGGAATCATGGCGGAACGAGAATGACGGGCGGTCGATTACCGTTTGCTAGGAAGGAATCCGCCCACGGCCTGCTTGACATGACATCCCTGCATGGCACTATGGCAGGCAGGTGTGGCCGGCCATGGCTGTGATTGAAGGGGGTAGTTCAATTCGGAAGCCTCAAGCTGGTACTTGTGCTAAAAGGGTAGAAAGTAGAAAGCCAAGGCCAACAAGAAGAGAAGAAAGAAGAAACCTTTGGGGGAGGGTACTTGTGCTCTCATCGTTGTTTGATCCGGAGATTGTCGTGGGTATGCTTAGCGAACAAGAGAGAGAAAACGAGGTGTAGCTATGTCTCAACCCAATCACCATTTTATGCCTCTTCTTGTTTCAAGGGGATTTGCAGATTTCTCGCAGGAAAAAAAAAATGCACGGATTCGTACGCGCTTCCTGATTCCGAAGCAGAGGCACCGACCACTGAAATCGCTGATCGAGCAGCGTCAACGAGACCATTTTCCTCCAGCCCAGCAATAAAAGCAGCAGCGCCGGTGTAAGCCAACGCTGGACCGCCGTTGGGCTGCTTCTTGGGCTTTCAAGCCCATACCACGCGCCAGCTCGCCTTCCTCCGGTTAGATCCCACCGTACGTTTGCGATCCGACGTCTTCCGCGACCCCAGGGGGTGGACGGTAAATGAAATACCGTCCACCCCCGGACGGGGAACGAAGGGCTCTGCCCCTTCCAGCGTCCATTCCCCCCACTCGCCGCGGCCGCCGCCGCCGCCGCTGCCGTTCGCCGGCTTTTCGATCGCTCCGCGGGCCAGAGGACGCGACGTCGACGTCGATAACGGCGCTCTGCCAGGCGTCTGGGCGCCGCCGCGCGCCCTCGAGCACGGGCGGGCGGGCGGCGGCCTGCAGATCACCGGCCGGCAAGCGCCGCGGCGGCAAAGCGCGACGGCCGCGCGTTCCGGACTACGAAGCAGGAGCATCTCTCTCTCTCCTCGGCGCTGCGTCCTGCTCCGGCAACCTCAAGCCGTGGTGGGGTGGATCTCCTGCCTGCAAGCTCCGGACTCACTGACCGCTGATCGAGCTGCGTCAACAGCGACCACCGTCGAGCAAGTTTAGTCACAGACAGAGCCAGCTTTCCCCCAAAATACAATCGAGCTCCGATGCGCGCCGTCGTCACCGAAACACGTCGGGCATCAACGCCCTTCTGTGGTATCCGGATCAAACTGCATAGAAGATTCGATGGACGGACCCCTGAACAGAAACGGTAACATCGCACTACGCAAACAGCTTGCAGTGAGTGTGAGAGCAGAGCACACACAGCCTTTCCATGGAGGCATGGAATGGACAAATGGTAGTATGATGCAACACCAGCAAACCTTAATTGCTGCTCCTCCTCTCATTCTATGCACTGATTGACTGATGCCAACATGCAGTCACAGCAACCAGTTCTCTCTCATGAGACATGATGTGTACACAGTACACACAAAAAAAAGGTCACTGGTTGCTGAAAGCCGCACAGAAGCTGCGATAGTTGTGTCTCATCGAACCACAGCGGGCAAGTGAAAACATACTGGTAACAGTACAAGGGGTAAGCACTAAGCAGACATGGTTATTGGTTAAGTCTCAGGGGGTGAGCCTCTGTAATCTGCACCGTCGGAATTGCGGTCATTCTCGTTCAGTTTCTGCAGCCTGCTGTTAGGAGCGGAGCACGGTGGCCCGGCAGTAGGGGCAGTCGCCACGGCACCGCAGCCACCGCTCCAGGCATGCCGAGTGGGAGACGTGACAGCAGCGCAGCTGGGTGAGCCCACCGTCGCTTGCGCCACCGCACCGCTCCAGGCATATGGAACACTCTGCTGGAGCTTCTTCGCAACAGCGGTCCTCGCCTTCCTCTGCTGCTACTCCATTGCAGGCCGAGCGTTCAAGCTCCCGACGGGTTCACCTTCGGGGAACAGTGTGATGGGCATACACTCATCAGCAGCATTACTGCCGACAGGCACCATCGTGGTCGTGCCTTCTTCAACTTTACCCGTGAGGGTTCACCTGGCTGGAAGCAGTTGGTTAGGATGCCCAGTATGCAGTCAGGAGTGAAGTCAGCAGGGCGAGCTAAGAGGCCCCAACTGGTCTCCAAGGGGCACGTCTTTGCCTGCAATGACAGGAATGCGTGTGCAAATGTTAGGTTCGATAAAACGTCCATGTTAGATTATATCCAGAGGAAATCCAGAAAGAGTTGATGTTGATGCATACCTTCTTCCTGATAAGTCCATGCTGTTGAGCCTCTGAAGTAGCCTTTCCCTGGCCTGTTGAACGGCATCAGGAAGACGGCCATGGTCTGATGCACTGCGGTTTAGTCTTGTGCTGGAGGATATCCCGGCTGCATGCTCTGTTATGCTTCCAGCTGGTCCGAGAGGCTTGGTAGCATCTCTTTGGTTCCCTAGAACTTACTAAGGCCAGACTAACCTTGCTGGCCAGAGTTTAGACAACAGGAACTTCATTGCTTCATTGGCAGAACGAATCAGGCAATCACGTCTTGAATAATGCACAAATCAAACACACAGAAATAAGAAGTTTAGATGTTCTGCAAGGCCAAAAACACTCGGGCTGTTCGATTAGCTTTTATGTGGAACTCGACTGTGCAGTCTAAAGTGATGTCACTCTGATGCTAACAAAATATAAAAGAGCCTGAAGGGTATATGCCACAGATAAGATTTTCTGTTTGACTTATTAAACTCTGTCGCAGCATGTTGCGCAAAAGAAAAGAATTACACGAACTAATTCGCCACAATGTTCATACTCATGAGTGGATTCTGTTGTTGCGTTTTGCTGAAATACAATTTTCTGAAGGGAATAAAAAATATCCCAGCAGGCATGCACAAATCTTGCTCCTGTATCTTAATTGCGAAAAGAATTTAAGGAGCTCTATCGAATGGGCGTGTGTCATTGTAGCATATATTCCATACAGCTTCGAATTGCATCTTTTGCAGCGGCCTCGGAACAGTATGGATTGTTCCTGACAGACATCAGAGCCCGCCTTTTGACACAATCCTTCAGAAACATAGGGGTGTAATAAAATATCAGTAAACCATTTTAATTAGAACAAGGTATAAAAAGAAGCCGACTAACCAAAATATCGATGTCCTAAGAAGCTCTTTAAATTTGATGACAACAGTTAACTATGTATTTTACTGCCAACATAAATAAACTGGATTTGATAGTTCATTAGTTCATATACAAAAGAGGTTACATGTCTGAACACAGCAAAAACAGCTAAGTACCAAAGCGTGTGTAATCTATAACACAAGTCACTAGGGCAGAAAAGGATACTTACTTGCTCATGACCCCTTATCTTCATGAAACCACGCAACAATTCACGTTTGTAATGGCAATCACCACTAAGGTGATTGGCTCGAATCTAACAGAAAACACACAAAAATCTGCATTACTCTAAACTGAGGATAGGTTTCAAAATCTGCATTACTCTAAACTGAGGATGAGTTTCATGCTAGAAGACATGACAAGAACTAGAATAAAGAAAAACATGAAAAGAACTCTATTAACAAGGCAATTTTGTTCTTACCTCAGAACAAGCATGGTGAGCACAATTCTTCCAGTCCATATTCTTGGTAACACAGTCATCATAAGCATGAACCAGTTCATGAATAATGACCTGATTTATCTCGTCTTGAAGTGTCATGTGATTGCAGCACACTTTTATCTGGGCAAAAACCATTATAAAAATAATCCTGTTATGCATTGCTAGTTCAAACTTGAAAATATGCGGCACAAAACAAAACAACAATGATGTTTTCAGAATTTCATAAGCACACGTGTATTATAATCTACAATAATATTGAATAAGACAAGGGGTTTATATCTGCATCAATAACACAAACTCGACTCAACTGATGTGTCGCAAGTAAAATGAGAACCAGACATTACACAGTAACTTGATGCTGCCCAAATACCCCAAGTTTCAGTGAACCAAATGTCCCAGCAACTAGCATTAAGTCTAACAATCTATACTGCTGCCACCTGCAGCTACATGAACTCATATGTGCAAACCTCTCTAGCTGTTACCTCTAAGCGGTAAGTTGCCGACTGATGCACAATTGAACATAAATATTCAGAGCTGAAGTAATCTACCCATGGAAATCAACTGAGGACAACATACTCCATACCTAGCTCTAACACCTTCTTATATCACAAGAAGATATAACACTTTTCGCATATTAACACTGAGATTGTATCTAGTTATACTAATAATCAGATAAGATGGGGGAAAGGTCTGTCGTTTGCCAAATCCAGACTAGATTATTCATAGCACGTCCCCACCAGAAATAACGTTGCACTGAGTCATTAGGAATTGCGAGCAGACAAACACATTCCAGATACACTACATTATTCATAAGCAGCAGCGCTATTGGTCAACATAAGCCTCACCAGCTTACACACTGTCAATGGCGACGATCCTTTGGAAGCAAAAGGCAGTGCTAAAATGGAAGTAAAGAAGAGTACATACCCCTTCCCCGCTGGCGTAGCCGCCGGCGGTGGAGCAGGTGGCCGCCCGGATGAGCCTGGGCCAGACCTGGCAGCCGGCCTTCTCCATCTGCTCCCTCAGGAAGCGCACCGTGGGATCTGTCCGTCGGAGTGGGAGCACGGGTCAGCAAGAGAGAGAGAGGGGGGAGAAAGAAACGGCGGCGGCGGTCGCCCGGCCGTGGTGAGGGGCGGCGGGGCTGCATACGTTTGAGCGCGGAGCGGATGCCCTCGACGCAGTCCTCGCGCGACATGGCGCCCCGGGAGGAGGCGGGGGGCGGCTCGGAGGAGGACTCGGCCTCCACGCGGACGCCCGACGCGTCGCCGGCGCCGGCGTGCCCCTCCGCCATTTCTCTCTCCGGATCCCCCCGCCGGCGGCTGCGTCCGGGATGCGGGGATGGGTTTAGCGCCCGTTTAGGTTTAGCCGTCGTGTCGCTTGGGAGATTTGGGCGGTTGGGCCTGAGTGATTGACTCGTGTAGAAACTGATGGGCCGTGAAATGATTGGGCTGAAGTCTTAAGGGAGGGATCGAGTAATTAATGGGCTGCAGTCATCGTCCTACTTGGTGGTTGGGCCGAAGTCTTAACGGGAGGGAGTAAAATGGGCTGCACTCGTCGGCCTAGTTGGTGGTTGGGCCGATTGCCGCCTTTCTCGAAGGACAGTGAAAAAGAGTGAAGAACTTTTTGTGCTAAAAAAAAAGAGTGAAGAACTTTTACAATCAATCGAAGGCAATGGAGAACAGTTAAAAGCTAAGCCTATTAGCACAGTCCCAACCCATGGTTTCTATGACCAGTTTCTATACTGTCACATCATCGAGACATTGCATCTAGAAACCATAAGCCCCAACGCATAGTTTCTTTATGTGGGTCCATAGTTATTTTTTTAATCTATCTCTCTCCTCTCCACAGTCCATTCTGTTCCGGTGTTCCCCGTCTCCCTCAGTTCCGGGCCGGACTTTCGTAGAGGCTTCACCGCAGGGGCGGCTGGTGGGCGGTGACGAGCATGCGCGGGCGCGCGGCGCACTGCAGGGGAGATGTGGCGGGGGGCTGCAGCCTGAAGCGGGCCACATGCGAGCAGCGGCAGGCAAGCGAGCTCAAAGATGACGCTTGTACTAGTGTTCTGCTGGTGCTCTTTTGACAGACTCGATGACATATAGAGAGCTCGGGTACGCATGAAGGAACCGATGAATCTCCATATTTAGTGCCTGATTGCTTTTAGTGTCTTGATTTTGATAGCACTCCGGTAGAAACTTTTTAATCAATTTCTGTTCTCAAGCCTCAAGGAGCAACGCCCGAACGATTTCAAATGGATTGGTCGAAGATGGCTGATTACTTTCTTTTTTGGTTTCAGCTAATAAGATTTTGGATCGATTTCAACTCGTGCATCTTATTTTTCGACTTGTCTATCAAATAGGAAGCTTTATTGGTTGGGGAGATTTGGAGATGAGATAGCATGCTCGCTCGCGGGGACAGGCGGCTGCGGCAGGGAGCTTGGACGGCAGCAAGGTCCAGTCGGCGGCGCGAGCGCTTGTGTGCGTCGTTGTCAGCATGGCCGGAGCTCCGCCGGTCGGATGAGCTGATGAGGGGTGTCGTGATGAGAGGCACTGCGGGGTAGTAGACAGCAGGCTCGAGCTCACATGAGATGGTGGGTCTCACGAACTGCGGCGGCGGGGGAAGAAACCACCCGTATCACCCAACGCGCACAGAGCCGTTTCTCGCTGTCTTGGAGATCGAGTCAACATCGTTTCCCACCTGAGAAACGGTTTCCACTTTTTTTCTACTCTCTCTTCATTAACTCTCTTGCCATCTCAGCAGTTTTGCCTACATGGCAGCATATTTAATGCTATGGAAACTAGCTGAGGTGAAGGGTTGGGACTGCCCTTAGATGGCAACCATCCATGCTTGGTGAGAATCTCCATAGCTGCAGTCTCCTGTAAATAAGAGTATAAAACTTTTTTTAATCAAAAACCGCATCATTACAGTTTGCTTATCACAGATTCACACAGCAGAACATGAAGCTCCAGATTGCAAGCGCGCACGGATGACGGATCGAACCTACTAGTTGGAAATGGTGAGATCGATGCAGAAGCGGGCAGCAGCAGCGAGCAGCTGCCAGCGGGCAAGGGCGAGCGAACCCAGGACGACAAGGTGAAACGGGACAAGCAAGGATCACGTAGCGCAGGAGCGCCTTTCGTTTGTTTATCTGGCGGGCCGCGCCTTCTGTTGCGCCGGCCGGCCGCGGCCGATCTGGAACCAGCGTGCCACGCACGATCGGCCGGCGCATGCCGCCCGCACGTGGCGCCAAGCAGACGCGGATCCGGGGGCCGCCTCGTCGCCCGCCCGCTCAAGAATCCAAGGGGGGAAGCCGCGCCGTGCAGGCTGCTCCCGTTTCCCGCGCCGCTAGTGCCGTGCACGAGGCTAGTGGACACGGAGAGTCTGTCTTGGCGTCTTGCATGGCATCGCAATCGCTTGTTTGGGCCCCTGCGTTTGAGGCTGTGTTTAGACCGTCCAGATAGGGGTAGAGTATGAAAAAGTACTGTTTCTATGTAAGCGTGTATAGAGATAGAAATAAAATGGCACGGTTTTTTAGGTGGATAACTTTTCATAAAAACTGAATGATTTTAAGGAATCTGTTAAACACGTATCATCCTCGATTCAGCTCAGGGATACACTGCAGAGACTGCGTACTGTGTGCCAAATTTGTAAGTTTCTGTTTATTACACGTACCGTGCCTAGGAGAGCTAACTGAAGTGAAAATTTTCACTTTTTTCATTTAAGAAAAAAACCACTTTTTTTCTGGGTGAGGATCGTTACGTTGATGCATGTTTGTACAGCAGGAGAATAATGCGTGGGGCAAACGACGACACTAGAAACAGCAGGTGCGCTTGCACGTACATACTGATGCCCGAGATCACCACAGCTCGATCGCAGGCGCCGCGCGCGGATGACGGAGCTGAGAATCTTTCGGGAGCGAGGCTTTGGGCACGTGCCGACTGCCGAGGACCCAATCATCGATGCCACGACACGCAGCAGCAGCCTGGGGGCCGCCCGCCCGGCATCAGTCATTGCATGTGGGGTTACAGTTACAGCGCAGTACGTTTGGCGCTCTCTCTCTCGATTTGCCATGAATTAAGCATCCTAAGCGGCCGGTTAGAGAGCAGAGCCAGAGCATATACTAGCAAAGTAAAGTAAAGCTGGGCAGGGTTAATGATAGCGCATCATGGTCAGAAGAACACGGATGTCTCCTGCTCCATCACTGCACCTGCTGCTAGCTGCGCGTTCTGGTACTATATGTCTCGCACCAGCTCATCTGATCTATGTCTCGTTCAGGCAAGTGTTTAGTCTTGGGCTAGCCGGCTAGGCGTCGTGTTATCGTGTAGGCCTAAGTTCTGCTAGTACACAGGCGCGCAAGATGCATAATGGAGGCAGGGGAACAGAGATTTGATTGCCCGTTGAAGATTACAATGCAAGCAGTAGCTTCGATCTACTAGGAGTAATTATCAGCACAAACGACCAATCAAACAAGACCTACGTATAATGCAAGCAGACAAGCAGTAGCTTTGATCTACTAGGAGTAATTATCTATTAGGACCAATTATCTACAGTGGCGGTGTATGGAAAAGGAAGCAATAAGACAAAAAAAAATCAAGATAGGACAAGAAATTACCAAGAACGCAAAAGGTTAAAGGTTAGCAAGGACGGTCGACTGGGGTTTTCCATTTTAGCGTCAGTACAAAGAATTAGCAAGGATACGTTAACCTAGAAAACTTTTCGTTTTACCAGTCACACATGCACGCAGACATACACGAGGTAAAAAATGAACGGTTCAATTCCACACGAACAAAATTCCTAACATGTGCTGTTCCACAATTTTCGATAACAGAAAAAGCAAAAATTCAGAAAAATGAATTAGCAGAGGAGGAGTACCGGTATATTCCGGTCAAATGCTCACCACCTTTTTTCCGTGATGCGAGGCTGGGCTTCGATTGGACGCAGCGGATCATCAGGTCTGTAGAGGATACGGCATAGTACTGTACGCCGTGGTGTACGGCGCGACCGGAGGCACGCATCATGCCTGCCTTGCCCCTATCGCTCCTACTCCTAGTAGGCTAGTAGTACTCGCCTAGCCTTTTCACGTCGATGATATCCATGCACACACGCACACGTCGAACGGAACGGAAACTATTTTCCCTGTTTGCTTTTCGTCCTTCTCGAAGAAAATTTCCTGCTATTTTACGGCGCGTCTTTCTGCACTTCTGGGGCGCCGGGCATTGACATGACGCGAACGTGTTGTTTTCTTGCATTTTGTCATCCTGTCTTTTCAGGCCATTCGGGGCGCTGTTCGTTGAAATTCCTTGACTGGAGTATTTGCGCTTCGAACCCTGTCAATAACTGGTATCTGAGGAAGGCGCCCGAGGAGTTTGTCTTTGGCTAGTAGTAGTTTTCATAGTAAGTTTTCATAGTTTGTCGCTTATCCAAAGGAGTAACAGCAACCTTTAGAAGCTGTTTTCAGTACTTGCTTTTGTATCATAATAAGTTAGATGAACTCTCTGGAGGTAGGGTGAAAAAAGAAACACTACTAAAATATGTGAGGATTTTATGTTTCACTTTCTAGGCGTTGGTCTCCCTGATCATTGACTAGGGAGCACGCCTCATCCTCTACATTGTATGATTCATACATAGTCCTCATTTGGAGCTACAGACTCGACTTTGATTTGTACTTATAATTGAACCAAATAGAAAAAAAAATACTAAGCAATATTTGTGACAAAAGCTCCTAAAAGTACCACAACAAGCTTTTGTGGATGAGTTCAAGCTTGAGCAGTCCTTTGCTTCAACCTTGATTAAAATTTGGTTGCATCTTGTTTCGACTTAGATAGCGTTGGCGCTCCTTAGCTGATCACTTAAAGCCACTGAAAAAGAAATGAAGTGGGTAACACAACACTCAACCTTGTTGATTTAGTTGCATGCGCAAAATATTCAGAGGAGCTACCTGATATAACAATTAAGTTCGTATTTGGTCCTTTCCCTTATGTCAAACAAATGGCACACAAAATATAAATAAGCTCACACACGTGGAAATTTGAGTGCCTCAATGGCTCGTAAAAAAATGGAACTCAAACTAAAACGCTCGATTGGTTACAAGGTTGAAAGATTTTAGTGAAAGTTTTGTGATTACAAACAATACGGAGCACATGAAAACGACGCTCGTCACGTTGAAGAGAACACGCGGAGACCGGGCGTGACCAGTCTTGTGCTCTGTTGCCCTCGCTCCTCAGCCACCACAACAAACAAAAAGCCTACCACCCTTTCTCTCACTCACTCCCCTGCAGGCTGCAGCTGCAGGGGCAGTGGAGCACCACTGCACCACCAGCAGTCCAGCTCCAGGCCTCCAGCACCACCACCCTCCGGCCCCCAGCAAAACTACAGAAACGCCATCGCCCCGGCACTGTGCCCGAGGCAGCCGCGGCCCCACCGCCCAGCGCTGCTGGCTGCTGCCGTCGCCATGACCACCGCACTTGTTTAATCTCCCCCAAAACCTGCCCTTTCCCGTGCCGTTCTGCCACTGAGCACATGGCCACACCCACGCTGCTCGCTCGCTTGCTCACGCTCCTCGCTCTCATCTGCAGGCCGCGCTAGCTCAGCTGGGCGAGAGCCGAGAGGTGGCCGAGCTGAGTAGCTGACTGTACCCGCCGCTACCATTACCACGCCGCACCGTACCAGAGCAGCAGGTCGGCAGGCCTCACGCGCCGCTGTCCCGACCCCGTCGAGGCAAAAGGCCACCCCCTGCCGTTCGTGCCGCCGCCGCCGCCGCCTCCTCCTCCTCCTCCGTGCGCCTGGCCGCCTGCCCAGGTTTCCTTCTGGTGAGAAGGTGTCCTCCGTTATCCCCTGCTTTCCTTGCTGAGCGTTTCGTTGTTTGCTTGCCCCGCCGCCGGATCTCGCGTTTCTTTAGCAATGCTGGCGTGATATGTGCCCCCATGGCCACAGATTTATGGGGGGTTTGGGTCCTGCTTATACTTCGGTGTTCTTGAGAGGACACGCCAAGGAAGATCGCACGCTTGGCTGCATTACTGCATATGTGGTGCAGGACAGAGCCATTGTTGGTTGGGAGATGTGTGTGTGTGGGTGTGGGGGGGGGGGGGGGGGGGGGATACGGGCTCAAAGATTTTGCACTCTTCAGCGATTTTGTTTGAGGTCCTAAGAGGGGTCTTAATGAGCTGTCCTTTTGAGTAGTTTTTTGTTTCGGATTTTTGCTAAACCGTGCCATGTGATATATCCACCAGTGGCTGTTGGTGATTGGTACTTGCAGTTGTGCAAAGCTGTTCTATTTTTTAGTACAGGCTATATATTGGGGCTGAAGCTAGGGCAGGATTTGACTTTTTGATTGTTTTCTCCACACTTGCTGTTTGTTTGTTTTTTTTATCCTGGGAGCCCCACGTTCGTTACAAAAGGAGAGAATGTGTGGATTATCTGCACTGTTTTACCTTTCATTTCGGTGAGAAAAGGGGGATGTGATGGCTGATTCTTTGATTCCATTGTACTCCGTATACAGCAGAATGGGGCATTTCATTTTATACCATCCTAAATCTGTGCTTATTGAATGAGACTAGGACCTTTTATTTCTTACTTCGCTTCTATTGGCTTGTTCTGGTGTATATAAATGCTACGTAGTACAAGACTGCCCTAAGATAGCTTATCACAACTTTTTTCTCTCTCTCTTTTATGATTGTATCTGTCCCAAGTTCTGGCCTTGATTTAATATTGGAGATCCGTAACATGCGGCATTTTCTGTTTGAGCTAGAAACCCACAATACCATTTTTTAGTAGTGTTGATTTGTTGAGCAAAAAGTCATGCAAAGTTTTGGAGCTCCTATTGGCTTTGGAAGGGGAGAATCGGTGCAAATATGGAAATCTGTGTTCTTATGGTTCTTGTTTCTGTTTTTTCTGCAGGTTGCTGTGACTGTTACAATGGATCATGTCCTAATCGAAAGAAGGACCACATTTTCATGTCAACATTGAACATACTATCTTCCATTATTGCTGGGTGGTTGGAACACACAAGTGCATATTCAAGATGACGGACATGAGGCGTCACTCTGTGGATGTTCCACTGTCAAGAACCTTAGTGCAACTCAAGCGAGTGAGATCGCTGCGGGATCCAGCGACAAACTCGTTGAGCAAGTATGCATCTCCTTCTGATCACATGATCTGGGAGACTGCTTCCAGCAATGGGGTGACTTTGGATCTTGGCAGGTCAGTACATCATCAGCTGGTTGAAGAAGACGAAGATCTGGGAGCTGAGGCTACAATGGGGTCAGAGCGGAGTTTTCGGGCACCAAATGCAAGGACTGCATCGTATAGAAAATCTAGTGCTGTCAAGATCAGAGGCTTGAACCCGCCAAGAAACAAGCAAGTTCACCGTGTCCGCCAAGATGGTCACCGCAAGTCATTAGATTCTAACCACTCAAATCATAGTTCTATCCGGCAATTGGCAAACAATATGGTCAACAATGTGGATGCAGAGAAGGAAGAGGAGGAAGTGAATTCTTATGAAAGACCAAATTTTGCACTGCCAGATAAGGATGAAGAAGTGAAGATGCCAGGCTACTCAAAATTCGGAACCAAGTCTTCTGCTGCGATGAGCCGTGTCGGCAGCCCTTGTATGTCAGCCAGTGAGGCACGCTCTGTTGCGTCAAGACGAAGCACTTTAGGGCATGGAACTGAGGATACACGACTGAGGTCGAATGATGTTGTTGGATCAAATTTTAGTGGATGTGGAATAAGCTACTGCTGGTCAGGAGCATCAAAATACCGAGAACTTTATTCTGATAGTGATGGTCCAGAGCAACCTCTCTTATCTACCGATGGGACTGAGGCAGCATTTCAAAGCAATGTACCATATACTGAGACACCAAGATGTTTAAGCCAGAAATTTCGCCCTCGGTCATTCAGTGAACTGATTGGCCTGAATGTTGTTGCTCAGTCCCTCTTATATTCCTCTTGCAAAGGAAAAGTTGCTCCAATGTACTTGTTCCATGGCCCTCGGGGTACAGGGAAGACATCCACAGCAAGGATTTTTGCCGCTGCTCTAAATTGTATCTCTCTTGAAGAGCAAAGGCCATGTGGGTTCTGTAAAGAGTGTGTCATTCTTTTCTCTGGGAAGAGTAGAGATGTGAAAGAACTTGATGCAGCAAAAATGGACCGTTTAGGTCGAGTAAAGGCACTTCTCAAGAGCGCATCTCTCGTCCCATACTCTTCGCGCTTCAAGGTTTTCATAATAGATGAATGCCATCTCTTGCAAGAAGATGCATGGTCAGTAATACTGAAGAGTCTTGATGAGCCATACCGGCATACAGTGTACATTATGATTACTTCTGACATAGAAAGCCTGCCTCGCACTTCCATCACACATTGCCAGAAGTTCCATTTTCCGAAGATAAAGGTTGCAGATATTGTCTACAGGTTGGAGAGAATATGTATAGAAGAAGGATTGGAATTTGACCATGATGGGCTGTACTTCATCGCTGCAAAGTCTAATGGTTCTCTTAGAGATTCAGAAATAATGCTTGACCAACTCAGTTTGCTTGGGAAAAAGATCACTATTTCTCTTGTGCACGAACTTGTAAGTTGTCTACTGTTATCTTTTACATTCTAAGCAAATCACAAGTCAGTATTGTCATGTTTATACATCTGTTATTTGCAGATAGGATCAGTGTCTGACGACGAGTTGATTGAATTGCTTGATCTAGCATTGTCATCCGACACCACGAATACTGTAAGACGAGCTCGAGAACTTATGGGATCAGCAATTGATCCTCTGCAGCTAGTCTCTCAGTTAGCCAACCTTATTATGGACATTCTCTCGGGGCGATGTCAATCTGCAGTAACTGAAGTCAGCAAAAGTTTCTTGGGTAGATATGCATGTGCGTGTCCTTTCCTTGAAATGTTTATTTATGCTTTGCCACATGAGTGTTTATTGTTGGAAAATTATCATGATTATAAATTTATCTTGAATTTTGAAACCACCTCTATCCACACCCCTATTTGTTCCACCAAGTTTTTAGTCTTATGTCTGAAATTTTTTGTCATGATTATGCAGTATCAGAGGTTGGAATAAAGAAATTAAGACATGCACTGAAGATACTATCGGAAACTGAAAAGCAATTGAGGACATCAAGGAATCAGGCTACTTGGGTTACAGTTGCGCTTTTGCAGTTTGGCACCACGGAATCTAACCTTGTTGCTGAACCGAATGAGACGCATGCACATTCAGTAACTGGATATACAGGTAAGTATAATAAAGTTGAGTTTCACATGTAATTCTGATTTCTAGACAGAAAGGATTGATAACCCTTTTTGATATCCTGCTGTGTAGATGACTGGGTTTCCAAGGTGCACTCAAGCTCCAATTTTTGTCAGGCATGTAACAGCAACAAGTCCAACTGTTCTGAGAGACACTGTAGGCGGCTTAAACTTGAGAACATTTGGAGGAGAGCCATTGGAAAATGTCGATCAAGGTCAGCCAAAAGTTTCCTCAGGAAAGAAGGCTTCTTATCATCAGTCCATGTTACCGAAGGTAAAATCATATACCATCTCTACTGAATTTTCTCATATGAATTGTGCTGAAAATGACACATTATTTATGCTAATTCTCAGAGCTAGCCATAGCAGAAGTTGGATTTGGACACCCGGATCACCTATCAAGAGCAGAGAAAATGCAAAGCCTAATAGAATGTGCTTTACAACATGTTCTCGGGTGTAATGTGGAGATCAGATTCAAACTTGTATCATGTCCAGTGAGGAAAGATGCTAGGTTGAAGAGACAATCGTTCAGTTTTCTCAACTGCTCAGGCCGGAAGCAAGAGCTGTCAGATTCAGTTGTGACTGATGAAGATGAGGCTGTGAGGCCTGGAGCAAGAGAGACACCCCTTAAAGGCTACACCTCGAGTCAGCAGGAATCACCATATGTCATGCAACGTGTTGATTCGAAACCAACAGTCCATGGGTGTGAGGATGATGCTCGGAGTACCTTGACGTCAAACAGATCCATGACAGATGACCTAACAAGGACGTGCAGGTCGGAAACTAACTACTCAAAGGGTGTCAGCGAGCAGGGTCGTTTCGATAGCATCCATGAGCCTGACCTACAACCAAATTGCTTCTCACGAACGCTTAAGCTTCAAAAGAAGCTATTGTCGTCTGGTGCAGCGCACACAATCTGCTTGAGGATCCAGCCACATAACAAAATGGATTTCCTACCTAAGAAAGAATTTGATACATACTTCTGTGCGTACGAGCCTTATGAGCAGTGTTCAAGATCAAATTCACGGGCTACTTACAGTTCAAGGGATGATGACTTGTAAGCAATCTGAACTCGGCATTATTCCACTGAATTCTGACAGTTTCGATTAGTGCTTCTTTACAGGCAGCTACTTAACAATAACTTACTGTGATGTGTGGAATCAGTGCTGAACTCTTTTGTTACTTCTGCAGGTGGAGCAAGAATTCACGGTTTGGTTCGAATCTACTCTGCTGGAGGGCCCCAAAACAATCCATGTAACAGAGGTACAGCACTCTGTACTGCATTTTCATATGCTTGGTCAGAAAAACGAATGTGGTGTTCTTGCCTGTTTGGTTGCTAGTGTTACATGTAGCATGTTCACCCCAGTTCTGACAGAGCGGGACCACATCAGCAAGTGCTGCAACAACCGGCACAAGAATTGCTGCTGTGGAAAAGTGAATCATGATAGCAGAACATCGACAAAAGAAAATGCTGAAAAGCAGTGTATTTCAATCATTCTGCTAACATTTTGTGTTTCTCTGTGGATTTGTAGCAAAGGATGAGCAAACTTGACGGAACATATCAAATATTTACCAATTTTTCCCGTAGCCGGAGACATGGACATCTGATGCGGCGACAATTTTTGAAGGGAAAGTTCAGGGATGGGGCCTGTGTTAGTCTTGTTCTTGGTAGGAAAACTGAGGAGCTATTGTTTGATCTGTAGACAGCATTTAGTGATATTTTCTTGGTAATGCAGGTTCTTTTATGACAGGAATAATGCTAGTGGTCAGTTGTACAGCACGCCAATGATGAAAACCTGTGTATACTGAATAGTTCTGTTATCTCTGAATTTTGTAGGACGATTTGATGCTCAAGTTACATGACCCTTTTATCTGGAATTTTCGTGCAGCTGTTTTATAATTCATCAATCCCTGTAGCTTTGCTTATCTGCTTAATTCCATCAGCTAGGAATCAAACAAAGTTTCAATTCTAATTGATTGATGGGGCACTTGATCAGGATCAATCTGCTTGATCCGCAGGCCACATTTGGTCAGATTTTCTTGGTAACTAGCCGAGGTGCCTGTATGCTGCCACGGATCTTAATTAAATAATTAAACATGTATCTGTATGCAAAAAGGACCATAGTAGACCCAAAACTGATAGTCAACGCAGAGCTACGTAAAGGATCCTATACGGCTATACCTAATATTGTGAACTCTACGTGATGAACAAGGTCGGTTGCTGTTCCTAACCGCAATGGGGCCGTAAGCTCAGTTCTAGTGACGTGTGGAGCATAACGTACTCATTACAATGGGCGTAGAATGGCAATAGCACCCCACTGCAGCTGATAAATGATCTCATCCAACGAACAAACTGGAAGCAATGGCGATTATGCATTTAAAGAGCAATGAGGAAATTAACCAAGGAAATATAACAATTGTCACCACACTAATAAATGATATAATATTCAACAGAAAACAAGAGCTTGGTGCGGACCTGGGATTTTTGTGCCAGAATCATGGGCTTGTTTTGCCGCAGCAGCAGCACAAATCAACGGTGGCAACGTCCCCATCAACTGAGACGGCGTTGTGTGGAGGCGTCCTCTCTGTCGGCCCCGCTGGCAAGCTGCGGGCGCGCGCTCCTCAACCACAGTTCGGTAGTGCCGGAGCAGGCAGGCTGGGGAGGACGATCGCGGGGCCCACTTGTCAGCACCAGCCGCGTACAAGCCTGATGGTTGTGGTAATACTGATTCAAACTTTATTAAACAGGATACAAAGAATGAACAATTGCATTGCAATCCAACTTAATATCACTCAAACGGAAACCGACCAGAAGCCATGTATGATCTGTCCACTGTCCCAAAAACGAGGCCACCACGAAACCTTAAAGTCCAGACTCTAAAACGTGCTAAAATGATCTTAAACATCTACAGACCATTTCAGAAGGCGCTCCTTGTGAAATGGTCGATGTCGATGCTGGAGAAAGTAACTAGGCGAGATCAATGCCTGACCCGATATGGGGCAGACCTTCTTTCCTCTCCCCCAGCAAGCTTCACACCAAGCTGGCCCTCTGTACCTTCCCCAAAGGAGTACAGCCTGCCACTGCCAGACTCGGCAAGGGCCAATGTATGGCAACGAAATGCTTCGTTAATCCAGTCGTAGGCGTTCGTCGCGCTGATCTGCACAACCTGTTCGTTCAGCGCAGCAATCCAAGTGGCTAGCTTGGGACTCCTGGCATCTGCCTGTTCTGCGTCATCGTCATCCGCCTGAAACAAAGAGAGATGAAACGGCGCAATCAGGAATTCAGTAGTTGATTGCTACTACGACTTCATCAGGATTTGTTCGAGACTCGAGGAAGACGATGGCCAAACCTGCTGAACACCCAGATTGAGCGATTGCCCGTGCCCAAAGGAGTAGACGTCGCCGTTATCTGCGATGACGAAGGTTGTGTAAAGGCCAGCTGACAGATGCCTAGCCTTTACATCCTTCAAGCCTAGCACTTCCCTGGGGAGGCTCTCATATTCTACGTTATGTCCCAGACAACCCCAGCCGCCCCATCCCCAGGTGAACACACGTCCATCCAGTGCCAGAACTGCACAATGGAAAGCGCCTGCTAAAATGGACAGTGGCTTTACATTTAGTGTCTGGAAATATTGGACCAAATTTGGGGTCCCCAGACTTCTCGTGCTTCCATTCCCAAGCTTGCCACCTTGACCGCAGCCTAGCGAGTAAACCGACCTGCAAATGGACACCCAAACTCAACTTATTGAAAGAGAATTCATATAAAAGAGCTCATGACCCTCCTCAAAAAATTCGAGAAATGTATGCAAATGGTGATTCTTATCTGATAAAATTTGAGTAAGAAGACGGGGAATATTCTGTGCAAACACCCTTCTCGGTGGAAATGTGAAAATCTCTCAAAAAGTTTCTGCCGAGAAGGTGGTTTGTTTTTTTTTGAAGGAAAGAGAAGGTGGTTTGTACCAAATATACTGGATAGGAATCAGGAATGACACTTACATTCCCGTCGGTTGGTAGACCAACATAAGCAGATAGCAATTGCCAGCAGCAATCTGCACAACAGGAGCATTCTCATGCGGTCCAGAGAGAAGACGAGGCTTAACATCAGTGAGATCCGAACGATGACCAAGCCTCTCAGTCTCATCACATCCCCAAGAGAAAGTATAAACCCGACCCTCTCTAGACAGAACCGCAGTGAAATAGCCTCCTATAGATGCTTGAACTACAAAGATACCTTCCAGTGATTCCAACAACTTAGGACTGCTTGTATAAGTACCAATTGATTCCAGAACCCCAAAACCATCCTGTCCAAATTTGTACACACTTCCAGTGTCGCTCACAAGCATTGTCCGCATTGACCCAACTGCAGCCTGTGTGATTCTGATGCCTTGCAGAGACCTACAAGGACAAGGGACGTGCGACCATAGTTTGTGACAAAGTGCTAGTTCTAGTTATCAGCTAAATTGACATCGCTTACCTAATAAGACATGGATTGAACTGATCTTCTGTATTCCCAAGCCCAAGCTGCCCCGAGGAATTTGCGCCGAATGAGTACACATCCCCCTTTGTCGTGACAATGATGCTGTGTCTTGTTCCAGCAATAACCTGAGATTTCTCACGGCGGTAATTCTTCTCTCCGACCAACAGGTACCCAAGGACGAGCTTCCAAGAGCCTCCACACCGCTGCTTCAACTTCTCCTTTTCCTCATTCTCCATCGACTTAAACATGGCCTTCTGGCAGCAAGTATCGAGTGCTGCTAGTTCTGGTAGAGATAATGCAGCATCTGGTTCGAAGTTTGCAGGGCTTCTGAAGAATTTACATGTACCCTGGAACAACATTGTATCTCGTCATAGACATCATACATTTCAGAATTCGAATACTGAAAACAAATAATGGTGGTACAAACTTGCCTCCAAAGCAGCCAGATCATTAGGTTCCAGCTCGTAGGATGAGAGCACATGGAGGAGAATGGACGGGTTTGCAGCTAGTGGGATTTGCTCTGTGATTTCATTTGCATTGCACTTATGCTGTGAGTGATCCGTTGCTGGATTTGACGGAGAAGAGTTGGAGCTGGTCTCAATCACAAGTTGATGGAGCTTTATAGCCATGGAGGCTTCGCTGTCCGCGGCATCCATTGGGTGCTGCATCAGCTTGAGTTCGAAACCAGAAAGAACTACTAGAGCTGCTGAGAAAAAAACAAAGAAGCAGAAAATCACAGACTCTGGATACCTTCTCGACCAATGTACCAACTCGGTAGTAGCATGTTTATACTCATGGATTACAAATAGACTAATCAAATGCATTTTTCTATGCAAAACTATTGGTCAAACACATTCTAGTCAGTTTACAAAGGTACAAATCAATAACTGTTAAAGAGTATAAGAGAACAGTTCATAGGAAAACGACAATGATAAGATCCCAAAGTCAGCAATTCTGACGGTAAAATTAGCAGAAGCAGCAAAACCATTACTTTAGTCTGCTAAGTCTATCAAAGTATAACAAAAAACTAATCTAAGAAAAAAATACCAAAAAAATGAAAGAAACCCCAATTATAAAATCAAGCGATCCTAAACACACGTGCACAACACCACTACCATAATCCAATGTATAACGCAGACCGCATGGTAAGCACGAAAGTGTTTTTTTTTCATCTGAACAAGTGTACATGCTTCAGAAGAAGATCACCACCCAAAACCATCACACAATTACACACAGAGTTAAGCAACATACTAGCATTGTAGCTACCAAATCAAAAGATGACTAAGAAGATCCCCTTTCAGTTTACTTTCAAAAGACTAATAAGATCGTCTAATGAAAACGATCCAGCTCAATATATCACCCAAAACCACAAGAGACAGTTGAAACCACGCACGAGTGGGGACTGGGGAGACTGCTAAGCACGGGTGGATCGAGAGTATAGGGTCGAAGTTAGTAGGCGAGGTGCCGGCGGTACCTGGTGGATGCTAGTCGGCGGTGAAGACCTCGCCGCCACGAAAGAAAGGCGACCACGAGAGAGAGAGCGAGAGGGGTGAATGGGAGTACGTACGTGGTTGTTAGGATTTAAAAAGAAAAACAAAAGGCAGTTTTCATGAAACTAACAAGTTTAAAGAGGAATATTAGGAAAATCAGTTTTTAGGTAAGTTATTCGGCGGAGAGTGAAAATCTCTTCCTCTGTAAGAGTATCTTCTATCTCTAACATTTCTACCGGTCCAAATCTTAATATTTCTACCGGTCCAAATCTTCGCGTTAGTTCGTCGAAAGATGATAAATCTTCGCGGGTTTCCGCTCTCTCCCCATCCCGTTTTTGCCTTCCTCAAAGGAGAGCATCCAAAAATCACTTTACAAACTTGCGATACATACACCTTCGTAAGTTCCCAAAGGCTCTCACGATGTGCCTTCCATCCACCAGCTGACCAGCCCTCGTCTCCACACAGGGTAGGCGGACGAGCCGTGTAGGCCACAAGCGTACTGACATGCGTGTGAACCGAAAGAACAGATGCGCAGATACAAAGAACAGAAACAATACGGAGCTAGTAACATAAGACGCAAGAAGTAGCATTTCATAACCTGAAACGAAATGGTTTTATTCTTTTAACTCTCCAAAGTCATACCCCTCCAAGACCAGACCAATAGAACACTATTCTCAACGAGCAACACCACATCCATCCTACAATCCTTCCGGTATACAGTAACATTTTTAAGTAAACTAGGGGCAGGAAAACTTTGGTATAATGCTAATGACAGCATGGGTGCAAAATGTACACATAGGAGACTCCTCAAGCCTCGCAGGCCAAGGAAGAGGCCTCAGGCGACCGAGGTGAAGGTCGGCAGCAGCCAGCCACGCCCTGTCGCAAGCTCCACATACGCCTCAAACTTCTCCTGCGCATTTGGGATGTCCAGGATCAGGTCGTCCATGCCTTCCTTGACGCGGGCAAAGCCTTTGGTCATCTGGTTGATGGTTACCAGCCCCTCGCCAAAGCACTCCTGCAGGAGGGCCAGTATGCCGGCATCATTCTGCTTCTCCATCGCCATGACCAGCGCTTTCTTCACCACCTCATGGTTGAAGAAGGGCATCCCGAGGTCGCGGATGCACCTGCAGGCTTCTCCCAGGTCACCACCAGTGTTGTATTCCTCCAAGAGCTTAGTGATCTTGTCCTTGGCATCTTCCACAGCCCAGCCAGTGCCACCGCCCCAGCAACGCAGTATACGCTCACCGGAGTGGCGAGCTGACAGCAGGGCACGGGCCATCTGGACAGTTTGGCTGCCGCTGCTGTTCGGCCGAAGCTTGCTGCTGATCTCATCCAAGTTCAGTGGAATCAGTACTTCATCAATCACTGCCCTAGCAAGGAAGAGGGCAAGCTCGCTGGGAGCATCCACAATGTCAAGGGCAGTGTCTTCTGCTGACTGCAAGAGCATTATAAACCCCTTCATGATGTCATCAGTGGAAAACAGCTCCAAGCTGAGTGAAGAAAGGAGTACAGATGCCATCTCCTTCTCTCTGTTCTTTCTGTCCATAGCAAGAGTAACAAGTTTCTTGAGGAAAATGGGGTTGTACTCTGGGGCAGAAAGTTCCTCAAGGCTTCGAATAAGTTCAGGGACATCATCTGAAAGAAAATACTCATGAATTATGTGACAAGATTCTTCCTTAAAACGCTTCACCTTTTCAGCACTCGTATTCTGCATCTCTTGCTCAGGGACAGCAGATTTACTAAAAGAAGAATCAAGCCATCCTTCAGATATGGCTGTTGAGACCAGCTTGTCAAAAAGATCTTTAGCAGAAGGAATATCCAGACTCAGGTCATCAACACTCTCAGCTAGTCGAGAAAATCCCTTTGATATTTGATTAGAACTAATCAAGCATCCTGCAGCTGCTTCCTTCAATAACTTAAGGATCAATGGCTGCGAGGATATGTTCTCCATACCAAGGGTGAGAGCACGCTTCACAACCTCATGATGGAAGAACGGAAGACTAAGCTCTCTTATACACCTAAAGGCTTCATCTATGTCTCCACTTTCAATATACTCCCTCAGAATACCTTGAATTCTCTTTTTTGCCTCTTCTACAGTAAAGTGTGTGCTTCCACCCCATTTGCGTTCAACCAACTCTGCATGATGGGGAGCTGACAAATAGCTCTTTTCAACAACCTGCAGAACTTGAATGCCCTTGGAAAACTCTGGAAGCAGAGCTCTAGCTCGAGCGAGGAAAACAGGAGGTAGAATTTCATCGACAACAGCCCGTGCAATAAAAACTGCTAGGACATCAACAGCATCTGGTATATCAACAGTCAGATCTTCTACAGATTCCAGAAGCATCATAAAACCTTCACTGATCATGTAGGAGCTCAGCAGATCAGCATACAAAGATGATAGCAGAACTGATGACATTTCTTTTTCTTTGTCATGACGGTCCATTGCCATTGATATGAGCTTCTTGACGAAGTAATGATGAAACTGATCAGATCCAAGACCCTTTAGCTCGGAAGCTGCCAATTCCACATCTCCAGTGCTAAAATACTCCTCAACTATTGGAACTACAAGCCTTTTATAGTCATCTAATGTACCAGGAACCTGCATTTGCAGTGACACAGAGTATTCTTAGATTAGTGTACCATATCAACAAAGAATAAATGCACGCAGCATCGTGGTGTAGATCAAACCTTATTGTCTCCATTAGCTAGTTTTTTCAACTCTTGAGATGATAAAGAATCTACATCTTCATGGTTGTCTTGTTCAGTTTTTCCACCAACACCGTCTGAAGTAATATACATGGAGTTAGCACAATATCCGCATAGATTATTGACAAAAATAAAGTGAATAATAGGAAGCCATCTCCTAAAAAAATATGGCAGCGACACTCAATCCATGATCATGAATAAAAATCTCAAAACCTTCAAATGTAAATCTCCCTGTAGTGAACCCACATTAAAACTTTACACAGCACTATATGTTGTTATCACCAGTTCATCGCCAAGATTTCTATATATAGACATACCTCACACATAACCAAGTTTACATGTTCTGGAGAAGAAATTTTTTAGTGATCTAAGCAAACTTAATGCTCTATTTATTTTCTGGCAAGACCTGACACAGGTTAAGTACATGTATTGAGCCTTACTAAAATAGATTATCATAACTCACACTGCAATTGCCAATTAAAGTCTGTTAATTGATATGTTCCAATTCATACTGCAAAAGCATTTCTAGTGTCACATGTAAATGACCACAAATAGCGCATGCTAAAACTCATCTGAAAGCCAGGTTAGACGTGGCTTGCTAGATGCCTAAAAGTTAGGCATTCAGCATACACAGTAAAATATTGCCTAAACAAACAACTTAACATGATTTTTTTAAGAGATGAAACATACAAACCCAGGCACCCTTGAATTAACTGAAATACTATTTAGAGACCCGGGGGAGGAGGTTGTTGGTTCTGCTTGTGAACAGTAAAAGAGCCTATCCCATAAACAAGCTTCAAATTACTTGAGGTTAACAGCAAATTGTAACCTTCCACGGAAAAACTGAGGAAAGGCCCACATATTTGGAGTTTACACCCATAGGCTATAGAAGCTTTCGGCTCAAGCTAAGCACCTACTTACCAATAAAAATATACTGACTGTGGAACAAAAGCACAATTCTTGTATCAAGACATACTGAATCTTGAAACTGAAAAAAGTCATTAATAATTGCAAGGTCTCTAG
Organism: Urochloa ruziziensis; assembly: GCA_015476505.1. NCBI lineage: Eukaryota > Viridiplantae > Streptophyta > Magnoliopsida > Poales > Poaceae > Urochloa > Urochloa ruziziensis. The sequence continues at coordinate 40,277,616 of CM027125.1, forward strand.
CACACCAGTTGGATGTAACTGCCGAAATAAATAAATACCATTCAGTTTTTTCTACCCTTTCAGTCAACGACAGTAAAAAGATAGAAACTGTTACGTGCACACACGAGCTTAAGCCACTCAAAAGAGGTGGTAGCATATAGCAACCAATCATGGAGCATAAGGGCAGCACCCGAAACCGACTCAGTTATCAAGTGCGCGAACAAACTCCCAAAAAACAAATGATGTTTTAATTTTGTCGGATATCTAAGGAGCAAGGATTTTGCTTCTTAAACAAAAACAGTGATCCGATCATTTTTCAGTTAAAGGCGCGACAACCTAGAATTACCAGAAACCTGTCGCCAACATATAGCATAAATACTCTAGCGTCATGAAACCGGACAAGAATCAAACACTACTTGTTTTCCCGCCATGCAAACGACAGTATTAAACCATAAGATCAAACAAAATGACAGAATTCTAGGCCGCTAGCTTTCGCGCCATGCTGAAATAGACCAACCAGCATCCAACACATAGCTTAACTTGATTGAAGCTAACTTATTAGGATGAACGGCAACAGGAATTGGGCAAACTCCAAGGACCTATAACAGATCCCTCTCGCCTATCCTGATCAGTGGTTAACATGGGGGGAAACATCATCTACAGGCTAAAACCTCAAGCAACAGCAGAGCCGAACCTTTCAATTCAGTCACCTACAGCTGACTCTAAGCACTTATTACGCCACAACAGCATCTCACAACAGAATTCAGCGATTGGGAGAGGTACAGATACACTGATATGGATGAAAAAGGCGGTCACCTTTCTTCGCGGGGTGGTGGTGCGGGAGGTGCCTGACGGCGATCCCGCCATCGGCCGGCGCGCCCCCGCCGGTGGCCACCCGCAGGTGCCCCTCCGCCAGCATCCTCGTCGGCGACATCGCCCCCTCCTCCGCCGCCATCTCCCCTCTGCCCCCCTCCTCCTCCGGACGCCCTGCAACACGCACAAAAACAACCCGACACACACACACACACACAGGAATCAAATCACCGCCGAAATCGAGCGAAATCACATCCGAACGGCACGAGCCCAGGACGATCCGGGCGAGGCAGGCTGTGTTCGTACCTGTGGAGATCGGAGAAGGCGGGGCGGCGGCGGAGACGGCGGAGGCCTGCGCGGATCTCGCCCCGGGCGTGGCGTTTCCGCCGCGCGGCGAGTCGCGAGCGTGAGGGGGTGAGGAGCGCCGAGCGAGGCTGCGAGGGGAGGAGGGCGCGGTGTGGCGAGGGCAAAGGGGGCCGAGAGGGAAGTTTCTCGTTTTATTTATCGCTCTTCCCCCCACATTGTGATGGGCTAATTATTTATTGCCCCCCTGGCTGGTGCTAGTAATTACCATTACCTCGCCGTGGGTGTTAAGCTAATATCTCCAGGGTTAAGAATGGTAATTTTCCAACGACCGGGGGTTTGCTTTTCTTACTTCCCAAGCACCGTCGTGGCGCCTGGCGCGCGTGACGCTGACGGTGGTGCCCACTTGGCAGAGGCGTATGGCTGCTGAGTCGCGGCTGCCGTTTCGCCTTGGACGGCCGCCGCCGCGTGTGGACCTGGCGCATGCGCCTGGCGGGCCATCGGGCGCCTGGCAAGTGGCGAGTGACGTACGCGGCGGCGTATGGACGGCGTCCACGCCGGGAGCGGGCGCCAGCGGATGGGGATGGGGCCACCCGGGGGGCGGGGGGTGGGGGGGCGGCGGAGGGGCTCGGCTGCGGCCACGTCAGGCGCCGAGGGGATCGCTTGCCCACGTGGCGGGCGGCGGGATGCCGCAGCGGAAAGCGAAAGGCGACGCGCGACGCCGGTGGGCGCGCTCCAGATGTGCCGCGCGGAGCACGTCGGCTGACGCGGAAAGCCGGAGGGAAAAGCCGCGGCGGCAGCGGAGTCCGCCAGGTGGTCGCCGGCCGTTTGACCCCCCCCCCCCCCCCCCCCCCCCCTCTCCCGCTACGGTTTTCCTGCGCCTGGTCCGCCGGTCACGTGGTCGACGGTGACCGGAGACGGCGGGGAGGAGCCCGGCCCGAGCCACCGGCGAGCGAGGGGCGGCCGGGAGCCTGGGTTTACACGCTGGATCGATGCTTATCTCGACCGATCCGTCGTCGTCATCATCGTCTATCAGTTGAGAGAGAGCTTGTTAGTCTTACGCAACGCTAGGCGACAGAACTGGAAATCTAAATAGCCCCAGCAAAGCAAGTGGCCAGGACGTGTCAGTGACATGACAGGGTAACCAGGCGCAATTCCTTGGATCGGAGGAGATCGATAGATTAGCTAATTTTTAAGCGCGCACGAGTGGTGGCATCATCTGGCGCATCTTGGCCGGATGCCCGGACAGAACAGAAGAGCTTGCTTTGTCGTCAGCAGCTTTGCTGAAACTGAACTGAAACATTTTCTTCTCTGAAAAGATATTTTATTATATTGATGCTTTTATCACATTGCTTTTTTTTACGTAATTCATAGACCATACACATTGTAATCATATATCTTTCTTATTAACCTTTACTAAACTTTATGCCTCAGCTTGCCATTTTTTTTCCGTTCAATTGTACAGAGCGGCACGCATGGATGTCCACCCATGATCCTCCATGCATCCACTGGGACAAGTGTTCACCATGGCATGGACAGTCTAGCTCTCGATTGAGATTATTATTTACAGCGCTCTGATGGAGTGTGTACGCCTAGGACTGGTCGAGCAGGTTTTGGAGGTAGAGGTTGAGGATGTATCTGCCGGTGGAGAGGACGTCGAGGCGCTTCTCGCTGGGCTCGTACCGCCCCTTGCGCAGCTGGTACCGGTGCGTCACCGCCGACACCGTGTACGCCTGCCCCTCGATCGTCACGCTCTCGCCGCAGTGGATGTTCTGCTCTCCCGTCCATGCGTCATCCGGCACACAACCAACAGCAGACAAGACATCGTTAGTTAGCATAGCAGTTGCAGTGACTGAGACACAATGCAGATGCATCAGTCATACTGTAGCAAATTACACGCAGATAACCAATAACGCCAAATAACAGACACCGTTAGCTAAGCAGCTGCAGTGATTGATCACTTGTGTGCAGATGCATCATCTAAATAAAATCACCGTAGTAGCAAGTTACAAGCAGAGCCAAGAATGCCATTCAGCAGAGGAGTACTTGGTATTACGGGTGACTGCAATTGCTGAAATTCACAGAACAGCGACTAGTCAGACAAGTTCGGAGTCCGAGCAAGGGTGCATCAGTTTTGGCATGCCGTTGCGAATTCAGTTGGTGATAACCACCGCAAGAGTAGTAGTAGATCTCAGCAACGCAACCAAAATTCTGAGCATGCCAAGCAGTCTGAAGGCGCAGGCGCAGCGCTACTCCATTTATTGCGCAGTGTGTTGTGTTACAGCTGATTGTTGCAGGTGAAGGAATATACTCAGCATCAAAATTAGCTAAAAGTTCAGTTGTTTCTTCTTCGCAAAAGCCACTAAAAGTTGTCCTAGCTAGCTGACCGTGTCTGCTAGTTGCTCCATCCGTAACGGAATCAGTTTTCTGCTCAGTACGTACGTGCAACCTGACGCTGCGCCAGTGGTGTGCAAAACTGAAAGTTCAGGTGGAATCCTACACGGCAACTTAGCTGCGGCATGTATGCGTCGGAAGACGGAAAAGTACTGCTGTGAACGGACAGCAAGGAAGCGCGTACGGTGGGGAAGCATCGGACGCCGAGGCAGCGCGGCGGCGGCGTGATCTCGACGACCTTGAATGGGTGCTTGTGCTCCTTCTCCTTCTCCTTGTCCCGCCCGTCCTTGTTCTTCCTGCACACCACCGCGAGACGCGGCTGCAGCAAACAGAGATTAGTTGTATGAGTACTTGACTGCAACAAGCCGAGAAAAGGCTCCCGTGCCCGTGCGCTCACCTTGTGGTACGCGAAGGAGGTGGAGGCGACCATGGCCATGGGGGATTGCTTCCCGGTGCTGAGGAATTCGAGCTGCTTGCTAGCTGCTCTTGCTCCTGCGAGGACAATGTGCCCGGCCGTACGGCTGAGCCTGGAACGCGGTGGCGATCGGTAGGCAGATATTTTTGACGATCGTGGCCGTGGTGGATGGATGGTGGAGCTTTGGTTGGGCCTGGGGATTCCACAGGCCGATTCCGTCCGCGGGGCGCTGGGCATGCAGCAAGTTTGTGGTTGTGGAAACAAGCCGCGCCACGCGCCCCCGGCGGCGTGGACGCGGTACGTTCCAACCACGTCGCGTGTTCAGTCGTCGTCACTCGTCAGAGCCAGGCTCGCTTCGGCTTGGATGATGGCAGGTGTTTGGGCCTCTTGCTCTGTGCTGTGCTGTTTTTTTTTTTTTGGGAGAAACGGCAGGAGCACTGCTAATTGTGCTGTGCAGTTTGAAGGGGCCAATGAATGCGACACCGTGCCATTCTTCAGTTCATGAACTTTGGAATGTTGGGGACTTGGGGCACGTTCATGGCTTACTCAACAACTCAACACAGTGCATTATATTGTTGTGCGGTTTCCTTACTACTTACTAGTGTATGGTTGCCTTGCAGGATTGCACTATCGTCTGTTTTGGTTTCACAAACCGGCAGGTCTTGGGGGCGTCGATCTGCCCATGAAGAGGCTGCGAAATCAGAAGTTCAGAACTGCCCGAACTGCGCTGTTAGCCTCAGAACTCATTAGTGACCGCATTGTTCTCCGTGTTACAAAGCAATTTAGTTGCTCTCATCAAGACCCCTAAATCCCCACTACAAGGAAGGCATGCAGTCTCATGATGGTTCTAATTACAGCAGTTACTAGTGATCATGACCATTATTTGTGTGTCTATTCAGTTCTAGTAACTGAATTTGTAATCACCTATAAAAGGGTGCTAAGAGATCAATGAGAATACCAATTCACCTATCTATCTTGTTATTCTACTTTTAACACGTTATCAAGCACGCTCTACAAGCTGAGCAGGAAAAGGCCTCATCCTTGGGTAAGATGCCTCGACGCTTACCTCTTCGTGATGCTGAAATTGGTCTCCCTCGCCACCTTCGTATCCCTGCTCTCCGTCGCCTCATGCGACAACAACTACTCCATCTCCTCAGAGCTCAGGGACGCCGCCCGGCTTCCCGTTCCTGGCGTCGCATTGCTCGGCGCTCGGCTCGCTATCAAGCGCGCCGCAACGCTGCAGCTCGCCGGGCATCCCCTCCACCAGCACCTCCCACAGGAGGATTCAGGCTTGAAGCTTGCCAAGGCTGCTCGGTGGGCCGCATCCCAGTGGCGGATCCCCACTTCTGTACTGTCCATGGTTGGACTGCCCAAGCAAGACCCGGCTTCGCCCTGCCTTCACCGTGCCCGATCATTGACATCTCCTCGTCGTCGTCCTCGCCGGTGCAATCGCCGGTGCGCTCGCCGGAGTACACTCCAGAGACGCCACCAGCAACACGCCAGGCGGAGCCGGTGTTCCGCACCAGGGCGGCACGCACTGGTGCCCCACCCTTCTACCTCAGTACAGGGGAGGGCTCCACCAGCGCGGCAATGGCGGCTCCACCCGGCTTCATCTCCACCGAGTCGGCGCCCCCTTCACCACCTCCACCTCCAGCTACTCGCCGGTCCTTGGGCCGCACGACTGCAGCCGCAGCGGCAAACGCACGCCCCAGCCTCACCAACTTTATCTCGACCGGCCATGTGCCGGCCGAGAGCGGCGCCGGCGGCGAGGCTCGCTGCCCCTCACCCTCAGGTGAGGGGGAGACCTAAGCGCGCGAGAAACGAGGTCCAAGAGGTGCAGGAGGGGGCGGAGGACTGGGCACGGCGGCGACGACGCAGGCGACGGCGACGGCGCGAGCGGCGGCGCTGGCTTGGCTGGCGGCGGCGGCGCGCTAGGGTCCCAACCCTAGCCGCCCGCCCGAGCCAGCCTTTAAGGCCGCGGCGGCCATGGGCCGCGCTGGGCCGGCCCATCTGGCCCACCAGGCCGGCGCCATCAGGCGCTCCCCCGCCCGACCCCCTGGGCCGAAAGCGGCGGTGGGCCGAAATCGAGATTGTCTCGGCCCACCGCCCAATAATGTTTATCTTTTTCAAGAAAGTGTAATTTTGCATCTAAGCCCTCAGGCTTCGGCATATTTACATTCCGCAGTTTTCTGCTGTAATAAAAGTTCTTTTACAGCCCCTGTTATTTACTTTTATTACAAATTATGCCCTTTAGCATTTCCATGCTCTTTACTTTACAAGTCTTTTGCAAATTAAATTCCATTGCCTTACTTTCATTTCAATTCAATGCAAAAATATTCTCTAAATTGAATAAATCTTTGTAGTTTGGGATCATATGAATTTACGCATGCCTCAGCGTAGCGAATATTCCTCGAACTCAGAATTTTATTATGGCACACGCTAGTAAAATTTCTCTATTCACTTATCAAAAATTGATCATATATTGAAGTGGTATTCAACACCACCGAAGGATCTACACTATTAATAGTGATGCCCGAATATGATCATCAAAATTTTGAAACTTCGAATATTGAGTTATTTAAATCATGCGACAGCCATAAAAATAAGCAATTTATTGAGAAAATTCATTTTTCGAGTTCATTTCTTTTTGAATTCACATCATTTTTGCATAATTTTGCCATGATTTCTCAAAATATTTGGCAATTACAAATGTAGGTGAGATGGCAACCAAAGAGTTTGAGATTCTCGCTCTTGATGGTTCCAATTTCCCTGCCTGGGCGATGGATGTCAAAGTGATTCTGTCGACTCAAGGACTATACAGATGTATAGATGAGACGGTTGAAGGGACTTCTACCCCCTCAAATATGTCCAAATTCTCTGCTTTGAAAGTGATAAGAAATCATATTCATCCAGATTTGAAAATGGAATATCAATTTGAGGAGGACCCAATGGTCTTATGGAAATCTCTTAAAAATAGATATGAACAGCATAAAGCGATTGTCCTCCCCGAGGCCACGCATGAGTGGAATCACTTACGTCTACAGGATTTCAAAACCATAGACGACTATAATCATGCTGTTCATAAGATTTGCTCTAAACTCCAGTTTTGTGAGAAAGCGCCTGATGATGAGGAGAAAATTGAAAAGACACTGTCTACAATGCTCCCATCAGAGCGTATTATTACTCAACAATACCGTGAGAGAAAATTCACAGAATATTCTTCGCTAATTCAGACATTGAAACAGGCAGAAAAGAACCATGAGCTCACAGTATGGAACTCAAATCAGCTCCCATTGGGTACTGCTCCACTGCCTGAAGTACATGCAAATGCGAAGACACATAGTCAAAATGTGAATCCTGGAAAGATTTCAGGAAAGGGCAAAAGAAAGAGAACCAAAAAGACACACGGGAAAGTCCAAAAGGGGAAAGGAATTTCTAAGCCCAAAAGTGACAATGGAAACAAAACCATTTGTTACAGGTGTGGTTGCAACAACCATATTGCTAAGAAATGTCGTACTCCTAAGCATCTCGTTGAACTATACATGAAGTCCATGGGTCATACACAGAACCCTCAGAAGTTTGAAACGCACTTCACCTCTCAAGTGCCGGAGAATGGAGCTATGGACCCCATCCCTCATGGAACGGGACCGAGCAACGCCAAGACTCCGCCGAGCAAAGAGGAAGACTTCATGGACGTCGACAAATTACTCCTGGAATACTCTTCCAACGATGTTTTTGGAGACCTCATCTAGGCTCCAAGTTTAATTTTGCAAAAGTACTCGTTGTAATAAAAAGACATGATGTTGCTTTATTGATATCATTTGTAATAATGCACTCGTTATTATTAATATATTCGTATGTACTTTCTATATTTTGCTTTATTCTTATGAGTTTTAAATTCTGCATTATATAGATTGTTACGGGAGTCGATTCGATGGATGAAGAGATGTGCCTAGTGGATAGTTGTACCACTAACACTATACTTACGGAAGTCAAATTTTTCCAAACTCTCACAAAAAGAGAAGGACAAGTTTTGACCATCGCGGGACTACGATTGTTGGTTCCGGAAGGGCCACCATCGTACTTCCAATGGGTACACAAATTGATATCGAGGACGCATTATTGTATCCCGATTCAACACGTACCCTACTAAGTTATAGAGATATCCGGAAAAATGGGATTCATGTGGAAACACATGAAGAAAACAATGAGGAGTTCCTGCTGTTGACCAAAGAAACTGGATATGGCAAACAGACACTTGAAAAGGTGCCTTCTCTCCCGTCTGGATTGTACTACACATACATCAAACCCGTACCATATGTTGCATATAAAGTGATTTTTCAGAATGTAGATGCATTCAAAACTTGGCATGAACGCCTTGGCCACCCCGGCATCGGGATGATGAGAAAAATCATGAGCAATTCAAATGGACATGGTATGAGTGATAGAAAATTCCCAAAATCCTCAGATTTTGTGTGCACCTCATGTGCAACCGGGAAATTAATTTTGAGACCCTCACATCTCAAAATACAGGCTGAACCACTCAAGTTTCTTGAACGAATTCAAGGTGACATTTGTGGCCCAATTCAACCTTTATCTGGACCTTTCAGGTACTTTATGGTTTTAATAGACGCATCCACAAGATGGTCTCATATGTGTCTTTTATCGACACGGAACCATGCTTTTGCAAAATTGATTGCACAAGTCATCAGACTTAAAGCAAGTCATCCTGAACACCAGATAAAATCTATAAGATTGGACAATGCGGCAGAATTTTCTTCCAAAGCCTTCAATGATTATTGCATGGCTTTAGGAATTGAAATCCAACATTCTGTACCATATGTTCACACTCAGAATGGTTTAGCTGAATCTCTCATCAAGAGAATAAAGCTCATTGCCAGGCCATTATTGCAAAATTGTAACTTACCAACCTCATGTTGGGGTCACGCAGTCTTACACGCTGGTGACTTAATACAATTGCGTCCAACTGCATACCATACTGCTTCCCCGCTGCAAATGGTTCATGGTGATCCTCCTAATATTTCCCATCTGCGGAAATTCGGTTGCGCTGTATACGTACCGATCTCACCACCAAAGCGAACATCAATGGGCCCTCACAGGAAAATGGGGATCTACGTGGGGTATTTATCTCCGTCGATCATTAAATACCTGGAGCCCCTTACAGGGGATTTACTCACAGCCCGGTTCGCTGATTGTATCTTCAACGAAGAACATTTTCCGGCATTAGGGGGAGAATTCAAGTATCACACTGAATGCCCGGAAATAAATTGGGATGCCTTAGACACCCAAAGGGAGGATCCTCGTACCACTGAATCCGAAGTTCAAGTTCAAAGGATCATTAATTTGCAAAATGCTGCAAATAACTTGCCAGACTCATTTACTGTGAGTAAAAGTGTCACAAAATCATACATTCCCGCAAGGAATGTGCCGGAAAGAATAGAGGTACCAAACAAAACTATTCAACTCCCTTACTCGAAAGAAAGTGGGAGAAATACGGCAAATCCTCGCAAGCGCACGAGGAAACAGAGGGATCACCCCTCTGGCACAGTAAATGAAGCTCAACCTCAAGTTGAGAGACACCGAGTGGATTTACACAATCCACCACCCACATCAACAGTGCACTCAATTTCTGATGATGGGACATTGGAACGCCCCGACGCTGCCGTATTGGGAAATATCGAGCCGTCAATTAGGGTACAAGAAATTTCCATAAACTATATTGATTCTGGAGAATCATACGATCGTAAGACTACAATTGTCGACATATATTTTGCCTCATCAGTTGCTGAAACCATCCAAAATGATCCAGATCCAAAATCCATGGTAGAGTGCAAAAAGCGCTCGGACTGGAACAAATGGAAGGAAGCAATTAAAGCAGAGTTAGCCTCCCTCAGAAAAAGAGAGGTATTCTCATCAGTGATACCTACACCTCCAAAAACCTTCCCTGTGGGTTTTAAATGGGTTTTCGTCCGGAAGCGGAATGAGAACAATGAGGTGGTGAGATATAAGGCGAGGCTTGTAGCACAAGGGTTCACGCAGAGACCCGGCATTGATTTCAATGAAACATATTCTCCAGTCATGAGTGGAATTACGTTCCGATATTTAATATCACTGGCAACTCAAAAACGTCTACCTATGCAGTTGATGGACGTCGTGACAGCATACTTGTATGGGTCACTAGATTCGGATATATACATGAAGGTCCCCGATGGGATCCCTGTACCGAATGGAAATTCAAATCGCAATATGTATTGTGTAAAACTCAAAAGATCACTCTATGGTCTTAAACAGTCGGGTAGAATGTGGTACAACCGGCTGAGAGAGTACCTTCTACAGAAGGGTTACTCCAATAATAATGATTGCCCATGTGTCTTCATCAAAAGATCCTCCACAGGATTTTGTATCATATCAGTGTATGTAGATGATTTAAATATCATTGGCAACACTCAGGATATTAATGAAGCTCGTAATCATCTAAAGATGGAGTTTGAGATGAAGGATTTGGGTCAAACCAAATTTTGCTTAGGTTTGCAAATCGAGCACCTTCACTCAGGAATTTTAGTGCACCAATCTGTCTATGTTCAAAAAGTATTGGAGAAATTCAATATGGACAAAGCATATCCAACTAGTACTCCCATGGTTGTTCGATCTCTCGAGAAAGAAAAAGATATTTTCCGACCACGGGACGATGGAGAAGAGATATTGGGACCGGAATACCCTTATCTTAGTCTCATCGGAGCACTCATGTATCTTGCAAATAGTACCAGGCCTGACATTGCATTTGCAGTGAATCTATTAGCAAGATATAGTGCTGCCCCAACAAAGCGCCACTGGACCGGAGAAAAACAAATCCTTAGGTACTTAAATGGCACTAGAGATCTTGGTTTATTTTTCTAGAAAACTAATGATCCTAGTTTGATTGGATACACTGATGCTGGCTATTTGTCTGATCCCCACAATGCCAAATCACAGACAGGATTTGTATTTCTTCATGGAGGGACGGCCATATCATGGAAGTCATCTAAGCAAACATTAGTAGCTACCTCCACAAATCATTCTGAGATCATTGCACTATATGAGGCATCACGTGAATGTGTATGGCTCCGCAGAATGATAAACCACATTGAGCAAGCATGTGGTATTGGTTCTTCAGAATCGCCTACCATTATCTACGAAGATAATGCTGCTTGTATTACACAGATGCAAACAGGTTACATCAAGAGCAATGTCACAAAGCACATTGCACCTAAGTTATTTTACCCTCATGAGCTTCAGCTACATGGGGAAATTAACATCTTACAGACAAAGTCTTGTGATAATCTGGCAGATCTCTTTACCAAATCTCTACCTACTTCTTCATTCGAGAAATGTGTAAAAGGGATTGGTATGAGACGGCTCAGAGATTTACAAGCTTCAGGGGGAGACTCTCTGAATGATGGACCGTGTTAGACGCCTCACATTGTACTCTTTTCTTTTATGAGTTTTTACCATCAGGTTTTTCTCAAACAAAGTTTTTAATGAGGCAATGTTTGATACAAGTATATATGTCTTATCTCATGTTTTCCCCATCGGGGTTTTTCTAGAGATAAAACAAGACATGGATTACTCCTTCAACCTTACAAGTTCATGATAGAGTAATTAACATACAATTTATTCCTAATTTTTTTTTCCACGGGGTTTTTTCAAAAGGAATTATTAGGTTGATCTCAAGATGGGACTCGAGCAAAGGGGGAGTGTTACAAAGCAATTTAGTTGCTCTCATCAAGACCCCTAAATCCCCACTACAAGGAAGGCATGCAGACTCATGATGGTTCTAATTACAGCAGTTACTAGTGATCATGACCATTATTTGTGTGTCTATTCAGTTCTAGTAACTGAATTTGTAATCACCTATAAAAGGGTGCTAAGAGATCAATGAGAATACCAATTCACCTATATCTATCTTGTTATTCTACTTTTAACACTCCGGACAGCACATACAGAGCGCAGACCATCATCCACCGAAGCCTTCTCGTCCGTTCAGCATGTCAACCGCGGCGCCTAACCAGAGCGTACATACTCTCGTAGTGCTCATCAAAAATCTAAAATTACTAGTCATCTGTTTAATTTCTTCTTTTGGGCGCACCAGGCGCCGGATCGGACGTGCATCACATGGCGGAGTAGTCTCTCAACACCCACCGTTTGCACGTACGCCATGCGGAGGACCAGCGGGCGGCGGGGAATCCCGATCCACGCAAGCTGCATGTGCGCCGGGAGCCCGCGTGTCACCGGCTCACCGCCGCGCACGGGGGAGATCAGAGGGAGATCTAGATGCTTTGATTTGGCTCTGCACAGACAGGCGACCCCTGTAACCCTGTGTTAACTATGTCCTGCACACGTTCGCCAATCTGCCGAGTAGTCATCTATGGGAGCACTAGCCACATGACGAGCCGCTCAACTTTGGTAGTAGTATAAGGCAATGATCGATCAGTACTCTTGGTGTTCAGACAAGGGGCAATTTGACAGTACTGTATATGATGACCACCATCATCAGTTTGGTGTTGGAGCATTAATCCATGTCGGCTAGCTAGCGAGTAGGTAGGTGCATCGCATGCATAATGGGGACTTGTCGTCAAGCTGATCACCTATAAATAATGAGTGCCTCATGTTGTTGTTTCTTCTTCTTTTTTTTTCCCCTTCAGCTGAGGCTGAAGAACCATGGACACCGTCCTCTTGCGTTTGCAGAGTAGGAGTAGACCATTTGGAGAGTCAGATGGATTCAATAATGCTCTTGTTTTTTCTTTAAAAAAACAAACAAATATTTTTTAGCAGAGACGACTAGAGTTTCCATTAAGCATAAACCGAGATATACTCGGTAACCATGTTCATAATACAAATTGGGAGATCATCCACTATGGAGTTCTCCTCTACTGAGTTCAATAGACTGAGCAAGATTGGCCAAGGCATGGGCTACCCCGTTAAATTCTCTAGGTTTTTGTACTGAATACTAAAATAAGTAAAGCTAGATGCCAGGAGACTTTTAAGCTCGTTAACAAGACCACCACAAAACAGATAAGTAGCACCTCAAAAACTCAAATTCTTCTGCAGTTCTTCTGTTCACCTTATCTTTCTCCTGCTGTGTTAGTTCGCAGCTAGTACATCATATCAATTATAAGGCGACCTGCAAATTAAGGAGAAATAATCCGCTTTTACATATACGCTTTAAAAGTTTTGAACGCCAGCAGGGCCGGCCTACTACGACAAAGTCGACAACCTACGTAGTACACGTACGCTTGTCTTGCAAACATCAGGGCATCGCAACTTATAAACTACGAAATCCATTTCAGATAGCAGTTTGGACTAGCTCGCTTAGGACATAGGGAGAGGGTTCAAAATCCAAACCCTGGAAAGAAAACATGCCAAGCCCCACATGCTGCCCTAACCACCGCTAAAGCCCCCCTAAAGCCTGAACTTTGTATTACAACTACTGCTGAATGCGCTGATAAAACCTTATTACCATTTGATTAACAATACGTTGCTACCACCCGCTTAGCTACGGCCTACGGCTAGCTACAAGACCGGAAGCCGCACGAGCAAGCTCTGAACAATCATCACGCCATCATCTTTTCCGTTCCCTGCTGTCCAATCCAAACGTATCCATCAGTGATCAGTGGCGAGCAGCGGGCGCGGAACACAAGCCGGAAAACTTGCGCGCCCAACCGCCGGCCATTACAATAATCCCGGTAGGTTTGCGTCCTAATCCGACAACCCTAATCATCGTGCTCTCTCTCTCGGCCCAAGCTCTAGGAAGAAGGACCCAAAGCTAGAGGTCGCCTGCTGACCATGCATGCATGCATGCGCTTTGCCAACTCCCATGTGGATGTGGTCGCACTGGATTATTCTATCGAGCCGCTTCACTCACTTTACCCAACAAAACCCAAATGGCAAACACGTTTTCTAGGTTTTACGGGCACCATCATGCGGTAGAAATTTACATGAATCTTTGACCTAAGGGGGCAGCCACCATTTCTATCTGAAGCAGGATTAACATTACCTATAAACGGTTTTATTGGTTTTTATCGAAAATCTATTAGTTTATTGGATTGAGTTTTCGGATAAAATTTAAAGAAATATTATATTAATTTCTCCAAAATATAACATGATTATTTCCACATCATTTAACCTAGCTAAACTACCCGTAATGATATCGAAATAAACCAGCTGATTTTGTCCTGTTCTGCTGGTAGAAAAAAAACCGGATGATTTCGATCAATTGAGTAGTGTTGTGTGAAAGAGAATAAGCCATAACAAGTCAAAATAATCCCGTTCTGATCTGAAGTGGGTAAAAGTTACTTCGAGCTAGCATGCATGCCTCTGCCGGTAGCTGTTCGTTAAGAATTCACATGGTGACCGCTCCATTCAATGGACGGAGAAATGCTTTTGTGTATGCAGTAAAAAGTTTTAACCCGCGACCTGATGCTTCACGGGACCCCGCGGCCACCGCCTTGCAAATTGGAGCGAGGCTGTTTCGCCTTTGTCCTTGTGAGCGACTACCCGCATTGGACTCTGCGAGGATCGCCTGTCACAATGTCCCCGGCCCTCAGTCGTCGTCTCGCTCTTTTAAACAAAACGCACGCTTCTAAAGCTTGTCCTCAGTCTTCCCCTATATATTCGGAGTGGCCTCTTGTTCTGCAGCCACACCAGCATTCCAGCACCACAAGCACTGCTGGTCTCTGCTCTGTGCCATCCATTGCTGCAAGAGCAATAGGTTGCTGAGCAGAACACTTGAGCTCAATCTCGAAGATGATCAAGCTGAGGTGCTCCAAGAAGCTGTTCAGGAGGAGCTCCTCCAAGAGCAGCACTGCAAGCAGCAGCGATGCCGGCGATGTCGGTGCTGGCTGCGGGGAGATAGAGTGGGAGGTGAGGCCGGGAGGCATGCTGGTGCAGAAGAGGGACGGGAGGGGGGACGTGGAGGTCATCACCGTCAGGGTCGCCACTGGCTTCTCCTGGCATGACGTCTCCATTGGGGCTACCTGCACCTTTGGTGAGTACTAACTAATAATGTGCAAAATTTCCCGTTACAGTTCATTTTCTCGCAATTGTCTCATGTTTGGTCAAAGGAAAGCCATCTTCTCGGTAAAGTTGTGTCTGAGATTGGTAGAATGTATTCATGCATGGAAAGTTGGTTTGAACATGATTTGTTTTGGCCTTTTGGAGCTTTCTGTGGTATAATCTATAAAGATAAAAATTACACACATATAAAGATCTTGTGTAGCCAGGATAAAGGCTTTGGAACACGGGGTAAGCCTGCACACAGGCAAACTGCCTCTTCTTTAGTTCACTAACTGCACAGGTTGGGTACATTTCAAGTTGGTTCAGTCAAAGTTTCAGGTTTGCAGTGTGCAGATGCATCAGTAGTAGAGATGCTAGTTGAGCTGTTCGGTTCGAGGTCGAGATGCGATCCGCATTGTAGTGAGTCAATGCCCTGTGTGTCGAGTTCGCCTGAATGCCTCCATTGTTCAGTTGTAGTTTGGTCCCTGATGACACTGAACACTGAAAGTAAGAATCAGCTGCGACAGACACAACCTGTGCTTTCGTTTACACAGCGAAATCTACGAACTGAATCGACATTTCTCCACGCACATTGACCCTGCTAATAACCTCCCTTATCGTAGAGATACGAGAGACATATGTCCACTAGCGAGGACACCTACTTCAGCAATAAAATGACTACTGACGATTGTGCCAGCCTCAACAACTCCACAAGCATGGCACTAGATCACTGTTTTTTCATGTAATAGAAAATAAAAAAGCAATGGCATGGGCATGCCTGCGGTCTGGACAATGATCAACGTCTGCATATAGATACCTGCAAGCACATGATGATGATCCTGAGCGGAAGCTTCCCACATTTTGTCACCTAGCAAGCACAAGCCGTGAACAATTGTGTTTGTTTTTCTCTATAATAAAAAAAAGATGCCTGTCGCTACATAGGAATAAATCAATTGCATGCATAATTTTGGTCGAGATCTAATCTAATGCGTGCCCGTTTACAATGGTTGCAGGAGAGCTGAAGGTTGTGCTGTCCATGGTGACAGGGCTGGAGCCGAGGGAGCAGAGGCTGCTGTTCAGGGGCAAGGAGAGGGAGGATAGCGACCACCTCCACATGCTAGGGGTCAGGGACAAGGACAAGGTGCTCCTCCTCGAGGATCCTGCCCTCAAGGACATGAAGCTCCGGGCCGCGCTCGCGGCCCAGGCTGTGCAGAGCCCGTATCAGCCATTAATCAGGGTGTAGGCTTGGGCGCTTGGCCAGTCATTGCCCTAGCTGATAGAGTAAACCAGTATCATCCAGCTAATCTTGGTTGGTGATCGCCTGCTATTAATCTGTGCTATGTACCACTCCATGTATGGGCAAAGGAAATCCCCCTTCATGTGAGAGTTAGAGTACTGCTACTTGTTAGTTGTGTGGCCTTGTCATGTGTAGGTAGACGTTGCACTTTTAAGTGCTGAGTGTGGCTGCCATGCTTGCTAGGTTTGGTTGGTAAGAAAATGCAAACTCGGATGGCACAGGCCTAGCAAGAGCTCCACACACAGTTTCTAAGGCTCCACTTATAATGGAGATAACTATCTTTCAGCTTTGAGTGATGCCTACTATTGGTAATCTCTTGTGTTTATCGCATTGTGCAGTTTTATGGGCACCGTGTAGTCTGAGTGAGCCACGCCCTGTTGCTGCCAATCCAAGAATTGGGTGTCTGGCTGTATGCTGATGAAATGAGGCTGCCCACTTTTGAAAAAAAAATGAGGCTGCTCACTTTTGAAAAAAAAAATGAGGCTGCCAAATCTATACATTTTCCAAAGAACTGACATCTCTGAACTTTACTGATGACCCAGCTGACACTCGGCGGGTATCAAGAGGGCAGCATATAGACAGAGCACTGTTCTCCTCGGCAGCATATGCCGATCAAACGTACCAAAAGCTTTTTCCTCGATCTCATTCATGTCGATCGCATGCACCTTAACGGAAGCATATTGGAGCATACTGCTACAGGGCTACCTGTAATGTCTGTTCTTATTCCGGGCGCACCAGGTAGCCATGCCTCACGTTGGCGTGAATGCGTGATAGCCGGGACGACGTTTCCACACATGCGAAGATCGTCGCCACGTACGGCCGGGGAATCCCGTTCCACGCAAGCCGCGCATGTGGGTCTCCGCCCTCGCGTGCCACGGCGGCATAGAGATGATAGATGCTTTGGCTCGAAGGGAACAGGGGGGTTCCGAGGCCTAACGACAAGAGCATCATTGTTAACTATGTTCTGCACGCGTTCAGGTTCAGCGATCAGCTTGCAGAGCTT
This sequence comes from Urochloa ruziziensis, assembly GCA_015476505.1. Lineage (NCBI taxonomy): Eukaryota > Viridiplantae > Streptophyta > Magnoliopsida > Poales > Poaceae > Urochloa > Urochloa ruziziensis. Next base: position 40,294,872 of record CM027125.1, read on the forward strand.
ACCACATGCATGAGCCGCCGCAGCTGGGGTACTTCTTGGAAGCCAATCACTGTTCAGACAGTGGGCAATTGGATACATTTTGGTTAAAAAGGAGACAATTGGAACACATTGGTTGTTGATTTTTTTTTCTGGATGATCCAGTTCTGCTAGCTAGCTAGTTGCACAATTGGGATTTGTCACCACTCAGGAGCAAGTTGATCAACTCATGAATGCCGTCACCGTCGAATCAGAGTCAGCTTGTATTTCCATGCTCCGCAGCTCAGACACAGGGGGTTCAAAGCCAGATTTCCATATAAATTCAATTTTCTTTTAAATTTAATCAAAAGTCGCATTCATCTGTTTAGGGTTTGAATCACATTTCTCTTAACTAGTTTTTCTTTTGTCGTCTTGCTCGATGCCAATTAAAAAGAAAACTAAGTGGACCTGCGAAGAGCTATGTACTTTCCGTTGAATGCCAGTCCTGACGGTCTACAAAGATGAAATCGCAACTGTACTTCAAAAGATAAGCTAAAATCTAATCCAAATGTGTTTGGTCTTTTGGACTAACCAAATTAAAGAAAACATGTCAGGCCCGACATGCTGCCCTAACCACCGCTAAACTCCCTAAAAGCTCATCAACCAAATAATAGTGCACCACAACTGCTACACCAAACTTGGATTAACAATGCCAGATGCCACGTCGCATTTCACAATCTGCCAACAGCTATGCAGCTAGCGCACGTATGTACAAGCTCTGACTTATCATTGTGCCATTGTTCTTCTTTCCCGGGCCAGTTCGTACGTGCACGCTCATCAGATTGCGAGTAGCAGCGCGGAGCAGATTAGCAGAAGCCGGAAAACTTGCAACCGACCCCGAGAGATTACAATAATCACGGTAGGTTTACGGCCTAACCGACCACCCTAATCATATCATGCTATTGCATTGCGGCTCACCATGTTTTTAGGACGGAGCCAAAACATTCCATGCTTGTGTTTTTCCCAGCTCCCCTGTGGCCCCAGGATTCAAGCATGCTCTGTTATTCTATTCAGGTGTTTTGCCTTTACCCAACAGGGCAACAGGCCAACAAGCCTAAACGCTAAATACATTTTCTAGTACTAGCTCGTTCTTAAATATATTATGTTTAGGATAAATTAATTAGTTTAAAAATGAACTAAATTGGTTCTCTAAACGTTAGAGAACAGAGGGAGTAAGTTTTACCGGCCAGAGCAAGGGAAAAAACCTGCAATTGATAGTGGTTGCTGAAATACCGTCATTTCTACCTGAATTGAAAGTACGGTGCGTCAGAGCCTACTTGTCAGTGACTGTTCATGACCATTTTATAGACCCATTCAACTTGACCATTATGTGTTTTTTCTCTTCCTGAGAATACATTACAGAACTACGTATCTTTGTATTAAGATAAAAGAATAGACGATGCATAACCGCACATGATCCGTACGACAATAATCACACAATGGCCAAGCGTGTAAATTGCACGATCAGTTCAGAAGTGTTCGAATCAAATGTTCGCATCATTTTCCTTCGGGCTTGATTGTGCTCGAGCCGACACGGACGGAACGGTAACCGGCTGGCTCCATATGTCAGCCCCGGCGCTCCACGGAAGCCTCCGGGCTACAGCTCTTGCAAATTGGAGCAGAGTCGCTACACCTTTGTGACTTGTGAGCTAGCCGTTTTGGACTATGCCAAGATCGCCTGTCCTATTGCCCCCTCCTACCGGTACCTTTTTTTTTGTTTTTTTTAAACAAACGCACGCTCCTAAAGCCCGTCCTTTTGCACGCACTGCCATGGCCGACCCCTCTCTTCGTTGCTCTGCTGCAGCAGCATCAGTTCAGCACCACACCCACCGGCGGTCACAAGTCCAACTCCTCCTCCTCGCCGGCCCACGCTGTCTATTGCTGCCGGAGCCGAGCAACATGATCAAGCTGAGGTGCTCAAAGAAGCTGTTCAGGAGGAGCTCCTCCAAGAGCAGCACGACCAGCAGCAGTAGTAGCAGCAGCGACGCCGGGGATGTCGGCGCCGGCCGTGGGGAGATCGAGTGGGAGGCGAGGCCCGGAGGGATGCTGGTGCAGAAGAGGGACGGGAGGGGGGACGCGGAGGTGATCACCGTCAGGGTGGCCACCGGGTTCTCGTGGCACGACGTCTCCATCGGGGCTACCTGCACTTTTGGTGAGTACAGCAGTGTGTGCAAATCTTTGTTACTGCTATTCATTTGGCTGAGCCAGTTCTGTCATGTGTTTTCGGTGGAGTTGTGTCTGACCCTCGAGGACAGGATGTGTCCATGAAAATTTTATTTGACCATGTTTTTCTTTTGGGGCTTCTCTGTTCTCTCCAAGGAGTTTTTTTTTTTGAGCCTGGACTCCTAGTATACAAGTTGTAGTATCTGAACTCTTACCCAACACACTCACACCACCACACACACGCACACCCCTAGAAACTACAACCTATACACCTCAAACGTCCTTCTGGAGATCACCGAAGCCACGGCCTCGTAGACGACGGGCACGTCGTACTCCCATTGTAGCACCACGTCAATGTCCAGGACCTGTGCAAACCAAACTGGGGAAAATCCCCTGGGTGAGGCACCCGGGCGAGTATCAGCACTCGAACCCGGGTGGGCAGCCTGAGCACACGCTCAGCTGACCAACCGAGCAGGAGCTCGGTTCTCTGTTCTCTCCAAGGAGTTAGCACACCGTTTGGGGTTAAAAAAAGGGTGAATTGATGTACCTTAGGATCTACTAGCAATAGATTAAACTCACGGGTATAACTTTAACAATGAGATAATGAACATGGCTAACACGTGTAGAACACTTAGATCTAGAACAATTACATTTAGAAAGAGAAATGGGGATGCACAGACCATTGGTGGTGGCGACGGGGTCGGCAGCCATGGCGGCGGTGGCGGTCGCAGGGGCGGCCGCGGGTTGAGGTGGCGCTGGAGCGGAGGGGATGATGCGGTTGAGGTCGGGGCGGTGGCACCGTGTGCGCCGCACCCACCAGGACGTCGGCGGCGGTCGAAGTGGAGCTTCCCGCTGCTCCAGTGCTCCCTCGATCGGTAGGGTTTGTAGGTGGAGTGCTGGCGGCGCGGTCAACCTCGTGATGAGCGCCCTAGCCCCCACCCCATCTTTATAGCACTGTGCAACGGGGGCCCACCAACCAATGCTAGGTTGGGCTCCCCCGATCAGGGTGCGTGGACCGAGCCCATCACGGCCTTTGGGCCGTGGTGGTGGAGATCGACCTAACAATCTCCCCCTCGATCTCACCTTATGTTTTCTTACCTTAAGCTCTTCGCCTGACATCCACTTCATAACAAAAAAACACATTGAGCATGAGTCATCAAAATTGACATTTTAATTAGATTAATCAGCCACAATAAACTTCTCTATTGCAAAGGATCGTACCTTGGGCCATTATCCAGCGATCATAAGGCTTTCCCTTAAACCCATACCGGTAATGTGTTCTCTAAACACACTAAGTGGTAAACCTTTAGTGAGCGGATCCGCAAGCATATTCTTCGTACTTATATGCTCCAGACTTATAGTCTGATCCTGGATTTTATCTTTCACAACATAGAATTTTATTTCTATTGGTTTGGTAGCATTACTCGACTTGTTGTTGTGAGCGTAAAATACTGCAGGCTCATTATCGCAGTACATTTTAAGTGGTCTATTAATACAATCTACCACTTTCAAGTCGGGTATGAATTTCTTTAGCCACTTGGCCTGCAATGTTGCCTCATAGCATGCTATAAACTCTGCATACATCGTAGATGATGCAACCAGGGTTTGTTTAGAGCTTCTCCACGAAATAGCTCCCTTTGCAAGAGTGAATACATAACCTGACGTGGATTTTCTATCATCCTTGTCTCCCGCAAAGTTTGCATCTGAATATCCTCTTATCTCTAGAGAATCAGATCTTCTGTATATTAGCATGAGGTCTTTTGTGCCTTGTACATACCGCAAAGCTTTCTTTGCCATTTTCCAGTGCTCTATGCCTGGGTTATCTTGATATCTACCGAGTACTCCGGTGATATAAGCCAAATCAGGGCGAGTGCACACTTATGCATACTGTAAGCTACCAACTGCTGAAGCATATGGAACCATTTTCATTTGATCGATCTCATACTGGTTCCTGGGCCTTGAAAATCCCCAAACTTATCGCCCTTCACTATTGGTGCAGGTGTGGCTTTACTCGCATGCATATTATATTTCTTTAGGATCTTCTCCAAATATGTCTTTTGCGATAGTCCTAAAACCCCGTTTCTTCTATCTCGGTGAATTTCAATGCCCAGAACATATGAAGCCTCACCAAGATCTTTCATATCAAAATTAGAGGACAAAAACATTTTTGTCTCTTGCAACATTCTTTTATCACTGCTAGCAAGCAGGATATCATCCACATATAGGATTAGGAAAATATATTTTCCATTCTTAAACTTTGCATAGATGCAATTGTCCTCTACATTTGTTTTAAACCCAAATTTCTTAATTGTCTCATCAAACTTCAAGTACCACTGTCTAGAAGCTTGTTTCAATCCATAAATGGATTTTCTTAATCGGCATCCCATGTTTTCTTTGCCTTCCACAACAAAACCTTTAGGTTGAGTCATATATACGTTTTCAAACAGATCCCCGTTTAAGAACGCTGTCTTTACATCCATCTGATGTAATTCTAAATCATAGTGTGCCATTAAAGCCATTATGATTCTAAAGGCATCTTTACATGAGACTGGAGAAAACGTCTCATTGTAATCTATTTCTTCTCTTTGTGTGAACCCTTTAGCCACGAGTCGCGCTTTATATCTTTCAATATTCCCTTTGGAGTCACGTTTTGTTTTGTAGACCCATTTGCAGCCTACTGACTTGGCTCCTTTAGGAATTATTTCTAAGTCCCAAACTTTGTTGACACTCATTGAATTCATTTCTTCTTGCATGGCTTCTAGCCATTTTTCAGATTGAGCGCTTCTCATAGCCTCTTTAAATGTGACGGGATCACCCCCCATTTGAAACTCTTCTAAGTTGCCAATTTCATAGCAATCAGGAATAGCTGAGCGTCTCACTCTTGTAGACCTTCTCAGTCCTCCCCCAGCTGGTTCAGCAGCTGGCTCAACAACTGGTACTTCAGGAACCACAGGCTGTTGAGGTACTATTTCTTGAACAACAACTGGTTCAACATCTTGTGCCACAATTGGTTCAACTTGAGGAATAGGTTCCACATTCTCATTCATTGCTGGCACTACATGACTAGGAGCTTGTACCGGTGTCACAGTGGCTTCCACTGTTGGAATTGACACAGGTAACTCGAAAAAAGTTTCTTGGATCATTGGGCAAGGTGCAAAGACCCGCTTCTCCTCAAGATCTATCTCCCGAGTAGCCATGCCCCCCTGATCATCTCATTCTCTAGAAAAACTGCATGTCTCGTTTCCACAAACTTTGTGTGTCTGTTAGGACAATAGAAACGATACCCTTTTGTCTTTTCAGTATAGCCAATGAAATAGCAACTGACTGTTTTGGGATCTAGCTTCGCAATATTTGGGTTAAAGATGTTAGCCTCAGCGGGGCAGCCCCATACACGCATATATCTGAGAGAGGGTTCTCTACCCGTCCAAAGTTTATAAGGTGTCGTGGGAACTGTTTTGCTAGGCACTTTGTTTAGGATGTGAATGGCGGTCTTCAAATCCTCCATCCACAAATTAACTGGTAAAGTGGAATAGCTTATCATGCTTCTAACCATATCCATCAATGTACGGTTTCTCCTTTCAGCTACTCCATTTTGCTGTGGGTCACCCGGTGCACTGTACTGGGCAACTATGCCATTTTCCTGAAGGTACCTTGCAAAAGGTCCTGGAATTTGGCCATACGGGGTGTGTCGACCGTAGTACTCCCCCCCACGGTCTAATCTTACTAATTTTATTTTCTTATTAAACTGATTCTCGACCTCAGCTTTGAATATCTTAAATTTATCCAACGCTTCTGACTTTTGTTTTATTGGATAAATATAGCCATAATGGGAGTAATCGTCTGTGAATGTGATGAACGAGTCAAAACCATCCACTGATGCAACGGGAAACGGACCACAGATGTCTGTGTGTATTATGTCTAAGGTTCCCGTGCTTCGTTTTGCTACTTTGTTTACTTGCTTAACGTATTTGCCTTTGATGCAATCAATACATTGTTCTAAGTCTGAGAATTGTAGTGGTGGAAGAATTGATCCTTTAACTAGACGTTCCATTCTCCCCCTCGAAATGTGGCCTAGACGACAGTGCCATAATTTCGATGAAACGTTATCAATTCTTTTCCGCTTCTTGGTTACTTTTGTAGACGAGGATACATTTTCAATCTCATGCACAATCTTAGTACTTGCATACACATCTTCACATGCATACAAATCATCATAAACAGACAACTTATAAAGTTTGTCTTGTCGGAAGGCAAGACCCACACAAACTTTATTTAACATAATTAAACATTGTTCACTGTCGAAAAGACACTCAAAACCATCGTCTGCTAAACATGAAACTGAAATTAAGTTTCTGCTCAAAGAGGGAACGTAAAGAACGTTGTGCAGCTGAAGCGTGAAGCCGTCTTTCAACTTGATGGGGAGTTCTCCTATCGCCTCCACTTCAGCTTCAACGCCGTTTGCAACTTTAACTCCTCTTTCTCCTCTTTGCAGCATCCGGCTCATACTTAATCCCTGCATAGAATTAGCAACGTGAGTAGTTGCACCTGAATCAATCCACCAAGTAGATTTATCATAACATAAAAACAGGGATTCATCTACAAAAGTAATATAATCCTCACCCTTTTTCCACATCATTTCAAGCCAGTCAGGGCACTTGTTCTGCCAGTGTCCCGCCTTCCCACAATGCAGACACTCATTTTTGCCAACTTCCTTCTTGTCTTGTGGCTTGTTAGAGCGATCAAACTGCACTGGTGCCTTGCCCTTTTCTTTGCTGGGAGCATTTGAAGGGCCACTTTCCCACTGGTTCTTAGGCTTAAAGTTCTTGTTGAAGTTCTTGTTGGGAAAGTTTTTCTTCTTCTGCTGATGATGGACATAGTTGATTTGTCCACCATTCTGTGCAATCATTCTGTCCTCATCTTGCACACAGCGGCCTATGAGTTTCTGCATATCCCATTTTTCCTCTAGGGAATTATAAGTGATCTCCAAGTTGGAGAATGCAGCTGGAAGTGAGCGAAAAACTGTATGGACAAGAAAATCTTCAGGTAGTTTCATGTCCAATGCAGCCAACTTCCCATGTAGGTTGCTCAGCTTCAGGATGTGCTCTCTCACACCCCCACCCGTATATTTCGTGTTTAGAAACTGATCTATCAGCGTCCTGGCATAAGTCTTAGATGACCCAGTGAACTGGGCCTCTACTAGTGCCATATACTCAGGGGCAGTGTGAGCAACACCCTCTGCATTCTTCTCTGGGATAGAGTTCCTTATGGCCTCTGCCATCTTTGTCCGCATAATCAGCAGACATTTCTTGTTGGAAATATCCCACTTTCTCTTCTCGAGATCATATAGTGCTCTAACAGACGCGTGGTCACGATCTCGTGCCGCGAATGCCTCATCAGATTCATTTGCTCCACGCACTGGTGCCTCAGGCAGTACCGGATATGGGTAGTTCATGGCAGTGTCAATATCTGTTATCACCACTGCCAGGTTGAACTGCGTGCGCCATTCTCCATAGTTGCTTCCAACTAGGATAGGGATATCAGACACATAGCTTGAAGAATTTGGGCCTGAAATTTTGACATAAAATTGGTAAGAATAATAATAAAAATAATTATTGCATGTATTAATTTAACTTTGGTCAAAATCAACACATACAACATGCTTTCTGCATCAATTCTATATCACCTTTGGGCAGAAAATAGAATAAATGTATAAAAACTTGAACAAGAATATTTATAATATTGTAATTATCAGCTTTGGCCAGAAAATAACAATATCATAAAACTGGATATAAAATATTTCTACTTCTCTAATTAAATATCCCTTTGGTTCAATTTAACTAGAGAATAATTACGCAGCGGAAAAACATCAAATATCATGAGAAAAATTAATTTTTAGAAGCATTCTACTCTCTGTAAAATTAATTACTATGTGCAAAAAATTAAATAGAGATTTATACTTGAAAACATGCAAATAAACACCAAAAACAACCAAATATAGCTTTTGAAAATAAATAAACTTAATTGAAAAAAGATACTATGCGCAGCAACGAATTTGGCCCGCGAAAAGAACCGGCCCAGTGGCCCGCGCGCGCGCCGCCGCGCCTTTGCGCGAAATTGGCCCAGCAGCGGCCCAGCAGCAGCCCAGCCGCAGCCCAGCCGTCAGGTCAGCCCAACTACACTTTCGCGGTAGAAGTCCGATTTTGGCCCCTGAACTCATTTGCGCGTGCGCGTTTTACCCTTCGCAGTCCAGCCCAGCCGCGCTTTCGCGGCCCAGCTCGCTCGCGCTCCGGCCGCGTGGGCTTTAGCCCAGCAACCAACGGCTGGGCCGCTGAAGCGGCCCACGCCCTCTTCCCTCACGGGCCGCTTCCAGCCCGCGCGAGCGCCGGCCGCTCTCGGCCGTCCGATCTGATCAACGGTCCAGCGCGTCTCTCGCGCGTATAAAACGCGTCGCCGGCCGCGCGCCCCCGAAACCCTAACCACTTTCCTTCTTCTCCCCCGCCTTCTCCGCTCCCAGCCCGACGGCGCGCGAGGCGGCCATGGCCGGCGGCGCTCAGCTTCTTCGCCGGCGACGGCGGGGACGAGCGCCGCCGGCCATGGCCGCAGCGCTCCTTCTCTTCTTCTTCCCCTAGCTCCTCTCTCCCCCTCCCCAAGACCCACACAGTGAGATCCAGAGAGAGAGGTGAGGGGGCTCGCGGCCCACCATGGCCGGCCTTTGCCGGTCGTGGTGAGGACAAGCGCCGCCGTCGCAAGGGCCAGCGCGCTCCCCCTTGTGACACCCCGTGTCACTTATAGGTTTAGCACAATGATTAAGACAAATAAATCACTCATCTCATCACTCATGACATGTTTATGTGCATTTATTGTAATGTAATGGTTTTCATTTTATGTGAATATCATGTTTTAATTTCATATTTAAGATAAAAATTAAATTGACAAATGAGATTGTTTTTACTTTGGTGTCTAACATGTTTTTGAACTCAGTGGCATGTTAGTTTGAAGATTCAAAAGTCAAATTTCGAATTTGAGTTCATTTGGTTCAAATTTGGTTAAGTTATAGCCTTTTCATTTTAACCCTTTTAGAAGCCAAATTAAGATTAAAATTACTTAAACATGTACTTTTTGGCTAACATGAAAATAACACTTTGAAGTATGTATTTTCATATAGGCATGTTGAATTTGATCAAAAACATCTTTTAATTGCTCAAATTGATGGTCAAAGTTGGGTCAAACCACTGATTTCAGCACTGCTGAAATTTGTCTAAGTCTGAGTTCTGACAGCAGTTTTAGTCAACTTTAGAGCTCCATATCTTTTATTTTTCAATCTATCCAAACCAAATCAAGTTCATGGTTTGAAAGCTGGTAGTTTGGACTCTTCAAAAATCATGAACAACTCCAGGATATCAAACCCTAGCTATTTCTTTTTCATGCTCAAAGTCAGCTAAACTCAATTCTGTTCTGGGACTTAGAAAAATTTCTGGGTTCGAGTTTTTGGCCGAAGTTTGATCGAATTTATCTCCCAAACCAAATTGAATTGAACCAAGTGACTATAACAAAAGTTGTTCAGCTATGTACCATCTACAACTTTTGTATTGGAGTTTTGGAAAGTTTATATATGAAATCTCGAGTTTTGAATCAAAGTTTGGAGATGGTTTCGCGGTTACTGTAGATACTGAATCGACTTCGTCGATTCAGTAAAGGGCTGAGGCGAGCTGGCCGTCGGTGGCCGCTTGTGCCACGCGCCGCGCCTCACGGCCCTTGGACGCGTGCCGTCGCTCCGCCTCGCCAGCTTACGCCCAGACATGCATTTTGCTCCGCTGTCGAGCCACGAGATCGCCACCATCGCCGGCCACCCGTCGACTTCTCCGCCGCGACTGCCAGAGCGGTCGTGCGCTGTCGCCGGGGAAAATTCACCGCGGTTAAGTCACGTTTAGACAATTCACCGCGTCAGTAACTCTCTCACATCGCCCTCGTCATCCTCATCCACTCCGCCAGCCTTGCCACCCTCGCCATCGCCGGCAAACCTCAGAATTCCGGCCGCCATTGCCGCCACCTCACCTCGCCGTGGAGTGTAACCTTCCCATCCTCCTCCGCTTCCCCAAACCACCCAAATGGAAGGCGCTTGATCTCCTGAAGCCGTACCCACTCTCCTCGTGAACTCCGAAGCTTCGGTGAGCTCTAGCGCCGGCCATCTTTCCGGTCGCCCGCCGCCGCCCATGGAGGAGGGTCTTGCCGCTTCTAATCCTCGACTTTTTCATGTCTAGGTGGTGCGGCTTGAGGTCCTGAGGGTGGGGAGCATCTCCGGCGGGACTTCCGGCGTACCTCCGGCGATCCCTGGCCGGTCAATCGCCGGCGGGAGCTCTGTCCAGTGGGGGGGTTAACTCAGGGGTGTTAAACTAGAAGACGAGTTCTTTCCAGGGGGTTTTGTGAAAGATTGCAGGGTTTAAGTGTTGAGGTGGAAAAGTTTCAGGGGGGTTTTCGTAAGATTCAGGGGCTGTTTCGTAAAGAAAGGACCGGTTGGTAATGAATCTTTTAGATCCAGGGGCTTATCTGCAAAATCTGTTTAAATCTTTTTCGTTTAAGTAAACCGAGATAAATCGCAGATCTTGTAAAATGCATAGTAAATCGTAGGAGTGTGAGAAAATTGTGAAACCAATTTTGTTGTACTTGTTGCGTCTCTGACTACAGCAGAAAAATATAAAAGCATGTTGTTTATGTGCAGTTTTCTGTGTAGAAGTTTTTATTAGTTTATTAGCTTTCTGTCAAAATAAATAGTTCTGCATGTCCAAAAATTTTGAGAAAATCACAGTAGCTCTAAAATGTGTTTTTGTGAGCACAGTAAAATTTTGGGTTGCAGGATATCTGTGTAGTTTTAGTTAAGCTTTTTCTCCATGCTTAGCTTGTTTGGGCTGTTAAAAATAGTTGTGAATATGTTTTTGAGCTCAATAAATCTTAGTAAATCTGTGTTAGTGTGTAGATAGTGTTTCTGTGAAATTTAGCATTTTTGTGTTTAATTTTGTTGCTGTTTGTTGTTTTAGTAGATTTATAGCCTTTTTGTCTTTTTCAAATAAATAGTTTCTGTTAGATTTTAGTGTTGAAAAATTTTCAGTGGTAATCTTGAGTTAGAAGCTGCTCAGAGAAGTTTTTGTGTTGCTAGATAAACTGTGTAGCTTTGTTTGTATAATTAGTTGCTAAATAACCCTTTATATGTGTGTTTAAATGGTTTTATATATATAGTTTTGTTAATAAAGAGTTTTCCAAACTGTTTTGATGAACTCAGTAAAGATTGGATCTGTTGATATAATTCTTTCTTAGTGATAAGTTAATCTTGTTTAAAGAGATATGCACTTACTCTATAAAATGTTAAAAATGGTGTTTGCAACATTTCATGTGATTTCATGTGCATATCTTGTTTTGTAATTAAGCTGTATAATTGAATTGCTGCATGTGGAATTTTGTATCTTTTCTCGCTGATATTCCAAACTCACACATGTGCATTTTCATGTAGAGAACGTACTAGCGGACGGGGTATATAACTTGGTGCCTGAGTCAGAGGCAGAGCAGCCAGAGCCCGAGGTGTTTGCAGTTGAGGCAGAGCAAGACCCGAGCCAAGACTCGGAAGGGCCCAAGGCCAGCGAAGGCAAGCACCGGAGTGCATAACCTTTTTAACGCAGCCACAATTTAATTTATTTACTTTACAAAGTATTTACCTTATGCATTTAAGTTTTCATAGGAGTTGACTGAAAACCTAGTTGCATGATCCATAGGAAAACCCAGAGTTTTCTAGTATGTATAGGTCGTTAGAATTGCTAGGCTGGTTAAACGGTAGAAGTCGAGTAATTGCCTGTTACTCGCGAGATGATAAGTGGTTTCTTTCAGAGTTATGTTAACCTGTCATCTAGACTGGAAAAGAAAGTTAGGCCGGGCGGAGAATGTTGGTAGAGAAAAGAATGGAATGTTGTAGCTCCGCCTGTGCCAGTTAAGGCCCGTTCGTTGTTAGCTCTGGGATCAAGATTGAATTGTACTACCTCACATGCTGGGAGTAAGAGGTAGTTGAAACTGGTAACTTATGTACTTTAGCTCGCACTGGTATGTTGAACTACGCCTGACTGCTTATTCATGTACCGGTTAGAGTAACTCATGGCTGACCCGTCGTTGGTATCGGTGGGGACTGGTACTTGAGGGTAGCAGGGTAGGTCAAGTATTTAGTGTTGGCTGAAGGAACGGCTGGCATGAGCAGCTCGACGGGGCTTGTTTGTGCCGTGTGGGTAGGTTAACCTTGCAAGGGATAAAACAGAATCGATTCGCCGTACTCACGGTATTGAGCTCTTGATCACTGGGCAGCATCGCTAGATAAGAAAGTGAATATGGTGATGATGGAATATATACATGCTGTATTGATTTAATCAAGTGCTTGCTATCTTGGAAAAGTTTTTACAAATGCGTATCTAGATTAAATAGCTCAACATTAATTTGGATGCTAAAACTTGAAAGCAAGGATCTACTGTTAGTTGCTTATTTTTGGCAAAACAACAACCCAGCCAAAAGCTTTGCATACTAGGAGTCTTTTTCTAAGGATATCCTAGAGTCGGGTAAGACTTGCTGAGTTTTAGAACTCAACCTTGCTTGTGGATTAATTTTTACAGATGAGGAGGATGCTAGAATAGCTGAGCAGGTGGCAGAGACATTTCCTTTTGGTATTCCTGATGGTTATCACCTTGAGTTTGTTCCGGCTCCTGCGGGTGTGGAGCCGAGGGAGTGATAATGCCAGCTGGGCTACTTGTGCATTATCCTGTCTTTTCGACGTAGACTCGTAACGTTTTTAAATTTCCGCTGTGTTTTTGAACTCTGTGTTGTAATAACTTTTATAATGACTGGTTTTGTAAATTAAATCCACGTGTACTGTGTTGTAAACTTTGTGACTCGTTATTCATCTGTGCTCATTGTGAAGTGAGACATGCCTCGTATTGGTTTCGATGATGTGATCAGTGGTGTAATCGGGAGTTACCCGACAGCAACTACACGGTTATGTCAGTTGAAGTGCGAGTGTGCTGTACTGCTTGCATTAGCTAAGGGACAATGCACTTGAGCTGACATAATTGGGGTGGTTCTGCCACACCCCTCCCTCCTTCTGTGGCGCCGTGGCGGAGCCTCTCGCCGGCGCGCGCATTCCCCGCAAGGGCGAGCGCGCCGCCGTCGAGCGGTTCCGCTCCGGTGTCCTACCCGCGCGACGGCGGTGCTGGCCGGCGGCGAAGAAGACCAAGGTAGGTCTTCCTCCCCCTGGCCTCTTTCTCATAGATCTAGGGTTAGGGTTAGGTTAGGGTTAGGGTTTCGGGATTTTGGATCTGAGATCCACTTTTCTTTTCATTTTTCTTTGATTTTGCTCGTTTTCTTCCTCTTTTCTTTGGATTTGACCGAAAATACTTCGATTTCTCTCGATTTCTACACTCTTTCCCCCTGTTTCTACTAACAGTGAGTAAAACTTGAACAAAACGAGTGTAAAAACAACCCTGAGTACTAATCTACTACTAGATTAGGCCTCTGATACCATTGATGTACCTTAGGATCTACTAGCAATAGATTAAACTCACGGGTATAACTTTAACAATGAGATAATGAACATGGCTAACACGTGTAGAACACTTAGATCTAGAACAATTACATTTAGAAAGAGAAATGGGGATGCACAGACCATTGGTGGTGGCGACGGGGTCGGCAGCCATGGCGGCGGTGGCGGTCGCAGGGGCGGCCGCGGGTTGAGGTGGCGCTGGAGCGGAGGGGATGATGCGGTTGAGGTCGGGGCGGTGGCACCGTGTGCGCCGCACCCACCCGGACGTCGGCGGCGGTCGAGGTGGAGCTTCCTGCTGCTCCAGTGCTCCCTCGATCGGTAGGGTTTGTAGGTGGAGTGCTGGCGGCGCGGTCAACCTCGTGATGAGCGCCCTAGCCCCCACCCCATCTTTATAGCACTGTGCAACGTGGGCCCACCAACCAATGCTAGGTTGGGCTCTCCCGATCAGGGTGCGTGGACCGAGCCCATCACGGCCTTTGGGCCGTGGTGGTGGAGATCGACCTAACATGAATATCACCTAAAGATCTCTTTGTAACCACAATGCTTTGGAACTGATGCGGGTTAGCATGCGCACTGGTGGTGCTCCTTTTTACATAATTCAGCTTGTTTTCATAGGTTGGGTACATGAGGTTGATTCAGTTAAAGTTTCAGGTCCGCAGAGTACTGGTGCGTCAGTAGATATGCTAGTTCGGTTGTTTGATTCTAGATGCAAGTATGCAACCCGCAGGACTATAGTCCTGATCTGAAAAGCCCTTGCCTCTACAGTTCAGCCAAATTATTACAAACACACTCAAAATTTAAACCACGTTGTGTTTAACATTATTAACGAATATGCAAAATGAAAGGCCATGCCTCTGCTGAGAACTGAAAGCAAGGATCCACTTTAGTTGCTACACACCTATCGTCCTGTTTACACGGCCAAATTGTCGGCACTTGCATTTCTCCCCGTTGAGGCATTGACCCTTCTGAACTTCTGAGTCTTGCTCTGATGAGAGAGATACATGAGACATATGTCCACTAGCAAGGTCACCTACTTCCGCAATAAAATGTCAGGCAGGAGTCGGGCTGTTCACGCACTAAAAAAACTATGGCATGGCATGGGCATGCATGCGCATGCACAATGACACAACGAGGGCTCTGCCTAGCTACCTGCACTGCCAGCACACAGATGATTCAGGTTTCAGACATGGAACCCGAGTGGAACCTTCCCACATTTGTCATCTTCAGAGTTCAGACCATAGGCTTTGGACAAATGTGTTTGCTATTAAAAAACAATGATTTTGTCGTTATGTAGAAATAAACCAAATACTTTATTTCTAACGCGTGTCCGTGCAAAATGGTTGTAGGCGAGCTGAAGTTGGTTCTGTCCATGGTGACGGGGCTGGAGCCCCGGGAGCAGAGGCTGCTGTTCAGGGGGAAGGAGAGGGAGGACACCGACCATCTCCACATGATCGGGGTGAGGGACAAAGACAAGGTGCTGCTCCTCGAGGACCCTGCCCTCAAGGACATGAAGCTCCGGGCCACGCTCGCGGCCCAGGCCGTGCAGAGCCCGTACCGGCCTTTGATCAAGGTGTAGACTGGCCCGGCCCAACATTGCGCTGATGTTAGAGGAAAAATTCGTGGGAGCAGACTCAAAAGGGTTGTCTAGTGGGGGCATATGTCTACTCATATTCTGGATATCGGTAGACTTACATATTCTAAGAAGCTGCTACAAAGACTCATGCATTAAGCAGGCTCTCCTTTAGTTTCTGGACTGGGTCAGCCTTTGATCATCAGCCTATTAACAAGGTTTAAAATTTCGTTTTCGGAATTTTTTCGGTCACCAACGAAATTATTGAAATTCGTGAAATTCAGAAATTTCGGTCAACCCTATTGAAAAAATAGTGATTTAAATTGTTAAAAATGCTATTGTTTTTCCTATGAAGTTTGTGTTAACAAAAAGCAGCTTAGTGGAGTGATTTGCTTTGATTGTCTACAACTAAATGTGCGAGTGAAGGAGGTGGACCCACCTGTCGTTGAGAGAGAAATGCACAAAATTCGAGTAAATAGTAAGAATCGAACCCAAAATCATGTGTAGCACAAGATGGAGACTTCACCATGCAATGTTGCTTAGCTAGTGTTGTTTCTAGTTTAAGAATGACATTTTATATTTTAATGTTCTGAAATTTTTGTACCAAAATTGCATTTTTCGGTCACGAACGAAAAACCCGAAATTCGTCGGAAACTTCACCGAAATATTGAACCTTTAGGCTTAGATCAAAATGTCAGTCTTGTTCTCTTCAGTCTCCAGCAGCAGGGGAGAGTGAAATGTTGGCCACTACTTGATCATGTAGCCATGTTACTCGACTCCAAATCCTACTAATTACTAAGTACCACTTCATGGAGGACAAGGTGTCCTTTTCATGTGATAGCGTGAGAGTAATGATGGTACGGCAGTAATACTTAGCTGACTAGCTGAGTGACTCTGTCAGTGTAGCTAGTTGCACTTCGTACTAAGCAATGATCCCCCGAGTGTTTTAGATTGCGACTGCGATTTGGAAATTGGAATGGGTGGAGTCTGAATGTAGTTGTATCAGATATTCAGAGTATTACTGTGCATGTCATTATCATGACTCATGAGACCACATTCTTGTGGCCCTGCCCTGGCACGAAAATATCCATCTTCTTGTGCCAGGAGTAACCTGTGTGTTTTCGCGGTGCCCGCAACAACTAGCAACAATCATTGCAAGTTGACAAAAAATCCATATACGTTACGCTAACCGAAAGGAGATTTTTTTTGCAGGCTGGTGGCGAAGAGTTGACATGCGCAAGGTGAAGAACTACCAGCGCGCTGAAAGCCTGAATCAACACCAGATCAGCAAGCCTCTGCTGCTGTGTGATGCACTGATGCTGACGCTGGTGCACCACTCAACACATTGCGAGTGACCCCCACGACTGGACAGCGGCAGCAGAGACGCGGGGTGCGCGCGCGTCTCACGTCTCAGCGTCAGTGTGGATCTCTCTATGCCCTGCGCCTCTGCGCAGCCGTGCATCACGACGACAGAGAGGCAAAAAATATCCCAAAGGGTGTCCTTTTTTTACGAAATACTGTAAGGCCATGTTTAGTTCGTTGGTGAAAAGATTTTGGAATGGAATCTTTTCACATTTGAAGTATTAAACATAGACTAATAAAAAAACTAATTGCAGATTACGTCTGAATTCGCAAGACGAACCTAATGAATCTAATTAATCTGTCATCAGCACATGTTTACTGTAGCATTACTGTAGCAATTTAGTGTCTAATCATGGCCCTGTAGCATTACTGTAGCAATTTAGTGTCTAATCATGGCCTAAATTAGACTCATTAAATTCGTCTCGTGATTTCCGATTCGTCTCGTGATTTCCAGACCATCTATGTAATGCGATTTGTTTTCCAACTGCATTTAGTACGTGATACATATGTCTAAACATTCATTTTGGATTTTAGATTTTGGAACTGAACAAGGCCTACCAGTGAATCCCAAAGCTTGTGACGGAAGGGCACTCAAACGGTCAAACTGGATAGAATTCAAGGGCCGGGGTGACCTTCGCGAGTCAGAGCAGGTTTTAGAGCAGGTATTGTAACAAGCGAGTAGCCGGCGCAATCGAGTAGAAAAAAGAGAAAACTGGAGAGAAGGAAACAGGCGAGCGGCGAGACGCCAGCGAAAAGCAGACGCATGCGGTGTTTGGGCCCGCCAGCACCATTCTCTTCTCCCCGCATTGGTTGCTGTCACTTTCAAAGGCAGAAGAAGCAATAACTGAGGCTGCAAGTGGTGAATAAAAAAAGAAGCAAGCAGCTGAGCTGGAGCTCCTCTCGTCCGCTCGCGAGCGTAATTATAAAACTTGCTCTTATGACAGTCTCAACCCTTCAACTATGATAGTTTTCATAGCATTAATTAGATCGTTACATAGCTTAAGTAACATTGTATTAAATAAGAGAGAGCATAAAGAGAGGAAGAAATTGGGTCTTGCATAAGATCCAATGTCTACACGAGAACCTATATACTCCGTACTAGACACTACCAAACTTTATATTGAGGGGTGATGGTTTCTTCGTGATACATAAAGAATAAATATGATTGGTACAGTCGTACACATGAGAGATGATGTCACCGGCATAAGTAGGCTGGGCGCTAGGCCAGGCCCAGCAGGCCCAAAAGGCCCTTGTAAGGGGTGTGCTACAGTAACCCACGAGTACTGTAGCGCCGCCGCCGAGAGTCCGTCTAGGTTAGAATTTAGGAAGAGTCTAGAAAATAGGTTTGCTTGTAATTCAAGTCGAGTAGGTTTGCTTGTAACTCAAGTCAGTTCCTCCCCATAAATATGAGGGGAGAGGCAATGGATTGAATAAAGTAGGAAAAAGGGTTAATCCCTTCCTACCTTTTGCTTAAACCTCCAAATAGCTCTCTCTCCCTCTGCGCCTCCTCTAGGGCCGACGGCCACCTCCTCCCCCTCTAATAGATCTAAGCGCATGACAATTGGTATTCAGAGCCAATTTTTTTCTTCCTAGCAATGGAAGATGAGGAATTCTTATCCTGGGATGAGTTCAAGAAGACATCTGCAGCCCAGTTGAAAGAGCTACAAGAAATTGCAGAGAGATTGCGCAGGAAGTGGGGATCAGATTCAACGCCATCAACGGAGCTCGATGACGATCGTTCCCAGCACGTGAACGGTACTACCTGCAGTACTGTTCATGGCATGAACAGTACCCTGTGGTACTGTTTATGGCGGGCAACTCGGCTGCAAATCAGCGACGACATCCGAGGGTGCCCTAGCGGTGGGTGCACTAACCTTGGAAGCTGCTACAACATCTGAGGGTGCCCTAGATGTGGACGCCTCACTCCGGAGGACGTTACGATGACATCCGAGGGTGCCCTAGCAGCGGGCGCCCTAACTAAGGAAGCTACTACAAGGACTTCCGAGGGAGCCCTAGTAGCAAGCAACCTCACCACAGGAGCATCTACACCGACGACATCAATGGTAAGCTCAGCATCGTCATCTTCTTCACCAACGACGATTGAATCGACTGCCGCAACTACATCATCGCTGATGCCTTCTTCTCCTACATCGCCTACATCAACAGTTGCGATGGGATCTACAATGATCTACAACGCCGCCACCTCTACACCTGCGCACCACCAAGACCACCTTACCTCGACTTGGGGGCACTTGGGGTGGCAACCATGGCCACCACCTCGACAACGGCTTCTTCAACATCTACAACAACTCTATAGCAACAAGCCACATCGCCATCGCCATGTTGCTGTTCATGTGCTGCTGTTCTCTCAGGGGTCCACGGCACTGTTCAAGATGTAAACAGTAATTGTGGTACTGTTCATAACGTGAATAGTACCCACGTTTCTCTTCACCATGAAGACAGCCCTAAA
Source organism: Urochloa ruziziensis (assembly GCA_015476505.1). Lineage (NCBI taxonomy): Eukaryota > Viridiplantae > Streptophyta > Magnoliopsida > Poales > Poaceae > Urochloa > Urochloa ruziziensis. The sequence continues at coordinate 40,314,018 of CM027125.1, forward strand.
ACAGCTACCAACCAGATGAAGGACACCGCAACACCTTCTTCCTCTATGATGCATACATTGATCAGTAATGCCATCACCTCTACGACGGTCAAGCACTCCTTATTTGACAGGTGCATCACCAATTCCACACATGCAGACTCAATTGATGTGATATTGCCTTGTCTAGCCACAGAAGTTCATAATTCTAAGGTGTTGGAAGAAATAATTGTGCTTAATTCAGAACTGATAGAACCATTGCCGACTACTTTAGTTGACAAAGGACCAAAGATGTCTATTCTGAATTTTGAGCAAGTCATCCTGCCAAAACCCCCATGGTCGGTCTATCTAGAAGATGATATCTCTAAGGGTGAATTTGCTACTCAGATTACTTTGATGGTACGACCACATCTCCTTAGGCTCACTATACTATCTCCATGGTTATTATTGCCCCAGAGCAAATGGATGTTGTTTCAGTTTTACCTTAGCAATGTGCTTAGCCGTGGGAGTAAGAATCAGATGAGGTTTCTCCTGTATGGGATGCTTTGGGATAGTTGGGAGCATTGGCTTGAGTTTCCTGTCAAGTATTGTTGGATGCAGTGGGAAGTTCCTTGGCCACTTTATACTATGGAGTGTTGGTTTGGAGATGGGCTGATAATAATCTCAGGCTTTCAACCATTGTTGCAATGCTACACAGTTCCATGGTTGGGTGCTATTTATTTATTACAAACTACTGGGGCTATTAAGCGCAAGACTAGAAGCATGAACATTACTGCACTTTCAGATTTTTAGTTATTTTTACCTTTTCTGCTAGGCAATATTGGGAGGACTAAGGATAGAGTTATTGTGCTGAGTGCTGCAATTACAACTGGCGCAAGATTGGATCCTCATAATTCTGCATGTTCCATCAAGTCATTTTCTCAAGTCGGTACCATGCAAGCGGTCTTATTTGTTGGTGATGGTATACTGCTTATATATGTTTCACCAAGTGCCGACGGCCACCCCCTCCCCCTAGGAGTATAGTTTCTAAAGTTGTTTCTTGCTTATGTGACAACATGGGTACCCATAGACACTACTACAGAAAACGTTTTGGGGGTCAGGCATTTTATTTTCTGGTGCGGATCAAAAGTTGAGCCGTGCCTACAAATATCAAGTGACACTGTTGCCAACCGTCTGCGCCTAGAAATCGATTTCTAGCAATGGACCATGAGGCGACCCGCGCCTGCAAATGGGGACCGTTTTTAGGGACGGGTGATGAGATGACCCACGCCTAAAAATGATCATTTTTAGGCGCGGGTCACCCATCGCCCATCCCTAAAAACCGTCGCTATTTTCAGTCGCGGGTTGTAGTACGACCCGCGGCTGAAAATTGATTTCGGGCCAACTGAATTTTGAGCTAGTTGAGTTTTTGGACCGGCTCGAATAAGATTGGCGAAGTTGGTCGTATAGCGTTGTTGGGCTTTAGGCTGCTATAGATGGCCCATGAAAAAGGCAAAAAAAAGATATAAATTAAACATGATCTCAAATGAAAAGAAAGTTTATATGCCTAATATTTGTAGTTGACAAAATTTTCATTTGAGATTGTTTAATACTCTAAAATATCATTATAAACTCTCTAGTTTTGAAAACTAATGTTATTTTAATTAAAAAATAGCAAAACACATTCAAAATATTTTAAACCTGTTCACTTAACTTTTACTGAAGTATATTACATATATAAAATGTGGTTAGCATATTTGAGTAGGTGCAATGATAAAATGTGCACAAAATTTTAAGTTGTGCCCTATATAGCTCGATGAGATAAGAAACTTTGTAGCTAATTTTTGGACTAGAGGTCATTTAAGTACTCAAAAAATTATTTTAAAAGAAGAGAAACATTATAAAATTATATAGCTCAATTATATCTTGTATTAAGATAAACATTAAACCAAAATTGTACATCTCGATAAGATCTAAAACTTTATAGTTAACAATTTTTTATTTAAGATTGTTTAATACTTTAAAGTATCATTTCTTTTTAAAAAAAATCATTTTTAGGGGCGGACGATGGTATATCCCGCCCCTGTAAATTGAAGGGTTGCTCATGCAAATGTGTTTTCAAGCGTTGGTGGTAGGAACAACCGTTGCTGGAAATCATTTTCCAGAAACGGATCCTTGCATCGTCCGACTTTGCAAATCGTTTTCTAGAAATGGAGGGTGACATCGTCCGCGCGTGCAAACCCATTTTTAGCACCGGGCAGCCGCCCGTTGCTTCTAATGCGCTATTTCTAATGGCTAAAAGCAGCAACGGGCGAAAGACCCACGCCTACAAACATCAAACCGCCTGACGTTAAAAAGTTTTCTGTAGTAGTGAGACATTATGGGTTAGGACTGCCCTTAGGATTAATCTATTATAAACAGTAGAGTTTCAGTGGTAATTTATCAAGATCATTGGACACCAATGATTGCACTACAGCTCTGCCCCTGCTGATTGCACAGTATATATAGTATCTATATTGCTGGAAGGTTTGCTCCCCATCGGGAGCTCAACCCTTTTCTGCACGCAACGTAGTTTTGGCCGGCCAATCACACCGTCCACACTATTCACCGCTTATCACTTGCAACATGTTACTATTTTTAATCGTTGCCAAATAAAATTATGACGCCTCTTGCACACTTATGTTGTTTATTGCATGGCTAATGATACACATGATAATAGGCCGTATTGTGACATCCTGACCCAGGGCTTAACATGATTTAATTAATAGAATATACATATCAACAAGTTGCAACTTCGTTTTCGGAAGCTCATCCTCGAAGAACTCTGAGGTTAAACGTGTTTGGCCTACAACAATTTCGGGATGGGTGACCGACCGATAAGTTCTTAGAAAGATAATCAACGCTGCCTGCTACAAAATGCCACAATGTGTCCACAACCCCGCTTTGTCATATTATAGATTTCTGCATGTCTTCCAATAGCACAAATTCCCTAAACTTCAGATATTTTTAATCTTTTTGTGATTATTCGTTTTGACCAGAAAATTTGCTTATTTACAGATGGCTTACAAATAATTTGTCCAACGTCTTTTTCCATATGCTCATCAACCAATAGCAAAGAAGAAATGAAAATTTTGAAAAGAAACATAGCTCAATTGCTTTTTCATTTTTATTATACATGACCATGTTATCTTTTGGAATTATTGTGCTAGCAGATTGCAGAACTGGCGTGAACTATCTTCATATGGCACAGGAAATCCTGATTTTTCTAGCTGATTGATAGGAGCGAACAAATGAGCATAGTCAAACAAAGGAAAACATGATAACTTTAACGAATGCAATAAGAGATCCGTTTTTTGCTGAAAATGATATATCTTTTTCACAATAAATGGAAATTTCTAGCAACACTATTCCCATAAGATAGAAAGGATAGACATAGACTACTAATATAATGAGAAGATGAGATACAATAATCTCCTATAAAAGGTCCCCACTAAAACATTTCTCTCAACTCTCAAAAAGCCACATCATCACTTAGCCCACCCCACTATGATGTATTAATTGATATTTCTCTTTTATTTGTTTTTACTTTTTATTAAAGCCTCATAAATAGTTTTTTCAATAGAAAACAACAAATAGTACAAATACTATCAGTACTTTATTTTAGTGACAAAATAGTTACAATATACTAATTTAGTTTCAATCACGATGGGATATAAACTCTCTTTTTGTTTTTACTCTTTGATCAGCTTTTCTAATAAGATACACAATAGATATCAAGGATGCTACAAGGTCAAAATTTTGTCTATATATATAGAAGCAACTTGCTAAGAAGTATTTTTTACTATTTCTCTCTTATGTCACCTCATCATCTTGAATTCTCAATTATTCTAACCGTCCGATCAATTTTGTGCACATTTTCTATCCATTAGGTGTATGTCTTATTAGTTTCTTTCTTATCCATTCGTTAATTAACCAAAGAGTAGCTAAAAAGATTATGATTTTCATCGAGAGATTGCTTAAGCTCTTGGTGTAATCTTTACTAATGTACCATTTTTATGAGCAACTAAACAATCACATTGATTCATAAAAAATCACATTAATTCATAGTTTGTTAAAAAGCTCTCTTAATTCCCGCAGCAACGCGCGGGGAATCACCTAGTATATACAATTCATACAGTCGCCTTCAAATCTTTATTAATTAAATCTCTTCTTCTATCTAAAAAACCAAAATAATACTTTGTAGTCATTTCATTCTTTCAAATCAAAGACCTTAAATAAGATGAGATGGATACGGTTCATTGTCATAATCATCCACCAGAATATTGTTTACTACTAATACGTACGCATGCATGTTGGTCTAAAGTACTATTGTTCACTGAAGAAACCATAGCCACTTGCGATCAAAGAATAGCTAGAATCAAAGAACATGCAGTAATATGGATATGCGACTAACAGATAGACACATATAAGAAGGAACACTCATACGTTGAGGCAGCATCGACGATGAAGTCAAGGATCCACCAAACCTTACGGCAATCATAGGGAGGGAGGGCAGGAGGGCCTCCCACTAGGCCGCAAAATAGAAGAAATCGTGTTGACAGCAAATTTGGGCATGAAACAGCTACTCAATCCTTGCGTTGATTCTGGGTGCCGCTGGCCGCGGTCCACCCTGGCTAACCACTCTCTCCGTCCGAGACACATGCATCGCTTTCACTCTTGTCCGGGCACGATTGAGAGCCACCCATCCAATCCACATGCGCCGCTTGCCTCCAACTTGGCTGCTGCCCTGTGCTGCTTAAGGCTGGACCTATCATCGGTGAGCCCACGTGCGACTGCTACGACTGGTCTGGTACTCTGGCGACGAACATTGGAGAATGGAGACAGCAGAGAGAGGCTGAAGACGAGGGCAAAAATGTCGGTTCCCCCACTTGTCTCTCAAATTGAGAAAACTAGTTGGAATGAACTGCGCTGCACGCCGTTGCTTCACCCTTTGCGTCCGCGTCGGTACCACATGCATGCCATCAACGTGCTGCTAAATAATACAACCTCCGTATCAAAATATTTGTCACGGTTGACTTTTTTCGTAAACTTTGACCATTCATCTTATTCAAAAAATTGTTATAAATATATGAAAAGATAAGTCAAACTCATAATTTATTTGATGATAAAGTAGATCATAAATAAACTAAATGATATTTGTATATTTTTGAATAAGACGAATGGTCAAACGTTACGAAAAAAGTCAATGATGACAAATATTTCGATATGAAGGGAGTACAGTAGATGGCTGCTACATTGTCTCTCATATGAAGTGTGGCACACATGCTATATATTTGTGCTCGTGGGCTCGTGGCCGTGGCCCCCTGAGTGCATGCGTCTAGGACCGACCGCACATGCAACTATCTCCCAGTCCCAGCCTGCCAGGATACACATGCTGTTGGGATAAAAGATCTACCAGCCCGAAGACTAGCCAACAGCCAAGGAGCAACTAAACAAACAACACAAGAAAACTACCCAAATAGTAATCAAAGACACTTCGCTCGATGTTAGATACTTTCTATTCTCAAAAACCGAATCCCTTTTCTGTACAGTAGCCCTCCATTTATAGGGCGGTCACTTTACAAGTTTCTAGAGATTACCCCTTCAACTGCTACATTCTCGAATATTCCCGGGGCCTAAAAGTCTTTTCCTTTTGCTTACAGCTGTAACTTTACACGTCACAACTCCACACTCCGGTACGCTTTTATGAAGCCGGCCTTTGATTATTGACGTCTTCTTGACTTCACACGTCTCTCGAACCGTCTTCCTTCGCGAAGTGCTACGCCCACTCCGCGAGCCCTTGTGAATCTTGAGCCCTCACGTTCTCCTCTTCGAGACCTCTGGCAAAGTTTGAGCGCCTTGAATGCTTGTGGATCAACCCCGAAGTCTTGCGATCACCTCTGCGGTCCTCTTCCGCCATCGGACTCCGAGCGCGATAACAGCTAAATCCTGATGCACTGAAAGAGAAGCACCATTAAAAGACAACGATAACAGGGACTCCGCCAAGGGGTTGCTTCTGAAGTCGTGTTCCCCAACACATGCATACTGAGCCAGTGAGAAGTTTGCATCATCAAGTTGCATGTGCGGTCAGAGCCACAGCTAAGCATTTTTTTAACACAAAATCTAAACACAAAGCCGACCTCATTTAGCTTAACGCGAGGCCCCTCTCGATTAGGCAGGGGGCAGCGGTTTGGGCGGGGCGACTGGGCGAGGTTGGATGGGACGTCACCGAGTCGTCGTCGCGTCGAAGAAGAAAGCACGGGAGGAAGACGATCCCTTTTTTCCGTGGGGGCCGATGAGCGGATAAGGTGTGGGGACGTGGGGTCTCACAGAAGCTTATCCGGAGACCGATCTCCCTATAGCGTCGCCCTTTTTTAATTAGGAAAAATTCTAAATTACTCCTCTTAAGTATAAGCAAAGTCCGGATAACCCCTAAAGTATATTTTGGTTCAATTTACCCCTAAACTATGACATTTGGTACAACTTACCCCTTAATACAATTTGTCTTTTTTGTTTCTCCATGTACAAGTATAATTTTGAGTTCAAATTTTGTGAGATGATAATACACATCATAACACATATTAAAAAAATGTCATGAAATTTTCATCATTATTTTCATATGGTAGGATATTTGATAATAAATTAATCATTAAGACACAAAATTATATGAAAAATGATGACAAAAAATTTATAATATATTTTTTTGATATACATTGCGATGGCAACTACCGTCCTGTAAATTTTGAACTCAAGATTTCACTTATGTATGGAGAAAAAAAAGACAAATCGTATTAGGAGGTAATTTGAACCAAATGCCATAATTTAGAGGGTAAACTGAAACAAAGCATACTTTAAGGGTTATCCGGACTTTACTTATACTTGAGTGGAGTAATTTGGACTTTTTCCTTTTAATTAAACCACAGCTAAGCTAGGCCACTGAGAAGTTTGCATCATCAAGGGTCCAAAGAATGCAAAAGGCGCCAGGATATGGCTGATGCCTGGGCTCAGCACGCCTAGCTAGCTGCTGTCTCGTCGTTCGGTCCCGTTGCAAGAGTACAATATTGACCTACTGCTCCGATCGCGGCGCCCCCCACGGCACAAGCAGAACAGAAAGAACGCCAATCATGGACTTGTTTAGTTCTAATAAAATAAAAAAATTTCATCCATCACATCGAATGATAAAAATCTTAGATGCATAACATATTAAATGTAGACGAAAAAGGTAAAAAATTACATGAATAGGTTGTAAATCGCGAGAGGAATCTAATAGCCTACTTAATCCATGATTTGCAACAGTAACGCTACAGTAACCGTCCACTAATTATGGATTACTTACCTCTAATTACGATCATTAGATTCGTCTCGAGATTTCCAAGCGAGATCTCTAATTAGTTTTATTACTCTTAAATGAGTAAGATTTTTTTTAATTTTTTTTGCCAAAATCCACGAACTAAACAATGCCACGTAGTAGTAGGCTAGGTAGCTAGCGCATCCTCCACCACTAGCACAAGCGCGCGTGACGTATACTGGGGCCGGCCAAAAGGAACAAAGGGCAAAGCAACACGACACTTGTGCAGCAGCAGCCGCCGGATGAATCCGATATAGCGAGTTAGCGACCACCGATGCCATGGAATGGAATAAGGAGGAGGATGGATGACGACGAGGCGGGCTCCCCTTCGTCCGTGCGACTTGCCGAGCGAGAGAGCGCGTACGACGTGCGCCGTGCCCACACGGTCCTTTTCCCGCGGGGCCACGCGCGTGCAGTCTCGGCTGGGCTCTCGATTGAATCGTGTCTGTCCACAACCCGCGCGCTTTATTCGTTCACGTTTCGGGTCGCCGTTGTTGCGATCACACCGCGGATATTCAGGGGTGTTTAGGCCATTCTAGTGCAAGTTTCATTCTCATTAAATGGCATGCTATGTAAGCAAAAGTGATGACATGAAAGAGAAGGATTGAGTTTCATGGGATGAAACTTGGTGGGTACAGTAACCAAGAGCCATGAAACTCCATTCTGAGAATTTGAGTTTCATCTACACACATTCACCAACTCTCATTGGTCACTTGGACGAAACATTTAATGATATGGTAGCATATGAAACCGTGAAATGAAACTTTGCATTGAGAGGCACAGATTCATCCATTGAAAAGCTGATGTGGCTGTCTATGAAACTGTGCCCGTGAAACTTGCACTGAAACAGACGTTATAAAGTTTTTGAAATAAATCTTTCACATTTAAAGTATTAAACATAGACTAATCACAAAACTAATTACAGATTTCATCCGTAAATCACCAGACCAATCTATTAAGCTTAATTATTAATTTGTCATTAGCGCATGTTTACTGTGACAATTTATTGTGGCTCAAAAGATTAGTACAATTTACAAGCGATATGTGAAATGCGATTTTTTTTAAAATTATTTAATATGTCATGCATGTGTGCAAACATTAATGTGATTGATGTGTAAAAATTGCAACGGGGAAGTAAACACCCCAGCGGCGTTCCCAAACCTCTCTTCCCCCGGCCCACACGGATGAAGAATCCATCCATGCACATGCACGGATCCGATCCACCCAATGACACAAGACACACGCGCACCTCGTGATCAATCAAGCCGGCCGGAGCGGGGCCCGGGGAAGGCATTCACCGGCCGGTGAGCCCGCCCTACTAGATGGGACACACGCACACGGGAGAACGAAAGCGACGCTTGACCAAATTAATCAGCAGCGCCCTGCACTGCAAGCCGGTCAGCCTGCATGGACACACACACACAGTGGTGCAGCTTGCACGGAATGGGAGCGTACCATTCCGGACACGACAGAGGCGGCGGCCGGGCGGGTTACTGGTGGCCGCTCCCAACGTGTCCTCAGTTCCAGTCGTTTCTCGAGGAAAAAGAAGAACAACGCCTTTTAAAAATTATAAAAAGGAACGCCTTTTAAATAAAAAAGAGAAAAAAAGAAACAAAAAGAAAAGAAAAAGGTCACTCCTGCTGTGTCAGTGTGTGTGCTGTGCCTCGATCTCACGCGCGGAATCTCTCCGCAGCGCACACGTACGAGTGCAGCAGCGTCGTCTCCCGCTTTGCTCCCTCGTACATCCGTGGACACGGGGGAGCTAACCTCATCGTGATCGAGCGATCCTGACACTCGAACAAGATATGATACGATAGCGCAGCAGCTGACCCGGCCGTTGGACGCCGCGACTGAACGTGAACGGCCGGTGCAAAACTCTGCTGCCACGCTCTGGCAGGCATGCAGAGTCGTCTTCCATCGTCCACGCAGAGTGGACGAGTGGGTACGTAGAATCCGCAGACGATACCCTCGGGTACTCCTATCTGTGGACGATTGTCGGATTGTGTGTGCGTAGATTGGCAGCGACGGGAGTTTCGTTTGGATATTACTGCTGACGCAACCAGGCCCCTCTACCTACTGCTGTCCAGCCGCGAGCGAGACCCCCTCTCACTCATCAGGCTCGCGAAAGCGATACGTGTACCAACACGGTTTCAGTTGTAGCCGCCGCGCCATTTCCCACATCGTTCGTTGCTTCGGCGCGTGCGTGGGCACGCGCCTCGGTGACCGAAAGGGATTTTCACACCTCGCCGGCCGCAGTCTCTGCTCGTGGCAGAAACGTAGAGGAAGCTGCCGCTGCCTCTCTGTGCAGAGGTGCATCCTGCTAAGCCTTTAGTTCCAAAACGAAATCTTTTCATCCACCACGTCAAAAAATAATCTTAGATGTATAAAGTATCAAATCTATACTATAAAGGACGACGAAATTTTCGTACCAAGGTTACTCTTACCCTTCTAACACCGTCGGATTTTATGATGACGATCGGACGCTCTAGATTAATTTAAGGAGTCTATGTTGACTACATCGCTTCTACATCGTCGGATTTTATGAAGATCGAACGCTCTAAATTAATCTAAAGAGTCAACGATCGGTCGACGGTCGTCATGGGTGTCCTTTCTGTTGTAACGCGCTCGGAGTCTATTGATTTAGGAAAAGAGTCCCGATCACGTTAGCTTAAAAAATAACGCCCCCGTCATGTTGACATGAAAATAGAAGTTCACGGGCGATCACGATGACTTAAAAAAGAAACTAATATTACACTACTTCGACTTGCTTTCAATGTCTCCAGGTTTAGTTCGCAATTTCCTCCTGCATCCTCTTCCTGATGTCTCCACGTACTGGTTCATCACGTCTATACTATTGAAAATTGAACAAGCCAGTCCTCTCGAGAGAAGGTAACGATGCTTGTGCTATGCGGCAGGCCGGCAGCGCAGTCCGTCTCCATGGAGCCGCTTCCTCCATCCTTATCTTCTGCTCTGACAAATTAGCGCCTCCATCTTTGCTCCTCTGAGCCTTCGTCTGCTCGCTCCTCCACCGTTCTTTTGCTTGTGCTCTGCCTGCTCCTTGCTCTTGCTTGTGCTAGCTGGTGGCCGGTCTGGGTGGTCTGCTTTCTAGCACGATTTGCAATAATAATGTTCTTTGCTCCCTTATGTGCAGAACGATATAATTACAAGTTAATTTATCATTTTCTATTATACATACTATATGGATTATTTTTATAAAAATAGTAAAACGTATCCACGTATCATGTTTTTTTAGAAAATGTCGTATCCCCGTATCGGCCCGATACTAATACACGTATCTGTACCCGTGTAGCTTAGATTTAAAGAGTTCATATTAACTACGTCGCTCATGTACCATCGGATTTTATGATGATCGAACGGTCTAGACTAATATAAATAGTCTATGTTGACTACACCACTAATTTAGTGATTTTTTTTTAAACACGTGCCTGTGGCACGTGCCCTTCTACTAGTGTAGATGAAAAAGGTGAAAAATTACATAGATAGGTTGTAAATCGCGAGACGAATCTAATGAGGCTACTTAATCCATGATTTGCAAGTAACCATCCATTAATTATGGATTAATTACTCTCTAATTACCATCGTTAGATTCGTCTCGAGATTTTCAATCTATCCATATAACTTTCCACCTTTTTCGTTTACATTTACAACTCATATATCTGTAAAATTGAAACTCTAAATCTTTCATCAAAAATATTTCGGGAACTAATAAACACGGCCGTCCGGTACGGTTGCCATCAGGGTCCCGCACCTACAAAAGCAAAACTTCACCGCGTCCGCTTCATACTTGAGCCGTTGAGCGTGCTACCAGGGGTGCACACGGAAGTTACACGCAACGGAAAAAAAAAAGAAGGAATCGATCATCTGGAGGGATCCTAGTGCTAGCTTTGGGAACTAAAGGTTAATTAGCAGCAGCAGGTGTTTCTTTTTTTTCCTTGGTTACCAGGGCCCTGTTTAGATGTTTCGCGAAAATTTTTTCGAGTACGTTCCCTCACATGCATGGCATATTAAATGTAGTCGAAAAAATAACCCATTATATGGATGGAGTGTACTTCGCGAGACGAATCTAATGAGCCTCGTTAGGTCGTGATTAGACAATAAATTGCTACAGTAAACGTGTGCTAATGACGGATTAATTAGACTCATTAGGTTCGTCTTGCGATGTACTGACTGAATCTGTAATTAGTTTTGTAATTAGTCTATATTTAATACTTCAAATGTGTGCCCGACATACTCGAAAAAAATTTCGCGAAACATCTGAACAGGCCCCAGAACAATGGAAAAGTGGGAGATGAGTAGCGTTCAGAGATTTGCCTGTGGTTCTGCGAAAGAAATATCTATGAACCCTGGCACGATCCGACACTGACTGACATTCATTTTGGATGCCTCTGGGGCTCTGAACAAACCACCAAACTGCCACAATTGGCTCGATCTATCTAATGCATTGCCCGTGCGAAAGCGACGGCGATATATAGCTGCTCAACAGGCCAACACACGGAAACGCGGCGCGCGCACCGACCGTGCATACTAGGTAAAAGCTTGACGAGGGGAGTCGTGCTTTGTTTCTCGCAACAAGTGGCTGTCTTCGTCTCTTTCCTGTTCGGAGTGGCACAAGTTGTCGATCAGCATTGCTGTAAGGGAGCTCTTCTTCCACTGCAGCTTGCTCAAAAAGAGTAAAAGCCTTTTAGTCCGGCATGACACGATATGGCATTGAGATTCGTAGTTGATGTGTGATACTACCTAGCTACCCTCCATTCCAAGTTCACTGTTGACTTGGCGACGCAGCTCACGCAAATACGTGTGGCTCTAAAGGGCGTGTTTGGATCGAAAAAAGATGAAATGTATGGAAAGGTAATGTTTCTATGAAAGCGTGCATAGAGATAGAAATGAACTGACACTGTTCTCAGGCCTTGTTTAGTTCCGTGGTGAAAAGATTTTGAAACGGAATTTTTTCACATTTGAAGTATTAAATATATACTAATTAAAAAATAATTGCAGATTACGTCTGGAATTCGCGAGACGAATCTAATAAACCTAATTAATCTACCATTAGCACATGTTACTGTAGCATTTATGTAGCAATTTAGTGTCTAATCGCAGCCTAATTATACTCATTGGATTCGTCTCGCAAATTTCAGTCCATGTATATGCGATTTGTTTTTTTACCTACATTTAGTACGCCATACATGTGTCCAAACATTCATTTTGAATTTTAGATTTTGAAACTAAACAAGGTCCAAGTGGATAACTTTTCGAAAAAAGACAACGTTTTTTTAATTTAAACAGGGCCGCAGCACAAGCCGAGGACCATGTGCGTGAGAGTAGATGGCTCCGGGAATTGTGCGAGGTAGCGTTGAAACAAGCGATAACTACTTTATTTTTATTTTTATGCCCTTCTCTCTTTCATGTGAGATTCCCGAGCCTAATCATTCCCAAAACGCCAGCCCAAATAGCACCATTGCGGACGCTCTAAGGCCATGTTTAGGCCGCGTTTAGATGGCCACGAAAAAATTTTCCAAGGCATTAAATGCAAAGAATCTTGTATGCATGAAGCACTAAATAAAGTTTATTTGTAAAACCTTTTCACAGATGGGTGCAACTTTGCGCGACGAATCTAATGAGCATAATTAATCTATAATTTGGTACAGTAACTCTACAGTAATCATCCTCTAATCGTGTGGTCAAAGACCTCATTAGATTCGTCTCGAGAATTTACTTAGGGTTGTGGAGATAGTGTTGTAAAATGCCTTTAATTAATACCCCTAATTATTGGTCAAAGGTGCATTTAGTACCCTCAAAAATTTTTCACACACAATCTAAACACGGCCTAGTTAAAAAAAGCAAAAAGTTTTGAGAAGTTTTTTCTTCCTTTCGTGCTTTGCACGCTTGTGTGTGCGTGAGTATTGCAAACTCCGCGAAGTTGCAAACTCCGCGAAGTTGTAAACTCGTTTTTTCTCTACTCTTCTTAATACAAAGTATGCAACTCTCCTGCGTTTCGAAGGAAAAAAAGCAAAAAGTTTTCATCTAGAAAACCGTGTCATTTTTATCTTTTCTCTGTACACACAGCCTAATGCATAAACTTTTCATCCAACTAAACACCCTCTAAGGTCAGTCTCAATGGAAGTTTCATGGAGGGTTTTATGGTATTAATTACTGTGACACGTCAGCAAAAATGCTGATTTGGCAGGATCATTTATGAGGGGAGTTTCATCATATGTGAGAGAGATTTCATCACCACGAAACTCTTTTGGCACAGTTACCTAGTTTTGAGTCTAGATAACTGTGCAATAAAACTCTCCACTGAGACTGGCCTAAACCACTGGGAACTCACCTAACTAAAAACCCTCTAAACCACTGAAAACTGGGAAATGAATTCGTTCGGGCACGGATTTTCTGTAAAAACCTGTACAATACTACGGTAGATCACACGTCTGGAACGGAAAGCTGCCAAATTTAGCCAAAAAAATTGTTTAGGCGAGCGGAACGGTCCCTCACTCCCGGCCTTCGAGTCACCCCCTCCAAAGTGAACTCACTCAGAGCCTCTGTTTAGATCCTCTATTTTACCTAAAGTTTCTCTCTCTCTTCTTTTACAGTACATGCTTTTCAATGCATAAATTTTTTCATTCTTTACTCTCTCTTCTGAAACTAAACTGACCCTTAAATATCTCATGACAAGACCAATGCTTACAGGAAGACAATCATAAGCAGATCTTCCCCTCCACACCAATCACGAGTTTATTTTTTATTCCTCTCGTAGATCGTCGTTACGCCCCTAATGTTATTGGCGTGCTCCCTTCTCGCGTCGCCCCAGCCATGCCGTTGCGAGCGCCTCCGTCCACACAGGCAACCGCTCGCGCAAGAGTCCAAAGGCGCTCGCTCTCCAACGGCAGCATCATCCTTCATCCACCGGTAAACAAAGCAAAGCAAGCCCAAGCAGACCTGCCTTCGTCAGCGCCATCCCTTCTTCCCTAGCCCAACGGCAACGAATCTGCCTGCCCTCTCCTGCCTCACCCCGCTCGCCATCACCATCGCAGCCCGCCAGCATCAGATTCTGTAGCTACGAAACCCTTCCCGTCGCGGCTTCTAATCCTGAATTCCAGATAACCCCCACTGCCATTACTTTCCTCGGCGCCAATCAATTCCATTTCACCATTCCTCCCTCCCCCACCACCAACGGATCGATTCAGCAGCTGCTGTTTCACGGGCCGTGCTGGTAACTGCCCTGCCCACCACCACCACCGCCTTCGCTGCAATTTTCACCCTCGACTCCAACCTCCTGCGGTCCTGCCATCTGCGCAAGCGCAACGGAACAGCCTGTGTGTCACCGGGGCGGCCCCACTCCCCCTGCTGTCTTATTGCTCACGCCGCTGGCGGTTCCCTACCCTCCCCTTTGGGTTCGTTAAATCTCCACAGTTCAGAGTTCTCCGGGTTCTTGACTTCGGGTGGAGGCAGGCGTGCGTGATGATAAGCTGATAGCCGGTTCTTGAGAAGCACGCGGCCCTCTCTTTCCTCCCAGCGAAGGTGTTGGGTTTGGCTTCTGGCTTGCGAGCACGCGGCCTCTCTTTCCTCCCACCGAAGGATTGGAGCAAGATTGTTGTGCTAGGGAGGATTTTTTGGTTGTCCAGCAACTCGTCGGTGGTTCAGAGTTGGGAGCGGTGGAGGAAAAATTGAGTCTTGGCATCTTGTTTGGCTTCAAGGAGGCCTAGGAAGTCGCCGCCAATGGAGCCGCCGAGTGGGTTCTGGGCCTCCCTCTTGACCTTCCTCAGGTTCCTGCCCTACTTCTTCGGCCTCCTCATCCTGGGCGTCACCAAAGGTGCCATGCTGCTCTGCTGTCTTCTCATTTCGGTGCACTCCCTTTTGTTCTCTCTCTCTCTGCCTGATGAGGTCAATGGATGCATTTAGTTTGATTGGTGATAAAATGGGAGGGCTATGAGTCCAAACCCTCGTGCAATTTCTGACCTTAAGAGGTTGCTTCTCTTGATTTCCTGCTCTGCTCGTGCATGGCTGCTTGATTCAGAATTTCCTCTTTCTTGGGAGGAATTAGTTTCGGACTTCAAATCAGAGTAAATATTAAATAATTGGTGTGCTGTCTTAGTTTTAGTTTTAGGCTCTGCTTTGACTTGGCTTGAATCATCAGTAGCAATAGGGGGGAAAAAATCGCAAGTGGTCGCTGTGTCGATTTAATGCCTATTTCTGACTTGGAAGTTCTGGGACCGGGTTTCGTTACGACCAACAATTTGGAGGCTAATCTCTGAACATGTCCCTTTCCTGTTTTGTATAAGAATTTGTCGAATTTGCTGAATTAGGTTTGAGTTCTCTGTCTTGGGTCCCTTGGCTAGTTGTTTATGAACGAATACTCAGAGCTAGAATTGCAAGTGTAAGTAATTTTGCAGAGAACTCAAACCTAATTCAGAGATTTTATTCCGAAAATGCAATGTTCAAGATATAGAATGTAAGTAATTTTGCAGATGAATGATGGAATGGCTTAAATATGTATATTCCGAAAATGCAATGTTCAAGATATGATATCCAATGCCCATTCTGCTGTTATGGCTCCTTCATCTTTAAAATCTGATATTTTTTCGATAAAGTTAAACTCTGATATGATATGAATCAGATTTCCTGATTTTTTTTTTTGTCTGCCAGGTGTTCTGCTGTGCCCTTGGGCATGCCTTATTATGGCGGTTGGATTATCTGCACTTATTCTGGGCTTATGGCCTATGCATTTGATTTGGACATACTACAGCATTATCAGGTACAGTGTGCATGTTCTGTGGTTCTATTTTTGGCAACTTCATTAAATTGCTAACCAAAGTGTTCACATTTTGGGTCCTCCTTTTCTTAAGTCAGAACTAAGCTGGTGGGACCTGTACTAAAGTTTCTGCTTCTTATTGCTGCTACTGCAATCTTGATCATATGGTTGATAATTGGCATCCCGGGAAGCGTATTTGCTGGACTAGTATATGGTTTTCTAGCACCCATAATGGCAACATTTGGAGCATTTGGAGAAGGCAAAGAAAAGCCACTTTTTCATTCTTATGTGGTAGGTTTATTCTTTTAACTACCAGTTCTTTTTTTATGTTTATCTCTGTTGGTCTGCTAGCATTTCTCTTAGACATTGCTTGCTATTCCCATCTGCAGGATGGAACATGGAGTACTATCACTGGAAGTTGTACAGTAGTCAGGGATGTGAAAGACTTGCTTTTCCACTCCTATTTTTCAATTATGGATGACCTGCATCTTCAGAAGCCTCCTGATGGGAAGCCATATGAGATAAGGTCTCCTTCCTCGTCCTGTTTAGTATCTTTTAACTTTACACCTCAAGACTAGACTTTTTTTGTTACCTTTTAGCATAGGTCGTTCAGCTTAATGTGCAAGTATAATTCTATATGCTTGACTTGATAAGTTGAGATAACAGTTGCAAAAGGGCACGCATTCAGACAATCCTTTTTTTAGTAGTACAATCCGCAGATGCAGTGCTTTACACTTGGATGAAACTTTTCTATTGTATTGTTTTGTTGAAGAATAATGGCCAATAAACTGACACACATAACATTGTTTTTCCCAGATTGCTTGATATTCCTGGGGCGTTAATAGCGGCTGCATGTGGACTCCTACTTGATGGAATAATGTTCACATTAATTGCCTTTTACAAGTTCCCTGTGATGCTTTTCAAAGGATGGACACGGCTGATCCAGGACTTGATTGGCAGAGAAGGACCTTTCCTGGAGACAGCTTGCGTGCCATTTGCTGGTCTTGCTATCCTTCTTTGGCCATATGCTGTAGTTGGAGCTTTTCTGGCGTCCATCCTCTCCAGTATTCCTTTAGGTGCTTATGGTGCAGTTGTGGCTTATCAGGTACCATCAAATTTCCCATATCTTCAGTATTTGATGAATATCAGCTGATTTAGTATGTGACTTGTTAAAGTCATTGAGCTTAATATTGTTGATGTGTCAGGAATCCTCCTTTATCATGGGTCTTGCCTATGTAGCTTCGTCTGTGTCCATCTTTGATGAATACACGAATGATGTTCTTGACATGGCACCAGGTTCTTGCTTTCCAAGGTAAATTGTACGGCATGCCTTTGGTTCCAACACTTTGAATTTTGTCTGGTGCTGACATTTGATATTTCTAGATTTAAATATCGCAAGAGCGAGGCCGAGGATGGATCTTCACACGGACACAGTGGTCTGATATCTAGGCCATCCTCATTCAACAAGGAGAAGCAAGAAGGAAAAAGACCTCCATCTCGTGTTACTTCATTTAAGAACAGCATCGATGAGTTCAATCCATTCAAGGTGATTGTTTCCTCCTAATAGTTAGTACTCTAGATCATAGTAGTAACCTGCAACTGCGATGCATTGCTTATCTCAGACTTTTGTAAACAATGCCTCAATTTCTGTATGTTACCCAAATAGGTATAAGTATATTGCATTCTAAGAAACAAGAACAGGTCTGCACTATAATTTCAGTGAACAAAGTTTGCTACTATTAATAATACTATGTTAACTTATGTAATCAGATCACAATAACTGAATTACTGAATGACACAATTGTGCAGTTGCTGGACCACCTATTCGCTGAGTGCAGACAGCCGGGGGAAGAGTTGGTTAACAAAGGAGTGATAACAATGAAAGACATCGAAGAAACAAAGTCAGGCAAAGTTGGCAGTGGTGTTCTTAACGTTGGTCTGCCAGCATATGTTATCCTCAATGCGCTCCTTCGGTCTGCAAAAGCTAATTCTGTTGGCCTAATTTTAAGTAAGTACACCCAAGGAAATGATCTGTTACAGCAAAATGGGTGTTATCACTAATGACCTTGCCTTGACTTGCTTTGTTAAATATGCAGGTGATGGCTCCGAGATTACATCTGACAATAGACCTAGACATAATCTCTTCGATTGGTTCTTTGATCCACTTATGGTTATCAAAGAGCAAATTAAAGCAGAGAATTTCACTGAAGAAGAGGAAGAATATCTAAAAATGCGAGTACTGTTGGCTGGCGATCCCAATCGCCTGAAGACCGAGGTGCCATCCTTGAATGAGCGTAAAAGGGCAGAAATAGACGCATTTGCCCGCAGGTACGGCATCTACTTCAGCCTATTGGTTTGATAATTGCGATGATCCGCATTTATTAATCTTTCCACCCTCTGCTGCTGCAAGGTTGCAAGGAATCACCAAATCAATATCAAGATACCCTACAGCAAAGCGTCGTTTCGACGTTCTTGTCAAGGCGCTCCTGTCGGAGCTCGAGAGGACGATGGGCGGCAGCAGCCAGTCTACGAATGGATCCCGTGTGCAGAGGCTGCGTAGCTCGGTGGCCCGGATGCTGAGCCAGAAATCCATGGGCAAGACGGCAAACATCAGGGACGAAGACCCAGAAGCGCAAATAACAAGCTCGTCTCGTGCTCCGTGATACTAGTTTGTAGTTCAAAGATGCAGCGCGCTTTCTAGCGTAAAGAAGCTTTCACATGCCGTGCCAAGATTCTAACCATTCTCCTGTATGATCTCTACATTTTGTTCACTGTATGTTTCATGTATGCAATGAAATGTTCGATATTGTGGATTTCCAGAAGAGAAACTCGATGTTACCCTGCAAGTCTGGACTCTGGATCTGCCGTTTTAGATTAGTACTTGTTTGCCACACAAAATCTTAGTCACTAGTCAGGACCAAAACTTGCAGTGAGAAGGATACATGGCTTATGGATGAGAAGTTTCTAATACGCATCATTGCCTTTAGACATAACTACCAAGCTGTAGCATTACCATCGTTGCCTCGTCCTCGGGCAACAATACAGTTTGGGAGTGTAAAAGCCCGACAAAAGAAAGACAGTATGGGGCGCTATGATTATACAACCGCGTGTAGCTGTGGCTGTGACCAACAAAAATGCCATCAGCAAGTCACGCAGCTGGGCATGTGTTTTACACGATAAATAAGAGATTCAGCTACAATTCTTCTAAAGACCATCTTAGGGGCTCGCATGAAACTTGCACTGCATCAGGTACATAGAGGCAAAAGTTCGATGAAGGGTTAATGCTTCTTGTGACGACCAGTCTCAGTCCCAAGGGCCATCAGTGGGCTGGCTATCAGGCACCTGGGTGTCATCATCTAACTCCTCCATCTCCAATTGCCTCTTCTTCGCCTTCTTATAGCTACTAGAACCTCGAAGAATGGAGCCGATGTCCAGACCGTCTCTGAGACTCTTCTGAGATCTGAACAGGTGTAAAGAAAGGGTTCAGCAATCAGTAGCTCTAGAGAAGAAAGCAAACATGTTTTATTCATAGACGATCAACTATATCCACGTATAAATGCTGCGAATTGATGCGTGCATGGTTGTTTCGAAAAGGCGGCTACGGTAACAGTGTATTTAAAGTTGATATCCTCTACAGGCTATAAGGAAATAGGCATATCTATTATAACTAAATCCTCTGTTTACAAGTCAGATGCTTACAAGGACATGTTGCCATCATCATCAGGATCGCTTTCATCATAGGCTGCAGATGAAATACCTGTCAAAGGAACATTGATTAGATCACTTTTAACATGTGGACCAGGACATCTGATAAAATGCAGAATAACCCACTAGCATGTTGGCTCATGACCTTAATTAAGTAGAACTGTATTGACCTTATATCAACCAGAGCACTAAAAATCAGCACCAGAATAGTTAATACAAAATTTCAAAAATGTTTGAATCTAGCATTTATGAAGTATGGTATATGATGGAGAAATGAAAAAGAAATGCGCTTCCAGGAACTTCAGAAATGAACATATTAAAATGACTTGGACCTAGATGTTGGTTGAACAACTTCCTAAAGGTACCCACAAGAAGCATAAACAGAAAAACAGCTAATGGTACTTGATCTTCCCAACTGCAAGGAGTAAGTCAAAATGCATAACCCATGTGCAAATGCAATCCATTAGAATGTTTTGGCCAGTCCATATTCCATGTGATACTATCTCATTATTCATTAAGGATCCCACCTGAGTCACCAGATGTAGCCGAAGTATCAGGTGATGCTTCCATGACAGCCTTATCTTTCTTGGTGTCCAATTCATCATCAGAGCCATCGCTGTTAGCATCGTTGAATATTGCACCAGAGCCTACCTTCCTATTCTCTTTTCTGGATTTCTCTTTGGTCTGTTCATACCTTTTATTTGGAACTTTCCGAATTGCAACTCTATATCGGTTAGCAATTTGAGGCGTGCCCTCTGTGCTGTCACTTGACACTAGAGGACTCGTCGAAAAGTCCTTCACAAGGTTTCTTACAGGCTTAGGATTTGAAGCCACCCTTCCTTTGATAGACTCATCCTTACTCTTGACAAGGGGCTTTATCTTAGAAGTGGACTTCCTCACATCTTTGCTCATATGTGCATGATTCTCATCGGTGAGCAACTTGTTCTGATCATCAACACCATTCTTGTCGTGCTTCTTCTGAAGAGTAGCATCTTCCATATTAGTTTTGTCAGAACCTTGATTTTCAAACTTAGGATTTTCCTTTTCAGCAACAGGCATTTCCATATTTGCTTTTCTTTTTCTCTTCTTCTCCTTTCCGTTCTTCGCATTCTCATCTTCGTTATTCATGTTTTCTGCTGCAAATGGTACAATAGCTTTGCTGGTACCCAAATGACCAATTAAGCTAGTTTTGTCAGTCGGAAGAAGAGATTCTAAAACATCATTTGGTTCAATGCTACCAGTGCCTTGCTTTCTTTTGTTTTTCTTTTTGTTCTTCACTTCCCTTAAAGTTTCATCTTCATTATTTTGTTTGTGTTCCGCAGAAACCGATGAATCATTCATCTTGCTGGAGCCAAAATGATCAACGAAATTAATTGCATCACTAGCGGGACGAATCACGGTAACATAATTTGGTTTGGCAGCATCAGCAGAATTTTTAGGGCTAATCAGACTCTTTTCAGACCTAAGGTTCCCCAAATCTGCACAGGAACCATGTTCCAGGGCAGAATCCAAACTTTGAAATTCAGAGTTCGAAGATCTTTTCTTTGGCTTTTGAGCACTAGGGCTAGCAGATTTGAGAGCCATGACATCTTTCTGCACTCCAGGCATTTCTGTTGCAGTCCCTGCTGCGTTTTTAGTACCATGCGACCCAATGACATCAGTTACATAGTCATTCTGGCTGTCCTTAGCTAAGTGATTATCCAGCCCAGGGGTAGAACAATGAGTTTCTTGTACTTTGGCAGTCCGAGTCTTGGAAGACCTGTTTTTCTGCTCTACTTTCCCAACAGTACTCAAAGGAGTGTCTACTACAGAATCTCCTGGAACCAAATTTGCTTGTGTAACATGCACTCCCTTCAAATCTAATTTATCAACCTGGCTGACTTGCTCATCCACAATTTTACCATTATCTGTGGGTACCTGCGTTACAGAAACCTTCTTTCTCCGACGCTTAGTAGCTTTGGGTTTGTCATCAGCTTGTGCAACGACGTCTCCAGTTAAAATATCCTTAGTATCACTTGTTTTGTCAGAAAACCTCAAAGAATCAGATTCATTTAATTCTGTATTAGCATCTTCTTCGGGTACACTGCTTGAATGTATTTTCAACTTTTCCCCCTTAGCCTTCTTAAGCCTAGGTAAGCTGGCAGGAGCATCAGAGTGAACTGGTGCAGGATATTTTGGAGGTAATGTAGCACCAGCACCAACTTTATCCACTGTGGATTCAGGAAGTTCTAGTGCATTCTTATTGCTGACTAGGTGAGTTTGTCCTGTTAACATATCTTCATCTAAAATCTTATTTGGGCTGTTTTTAGACCTTAGATCTGCCAATACCTCATCAATCACATTCTTTGCTGCTAGGTTTTCACCAAGCTCCTTGTTGTCAATAACTGTTGCTCCTTCTATACCATCTGGGGTTGTTTGATTTGCATCTAGGGCAGCACCACCTCTGAAGTGCATCGAGTTTTCAGTCGTAACAAATTCAGAAGATTTTATCAGATCTTGACTAAGATCAACACCCTTGGAATATTCTGAGTGGCGGCGTCTTCTTTTCTTTTTCTTTCCATCACCATTTGGATTTTCCGTCATATTTGAATCCCCTTGATGAATATTGTTTGTGCTGCGTTGCATAGAAGGGTCATGGACAATCTCGTCTTGATGCACATTGTTTGTGCTGTGTTGCGTAAAAGGGCCATGGACAATCTCCCTTTCAGTAGAAACTGTATCTGTTCTGGTTGCATGCTCTCTATGCCCAAGCATCTCCTTTTCATGAGTAGTATCCACTGAAGCTAAGTTAACAGAACTAGCCTTCTTTGCTTTCTTGCGCTTTTTCGGTTGAGAAGCATCATCATTTGTTTGCCTCTTCTCCAAGGCATCTGTACTTTTCCCATCTTTCTCCATGTTGCTTATTTCAGCTACACCTTCATCATGACTTCCCTCATCATGTTGTTTTATTTGTTCATGCTTCTCCCCTCCATTCCGAGGGCTGATGCTCCCTTTTGGATTGCCCCCCTCACTAGCTACAACTTCACCTGCAGAATTAATGGTGTCTCCAATGGAAGGATTTCTACATCCTTTAAGAGCATGATCAAACTTCCCTTGTTCAGAGATTAGATCAGTAGATGTCTGAGCATCGCTCATAACCTGAACATGTTTGTCCCCATGATTTCCATCATCAAATCCTGATGGTGAAAGAGTCAAACCAGATGATTTGACTGCAATATCATCTCTGCCAGTTAATTCAACATTACATACATCACCTGGATGATATAGGAAAAATAGGGGAAATCAGTATATATCTACTTTTAAAAAAGAGAGAAAAGACTACAAATATGACACTAAACAGAGAAATGAGAAAGAGGGCATAGCCTGAAGGCAATGATAGGGCATGCTGGGAGTTTTGAGCCAAAGAAAAAATTATGTGTATTGACCAATTTTGCATTAGCTATTCAGCTCAGTATAAAAGTCAAACATTTGACACTAAGGCAGGTAATTTTATCAAGCATATTATTAAGATAGTGTGATTGAAATCAAGCACAAATAATGGCATATGGTGCATAGTATCTATTATCTCATGACAATTTCCAAACAATTTTCAGTAGAAAATAGCATTGCATTGTAGTATTATGATATTATCATGTAGCCCTTGGTTGTTATGAGGCAAAAACTTCACCTGTGGATTCTGATAGCTCCTTAGCCCCAGCTGATGGTTCACTTGTTTCTGGAGCAGCAGCTTTAGAAGGGGCCAATTGACGCCTTTTCCGTTTCTTCTTCTTTCCAACAGTGCTTGTATCTTCAGTGGTGTCCTGATGTAACGTGTCTTGAACTTCTTGCCGAAAAGAAGTATTTAAAGGTTCCCTATGAGAAGTTGTGCCTGCTTCCAGTGGAGCTCTACTTGATTTAGTCAAATCTCCAACATCAGACTCATTAGCAATTCTAGGAGGACCTGGAGCTGACGTGTCAAAAGAATCAGTCCTAGATTTTTTGTGCTCCTTTTCTTGTGAAAGATTATCCATTGCATGTATTTCTTCCAACATTTGCTCCTGTATCCTGACTTCCATGTTGTCAGAAACACTGCCACCAATATCATGGTCCTCATCACCAAGCAAAATGCCTTCCTTCCTCACATGTACCATCTCCAAGTCGTGTGATGTATCGCTCTGATTTGAAGCTTTACCAGCATTTTCCATTGATGTAGAACTAATATAAGCACCTTCAGTTTGATTAGCTTGTTTTATCTGGCTACTGATTGGATCAGATCCTGCTTCTGTGTCACTTGCCAGACCTACTGCTTCATTCTTCTCTATTTCAGTATTTAGTTGTGGCAAGGATGGTAATGCATCATGTGCTTGAACATCATTCAATGCTGCAGAAGCATCACCACCTTCAAAGAAAAAATAATTCCATTACAACAACTACAGATAAAGGACGATAAAGAGACTAATATTATAAGCTATGGAAAAATAGCAGCTTCAACCTCACGCCTCAACGGTCAAGAATCAACTACTAACCACATGCTATTATCTAAGAAAAAGAGTTGTACATGCATCTATCAGATGTTTAAACATGAAGGAGACAACACCTCATTTGCATAGCATGGCTAATGAATTATAGCTTCTGCTGGGTGAGAAACACCATTAAACCGATCTTGATGGAACAGACATGTAATTAAGATTCACTTCAGAAATACACAAACTTGAACGTGCAATTCAACTGAATTGTGTAGTTACCAAGCATATCAATAGCACACAAGGAAAGAAGCAGTAATGTTACTTATATGTTTGATATGCCGGAGTTTAATTCTTAGGGTGTACCTTCTAGCGTTCCAGGAAGCACATCACAAGCAATTTCTGATGTTATCGCAGGCAGTTCTGGAACATGCTTCTCTACATAATTTCCAAGACGGCCAGCACTCAATCTCCTTCCATCGTCTTGGCAGCAGCGTGTGGCTGCTGAAGCCTTTGTCATCTTGGCATGAAGAAAGTACCCACCTTTGATTTTGGGGCAAGCACTAATCACTGTCATTGAATCAGATAGGTGATACAGTGCACCCATCCGCCGGGCCTGATGATAGCAAACACTTTTAGAAGCTAACATAACCATTTGCACGATTTTAATATGATTGGGTACAAATGCTAAAGTCCTAGTTACTCCCTCAATCACCAATAACTGACACTTCGACCCAATGCCTTAGTTTTACAGAAAGGGATATATTGCATGATCTTTAAGAATTGTGTATACGACCTTTAAAAATCCAAAAGACACAGCTAAGCCATACTGTAAAACTGCAATAAGATCACCACTCATTTGACTTGGCTATTACAAGCTTGGGCACATGTCATACAATGGATAGCGATTCCACCACATTGTACATGAGTGTATCAATATTCACACAATGGGGGGAGATGCAATGAAGCAGACTACTGACTACATGGAAGAACCACCCTACTTGAAAGCTCATTGAACACCAAAACACGAACTCCACAGATCTCCTCCAAAAGCTGAAACAGCCCATAGGTGAGGTGATTCTAATATCTGACACGAACTATACATACTTCATGTGACATTTGACAAATCCATCACCAGTCCTCGGCAGCATTTCTACAACCCCCAATGATCATCAACCAAAGCTGTAGACAAAACCTCAGAATCCTCCTGCCCCAAAACTAAATTGCATCTATGCGATCTTGATGAGCCGATTACAATCACAAAAAATTCACTGACAAAAACGGATACCGATCAGAGCCACGGAAAAGCACCTGGAAGGACTTGACTGCGACGGGGCCGAGGTCGGGGAAGCCGGCGGCGTGCTCCGCGTCGACCAGCGCTGCGCAGAGACCAACACACGAATCAGTTCCAACAGGCACCTGCGGGTCGCGGTACGAAGGGAGGGGGAGAAGAGACGCCAGAGGCAGTACACTTTAGGTCGCGGATGGTGGCGTCGGGGGCGACGAGCAGGCCGAGTTTGGTGTCGAGGTCGGTGTTGACGAAGAGGGGGACGGGGGCGTCTCCGCCGCCGCGGTGCGCCTTCGGCGGCCGCGGCGACGGCGGCGGGGCGGCGGCCATCGCGGGGGAGCGGCCGCCACCAGTGAGAGAGAGAGGGGGGGGGGGGGGGGGGGAGGGGGGCGAGGGTACAGAGGAAGGCGTGGGGGTTTTGATGGCTTTAGGTAGGTCACCACGAAGGCGTATTTTCGGGAGCCGCCTTTCGAGTTGCAAATCGCATTTATGTAAATCGAATTTCTGGGGTGCTTTACAATCAGCTCCTTAGGATTACCTGTTATTGACTTTGAAGTACAACCTTCCATTGGTCCATATACAGCAGCTGGAAAACAGCAGACCCGTATTTGGCATAGTGCAAGTGGGGCGACTGCACTAGGCCTCCAATTTTTTGAGGCCGCCAACTGCCTCAAAAAAAAATTCTATAGGCCTCTACTAGCTCGTCCCTGGCTAAGACGCATATATATAATATACTAGGTGATACCCCGCGCGTTGCTGCGGAAATTTTTTAAACAAAATTTTAAGTTGAAATACTAAGGTGATCGCATGGCAACATTCTTTTGCAAGCGGCATTATATATGAAAACACGTTCATTTTGTTGAGAGAGAACGACTTTTAAATGATTGATCCTCCGCATATTTTTACTGTGGAAATTTTGTAGCGTGGCAATCGCAAAAACTAATAAGCTGCATGCATAGATGCTATTAGCTATAGAAAATCAAAGATATGAATAAATGGTCGTAGCTAGTGGATGGCGGAGAGGTGATGATGTGGCCTCATAAGGATTGAGAGAAGTCTTCTAGTAGGACCGTTTATATAGGTACAGAAGATACGATCTGAATTCTGAAGTCACCGATGCTCACGCTTGATCCAGCCACGAAGTCGCGGAGACGCGCGATATTCAACGCCGATCAGCAATGCATGTATCTCCGTATGTGGAATTGTGGATGCGTGGTTCCATGATTTATTTGCAATTAACATCAATATAGGTCAATGATTTCCTTGTCAAACTAAATTGTGTACTTTGTCAAACTAAAGTTCGATCATTGCTTCTTGCCAGAACTTTTTCTTCAACTTTTAATCGGTCTAGCAGTATTTTACTTTAGCTTTTCAGCCTTGAATTTAAGAATGAAGATATAATTGAAGATTTCTCAAGTAAAAAAAGATATGGATAAGATTATTACTCCTTTAGCGTGAATGGTTATAGCGGTTGATGTGTTTCCTAAGTTTAAGGCCACCATTTTGTTTTCGCACCAGGGCCTCAAAAACTTTGGTACGGGCCTGGAAAACAGCGTTACATTATTACAGCCACGAAGAGCAGCTGGAACACCTTTCACTGCCCCTTCTTCTTCCTGGCGTCCTTGGCCTTCCCCTTGGCGCGGCCGTCGAGGGCCATGCTGAGGATGACCCTGTCGGCGACGGGCCCGGGCAGAAGCGAGACGAGGCTCCACAGGGCATGCGGCCAGTACGGGGAGCACCGAGGCTCGTAGCCGATGTAGCGGATGGCGGCACGGGCGTACGCCTCCGGCGATGGCGCCAAGAAGCTGGGGTTCCGGATGGACGCCATCTTCGTCGCCACGTACATGGGTGTCTGAGGGATCGAACATTATTATTCACACCAAATCAACGTTGTTAACGAGATGTTGGATTTTTTTTATTGGATAATAAAAGGACTGTCGGATTTATTTTTCAATGATCTGATCTGATCAGAGGTGCAGTAGCTTCATTTGTTCCACGTGTGATGTGGTGATAATTTCGTTGGGTACATGCAGTTGGGAGCTAGGATTTCAAATAAGGACAGCATGAGAAAATCATTGTTCACTACATAGTGTGCAGTTGTGAAGATATTGGTAACTGATATGCATTATTATTTGAGCTTTTTTTTACAGAATAGATGGTGATGCAGATTAGCATCCTCTCTCAAAACAGTTTGGAAGCAACAAGTGAGAGAAATAAAATATACTACTTAATTTATGGGGCATCGATCGGCAGGAACATAAAAAAAATACACGCTTAAGCTGTTGAAAAACAGAGCAATCTTGTGAAAAGCACTAATAATCATGCATCAACAGAGAGATGAGTTATATAATTACCTGGCACTGCACATCAATGCCTTTGCTCTTGTACTCCACATAGAGGGATCTAGAAAACGTATCAACGTACCTGATAAAAGATAGCCTTAGATCACCATGAAACATACGTCTGATGTTTATATTTTACTATCACAGTTGCTAGTTGCATCCATGCTTCAGTTTCGTTTCCGTTTATTTATAGTCAATATTACAGACAAAAAGAAAACCTTATTTTACATTGACACATAAGCAATGCTACAGAGAAAAATCCACGTTTTCCCAGTTGCATGTTTCATATATAGTGACATGGTCACCACTACAAGATGTAGGTTTGAACATTATTTCTACTACAATATATTTAAAGAATATATAAAATGTAACAATATGATGGAAGTACTTTCAAGATGTACAAATCTGCATATAAATTTTCATGTTTCTATTTTTTTTAAGACTACCCTTAGCTAACTAATCGTTCATGCAGTACACATGTTGCAATCGTCTCATGAACTAAATACATGTATATTTCTTTGCTTATCCTTCATCTAAATAAATAAGTTATCGCAAAACAGAGTGCTTCTATGCATGTGATCTGCCAACAATTCTACTTTATACTTCCAACCCACAGGGACATATGTACGTTGGCATGTTAGCAACCATTTCAGATAACGAAACAAATTAACCAAGAATCAGTCGTGGAGCCACTCACGCCTTGGTGGCGGCGTAGACGGTGTGGAGCGGGCACGACGGTAAGACGGAGGCGCTGCCGGAGCCGATGTTCACGACGGCGCCCCGCCCGCGCTCCACCATTCCGGGGAGCACGGCGTGCGTCACCCGCGTGACGGCCTCGACGTTGAGCCGCACCATGTCCCGCGCCAGCGCCTCGTCCAGCTCGTGGAAGTAGCGCGCGTACGGGTAGCACGCGCCGGCGTTGTTCACCAGCACGCCGACGTCGAGGCCCCGGACGAGCTCCCCGAGCGCGCTCACCTTCGCGGCGAGCCCGTCGGCGGCGAAGTCTAGCAGGAAGGTGCGGACCCGGGCGCCGGGGTGCCTCTCCGTGACCTCGGCCGAGACGGCGGCGAGCTTTTCGGCGCTGCGGCCCACGAGGACGAGCCCGAGGCCGGCCGCGGCGAGGTGGGAGGCGAGCGCCCGGCCGATCCCGTCCGTGGCGCCCGTGACGACTGCCCATTCGCCGTAGCGGCGGCGCAGGGGCTTTGCTGGGCGGAGGAACGCCGCGTACAGCCAGAGTGCTAGACGCGCCGCGGCGCGCGCGGACACGAGGAGCCCCAGCGCCGCGAGCGCCAGCGCCCACGCGGGCTGCGCGTCCGCGCAGGGCACGGCCATGGACATGGAGACACACAAAGCTGAGCCCGACGAGGCGGCGTGTGGGTAACGCTGCTGCTGCCTGCTGGCGCACGGTTTGCATGCGATCGGGAAGGATGGCTGCAGATATAGCGCGGGAGGGCTGGGTGGCTGGCTGCTCGAGCTGGCAGCGCTGCTGGTTGGAAGTTGGAGTTGGCGTACGTGTCACGTTGGCAAGATGGAAGGCCGCCGTGGCCCTGTGGATGAGCAGGGTGCTCCATGATCCTGAAGCCCCCAGCCCCCGACCCGGATCCTAATTGTACTGGGAAAAGAATGAGAAGTCTTGCCAAGTTGCCATGGTCAGGTGCTAAATATCTCCATGCTCATGGATCCCAGTCGCGCTGTGCCAGAGGCTCCCCGACGGACGGGGCGGGCTCCTGCACTTTTGTTGTGCCGCTGCCAGTAATCTTGCGCGCTTGGTACGCCACTGCCACTGCCTGTCTGCCTGTGCTCTAGGACTCGCTGTGCTAGGAGTCAGTAAATTTCTGTCAGTTGCTCACTCCACTTGGCCTTCAACCCTGGACTAATAAAACAAGTGCACACAATGAATCTATATTTAGAAATTTTGGAAAAGAAATTAAAAGTTTAGTGGGCTACATAACAGTTTGGATTAACCGGGTCAGAAGTATACAGACCTTAATTAGTATACTTGGATACCATAGCGTTAATATAGGACAGGACATGAATCCTCGAGTGATCAATCTAAACCAAGGATATGACTACACTACAGTTTGGATTGGATACTGCCATAGTGTCACATTTATTATTTGGGTCCGAAGGATACTTGGATACGTAATCTTGTAGCGAACAATTTAAACCAAGGATACGGCTACACTTCTATATAAACCAACACATAAACAGAAGCCGGACATATGCCAATGAACTTTCTTCTTGCCATGGCAGCAGTCAGGAGGAATCCAGTGAGGGTATTGTACCCTATAGCCGCCATTTCCATGGCGCTTGTCATCATGTTTTCTACCTTCTCGTCCTCCTATGCAGGTATATAGCTACTTTAAGGCCTAGTTTGGCAGGCGATATCCCGACGGGGATTTCGGCCATTTCCCCGCGGAAAGGAGCCCGACATTGATAGGTCAGGAAGCGCTCCCGGGGAATTTACATCCTGCCAAAGTAGCCCTAACTCTGTATCTTTTTCAGCTGTTTCAATATAGTCAATTAATTAAACAACCAATATTGTTTGATTTGTATGAGTACTTACCTGAGTTCCGATCCCGTCGTAGGTAAAGGTTCGTGGAAATGCAGTGATTTCGAAAACTGCCAACTCCGTCCTTGCATCAGCAAGTGCAGAAGAGAACATGGTGACGATGTTATGAACTGCAAATGCATGAAGAGATATGTTCCAAACGAGTGCTGCTGCGAAGTTCGTGAACATGTCACTCCCCCACCGCCCCGCCCCCGCCCACAAGTGATGTAACGTTTGAATTGAAGTAAATTAATTAAATAAAAGAAAAGACTGTGATGATGGATGCATGGCGTTCCTTTTTTTTTTTGAGAGCGGATGCATGGCGTTCTTTGCACGAGTGATGCATGGTTGCATCCATGCATCCTGGTCCAGTTCATCGACTTCAACTCAATGTTTCAGGAACCTACACTCTCCGTTCTGCTATATTTGTCTATAGCAAATTGTACAAATTAAACAACAAATTATTAGTTATAATTTGTCTATATCAGATTTTTCCACAAAAAATATTCTAACAAATTTACCAAAATATTATTCACAATTTTACCACAAAGTTATACAAAAAAATTAAGACAAAAATGTTTTTCTTAGAATAAATTTCCAGAAAATAGTTATTAAAATAATCTTTTTCAAAGGAAAAGATCTCAAAAGGTTACACCAATAGTGTTTTGAAAAAAATCGTACACATGACATAGCACAGAAAAACAATTAAAAAAATGAAAACGGAACTGATGACATGCACAACTCGCACAACGAGCGTCGAGCGGGGAGATGCTAATTTGCGGCCGCCCGCAGGGGGGCCATGCGCTCACGCTACAGGACAAAAGCCGACGCCCCCATCCCGCATGGCTCCTGCGCACCTACATGCACGCTCTGGCTCCTCGCACTGCTCCCCTACACGGCTCCTGCGCACTGCTCCCCTCACGGCTCCTGCGCACTGCTCCCCGCATGCGCTGCTGCTCCGTCTCCTACAAACAAAAGTTTTGCAATAAATTACAAAAAACGAATGTACAGCAAAAAAAAATCTATTAAAAATAAAAAAATTATGAAAAAATATTTTGCAACAAAAACCTTGAGCGAGCAAACTTTTCTTACATGCAATAAATTTTTCAGCGCCAAAATTTTTGCAACAAACTTTTGCTTGCTTACTTGCAATAAAATTCTTCAGAATTTTTTGCAAAAAAATTTGTCAACAAACTGCTTACTTGCTTACTTGTGACAAAATTCTCCTACGACAAAATTTTTACAACAATTTTTATCAACAATCTTTTGAAGATAGGACACAGGAGTTGGAGAGGAGAGAGACACAGAGGCGCGCAAGCTGTGCGCCGTGGGTCCCACCCACGTGGGGGGAGCGAGCACGCTAAGAGGAGTCCGGCAGCCCGACGTGGGGGAACGAGCGCACGGACCGCATGAAGCGGTCAGCTGTATATTTGGGATCGCCCGTCGAGGGGGAAAACAATAAAGAAAAATGAAAAAAGAATGGATCAGGAAGTATGATTCAACCTTTTGTTAGGGGGCTACGAGCACAGCTCGCACAACGAGCTGACAGCCGTTATTACATTCTCAACATACAACGCACTAGAAATCTCTCGGTGAAACATTATTGCCAAGACACGACGAATTGTTTGGTCAATATATCCTGAGACACCTCTTCACCGTGCCTTCTTCTTCCGGGCGTCTTTTGCCTGCCCCTTGATGCGGACGTCGAGGGCCACGCCGAGGATCATCCCGTCAGCGACGGCCTCAGGCACGAGCGAGATGAGGAACCACAGCAGCGCGTGCGGCCAGTACGGCGTGCACCGCGGCTCGTAGCCGATGTACCGGACGGCGGCGTGGGCGTACGTCTCCGGCGACGGGGCGAAGAAGGAGGGGTTCCTGATGGACGCCATCTTCGTGGCCACTAACAATGGCACCTGTACGTCATGGTGAAAGATTCAAGGCTTAACTGAATTTTAGTCTCTGATCAATAGAAATCACGTGCCCCGTTGTTTCGCGTGAACTGTGTTTCCATAATCTGGTGCAGTTGGAAGATACAGAAGACTGGTGTCTAGAACTGAAGGATTTGATTTTCCAGCAAAGAACACGCATGTTAATAATTAGTTTCTTGTTGGAACCATGAGCTACCATCCAGGCCAGCAGACATCGTACATCATAGCCTTCCAGTACAAGCAAGGAGTCTTATGAGCTACAACCCAGGACAGCATGAGAAAATCATGTTATATACAACCTATAAAAGAATGAACACAACCTAATTATACCAAATCCACTTAATTAGCTGATATTTTTCCTACTAGGTACTACAAATGCAAATGTTCTTAGTTAACACAAATCAAGTTGACAGGATTCAGGGGGGGGGGGGGGGGGGATATATGAAAGATCCTAGAACATTGTACATAAAAGTTTTTAAAAATATGAACAATTTGGTGAATATATAATCTTATAGTCAAAAGATAGTAGTTCTCACCTGACATTGCACGTCAATGCCTTTGCTCCTGTACTCAACATAGAGGCATCGTGAAAACTGGTCGATATAGCTGGTAAACCAAAGAAAAGAAAAGTAATCTTATTTATCGAGAGCACTGAAGTGTTGAACGGCACAAAGTGAAGAGCACTCACGCCTTGGTGGCGGCGTAAACGGTGTAGAGCGGGTCGGACGGCAGGATGGCGGAGGCGCCGGAGCCGATGTTCACCACGGCTCCCCGGCCGCGCTCCACCATGCCCGGGAGCACGGCGCGCGTCACCCGCGTGACGGCCTCGACGTTGAGCCGTATCAGGTTCCACATGAGCGCCTCGTCCACCTCGTGGAAGTAGCGCGCGTACGGGTAACAAGCACCAGCATTGTTCACGAGCACGCCGACGTCGAGGTCCCGGACGAGCTCCCCGAGCTTGTTCACTTCCATGGGCAGGTCGTCGGCGGCGGCGAAGTCCAGCACGAAGGTGCGGACCCGGGCGCCCGGGTGCCTCTCCGTGACCTCGGCCGAGACGGCGGCGAGCTTGTCGGGGTCCCGGCCGACGAGGACGAGCCCGAGGCCCGCCGCGGCGAGGCGGAACGCGAGCGCGCGGCCGATCCCGTCCGTGGCGCCCGTGACGACGGCCCACTCGCCGTAGCGGCGGCGCAGCGGCCTCGCGGGGCGGAGGAACGCCGCGTGCACCCACAGCGCGAGGCGCGCCGCGGCGCGCGCGGTCACGAGGAGCCCCAGCGCCGCGAGAGCCAGCGCCCACGCGGGCTGGGCTTGCGTGCAGGGCACAGCCATGGAGGAGACGTGCTGAAGACCACCGCGAGGCTTGCGTGCGGTATGGCTGCTGCTGCTGCTGCTGCTGGCGTACGGCGATCGGAGAGGGCCGGCGGCTGCAGATATAGAGCGGGAGGGTTGGGTTGGTTGGCTGCACGAGCTGGCGGTTGCCGGTTGGAAGTTGGAATTTGCGTGTCACGTTAACAAGATGCAAGGCCACCGTATGTGGGTCCGTTGCCCGGTTGGGAGTTGAAAGGGAGATGTGTATTGCCATGGGCAAGCTAAACATATCTCCATGTTCATGCATCCCAGTCCGTCGTGACAGAGGCTCGCCGACGGCGTACGTGACGGGCGGGCCGCTCCTCCTGCCATTCTTGCGCCGTCACACTGCATGTGCTGTGTGCTCTAGCACTCGCTGTGTTAGGACGCTGGCACAAACCCCGCCGTCGCCCCGTGCTTGCAGTTATGATTTTTTTTTCTGATAAAGAAGCTTTATTAAATTTTAAGGGCATTAAATCGAGACGATACAAAGTCTTGAAATAAACTCTCCGACCTCTACATAGCAGAATGAACACAACCTATAAAAGAAATAAAAAAACTCCAAACAAACTAATGACAATCACTACATCGCCACTCATGCTACTATGATGACATGAACGGATTCCCTCGCCATCGGAAACTGTTAGTATGGATGGCTAATTAGCAAGCGTCCTCCCGACGGGGCGATTTCAAACGACAGAAGACAAGTGTAAACACTTCCTAGATCTTCAGAATTTTCTTTTCTAAAAGTTATATACAAAACATTTCCAAATAAAAATTAAATTAAACAACCTTTGCTCTGTGCATTTCCAAATACAGGTGCGTTTTTTCCTCATATAATTTGGTCTTCGGGGCTACGCGCTTCTACTCGTGGGCTTCATTCATTACAAATTCGAGCTGGTGTTCATTTTCTTGGTGCGATTCTATTTGGGCTGGTGGAGGGGACTTATGCGCTACTTGTTTGATTCTCACAATTGTTGTTAGTGGGCTAGCTTTATACCTGGGTTGAGTTCACCGGCGTGTTGAAGCTAGAAACTGATGCTCCGACCTTACCATTCCCCTGGTAAAACCATTTAGCACCGTAAAATATTGTATAGTTTATAAAGTATAAGCCTAAAACCTTATAGTGACGTACTTTTGATTGAATAATGATTGATTGAACCTAGTTAATATCCCCTTCCCATGTAGCTATTTTAAAATTGATTGGTAGTTGATTGTAATAATTGTGTGAATTAGACACTCTCTTCCTTAAACTCTAAGGAATTTCTCTAGTCCTGACCAATGTAAACCAACCTATTAAGATAGGAAACTAGAAATAAAGTAAATTTCTAGAGAACATGGGTTTGAACTCCCTTAAGTGGGGTAGATCCCAAGATCAATGGGATACTAAATTCTAGAAGGCCACAGAAATTGGTTCAAATGAGCCTATAACCCACAAATTCCAAGAATAATTATGGGATAAGCATACACCCTTAATGTGATCAGGTACTCCTGGATGAATTCCAATGGAACCTCTGAAAGCCGAAGAAACCAACAAAGAGGGATAGAAGAGTTTCCATTACAAATAAAAAAAAAATCCAAATTCACCCCCAACCCATACCCCTCCATATACGGTTCACCTCTGCCCTCCCATGTTGCATCGTCGTTGCCAGCAGAAATTTTCTCACCGCACGCACACATGCCACTACGATGCTACACCATAGCCCCACTGCTATCTACTGCCATCCATCGTACTACGCCACCCCTACCACCTTACCACACAAAGTACCCGTACAGACGGGTGCTCTCTACTCTCCCTTCCCTCTTGATACGAGTCCAACCTCACACTATCACACATGCAACCTCCCCATCAGTCCCCTCGACCAGTCATTGTGCTTAGATGCCCTCCCTACCATCTAATAGGACCACATAAAAAATAGAGGACCTTAAACAAATCTAGCCCATCTCTTGAAAGAGTGAGCAAGTTAGAATCCACATAGATTCTTGAAATATTCCAACTCAATCCATCAGGAACCAAAACCAACCCTATATAGAATACCCCCAGCAATACTCATCGAGGCATGCAAGTTTCTCAATGAGAAGTAGATGCCCAACTTCCACCCCAGACAAGATAAAGTGCAACCAAGAAAATAGAATCATAAGGAAAGGACCATGCCCCCCTCCTTGTATTATGGAAAGGGAACTTCATAGGGCCTACAGTATGCGTGGGTGTGATACCACCACCTATCAGGCCCGACGAGCGGTCCACGGAGCTGCATCCCTACTCACCCGGTCTATGCACATCGCTCTTTCCAGGAGGTTGGCCGCCTATCCTAGATCTTCCCATTTCCAAGAAGATCCCATGTTCGAAAATACCTCGTCCCACCTAAAAGAATCATCATACCAAGTTTCATGGTGAGAAGTGGTCACCCAAGTTTACAAACCATAAATAGCTGTTAGAGCCGTTTCTCGTCGAAGAGGTTTGTATCTTTAGTCAATTATCGGTTTTTTGTTCACTTTTTTTTAAATGAAATTGAACTTCACAATTGTTAATGCTTCTGGTTTGTATTTTGTAATATAGCTCGTGGCGCAAACCCTTCAATTCCTGCAGAGAATGTTGTTCCAGCTCAAGAGGTGGCGGGACTGAACCGTCCACCTTGACGGTATTGTGGGCAGTGCCGATGGGGGTGTATTATACACCTTGTATGAGATCTAATATGATCTAATATTTAGGACCTGATTCTATTGACCTTATCCATTTGTAAGATTTGAAGTTCATCATGGGTTGTATAGCTCGGATGGCCGTCAAGCCGAGGTGCGATCAACCCATTGTTTAGTGCACGTGCCCACGATAATTAGTCAGATTAATTTCTAGGACATTAATTAGGTGTAATTTTTTTCTATAATTTATTTTATATACGAAACTAGAATAATTTTTACTATTAATGTTGAGTCCATTCTCTCAATGCAATCCAGATTATCCATGCAAAATAAAGGACACATTCAAAAATTAAAAGTGCATCTAGGACCCATGTGAATTTTGGTGTACTTAATGACAAAGCGATTAAAGGAATAACTCATTTATTAAAGAATGTGAGTAGGAATTCATTCTCATATTTATATTGCGATATGATTCATGTATGATTCACATTGGTAAAGACAAACAAATGGTTGGTCCGATAAAGTAAAGGTGTGATATATGACAAGCAAATTAAAGTGAAGTTAGAGACAAACGAATGGTTGGCATTATGGTCTCTGAACTATATGAAGGCTTGTAGGCACATGATGGGATATCAAAATAACAATTGATGACATATTTGAATATGACAAGCTAGTGGGCATGATCAAAAGACATGATTCTATGAAATATCTTTGGTCTACACAAAGTGGATTAGCTTGCGTACAAGATAAGGAAAATTCTAGAGTGAATTAACAGATCAAGTGTTTAGAGATCAAATAAGCTATTCATGGTTGATGTAAAGAATGGAAAGTTCTAGAGTGTAACTCCCTTGTGAGAGTGGAGTGTACTGACTTGGCCAAGCCGGTTTGGCCTTTGACATGAGGTAACGGCTAGTTAATTAGTTTGAATAACCGGTTTGACTTTTTCTACTAATATGTAACAACTAGTTTCTTTTTTCTTGGAGTATTTATACTTCTTAGCCCCCTTCTTGGTAGGCTGCTAGTTATGCAAGACTTTGAGACATTCAGTGACCGGAGAAGCTCTCCCCAACATTTATTTTTGAAACTCACGATTTGAGTGAAAATCCTGAGTTAGGTTGAGAGAGTAATAGTGTGTGAGTACTAGAGAGCAATTAATCTATAGCTTGAACACTTTGGTTAATGTCGAAACAGCTCATGAAACATTTTTGTTACTCTTAGAGGCCTAGGCGTCGCCAGCTAGCACCCAAGGTTATATGCTAATATATGAAATCGTGGAATGAAACTTTGCATTAAGAGATTTAGTGGTTGTAAGCACTCGCTCGTGAGTGCGGAGACCGGTTCTCTTTCACTGGGTCTAGTTTCATTTATCAATTTAGATGACATGCTGCTTTTAAAAAGCACGCTATGAAATTTTTCATTGAAAATGACTTTATACTAGCAGAAAGTTGCTGGTTGTTGTTGGACCCGCCAGCACAAACACCGTTTAGCAGCAACACAAACGCCTTTTGTACGTGCTAGTGCGGTGCTGGCCTCCAAGTTTCTGATCAGCATCGTGGCGATTCGCGCGCAGACTACACACGGTACGTAGCTGTTCTTCCGGTTCGTTGGTGTGGTGTGGTTCGTTGCATCATGAGCTCGTCCGGTGGACCATCCGATTTAAAAACCGAGCCTAGCGCAACATTGGTTTGAGTAGCCGGTTCACGTCGTCCCCTCTTTCACTCGTGCTGAGAAACAAGCTAACAACGTATCTTACAGATATACGAGGAGTGCTCGGGACAGATGATAAACAAGGAGAAGTCAGCTATTATGTTCAGCACAAACACTGGGCAAGAGGAGCGGCAATCAGTGATGAATACGCTGCAAATTCCAAAGGAGACTATGAATGAACGCTATCTGGGACTGCCAGTCTATGTGGGGAAAGAGAAGACGAAAATTTTTGCCTATCTTAAGGAGAGGATTTGGCAACGCATACAGGGGTGGAAAGAGAAGTTGCCAGGGGCGGATCCAGCGTGTGGGGGCAGGGGGGCTGTAGCCCCCCTACCTCCACGTTGTCCATGGAGCCCCCCTGAAGCCACCCCCTAAAAAATTTAGGCATGAATGAAGAGGAGGAAGAAGAAAATGAGAGAAGAGAGGAAGAAGAAGGGGAAGATGAGCACCCCCTTCCTTCAAATCCTAGATCCGCTACTGGAAGTTGCTATCAAAGGCCGGGAAGGAAGTGTTGATTAAAGCTGTCGCTCAAGCCATCCCGACCTTTTGCAATGGGATGCTTTGACATCACGAAGGAGATGTGTGACCAGATAAGCATCATGATCGGGAGATATTGGTGGAGCAACCAGGAGAAGGAAAATAAAATGCATTGGGTGAAATGGGAAACAGTGACCAAGCCGAAAGGAGAAGGGGGGTTAGGCTTTCGGGACATACACATCTTCAACTTGGCAATGTTGGCAAAACAAAGTTGGAGACATCCACTGCCCGAATTCTTTGTGTGCCCAAGTGCTACGTGCGAAGTACTACAAGGATGGGGATGTCTTCAATGCACAGAGCTCTGGGGGGATGTCATACACCTGGAGAAGTATATTAAAATGCCTGCGTAGGTAATGGTCACCAGATTAAAATTTGGTCTGACCCGTGGTTACCAAGAGAGTGGTCGAGGAAGCCAATCACCTCTAGGGGGAACAACCTGGTTACCCGGGTGGAGGAGCTGATAGATCCAACAACAGGTGAATGCACTACGGGATCCCTGGTATTCGCCGAGTGTCCCAAACACTCGGCGAAGACCACAATACACTCGGCAAATACTTTGCCGAGTGTAACACTCGGCAAAGAGCATACGTCAACTATAGACTCGGCAAAGAGGTCCTTTGCCAAGTGTCCTTTTTCGGGCACTCGACGAAGGCTTTGCCGAGTGCTACATCTAACACTTGGCAAACTTTTCTGAGAAAAATAAAAAAAAACTGTGCGCGCCGGCTCGCCGGTCGGCCCCCAGCGGCCACCACGCCACGCCACCCCTGCCACCACCGCGGCGCCGCCCCTGCCACCACCTCGGCCACCACCGCCGCGCCGGCCAGCACCACGCCACGCGACGAGCCCGGCCGCGTCGCCGCCCCTGCCACCACCTACCTTGTGTGACACCCCGTGTCACTTATAGGTTTAGTACAATGATTAAGACAAATAAATCACTCATCTCATCACTCATGACATTGGTTTGTGCATTTATTGTAATGTAATGATTTTATTTTATGAGAATATTATGCTTTAATTACATATTTAATATAAAAATTAAATTGACAAGTGAGAGTTTTTACTTTGGTGCCTAACATGTTTTTGAACTCAGTGGCATGTTAGTTTGAATATTCAAAAGTCAAATTTCGAATTTGAGTTCATTTGGTTCAAATTTGGTTAAGTTATAGCCTTTTCATTTTAACCCTTTTAGGAGCCAAATTAAAATTAAAATTACTTAAACATGTTACTTTTGGCTAACATGAAAATAACACTTTGAAGTATGTATTTCCATATAGGCATGTTGAATTTGATCAAAAACATATTTTACTTGCTCAAATTGATGGTCAAAGTTGAGTCAAACCACTGATTTCAGCCCTGCGGAAATCTGGCTAAGTCTTGGAAAAACAGCAGCAGCTGGCCAACTTTAGGGCTCAATAACTTTTAATTTAAATCAACACCAAACCAAAACAAGTTCATGGCTTGAATATTGGTAGTTTAAAATTTTGAAAAATCATGAACAACTTCAGGTTTTCAGACTACAACTATTTTATTTTCGAGCTCAAAGTCAGCTAAACTCAATTCTGTTCTGGGACTTAGAAAAATTTCTGAGTTCAAGTTTTGGCCGAAGTTTGATCGAATTTATCTCTCAAACCAAATCTTTTTGAACCTGGTGACTTTAACAAAAGTTGTTCCCCTTGGTACCATCTACAACTTTTGTATTGGAGTTTTGGAAAGTTTATATATGAAATCTCGAGTTTTGAATCAAAGTTTGGAGATGGTTTCGCGGTTACTGTAGATACTGAATCGACTTCGTCGATTCAGTAAAGGGCAGAGGCGAGCTGGCCGTCGGTGGCCGCTTGTGCCACGCGCCGCGCCTCACGGCCCTTGGACGCGTGCCGTCGCTCCGCCTCGCCAGCTTACGCCCAGACATGCGCTTTGCTCCGCTGTCGAGCCACGGGAACGCCACCATCGCCGGCCACCCGTCGACTTCTCCGCCGCGACTGCCAGAGCGGTCGTGCGCTGTCGCCGGGGGAAATTCACCGCGGTTAAGCCACGTTTAGCCAATTCACCGCGTCAGTAACTCTCTCACATCGCCCTCGTCATCCTCATCCACTCCGCCAGCCTTGCCACCCTCGCCATCGCCGGCAAGCCTCAGTTTTCCGGCCGCCATCGCCGCAACCCCACCTCGCCGTGGAACTTCACCTTCCCATCCTCCTCTGCCCCTCCAAGCCGCTCAATTGGCATTCCCTTGGACCCCTGATACTGCCCGCATCCTTTTCTCCACTCCTCGGGCAGCGGTGAGCTCTCTCCGGCGAGCTTTAGCTTGGCCAGCCGCCTCGCTCATGGAGTATGCATGCGCGCCCTCTAATCCTGCGCTTTTTCTTGACCAGGAGGTGCGGCATGGGATCCTGAGGGGAGGGAGCAACTTCGGCGGGTCTCTGGCCTTCTTCTCCGGCGAGCCCGGCCGGTCAAACGCGCGGCGGCGCGCTGTGCGCGGCGGAGACCGG
Source organism: Urochloa ruziziensis (assembly GCA_015476505.1). Taxonomy (NCBI): domain Eukaryota; kingdom Viridiplantae; phylum Streptophyta; class Magnoliopsida; order Poales; family Poaceae; genus Urochloa; species Urochloa ruziziensis. The sequence continues at coordinate 40,355,100 of CM027125.1, forward strand.
CGAGGGGTGTTAGTTTAAAAGAAGATTTCTTTCCGGGGGGGGTTTTGTGCAAGAGTGCGGGGGTTAAGTGTTTAAGTGGATTCTTTCGAGGGGGTTTTCTAGAAAATCTAAGGGCTTATCTGTGAAGAAAGGACCGGTTGGTAATGAATCCTTTAGATCCAGGGGCTTATCTGCAAAATCTGTTTAAATCTTTTTCGTTTAAGTAAACCGAGATAAATCACAGATCTTGTAAAATGCATAGTAAATCGTAGGAGTGTGAGAAAATTGTGAAACCAATTTTGTTATACTTATTGTATCTTTGGCAACAGCAGAAAAATATAAAATCATGTTGTTTATGTGCAGTTTTCTGTGTAGAAGTTTTTATTAGTTTATTAGCTTTCTGTCAAAATAAATAGTTCTGCATGTCTAAAAATTTTGAGAAAATCACAGTAGCTCTAAAATGTGTTTTTGTGAGCACAGTAAAATTTTGGGTTGCAGGATATCTGTGTAGTTTTAGTTAAGCTTTTTCTCCATGATTAGCTTGTGTGTACTGTTAAAAATAGTTGTGTATATGTTTTTGAGCTCAATAAATCCTAGTAAATCTGTGTTAGTGTGTAGATAGTGTTTCTGTGAAATTTAGCATTTTTGTGCTTAATTTTGTTGCTGTTTGTTGTTTTAGTAGATTTATAGCCTTTTTTTTTCAAAATAAATAGTTTCTGTTAGATTTAAGTGTTGAAAAATTTTCAGTGGTAATCTTGAGTTAAAGCTGCTCAGAGAAGTTTTTGTGCTGCTAGATAAACTGTGTAGATTTGTCTGTATAATTAGTTGCTAAATAACCCTTTATATGTGTGTTTAAATGGTTTTATATATATAGTTTTGTTAATAAAATGTTTTCCAAACTCTTTTGATGAACTCAGTAAAGATTGGATCTGTTGATATAATTCTTTCTTAGTGATAAGTTAATCTTGTTTAAAGAGATATGCACTTACTCTATAAAATGTTAAAAATGGTTTTTGCAACATTTCATGTGATTTCATGTGCATATCTTGTTTTGTAATTAAGCTGTATAATTGAATTGCTGCATGTGGAATTTTGTATCTTTTCTCGCTGTTATTCCAAACTCACACATGTGCATTTTCATGTAGAGAACGTGCTAGCTGACGGAGTATATAACTTGGTGCCTGAGTCAGAGACTGAGCAGCCGCCAGAGCCCGAGGTTTTTGCAGTTGAGGCAGAGCAAGACCCGAGCCAAGACTCGGAAGGGCCCAAGGCCAGCGAAGGCAAGCACCGGAGTGCATAACCTTTTTAACGCAGCCACAATTTAATTTATTTACTTTACAAAGTATTTACCTTTTGCATTTAAGTTTTCATAGGAGTTGACTGAAAACCTAGATGCATGATCCATAGGAAAACCCAGAGTTTCTAGTATGTGTAGGTCGATAGAATTGCTAGGCTGGTTAAACGGTAGAAGTCGAGTAATTGTCTGTTACTCACGAGATGATAAGTGGTTCCTTTCAGAATTATGTTAACCTGTCATCTAGACTGGAAAAGAAAGTTAGGCCGGGCGGAGAATGTTGGTAGAGAAAAGAAGGGAATGTTGTAGCTCCGCCTGTGCCAGTTAAGGCCCGTTCGTTGTTAGCTCTGGGATCAAGATTGAATTGTACTACCTCACATGCTGGGAGTAAGAGGTAGTTGAAACTGGTAACTTATGTACTTTAGCTCGCACTGGTATGTTGAACTACGCCTGACTGCTTATTCATGTACCGGTTAGAGTAACTCATGGCTGACCCGTCGTTGGTATCGGTGGGGACTGGTACTTGAGGGTAGCAGGGTAGGTCAAGTATTTAGTGTTGGCTGAAGGAACGGCTGGCATGAGCAGCTCGACGGGGCTCGTTTGTGCCGTGTGGGTAGGTTAACCTTGCAAGGGATAAAACCGAATCGATTCGCCGTACTCACGGTATTGAGCTCTTGATCACTGGGCAGCATCGCTAGATAAGAAAGTGAATATGATGATGATGGAATATATACATGCTGTATTGGCTTAATCAAGTGCTTGCTCTCTTGGAAAAGTTTTATTTACAAATGCTTATCTAGAATAAATAGCTCAACATTAATTTGGATGCTAAAACTTGAAAGCAAGGATCTACTTTTAGTGGCTTATTTTTGGCAAAACAACAACCCAGCCAAAAGCTTTGCATACTAGGAGTCTTTTTCTAAGGATATCCTAGAGTCGGGTAAGACTTGCTGAGTTTTAGAACTCAACCCTGCTTGTGGATTAATTTTTACAGATGAGGAGGATGCTAGAATAGCCGAGCAGGTGGCAGAGACGTTTCCTTTTGGTATTCCTGATGGTTATCACCTTGAGTTTGTTCCGGCTCCGGCGGGTGTGGAGCCGAGGGATTGATAATGCCAGCTGGGCTACTTGTGCATTATCATGTTTTTATCGACGTAGACTCATACTGTTTTAAATTCCGCTGTGCTTTTCAAACTCTGTGTTGTAATAACTTTTATAATGACTTGTTTTGTAAATTAAATCCACGTGTACTGTGTTGTAAAATTTGTGACTCGTTATTCATCTGTGCTCATTGTGAAGTGAGACATGCCTCGTATTGGTTTCGATGATGTGATCAGTGGTGTAATCGGGAGTTACCCGACAGCAACTACACGGTTATGTCAGTTGAAGTGCGAGTGTGCTGTACTGCTTGCATTAGCTAAGGGACAATGCACTTGAGCTGACATAATTGGGGTGGTTCTGCCACACCTTGGCCACCGCCGCCCCCGCCACCACCACGCCGCCGCCGCCGGGGTCGCTCCCGCCGCACCGCCGTTGAGGAAGAGATAGGAGGAGAGATCGAGAGAGAGGTCAGGTCGGGTAGGTGAAGAAGATGGGGGAGAAATCGAGAGGTCGGGTCGGGCAGGGAGAAAGAGAGAGAGGTGGTGGGATGGATCCGTGGGAAAAGGCCTTGGCCAATCAGAACACCCCATTTCAGTGACTTGGATTGCTTAGGTGGCCTTTTGTGTTTCTTCAACTGGTTTATAATGCATTTTTAAAAGGATAAACAATTTTAATTGAAACTACAAAGTTTTATATCTTTTTAAGATCTACAACATTGATTTAGAACTTATTTACATCCAAAGTCATTTGAAATTTTTTAAATTTTAAAATTTAAAATCGGATTGCTTATAATGTTTTTTTGAAGTACTAAACAATCTCAAATACAAAACTTTTGAACTACAAAGTTTTATATTTCATATAGATGTATAACTTTGGTGTAGAAGTTATTTACATCTGACATTATTTGAAGGTTTTAAAATTTATAATTTCAAATTAGATAATTTATAATAAAATTTTGGAATATTAAACAATCTCAAATACAAAAGTGGTAAACTACAAAGTTTTATATTTCGTTGAGTTGTACGACTTTGGTTCAAAGTTTTTTTTTTCCATATTAGGTCATATAAAAGAGTTTGTGTTTAAAAAATACATTGACTAACTCTCTCTCACATAGAATAACACATATACTTTTTATTAGATGTTTAAATTTTGTAAATCGTTATGATAAAATGTGTAAAATATTCTCAAAATTTTGTCATAGCCTCCACGTGTGACACCATCATATCATGCCAAATCTCATGATTTTTAGACTTCATTTGCATTTTTAGAATTTAAAAACCTCACATATTTGCCGAGTGTCACAAAAATACACTCGGCAAAGAAGCGCTTTTGCCGAGTGTCAAAAAATACACTCGGCAAACACCCATCTTTGCCGAGTGTTTTTTTTACACTCGTCAAAGCGCTTATTTGCCGAGTGTTTTTATTTTGCCGAGTGTATTTTTTTTAACACTCGGCTAAAAAACACTCGGCAAAGATTTGACACTCGGCAACTTCGGGTTTTCCCGTAGTGATCGGATGTTGAGCTTGTAAAGCAGACCTTCATAGAGGAGGATGTGAAACTAATTTTATCCATCCCAGTGCATACGGACCTGGACGATGTGGTAGCATGGCACTATGACAGTAAAGGCTCCTTCTCTGTCGTCAGGTCAGCATACAAGGTGCAGCGCCAGTTTGAGCAAAGAAATAATCAGAGAGAATCTGCCTCAACATCAAGAGGATGCACGATGGAGCGCGAGCACTGGAAAGGGCTTTGGAACCTGAATTGCCCGGGAAAGATTAAACATTTCTTGTGGCGGCTGGCACACAACTCTCTGGATGTGAGAATGGGTCTCGAAAGGAGAGGCATGCAACTTGATACAAGGCGTGTAATGTGCAATAGGCTGAATGAGGACGGGGCACATCTGCTGTTCAAATGCATGTACGTGAAACCCTTGTGGCAGGAGCTCCGATTGGAGGCGACCAGGCTGGAGATGATGGAAAAACAGTCAGCTACTGATGTAATTAGGCACATACTGGGATGCAGGGAACCACTGCAGACGAGAATTATAACTACACTATGGAATTGGTGGCTGGAAAGAAACCGAGTTCGGGAGGGAGAAGGGCGAAGGAGAGCAGCTGAGTTGGCAACGGCCATATTAAAACAATCTGATGAATTTATAGAACTTGCAAAGGCGCGGGAGAAGAAGAACAAAGAACCACAGGCCAGGCAGCGATGGTCCCGTCCACCCCGGGATACTCTCAAGATCAACACTGATGGGGCTTTCTCTGCAAGCACCGGTGAGGGGGGATGGGGTTTTGTGATCAGGAACGAAGAAGGGCAAGTGATTAAAGCAGGTGTTGGAAGGCGTGCTTTCCTGATGGACGCTCTCCACGTTGAGACTGATGGGTGTGAAAGCAGCAGGAGAGATGGGTATGTCGAAGGTGCAGATTGAGACAAACATGCGTTGACAACAAATGAGCTTAGCATGGCTCCAACGGGTGGATTGGTGTTTGAGATCAAGAGCTTGATGAACTTGCACTTCTCTTCTGTGTCAGTTTCTTATAGCCCTAGAAATTGTAATAAGGTAGCGCACGCTGTGGCGGCGCATGGTTGCAAGTGTCCTCAAGGTCCCGTCCTGCTATGGGAAGGAACGCCTCCGGGCATGGAGGACCTGGTGTCCGGTGATATCACCGGCTCATCTTCTTAATGGAATGCATATTCCCATAAAAAAACGAAACAAGCTAACAACCGGTCCGTTTAGCGAAGAAAACGTCGGACGACGGCATCCTGGACCGATCCATGCCGGACGACCTCATGATGCAAACCAAACGCGCGTGTCCGTGATCACCGCGGCGCACGTAGCAGCCCGCAAGCGTACGACGGCGCCGTCAATCGAGTTGCACTGCCCGAGCGGGGGCGGCGTTCCCTGACCGCGTGTGCGGTGTGCCCGAGCGGTGGAATTGGAACTCCGTCATGTCCGACCTCGTGGGGCGGCCGCACATGTGACAGCTCTCGGTTCTTCCACGCCTGACGGGGGCTCCCTTGTGCCAACCGCGTGGTGCTTCCGATCCGTCCAACAACACAACTGCGGCGCCGCCGGAGCCGCTGTTCACCACGGCGCCCCCGCCGCGCGCTCCACCCGTGCCCGGGAGCACGGCGCGCGTCACCCGCGTGACGGCCTCTACGTTGAACCGCATCAGCTTCCACGTGCGTCCACGTCGTGGAAGTAGCACGTGTACGCGCCGGCGTGCTGTTCACGAGCACGCTGACGACGTCGGTGCCCCCCCGGGACGAGCTCCCCGATCGAGAGAGCGCACGTCTTCGCGGCGAGCTCAGCGGCGGCGGCGAAGTCCAGCACGAAGGCGCGGACCCCGGGAGGCCGGGTGCCTCTCCCTGACCTCGCGGCCGATCGAGACGGCGGCAAGCTTGCCGGTGCCTCGGCACACGAGGACGAGACCACGAGGCGGAACGCGAGCGCGCGGGCGATGCCATCCGCGGCCTCGCGTGACAACGGCCAACGCGCCGCAGCGGCCTCGCGTTGCGGGGCGCGGAGGAACGCCGCGTGCAGCCACGGCGCGAGCGGTCAGGAGGAGACCCCAGCGCCCACTACGGGACGGGACGGGACGGGACGCGCATGCGCGCACGCTATCCGCCCATGCCCATTGCATGTTTGGAAGGGGAAGGAGGCGGCCGACCGGGCTGGTGGCCGCTCCGCGAAGCGTGGTTGCGCGGTGGGGTTCGGAAACGGCTGCCGCTGACGCGGACCGTGCGTGTGGCGTGTGCGATCGTGGTCGGAGGGAGGCCCGGAGGGGGTACGGTCTATGCTCTGCTCGGCGTCGGCGGTTGGCGTGTCGCCGCGCCGGCATAACGCGGATGGCAACGTGCCATCGTGGAGTGAGGAGTCCTAGGAATTCTAAATTCTTCGTTATTCCGGGAGTTGTGACGCTGCTGCGCACGCGCGTGACCGGAGCGAAAATTCCGAGCATATAAGCGACCACGGAGCCTAAACCTTGAATGCCATTGGTTGCATGAATGCCATTGGTTGCATGCAGTTTGAGCCCACTCGCTTTGCAGTTTGAGCCCACTCGCTTTGGATTGCTATTGGTTGCATGCACGTTGTTGCAGTTTGAGCCCACTCGCTTTGAATTGCTATTGGTTGCATGCACGTGGGGACCACGAGAGAATATTTGGGTGCTTGACATGTGGTGCGATAGATGGTTCAAGATAAGCTTCGCGGCCGATAAGCTCTGCGGCCGCTTGTATGCTCGGTAATACATTTCAGATTAAACTTCAACATTCTAATTGTACCAACACACTGATCAGTAGATGCAAACATAGTTTCAAATGGCCACGCTAGAGGCTTAAAGCAGCTGCAAATCTAGCGATCGATACGTAGACGACGACCCCCTCGCCACTACTGCGCCTTCTTCTTGGCGTCCTTGGCGCGGCCCCTGGCGCGGATGCTGAGGTTCCTGTTGAGGAACATCCTGTCGGCGATGGGCTCCGGCAGGAGGGAGATGAAGAACCCCACCACCGCGTGCGTCCAGTACGGCGAGCACCGCGGCCCGTACCCGATGTGGCGGACGGCGGCGCGGGCGTACGCCTCCGGCGACGGCGCCAGGAAAGTGGGCTTCCTGATGGACGCCAGCTTGGTCGCCACCTGTATGGGCACCTGACAAAGAGGGACAGCGGATTCAATGCAATTCACTTTCAGCAGACGACAGTCACGGCGTGGTAGCTCGGAACGCTTTCAATGCAAATTCAATGCAAATCGTCTTGAATTGATGTTGCAGCAGTGATGCAAACAGTCTGACAGACATCGTCAGAAGCCACCAGCCTATGGCGCTGTTCGTTTCGCGAAATTTTTTTCGAGGATGTTCCCTCACATGCATGGCATATTAAATGTAGTCGAAAAAAATAACCCATTATATGGATGGAGTGTACTTCGCGAGACGAATCTAATGAGCCTAATTAGGTTATGATTAGACAATAAATTGCTACAGTAAACATGTGCTAATGACGGATTAATTAGACTCATTAGGTTCGTCTTGCGATGAAGTGACATAATCTGTAATTAGTTTTGTAATTAGTCTATATTTAATACTTCAAATGTGTGTCCGACATACTGTAAATTTTTTTCGCGAAACATCTAAACGCGGCCATAGCTTCTTGACAGCAACAGCTAACACTCGTCGCTGGTGTCATGGCGTGGAACGAATTTGGTTGCAGTTGTGTGAGGCATATGCATCAGAATGGTTTTAGGTCAGCTTCAGCCTTCAGCTTCCCATGTTTTGTGCCAAGTGTGGCAGGGGATGACTGTGTTTATTTGGTGCAGTTGGAGGTTTCAAAGGACTGATGATGTGCTGGTGGGTTTAGTTCCATGCAATAAATATGCATTATGTTCCTTGCTGGGACCATAAATATGAGGGTGCCCTTCTCCATTCAATCTTGTACATCACCAGGAAAAAAAATCATGTTATTGATTTTTTAACGAATAAAAAATCGTGTTCTTATGAAGGCCTTCCTCACTATTATATAACGTTAACACTGAAATTTAACTTTTGGCACCGTTGCTCCAAACTATAATAACTTGCGCCCTCTCCCATTCATTTATAAGGTGTAATAATTATCCAAGTTTTTTCACCATTTGGCAAGAGTTAGTCTAATAATATGTCAGTTATATGCCACAAAGTTGATACTATTAGTATATTTGTATTCAACATCACTTGCTAATTATTATGATTTTTTAGCTAGCTAGTATGTTATATAAAAGTTCCTGCCAAAGTACGTCTTACAAAATAAACGATGAATATTGAAGATCATGGCAACTGATGCGTATTCAAGCGTTCCACAGCGAAGCTGCGGTAACAATGAGATGCAGAAGTTATTGCTTGGCATGAATCGGTTTGGACGAATTCAATATAATCAATGGAAACGAGTTCACACCTGGCATTGCACGTCGATGCCTTTGCTCTTGTACTCGACATACAGGCATCTTGAGAATTGATCGACATAGCTGGCAAATCAAACACAAGTAGTCTTATCACCGGGTATCATAAGTTGTACGTAGACGGTTGCATTTTAGAAATGACGACAAGTTCCTTTTCCTTATAATCATGAAAACACTAAACTAAAATCAATATGACAAATTTATCGTAGCAAATGGTGTTTAAAATTCACTAAACATGCTATTGGTTCAGTACGTGTCGCTATGTGCTCTAGTGCTTCCAATGATCTAACCACAGTTGTACTTTATCATTTTAGGTGTGCTAGAATAATAATTAACTTTAGTTTTTTGCCACTAATGTGTGTGTATATATATTACCTAAAGAAATCAACTCGTGATAGAAGCAACTGAACTGAAGAGGCAGGGAGCGAGGAGCACTACTACTCACGCCTTGGTGGCGACGTATACGGAGTAGAGCGGGTCGGACGGCATGACGGCGGATGCGCCGGAGCCCATGTTGACGATGGCTCCCCGGCGGCGCTCCACCATCCCCGGGAGGACGGCGTGCGTGACCCGCGTGACGGCCTCCACGTTGAGCCGTATCAGCCTCCGCGCCAGCTCCTCGTCCACCTCGTGGAAGTAGCGCGCGTACGGGTACGACGCGCCGACGTTGTTCACGAGCACGCCGACGTCCAGGCCCCGCAGGAACTCGCCGAGCGCCACCACCCTCGCCGCCGCGTCGTCGGCGGTGAAGTCCACGACGAACGTGCGGACCTCGGCCCCCGGGCGGCGCTGCTTGGATTTGAGGTCGGCCGCGACGGCGGCGAGCTTGTCGGGGTCCCGGCCGACGAGGACGACGTCGAGCCCGGACGCGGCGAGGCGGAAGGCCAGCGCGCGGCCGATGCCGTCCGTGGCGCCCGTCACGACCGCCCACGCGCCGTAGCGGCGGCGCAGGGGCTTTGCTGGGCGGAGGAACGCCGCGTACACCCACAGCGCGAGGCGCGCCGCGGCGCGCGCCGACGCGAGGAGCCCCAGCGCCGCGAGCGCCAGCGCCCACGCCGGCGGCCGGGCGTCCGCGCAGGCCATGGTGGTGGTGGTGGAGACGGGTCGACGAGCACCGCGGAGGCGTGGTTTGCGCGGTGGGACGACGCTGCTGCTGGTGGTGGTGGTGGGAGGGTGGCGCACCGTTTGCTGCTTTGTGCAGTCGGGGAGGATGGCAGGTGGCAGCAGAAATAGCGGCCTAGCGCCGTAGCGCTGGTGTCCGGCTGCTCATCAGTGCTCATCCAGCGGGCAGTTGGCAGTTGAAATTGAAAGCTGGAGATGCTGTGTTACTGTGTACAGCGGCATCGCTACATTGCGGTCGGCATTCGGCAACGACAGTCGACAGCTAGCGGCTTCTGCCATCGGATGCAATAAAGGAGAAGGGCAGAACAAGCGATGATGGGGTGAAGGGCCGGAGGAATGGGCGATGGTGGATTGAAGGCCTTGCCGGCGTCAGTCGAGGACAGAAACAAATGTCAACAAGTTGACTTAAAAGAATTTATAGAAAAAAAAACTTGAATCAACATTTCTCGTAAAAATTGTTGATCAACAAGTTTCATGTAAAAATGTTGCTGAATCGCTAGAGAAGTTGTACCGGACAATGCCTACTTCGGAAAAAAAAAAGAGAGGAAAAAAATAGAAATTATGCATAGTCCCGTCGACTCACATGTGTGCTTGTATTGTTCTCATGTCATCATGTGTCAAGGGACTGTTTATTTTGTGAGGTTGGAAGATTAAGAGGACTGGTTTTTATTAAAAGGGTTTAATTTGCAGAAAATAAACGCGCGTGCTAGTTTCTTGTTGGAACCGTCAGCTAACACATAGTACATCAGATTGAGAAAGTGGTTATCATTAATTAGTACCCAGACCCAAAATCATTTACATGTCTATATATAGTTTTGAGTTGCAAGATTCAGTAAAGATCTACACAGTACACACAATTCAGTCACATGTTGCTTTGTGATAATGTGATTTCATTTCAGTAGCTAATAAGCACCTCCTCCAGTGTAATATCTGGATTCACTCACTGATATATCATATATCTATGTTTTTTTTTTATTTTTACAATGAGTCTCTCTCTGGACAGCATTAGAGCTACATCTATGGGTTATAATCTTGGAGTTCGATGAAGTGAAGAAACAGGGTTAGCTAAATCTTAAAGAAGACAGGTAGATACAGTTTTTCCTCATTCCTATGTTTTCATTCCCTCATTCCAGGCATGCCCATAATCTTTTGCTTTCTGGAAGTTTGATGAATTGGAGAAAAACATGGTTTTCAAATCTAGGTGGCAGAAAGAACCATATAAACTGTTGTTTTCAAATTCAATGCCACCACCATTTTACAAAATGAATATCATTTTTTGTCATAACGAAAATTCACTGGAACATAAGCGAGAGCACTCGTTCAAAACTGTCTTCTGCTCAAATACTCATTGAGAACCCAAAACTATCTTCCTGCGCTCTTCTGCTTGCCTTTTTTGGCGTCCCTCTTGGAACTAGTAGACCCACTCGCCTCTTCCTCCGCCTTCTGTTCAGCCTCAAGCACAGCCAGCTGAACACGATGCACAAAAGTGAGCCAACATATACTACAGAGCTGAATATCCCCTGCTCTCAGTCCAGACAATATAGCATGGTACAGCAATTACCTCGTCAAGTATTGGTTTCAGTTCCTTGTATCGAGTTTCGGCAAGATCAAAACCATCTTTTCGGAGCTCCTGCCATTGGATGTGCCGGATTACATACAACACACTACCTGAATGGTGGCATGATTTTTGACTAATGGAGGAATTCAAGAAACAGAAACTAACCTTTCCGGTGTGTTGAGTGTGCTCATAGGCAGCCATTTGCCAGTACATATTTGTCCTCTTGTAGAAATCTTTCAATGTTTCTCCAGGCTTTCAAAATAAACAGAATAAACAAATGGCATTTTGTAAGTAAAAGTAAAAGGGTCTGTAATAACACACAGTTGGCCATGGTTTCCTCCAGAACAAACATACAAAGAAAATGTCTTTCAAGTGTGCAGCTAGGAAAGAAGGGAAAAATATAAATCTAAAAGCAACATAAACAAAGCTTAGCAAGTGCAACATTACCACTGGAGTCCTTTGAGAATCAGAAAGGCCAAGGATGACCCTGATTTGCTCTATCCGAGCACGCTTCTCTTTTCTACGCATGGTCTTACTTTCACCCTTCAGGAGAGACACAGCACTAGATACATTCTTTGCAGCATCTTCATCAGACTACACAGGCATGTCAAGGATCACAGATAAATAAACCATACATTGAGTACAAATTGTAGTCACTAATGGAAAATGACGCAGTTTTAACTTTTAAGTAATGTATTTAAGTATCGAGTTGGACTAACAGAGGGCAAATTGTTGCTGTAGATGATTTTTTTACAGATCATTGTACTCAACCAAAAAGCTTAACATTAACACAATGATCGAGCAGCAAAATCTTGCTAATTTCGGGATGACAGCATGCCAGAATCTAGATAAAGTGATCTTGTGCCAGAGAAAAACAGTAACTATTTTATGCACTAGAAACTTTTCGAGGGACAGAATTCTAAGCTCATATAGAAGCCATATTTCCTTTATATGCCCAAGTGAAGTCAAGCATGATGGAGTGCACTGTTAGTACTAAGTAGTAATTCTATTTGTTCAAGAATAGCACATATGGTTAATAGGCAAACTTTCCTAGCTCCAAATATTTCTAGTACCAACAAACTACTGTTGGTTTTGCTCTATGGAAAAATGCATGAACTGATTCCTACAATGGATACTGCAGGTGAACTGGTTTCTTTGACATGCAATTTTAGTCAGACAGAGACATTCAAACTCAATCTAACACAAAACACAACAAATCGGAAGTTAGCAGATCATTTAAGTTATTAACACAAGAATTTGTCCAGTTCAACCAAATCCAGGATCTCATTGGGATTCTACAGAAGCAGGGTATGAGAACCTTAAGTGCTACACTGCTACTGTACTAGTAGATGTACTAATGCATACCTCTTCATCTTCATCTGTCTGGCTAGCATCCCCCTCATTATCATTTTCATTATCATCAGCTTCATCGTCATCATCCTCATCCTCATCCTCTGAAACTTCTAACCACTCAGATTCCGATGCCTGTATAAAAAGGATAGCAATTATGACTTCCACACAAACAGGGATGGTTATGATGTGACTATAAGATAATTTGTCCCTTTGATATTCCAACTAAATAGATAATACTGTTAATAAACACAAAAATGGTAAAATAAGAAAGCCAGTACTGACCGGTATGATACACTTCCACTCATCAAGTTTGCTAAGGTTAAGTGAATATAAATCGTCAAGAGTAATTTCTCTATCTTTGACTTCCATCATTCCTCCATATAAGTAGAGCATATCTTTCCCTACAGCCAAGCATGCATTGATGCGGCCACTGGGCTTCACTGCCTATTAGTACCAAAAGAGTCAATGAGCAGAAGTATCTTTGCAATGTAAATAACAAAGGTTGAAATAACCTCAGGTGGTGCTCCTTGTGCTGTTGAATCAGAGAGAGCATCAGAGCTTTTGCTTGACCCAGCTTTAGTAATGCTCAGACTCTTGTTCAACTGATTAGAAACTCCATGGACTTCAGGTTGTCCTTCATTAGCTTCTTCTAAGTCCTCCATGACCTCATCGCCCTCATTATCAATATTAGTTTCTACATCATTTGTTGACTCTTTTCTTTTGATTTCCTTTGTCTATGCATGGAAATCAGCATTAGCATATGAACATTTTCGACAGCAATAAACTCCACACGCTTGAATCAAAGATCTATGCCTTATAGGATATTTGGTTCAAAATATTTATAACATATGTACATTTTCAACAGCCAGACTCTGTGCAGTAAACATAGTTTTTTTTTTCGATTACCGGAAATAAATTTCTGTGAAATACTTGCTGCAATGAATTTCTATCTTATATCTTTAGATTTACCAACCATGAACAATGGGATGGCTTTAACATGACTGCAATAGAGGAATCACCTTATTTTTAGCAGGCTTGTCTTTCCTGAGCTCTAGAGGATACCTGAGATATTCATGGGAAACAATCCATTCATTGACATTCAAACAGAATACACAAACTAAACAAGAAAGCATAACCTTTCAGGTGTATATTAATCACATTTAAATTTACGAACACATGAAAAGTAACTAGAGCCAAATCTGACATCACCACTGAATAATCCCACCAGAATAAGGCATGTGCATTGAAGCAAGGGATCCCAGAAGTATTTTACATGGTTTCCAAAATAGTTATCTAGAGAACCACAAAAACATTACAAGGGTTGTTCAACCCAAGATGATGAATGAATGGAAAAGGTACACATCAACAGTGAAGGATTACAATTTTTAGACCTAGATAGAAACATAATAGTTTATGTGTATGAGTTGAAAAGTAGCATAGCAGTCATGTACAAGCAACAGCCTCAAAAAGCAACCAAGAAAACAATCTGCTATATGCCTAAATTAACTTCAGAAAATCAAAACCATATTGAAAATGCTACAAGGAACGTACCAACGGTGGTTATCCAGTTGGAAACCATACAGCTCATTCATGAACATGCTCATAATGACATCACCTACAAACCAAGAATTTGAGCAGAATGGTCAGCATAGGTTTCCAAAACTATGTAGTTAGAAATTGACTACCAAATAATAGTCATTTCTCCAAGTCAGTATTTTTTCCTAGCATGATGAGTGTTTGTTGAATTACTTAACTTGTTATTGCATGGTGCACCAAATAACCAAAATACATGGATTTAACCATTTTAATCACCAAACAGAAGTAGCAGAACAAACTATCCATTTTAAATATAGCTAAGATGGAGCACAGGAGCAGAGTTCAGCTGTGAGTAACCTTCAACTTCCATATCTACCACACCACCAAAAAGAACAGCTCTTTTCTTGTGCACACACATTGAAAACCCAGCTCTGGGACCAGGCGGCATCCCAGCCTTCTTGACCTATCAACAATTCAGATTAAAGAAGTAAATATACTGAATGGGAGCCTGTAGGTTTTGAAGCAAAACTCAAAATATTGAAGTGCATAGGAAGGTAGAAATCATCAGATAAAGATTTTAAGATGACTAGATAAGTGTAAATATTGACCTTATTCCATTCCCAAGTACGAGGATCAAGAGACCACATATCTGCATGAACTGTTCCTTTTTCTTTGTCTGAAGAAACTTCTTTGAAATATCCACCATATAGATATATCTGCGAAAAAATGAACATAAAGGTATTTGCAAACAAAAGTAGTAAAAAAACAAGACACAACAAGTCATTCTTATCAGATAATGTGCCACAAACCCATAACTTGTCAGTTGTCACTTCACAAACCTAAATGTGCTATAACTTGTCGAGTCAGAGAAAAGTTAATTTTGATTGAAAAGATATGCTCATGATTCTGTCATCATGACATAAACGTGCTTGTACAGATGATTCAAAAGAGCACCGATTGACATATAAGAAGTTCAATGTCACAACAATAAGAGCTCTCACAAAACCTTGTGGGACATTAACATTTGAAAAACATAGGTGGTGTTTAACAAAACTAGCTAATAACGAACACCATAAATATATAGAAGACAGAAAATATTTGCTTGCCTGATCTTGGTAAACAGCAAGCTGAAAGCCACTTCTTGGACTTGGCCACAGGCACCCAGGGCGAGGCTTGATTTCCTCCCACTACAATATGCTCAATAAGACTATTCAAACTGGGGGCCTTATGTTGTTACTGAACAATATTAACAAGCTAACGGAGCAAAATGAAGTTAATGCTTACTCACCTTGAAATGGTCCAAATCAAAAACATGTAGATCATTGTAGTACCTGTGAGGAGGATATAATTATCAAGCATAGTCAGAAGTGGATCTTAAGATGTTCTATCAGTTTGCTTTGCATCACTTTGTGAATTATCAACCATAAGAATATACTACTAAGTAATTCAGAACTCATAATTTTGTGTAACTCTTCCCTCGAACAAGGTCTAAATATAAACATTACTCAAGTAATCACATCGCCACTCCAAAAATGAGAGTTGCATACAAATTAATTCTACTGACCTCACTTCCCTAAGAGTGTCATAGAAACCACCAAATAGAACAATCTTGTGCTTGTAAAGAACCTGTAAACAAAATGAAATAATGGATGGCTTAAACTGGCTAAATGATAATTCATAAAGTACAACAAAAGGGACATGGAAAAGAAATATACATAATGTCTGTCCTCTTAAAATTGGAAGATGATATTTAGGAACAGGAAGATTTTTCAATGGTTTCTATCTATAATATAGGCCAATTATGCTGTCTCGATTATGTAAGAGGGACTCCATAAGTTGGATGGTAAAGTTTGTTACTCCTCATATGTAAGTGCAATGGTAAATAACTATCAAGCAATACCTTGATCTGGCACCACAAACTTATGTTTTCTAATCCTACAACTTCCAGTCCTACAGGAAAAAATGCTTTGTCCATGCTCGTAATGCAGAAAATATAGGAGAATGGGAGCTACAACAGTAATTATCTGTTTCATCAACATAAAAAACACTAACCATCCTGTGTCCGGAACGTGCACTTGGACAGCCCTTGGCAAGAATTTGCTCCCATTGATTTGTTTTCAGATCCAACGTCCAAAAGTCCTAAGAAAAATTGGTAAAGGAATAAGAAAAGGAACCACTTTATGATTATTGAATCTTAGATATGTAACGCAGTTTGGCATTGATGCCTTAATAGTTAATACCAAAGAATTTTCTACTTCTTGAGTTATAGATTGCAGAAAATAGAGCAAATACTAACTTTGAATTAAGATCATGTGATGAGTGCATTTATTCCTATTTCAGTTCAAAATTGAAAATGCATGTCAAATATATACATACATTGCTTCTGACAAAGGTGTAAGACTGATGCCAAGAAAACAATCCCAGAAAGGTAGCGAGAAAATTAGACTATCATACTTAGTTCCTACCTTGTAATGATGAAAACGTTCTTGGTTTGGTGAAGTGAATTCCCCACCTAAAACGACAACAAAGGGAAAAGTGTTAACCACATACACTGAAACATCATGTTACTCATGGAATGCCTTCCCCAGAGTGAAGTTCCATTACCGAACATGTATATGTTATTCTTCCAGGCTACTGTCTGGTGAGCACTTCGTGGAGGTGGACTGTTAGGGCTAGATACCAACTTCCACTCATTTTTCTCTACATCATAGCGATAGAGATCACCATAAACAAAAGTCTGCATGCACAGACAGGGCATCGATATTATTCATCACTACAGGATATCGTACTCCAAGAAGAATCTAATAAAAATCCTAAAATAAAGGCTAAGCAACTCAGTATATCAGAACAGGAACTGCAGTGTCAGCCAAGTAAAATTTACAATATAGAAGGAAATTTCTGAAACACTGTGAAAGGAGCATCTTAAAAACACAAAGATACACTAAACATTACTAAATAACACTAGATGTGGTCCGCACCTTGCTACCATTGTAGAACTCTCCCCCATACAGAATCAGTTCTGTCTCTTTCAATGGGTTTATGGTAAGCTGCAAATGAGAACAATTTTGAAATAAAAACATTTCAGGTTTACTTGATCAGCTGGAATTTTTTTTTTGGCGAAAATGTTCAAGTTAATAATTAGAGGGCAAAAGGATATATACTACTGCAAGAATCACTATGTAAAAAGCAGCCAGTGAAATGACAGGTTCAGTCATGTAACGAAACAATCTCGTTGATTTAACCCAATTGCAATAAGGGCCCTGTTTAGATGTTTCGCGAAATTTTTTTCGAGTATGTTCCCTCACATGCATGGCATATTAAATGTAGTCGAAAAAAATAATTCATTATATGGATGGAGTGTACTTCGCGAGACGAATCTAATGAGCCTAGTTAGGTCGTGATTAGACAATAAATTGCTACAGTAAACATGTGCTAATGACGGATTAATTAGACTCATTAGGTTCGTCTTGCGATGAACTGACATAATCTGTAATTAGTTTTGTAATTAGTCTATATTTAATACTTCAAATGTGTTCCCGACATACTGTAATTCTGTAAATTTTTTTCACAAAACATCTAAACGCGGCCAAGGCCAGGGTCCAGGGATACAATTTCCAAGAAGCAAAAAGACTGGTACAGACACTTGAATTACAGAACCCATAAAGGGAAATGCTAGCTTATTTCATTGGCACTTGGAGCTCTGCAGTTCCTTACCGAGCAATTAGACCGAGGAGATGGAGCAGGGACATTCTCCTCCACATGGACCTCCTTCTTCTTCGCCTCTTCCTTCTGTATGCTCCTCTGCAGTTAAGATAACCAAAAGGAAGAAAATCAGCAGAAGAGGATAAGCAGCCGCAGAACGGCAGAAGGGCACTGATATGGGGAAACAAAAAGATTACAAGCTTGCAGTTTCCCTAATAGCAGCACACTATCAGGTGCACGGCAGCAATTCGACCAAAATGCAAAAGCAGCGACCATAAACAGAGCCAATCCACAGATGAAACAGCTCGAAAGGGTTAGAAAATCCGTAAATTAACGCAAACATCGCGTGCTCCCATGATTTAAGCTGCCGCCAGGAGCTGGGAGTAAGCACAGCTGCATGCGGAGGCACAGCAAAACGAACAGCCGCCTCAAGGCCACCAAGCGTGACCGGACTCGTAGCGCATATGGAAAGGGGCGGGAGGGATCGAGGGCGGGAGGGATTACTGACGAGGATGGCGTCGATGTCGTCCTCTTCGTCGACCTTGCGGGCCTCGCGGCGGGCGCGCTTCTCCTCGCCCTTCGCCGTCTTCCGCTCCGTCTTCTCCTTCCCCTTCCCAGGCTTCTTCTGCTTCTTCCCCATCTCCTCCTCCCCGACTCCCTCCTCAGCTAGAGCTAGAGTCTCTCCCCTTCCTCTACACTTCTCAGCTGAGGCGGCGTGGAGGTGGAAGCGGAGGTGGAGGCGGCGTGCTAAAACCTCACGGGGAAGAACGAATGGAGATGGCCGGGGGACACGGCGCCGCCGCTCGAATTGGGCCTCTATGGGCTTTCGCAAATTTGGGCCCATGATTCTGAAAATACGAATTCGGGCCAGCGATCACTACTCCGTTTCGTTTGCGTCGGACGGCTTCTGAAGATTCTTCCTCGCGTGGGTGGTCGGCTTCAGCCCGACAGTCCCTACCGCTGGCGAGGAAGATCGCCGGGAGATGCTTACGAGGACTTGAATGTAATTTTCTTTTATTTCAAGGGCGTCTTTGTAAGTGGGTTGTAAACCATCAGAAATATCTATGAATATATTCCCGGTTTTCTAAAAAAAAAAGTTTGCGTCGGACGGATGTTCTTTCTTTTTTTTTTTAAGGAACTCGGATGTTCATTATCGATCGTATTCGTACTGCCATACCCCGTACTATTATACCCCAAAAAAACTCACTACAATTTTGAACAAATAATGTTTAGTACAAGCAAAAATATAAAAAAGGACAAATTAACTTGTGACTATCAAAATCATCAGTTCGATAATAAAGATATAAACAAGATTCATGTATGTATATACCAATGTACATAATAAGATCCCAAGTCCTATTTTGCATCTTTGTGGAAAAAAAAAGTCCTATTTTGCATGTGACGGTCTACTCTCTAAGGATTCAAATCCTATTTTTACAGGTGAGGATCTCCACTTTAAGATCTGTTCCTTTATCTGAAGCCTCTCCTCCTGCGTCCATGGATATCTAGTTGAAGGAGAAAACTTGCAGTGTTCACAGGAACCACTGTGAATCAATACAATCACTTCTAAATTCACTGCTGCTTTCACAACGCGTCTTATATATCTGGTGAACTTGTCCTCCACCTGATAGCCCTTAATAATGAGCACTTTCAAATTACAATGCTTCAAATCAGCAGATGCCTCCCATGTTGGTAAATTATATCCTTTCTGATACATATCTTGCCATTCCTCATCCCAGTTGAAACATGCGTGACCCCAAACCTGCATTGGAGACCAAATTTTTGCAGTAGTTTCAGTTGTCAAAAAATCTGCAGGATGTGCAAACGAACACAGAGAGGAGCACGCAGGCTACTAAACATGTAATTGTTATTAATTTAGTTTTTTTTTCAAGTGTTGCTTACCATTCTTTCCATAACATACAAATGCTTAAAAATTCTTACAAAATGCATTTTGCAGCTCACTTCAATTTATTCAAGTGGAGATAGTTAGTTAAGCGAAAACAGAATTAATTCATGATCGGCTGCATCATCATTCATAAAAAAAAGGAAAAAAGAGTTTCTTGAAACTTAATTAGTTTCTTGAAACTTAAACAGCAGCACAATTTGTAGTTATTTAGTTTCTTGAACAAGTTGTCTTATCTTTCTATTATGCTAGTTCATATATTGGATTAAAACATGCAGTACATTTGGGATTGTTCTGACAATTTAAGAGGTACCTTTATGAAAACTTGCTTCAACAGCGGTGCCGCTTCTAGGAAAAACATCGTCCAGTCTAGATCACACTCTTCATGAATGCGTTGAAGATTAAGAATCTGCAAATTCTGGAACAAAGGGCCTAATACTTTTGGAGCTTCCGGCTCGATCCAAATCTGCACCACATTTACCGAAACAAGTAGCATTTAGGCATGGATTTTCCAACTACGCAGATAAATATATTCCTAAGCTCAATGATGGTTATTACTTACCCTTTCACATTCGAAATCCAAACCCAATAAAACTTATGGTTCCGTTACCTAGGAGCTCACTTAGCCTGATGCTTTTGTGCATAGTTGAGGCTTGGTTCCATAGTTTTAGAGTCGAAAGCTGCGGAACATAGCCCAAGGATAGTGGATATTGATCCTGTGAAAAAAAAACCACGTATGATACCTAAAGTACTTAAGGCTCGGAAGCCAATTAAGCTTGATCTTTCCAAAGACACACCCAGCAAATACAAGTGTGGTAAGGTGCGGGTGGTCTATCTGCAGCACAGATTCAAGCCCACATTCGCAACTCTGAAGGATGAGATTCTCCAACTTCTCGCATGTACTTAGCACATTAGTGACATCGTCTGTTTCGAGCATCAAGCCGTGTAAATGCAAGTAACTAAGGCTTGCAAATGCACGTGGACCGGCATAAAAAAATCTCATGAAACGTCTTCCGTTTGTGACCAACTCATCTTCCGTGCGAGGCACGCTCTGCACTTCCGGTAAGATAAGGAAATGCAATGTGGCGATCTTTAGGTCTGATAACGCGCCATCGACACAATGGATGACGCCAATGGACGCTTCCACCAAGTGGAACCTGATGCGCAAAAGGGTGATGGGGTATTGACTTGACCGAGCCAACATACTCCTCGTCGCTTCAACCACACCTGCGCTTCTTTGTGCCAAATCACCAGGAGTGAGCATGGATCCCTTGTTATCCTGGTAATGGAAGGTGTTAGCATCTATTACGATCTGAGAGCGGAGACTGACAGAAGATGCATCCATCGTGTTGAAAGGATGTTAGTCCTTGCAGCTTCACGTAGTTGTAGCCTCTCCAAGATGGACAACAAAATGTCATCAGGAAGGTTGCTAAGCCTATCTTCCTGATCAATTTTCTTTGATGATGCATGATCATCCTGCAGCTGGAGCTCCTGTGGTCGAATTGAATGAGTGAAAGAGAACAAAGACGAACTTGTATTTGTAGTAAGAGAAGCAGCAGTAACGGTGCAAGTAATACCACCCCATCATGGTAACATGTCGAAGGACGGGGTGGTGGATGGATCATGATTCATACCTTGGCGTCGACGGCCATCTCGACTGCCTTCGGCGGACGGGAGCGGAATCCGTTATCTGCTTGCTTGATCCTGGATTCCTGACCGCGCGCAGCACCCTGAACGTGGATCGTGTTCGCGCTTCGAGCCTTGGACTTTAGCTTCCGTGTCGAGCGCCTATAGGATGGTTTTTACGTTCTTGGGTTGTGAGAGGGCGGGTAGGGTCTTCCCATATTGGTACAGTTTTTGGTTCGGTTCCGTTCCGCCGATTGCAAAGTTTCACCTTTTTTTTTTGCAGACGTACAATATTTTTCTTTGCTGCACATGATGTTCACGTATCATACTTGCAAATAATGGCACGCATGATAATACTGAAAAATAATCTTGATAGCGCGTGCCGTGTCGTTCCACACGACATTCGGAAATAAAAAGGGGTCGTGTCATCTCAAGACTTCAAAAAAAAAAAAGAGCTGATTTCCTCCTACTCCATCGACTATTCCGATCCCGAACCGGGGTAGCAGTATTATTTGGATCGGATAATTCACTACGAAAAACAAAACTGACCTCATGTCACGCTATAAGAATTGAAGGAAGAAGAATACTAGGAAACTGACTGACACACACACGGACACACCGAATACGATTCGAATACAGCCGGAGCCGGAGTCCTCTCCTTTATAAACATCGTCGCTCCGATCCGATCCTCGCGGAAAGGAACTGCCACAACGCCGCACGCCTTCTCGTCCTCACCACATCGCGCGATCGCGATTCGCGAGCGAGGAACTCCGTCCGCAAAGGAGGCCGTCGAGGAGGCCGCCGAAATCGAGGCCATGGCCTCCGAGGTAACGATCCACTACCACATACTGGTATAGTAGGCGCGTCAGGGATGTTTGCATTGTTAGGTTAATAAATTTTTTTTGAACAAGCATTGTTAGGTTAATTATGTTAAGCGAAGGGGGGCAATGGCCTACTCATCCAGTCAATCTTACTTCTGCGCATTATGCATGCAGGAACACGAGCAGCAGGAACATTCTTGCATCAATGCAAGAACTTGAACAGGAAGACAGGCTTAGCCGTCTTCCAGATGACCTACATTACACCGATACTTCACCAAAGTAACGTACCGGTATCGGATACGTATCCGATACCGATACTCCCGATACGGCGTCGATACGGTATCGGGCGAGTATCGGTGACTGCAGTAAAAAAATAAATAAAATTAATCTCGATACTTTTTCGATTCTTATCGATACCTCCTCGATACTGGGCAGCCCATAACAAATCACTTCAAATCTTATCTGTAGCTGAAAATTTGGCCATGTGGCTTGTATCACTGGAACTTGGAACCTCGTTAAGTACTATTCTATCTTAGCTATTCATCTCTAATTATCTATATGTTGAGTTGGTCAGCATGAGTTTTCGTGTATAATTATATATAAATATATATTTTATATATATGCCGTATCGGCGTATCCTGGTTTTTGCCAAAACTCCGTATCGCCGTATCGCCGTATCCGTGTCCCGTATCGGTGCAACTTAGCAGATGACATTCTTTTATCCTGGAGAGGATAAAGCTACGCGAGGCTGCACGTACCAGCGTGCTTTCACGACGCTGGAGGTGTCTTTTTGGTCTCCGTTCTAGAATCATTGTAGAAACTGATGACTTCCATTCCAAGGGGAAGGGTTCCAATGTCACCCAAGACGATCTGGTACAAATTAGTAACAAAGGCATGGTCGAAGCAACAAAGAGTATGTTGGCACCTACCTATCGCCACCCCATCACCCAGCTACGCCTGAGGTTCTTCTTGGTGGAAGACTCCGTCGGCATCATCCGATGTGTTGACGAAGCCATGGCCAACAGAGGGATCACCACATTGCAATTCCTGATCCATCCAGAAATATTGGACATGCATTCCACAGAAGATGACATGGTCACCTATGGAAGGCGATTCATGAGGTTCCTTGGGGCTGGCCCTCGTGCATTTGGTGGCCTAAGTTACCTGTTTATGCACTGCCTGAGGCTGGGCGTAGATGACATGGCTAGTGTGCTAAACACATGCAAGAAGTTGGACTACCTCTGCCTAAACCTGTGCGATTTTTTCTATTGTGGGACTCCATCTGTTCTGCAGATAGACCACCCGCAGCTTACCACACTTACACTTGCTTACTGCACGTTTGAAAGGGTCAAGCTTAATTGGCTTCCACGGCTCAACCGTTTGAATGTTGAGACTTGGAGTGATTCACAGGATCAATATCCGATACGCTTCGGCTGTGTTCCAAATCTTTCCGTGCTAGTCCTAAGAAATAGAGCCACAATACATCACAAAACAATTCATCTGAGTTCTTTCCTAAGCAATGTGATGCTAGGTGTTTTGGATTTGGATTTCGATTGTAAGAAGGTGAGTAATCACAATGAATCGAGCACTTATGGATTATGTTTATTTGCAAACGAGGATCTCCGTATGCCTATGCTTATGTCCTGTTTGTTGATAATTATTTCACTTTTTTCATTTATGATATATATAGATTTGGATTCAACCGGAAGCTCCAAGGCTATTAGGTCCTTTGCTCCAAAATCTGCAAATATTAGGCCTTCGTCGCATCCATGGAGAGTGTGATCTGGATTGGACGTTGTTTTTATTAGAAGCAGCTCCCATCTTAAAGAAAATGTATATTCAGGTACCTTTCAATTACTGAAAACTTTTAGATATTTATTCTTTTAATATGATTTGCACTTGCTTGTTTGTTTATCATAGTAGAAGAGTATATAAGTTCACTTGTCTAGGGAACCAAAGCTCTCCATACTACTGTTTCTATTGTTCAGATTGTGTTTCCATCCTTATTTCATGGAAAGAGTTGTAATTAATATTGCATTCAATAAATTCTGAAACTGATTGCAAGTGCAATCATCAGTGACGCTCCATGCTCACTTGCACATTCAGAAGATGGCTTGGCTACTGAAATCAATTTTATTGTTTAATCTCTTGTCCAGGTATGGGACCATACAAGTTGCGAACACATAGATGAGGAGCGACAGCAACTCTATCAAAAGGAAAGTAATTTGTTGACAAGGATGGCACCTGCTGATTTTAAGCACTATAATTTGAAGGAGCTTACAATTAAGGGCTACCAAGTCGATGAGAAATTCACAGGATATGTAAGGTGTGTTGTGGAAGCAGCCATCAACTTGGAACATATGGTGCTGCTTGATAGTGGTTCCTGTGAACGCTGCAAGTTCTCGCCTTCAACAAGTTTAACTCCGACCAGACGATAAAACAGCGCGCGCCACGCGAGCAACGAGTGAGCCTTGGCTCTCCACGAGAAGATGCTCTGCGCCCCTCCCCAAACGCTGCGGCCGTCGCCGCGGCCGCGGCAGCTCTCCCCCGCGCCGCCGCGATGCTCCAACTCCAACGACGCCCAGCCCTCGCCGTCGCCGTCCTCCGCCTCGGCGGCCGCCGGCGGCATCCGGCGCCTGGTGCTGGCGCCCGAGGGCCGCGCGAAGCTGGACCCGCGGCCGGACCGCGACTTCTACGCGTTCCCGCGGCTGGTGACGCACGTGGACGACGCCTTCATCGCCTCGCTCACCGACCTGTACCGGGAGCGCCTCCGTCCCGGGTGGGACGTGCTCGACCTCATGAGCTCCTGGGTCAGCCACCTGCCGCCGGAGGTCACCTTCCGCCGCGTCGTGGGGCACGGGCTCAACGCGCAGGAGCTCGCCAGGAACCCGCGCCTCGACACCTTCTTCGTCAAGGACCTCAACAGGGAGCAGGAGCTCGCGCTCGAGGCAGGCAGCTTCGACGCCGTGCTCTGCACCGTCAGCGTGCAGTACCTGCAGTACCCTGAAAAGGTAGTGTAGTAGCATCTTCTTTTTTATTTATTTTTCAATTGCGATCAACAGCTAGTAATACAGATTCTTTAGATTGGCGTCGAACTGATTGAGCCGGCATGAAAATCTTGGTTGATTTGGTCAGGTGTTCGCGGAGATCTTCCGGGTGCTGAAGCCGGGGGGAGTGTGCATTGTGAGCTTCAGCAACCGGATGTTCTACGAGAAGGCGATCGGAGCTTGGCGGGAGGGCACCGCGTACAGCAGAGTGCAGCTCGTCACGCAGTACTTCCGTGCGTGGAGGGGTTCACGCAGCCCGAGGTGGTCAGGAAGCTGCCGTCGGCCGCCGGGTCGTCGCCGGCGTCGCCGCTGGACGCCGTGATGAGGCTGTTCGGCATGGCCGGCTCCGACCCGTTCTACGCCGTCATCTCGTACAGGAACTTCAAGCCAATGTAAAGCATGCCTGTAGTGAGAGAGAGAATTTGCAGATTTGTGTGGGTATTCCAGTAGCGATAAGCTGAAAGTTTAGTCGTTTAGATACAGAGACATCATACATAGAACAACAGATTCAGTCATTCAGACATATGCTGGGAACCCATTTTATTGCAGAAAACTTTTGCCAGAACTGGGACCCGTACCATCTATATAGAATCATCAGTCGCGAGAGAAGATAGTTTGCAGATGTGTACTGGTACTCCATTGGCGATCAGATGAAAGCCTGAAAGTTCAGATGCAGAGAACACATACATCGATCGAGCAGCAGATTCAGACATATGCTGGAAACCCATTTTATTGCAGAAAGCACACGTTCTCCAACATTATTTGGTTAAACAACAACCAACTAGAACTGCCTAACTATTCAGAAGAAGAAACATGTTGCTCTAGATTGTGAAGATCAGATATGTACAGACATCTCGAGGTCCAGACTCTAGAACAGAAGAGCCTTTAGGGATCTTGACATTGGGCGGAGCGGCTGGTCAGAGGGACGTAGCGGACGGAGGCGTCGTTCCGGATGCTGATCGACCCGTCGGCATTCTTGTCCACCACCTGCAGGTCCTGGTAGTAGGTGCCAACAGGTATGACCATCCGGCCTCCAGGCTTCAGCTGATCAAGAAGAGGCTGAGGGATCTCGGGTGCCGCTGCACCAACATGGATCGCGTCGTATGGGGCAGCGTCTGGAAACCCAAGCCTGCCATCTGCAGTTTTGAGAACAGTCAGGGCATCTCAAGATCTAGGTGATATCAGAGATTTTGCATCTTCAGCCCTACGAGGTCTCAGAGTTCACTGACATGAACAAAGCAGGTTATATGATCTATTAAGGAGGATCAGAGACATCCTTGGGAGTGCTAATATAATGTGAAAGATTCAACATTTTATTTGGAAATGTGTTATTTGATATTCTCCGTTATCCATTTGACACAACTGCAACATGTACTACTTTGAAAAAAAAAATCCAACATTACTGCAAACTGACTACTCTAGCCCTCACAGAGCAAGTCTGCACTACATCAGAATCTAAAATCACCACTTTGAAAGTACTCAAATAGCCATGCCAGTAAACAGGAACAAACACTAGCCAACATGGCTTCATCACAACATGTACCCCAAAACAAAGAGTGGAAGTCAATTTAGAAGCTTTACATGTGTGAAGTGCATTTAGTGCCTCAATGTATTAAAGACACACCAGTTAGCTTACCTGCAACATGAAAAGAGAAGCGATCCATCCTTCATTCAGTGGAGCTGCAGCACTTTTTTGGACATTTTCAATTGCAGAAGCAACAATTTCAGGGATATGTTCAACTCCCACCGCACGGCCTTCTGGTCCAACCATCATTGCAAAACAAGCTGTCAAGTAGCCACTACCTACAAGGCGATAGGGATGCATGTCGATGTCAGTAGTTGAGAATGAGAATTGGACGTTGCATAATGTTCTTCTAGCTGCAATTCCTGATGGGACATACCTGATCCAACATCCAGAGCATGCATGCCTGGCTGCAAATGATCCTTCAGAAGTTCTAAGCAGGTTGCGTGCATATGAGGAGCAGAAATTGTCGCATTGAAACCAATTGGCATAGGACTGTCAATGTAAGGGGAACCCTCTGGCACAAATAACGCTCTATCAATCGTTTCCATTACTTCAGCCACTTCATCAGTCCTAACAGCACCATACTGCTTTAGGTGGTCAACCAGAGCTTTGTTCTTGTCCAGTGATGCTTGAGTCCAATATTGCTGAAAGTTGACTAAGATATGGTGAGATGCGCTAACTATCTATGGAGTATGACGATTACAGGATAAATTTGCAGCAATAAACAGAGCATCACATTGATATGTTACACAGAAATGCTGAAGCATAAATAAACTGAAAGGACTAGTGTGTCATCAAATTCAATAACAATAAAAAGAAATCATATGTTTGTTTACTTGGGTAACAGAGCTGCAAGGAGGGAATACCCCTTCCCAAAACTTCACTGCCAGTAGCTTCGCTGGCAGAATAGTTCAGTGTGGATAATATCATCGAACTCCAAGTTCAGACTAAACGGCATGTTCGAGTATCATGAACCCTCTCATCTTTCAGTTAGCTTACCATAACCGGAATTGAACATTATGCATCTAAACAGTTGCTAGGAGCAAATGGCAGCTCCAAACTCTCTGGAAGCCTACCTATAAAGTTTCTGTAGGATGTGAGCTTCTGACGCAGCGCACCTGACAGAAGCTGACTGGCACTGGATTTCAGCTCCTCTCAAAAAATATTTCTAGCATCAGGACACTCAAAACCGAGTCATATATAGCAGAGACTCTGCATCTGCAAATAAAACCCGTCACTAGAGCAACCGTCGTGGCTAATTTCACTCTGGTGCTCCCAAATTCAGCCTGCAACTCACTTTCCACTTTCCCTTACTCTGAATAACCTATCCACTAACCAGTGACGGTGCGAGGCAATCCCGGAAGCGAAATTCCACGACCATAGTTCATTGGAGCAAACAAAAAATTAAAACGAAACGGACGGAAGCGAGGGGGATAGGGCGTTGGAAGCGTGCATACAGCCATCCGGTGGAACGGGGTGCAGCGCCGCAGCAGGGGCGTCGTCGTCGGCGGGGGCGGGGACGGCGACGGCCTGGTCGGGGAGCCGAGGAGGCCGCGGAGGAAGCGGCTTGGGAGCGCGGCGGAGGAGGGCGAGAGGCAGCAGCGCGCGGGGGAGGAGGCGGAGGCGGACGCGGCGGCGAGGCACATGTCGCTGGCTGCCGCGTCGGGAGAAAAATCCGTTATATGAGAGTGGGGGGAACGGGGGAGCAGCGGCCGGCTGCGGTGGCAGGTTGGAGAAGCCTCGTCATGACAGGTGGTGGGGGCGCTGCCGCCGCACGCGTGACGCGTTCAGCTCCCACGGGGCCACGGGCGTCGCGCCCCTTCTGGTCCAGTTCCAGGCTGCTCGCGCGCGAAGGCACACGGACACGTCGCGCCGGCGCGGCGAACCGGAACGTGCCGGCGAGTTCTCACCTTTTTACCAGCGGCGCGCCTGTTCCACCTCCTTCTGGATCTGGAGTACAGTAGCCAACTAAAATTTTACTGATGCATAGCCGCCTCTGCAAGAGGATTTTCACATTTCAGAGTTCAAACTACAGGAATTCAGTACCTGCCTGCCACTAAATGTTAAGTTCTGTGAAATAGAAGTGCATGCATAGCCCAAATTTTGTTGTTTACGCAAGACGGCACTTTAGATACCGGGTAAACATTGGCCGACGTGTTTCTGTAATTCTGTGCAAACTGATGCCGTTTGAATGTGCCGAAGACCAACACATGCACTTCTATTTCATACTGTTTTCCTAATGTTTACCCAAGTGTCCTCGTCCCTCGATATGTAAGGGCACGAGGAATGTATCTTGCCTAACCCGATAATAAGGTGGGAGCATGTGCCAGTAGGTACGGGCCTGTTTATTTTCTTCAACTTTGTAAAAAGTTTTCATTTAGAGAACTGTGTCAGTTCATTTCTTCTTTCTATACACGCGGTCCAATGTAAAATGTTTTTATCACTTTTCGCTTATTTAAACAGGCCACAGTCATCGGCCCTACATAGAAAAAAATAAAACAAGAATAAGGTGCGTCTATTGATTTTTTTAGATAATGAACAAGCATTCGGCCTTGACCTTCAAAAAAGGCTACAACACATTATTACAGAGTCGAAGTGCATCCGTCTGCTAAAACTGAGGGGAAACAAAACTAGACTAAGAAAGACACACCAGAGTTCGAAACAAGGTTTAAGTAAAGCCAATCCTATTACTAACCTCCATCCATGGTGTGCGAAGATCTGCATGACCGAAGTTTCAGCAGTTTGCAGACGTTTATTAATAAAACTTTGTCCTCCTCACGCCGTTGCATTTGACTCCAGAACCGTAGTCAATGCGTTCCCCTGAATAGTACCTGCATATATGTTTTCATAGGAGACTTGTCAAAGACCAAATCATTCCTACTAAGCCAGATAGCCCAGCAAAATGCTGATACACCCACTAAAATTAAAAGCTTAAGCTTAGCATCTACCCGGTAAGCCACATAGAGAACATGTGCCTAATACTACGTGGTGGATGCAAGCCTAAGGAAAAAAGAACCACCCTCCATAGAAATTTAGCAAAATGGCAATCAAGAAAAAGATGTTGTATTGTTTCGTTTGAGTTACAGAAACAACATTTCAAACTGTCATGCCAGTTCCTTCTAGCTAGATTATCTTTTGTGAGGACCACACTCTTTTGTAAATACCACATGAAAATTTTAATTTTGAGCGACATCTTTAGTTTTCATATCGGTTTATAGAGGATAACGCTAGCATTATTCATGAGGACCTTGTACATATACTGTATTGAAAAGGATGCGTCCATTGATAAAGTGAATCAAAGGACATGTTGAGAATTTTTAATTCCTTCCTAGCTACTCCGTACCAGGTAGTAGTGCTACTACCGGCAGCAACTACTGCCGACTTAATTTTTACCCTCCACAATGTATCTTGTACTAACCCTTATTATCCTCCCATTGCTGGTGCCCTAAGCATGTAACAAATTCTCTCTCTCTCTTTGAGAGAGAGGATGTGACAAATCCTTGCCGCTAAAAAAGAAAGAAAGGGAAAGACCCACACCACCCTGTTTCGCATGAGGAGGACGGGAGGGCCAACGCAATTGGGCCTGCGTTGGGCCGTTCAGGGGCCGTATACAGTACTAGTGTTTTGGATGCGACGAAATTTAAAGTGGGCCGCTCTAAATTGGTTAGCCACTATTCTTCCACTCCGAAGTAAAAGCTTACAGTAGGTTAGGTGATGACTTGGATATTTTTGTCGTCCTCGACGTGGCTTGACATACTGAAAATTGATTTGTGCAGAGAAGGGGCGATGCCGGGCTCGTTTTCATCATCGCCTGCATGGACGACTTGTCAGCAGGCAATCCCAGAGACCCTGACAGAAGGGATACACTTACTGTTGCTGGAACAGAAAATAGCGTAGGTCACCAATCACCACTAACGAACATCAGTATTCAAGAATTCTCGACAACACATACTACTATGATCCGCACACTGAATCGCTGACACAAAATTACAAATGCATGTCACGGAAAGACAAAAGCCAGAGCTGGCTCTATTTTTAAAAAATAAAAGTCAGGAGACATCTTTTCCGCGCACACAAACATACTGTACCATGAAATGTACTAAGTCGTATGAAATTTTGACAAAATAATTTTAAAGGACATGTTTTAACTAATCACTCCCCTTGACAACACCTCGAAACATCTAGCCACGGTACATGAGCACGAACAGGTCGAGCTCGAAGACGACCGTACGTGTCCGGCGTCGGGTTGCCCAGGACCTTGAACAGGGAATACCCGCTCGTCATCCTGAACTTGCCGGTGCCGCCCACCACGGGCCGCTCAATGGCGTCTTTGAACCCGAGCACGGGGCCCTCCACCGACAGCGTGCTCCCCTGGTACTCGCCGGCGGTGAACACGCAGGTGACGGACGACAGGTAGTTGGCACCCCCGTCGAGGCCGGTGACGACGACGAGGCCCTGAACCGCCCGACGAACTCGGAGGCCCGGTCTCGGCCGACGCGCGTATCTCGTCGTCCACAGTGGGAGAAACGACCTTCCATCCCTCTCTTTTCAGACGGGCCTTTAGTACCGGCTCCAGGTAACAGTACCCGCAAAACCAGGTTAGTACCAGCCGGTACTAACGTGCGTCGTTTAGTACCAGCTAGTACCGGCTGGTGTTATCGACCGGTACTAAATGGGCGTGCCACTTTAGTATCGGTCAAAAACACCAGCCGGTACTAAACGACGCACGCACGTTAGTACCGGCTGGTGCCCTCGACCGGTAACGTGTTCTCAAAAAAATCCACCACACGCCTAAGTCTTTATCTCCCTGTTCAGTCCGTCCTTTCCCTTCACCTCTCTTTCTTTCT
The DNA here is from genome assembly GCA_015476505.1 of Urochloa ruziziensis. Classification (NCBI taxonomy): domain Eukaryota; kingdom Viridiplantae; phylum Streptophyta; class Magnoliopsida; order Poales; family Poaceae; genus Urochloa; species Urochloa ruziziensis. Next base: position 40,386,444 of record CM027125.1, read on the forward strand.
CTTTTCTCCTTTACTCTCCTCTCCTCTCTCTCCACCAGCGGGCTGCCTGCTCCGGCCTGCGGGGTGAGCGGCGCTAGCCTGCGGGGCGCGGCGGCGCTGGCCTGCGGAGAGGAGCGGCGCCGGCCGGCGGGGCACGGCGGCGCTGGCCAAGGGCGTGCGGCCGTCCCGGCGTGGGGGCGCGCGGCCCTCCGGCGCGGGGGCCGCCGGCGAGCAGGGGGGCGGGCCTCCCCACACTGCGAGCGCGGAGGCACGCCCGTCGGCGAGCGGCGGCCGCCTCCCGACGCAGGCGTGGGAGCACGCATCCCGGTGCCGCCATGGCGGGCCTCCCCATGCGCGGCTGCGAGGGGGCACGGGTGCCAGCGAGTGGCGGTGCAAGGGCGCTCCTCTCGGCGCGGGCGCCGGGCATGCGCCCACGGGCGTGGCGGTCGCCGCCGGCGAGGGTGGCCGCGGCCGCGGGGCCGGCGTGCGCTCCGGCGAGCAGACGCAGATCCAGTTTTTTGTTCGTTGATTTTTTTTGTGTGAAACGTGTCTAGTAATGGCTGTGATTCAATGCATTCTTGTGATCTTGTAAAATATGTTGTTGTGATGCGTTGTGATTCGATTTTGATTTTGTGATGTAAATTTTTTTTCTTGATTTATAACCGGCACCGTGTGGGAAAAGAAAAGAAAGAAGATGGGAAAAGAAAAGAAAGAATATGAAAAAAAGAAAAACGAGAAAAACGAGAAAAGTAAAAAACTGTACGTTTTGGGCAAGAACGTTAGTACCGGTCGATATGCTTGACCGGTACTAAATTTCATCCATTTAGTACCGGCTGGCTGTGACCGGTTCTAACGTGTGTCACGTTAGTACCAGACCTCCACAGCGACCGGTACTAACCCGTCCTGTGACCGGTACTGAAGGTCAATTTTTCAGTAGCGGTCAAACACGGCCATGGACCCGAACGTCGAGTTGGCACCGAGCGGGGACGCGATCGGTGTGGCCGTTGTGGCGTTGGCGCCCTTGAACGTCTCGTGGACGTAGAGGTGGATGTGTGTGAGGCCGCCGTCTTCATTGCCGCTGTCGGATGCGAGAACGGCGGTGGTGGAAGACGATGCCAGGAGATGGCCATTGTGAGCTGTGGATTAGTGTGCAGCATAGTAAAAAAAACTAGACCGGAGATCGAACCGGTCAGGCTACTGGTTCAATGGTTTGCTGGTCCAACCAATGGTTCACTTGTCCAACCAGTAGTTCATTATTTATTAGTAAAATATTTATATCTTATGATTTGTATGAGAAATATATATATTTTCTTACCTAAACATCAAACTAATCATTGGTTCACTGGTTTGATACAAAAAACCACCGGTTCAACCGGTCACTGGTTCACTGGTTCAACACAAAACCGGCCGGCTCGACATAAAACCGGCCGGTTCAACCGGTTCAATTGCATGACCGGTCTTTTAACTGAACCGAACCAGTCCGGTCACCGGTTCACGGTTTTTCCGGTCGGACCACTGGTCCGGTCCGTTTTTTTTTCTAGGGTGTGCAGAGCTAGCCCTAAGTGTGGAAAGACTAAAGGTGTCCTGGATATAGACTTGAAATGCACAAAGGAGAAACTGCATTGTTTGATTAGCACGTGTAAACACGTGAATAAAGAGGTAAGGTGCTGACTTTTGCTCACTGCTTACTTCCGGGTGATAATTGTTGTTAATTAACATGTAAAGTACTACGTACCCATGCTAACAGTTGACTTAGCTATACTACATTGCTTAAACTACAATATTTTGTTAATAAATGTACTAGAATTCCACTTGTGAAAGTATCATGGCAAGAATGGCCTGCTTGTTTAAACGTAGTTATATACTTATATGTGTGTGTACGCGCGTCTTCTCGTCGTCGAGGACTTCCTTAATTATTCTAGCATTCTATCGAACTCGACACTTTGATAATCATAAAAGTGAGGTTTATAATCATTTGCTTAAAATGTATAATAGAAAAGCAAACGATTTGAGTTACTTACTTACTTCCTCCATATCATTCTAGACGTTTTATAACAGATTAACAAAAATGTAAATGACATTGATTGCTCCTATATTTTAGTCAGATTTGGTGCTAACCAACTGTTGCATGTCTACATGCGCATGCAAACTTAATAAATAGGGTAAAACGACTTGTTTTATGAGACAAAATTTGAATCACAAAACGACTTGTTTTTTGGGACGGGGGGAGTAGTTGGCAATTGCAATTCGTAGACTCATAATGCAGTAAACAATGGAATGCTTGGATATGTACTCCTACAAAAAAAATACTACCTCCATTTTAAAATGTAGTTTGTTTAACTTTTTTTAGCCAAAGTTTGACCGCTCGCCTTATTCAAAAAATTTATGCAAACATAGTAAAATTGAAGTCATTAAACTTTTTTAATAAAGCATTCCACAATAAAGAAAATTTGATATTTTATATAATTTTTTTGAATAAGACGATAAGTCAAATTTGAGATAAAAGAGTCAAACAAACTCAATTTTGAAACGGAGAGAGTACATGAATTTTAAGGAGGTATATATTGGTGGAGATATAGATCGCTCAAAAGGAGGTATATAATTTAAGTGTTGTATTACAAAGTTACCATGTCACTAACAGTTGACTTGCAAACTACTCCGGGTGGTGTGGTTGTTACCATGTCTCTAACATTTGACTTCCCCTATCGCTTCTTCATTAGCAATAATTTCAGACTTCCACTTGTTAAAAAAAGTACCATTGCAAGAATGGTCTGTTTGCTTAATTATTCTAGCATTCTATCGAACTCGACACTTTGGTAATCATAAAAGTGAGGTTTATAATCATTTGCTTAAAATGTATAATAGAAAAGCAAATGATTTGAGTTAGTTACTTACTTCCTCCATCCTAAAAAAAATCATTCTAGACGTTTTATAACAGATTAACAAAAATGTAAAATGACATTGATTGCTCCTATATTTTAGTCAGATTTGGTGCTAACCGACTGTTGCATGCCTACATGAGCATGCAAACTTAATAAATAGGGTAAAGCGACTTGTTTTATGAGACAAAATTTCAGACATGTCTCTAACATTTGACTTCCCCTATCGCTCCTTCAGTAGCAATAATTTCAGACTTCCACTTGTTAAAAAAAAGTGCCATTGCAAGAATGGTCTGTTTGCTTAAATTTATATGTTTGTGCCTTCTCGTGGAGAACTTATCTATCCAAGTCTACCAATCTATCCAACTTCCATTTTTAAATCATAAAGTAAGGTTTTACTTCGTCATTCGCATTAGTTATTAGGCACGTTGAGGACCATGCTGGCAAAGATTCTTAAAATATAGAAAGACAAAAGTGGATGATTTGAGTTAGTTGGCAATTGAAATTCATATGTATTCTAATGCAAGAAACTTTCCGGTTGAACTTTTGGGTATATACTCCAGTAGTATACAACATAAGGAAAGCGCATGAGTTGGGGACACTTATATATGTAGAAAGGAAATACTCCATGATATTGGACCTCAAACTATGTTTTTTGTCCAAAATTCTGGTTGAGCAATTCCATAGAAAAAAAAACCTTCTAAGATGCCTAATCCTTTGTTTTAATGAGACACAAAGGGAAATTGAATAAGCACTTTTGTACCGAGTCACAAGTAGTGGCGGAGGCAGGATGGGAGAGTTGGGTGGGGGGAGGGGGGAGCTTTCTTCTTCCTCCTTTCTTTCCTCCTCTTCTCCCTCCTCCTCCCCTCTCTTTTCAATGGAGTTCTTGGGCGTAGGGGGGCTTGAGCCCCCCTGCCCCCACGCTGGATCCGTCGCTGGTCAGAAGCACACATTGTGGTCAAGTATGAAAGCATAGAACATTTCCGCATGGGTTTCTAGGACAGCTTGATTGGTCATTCGAAAAAAAATAGAGAGGGTATAGTGTTTAGGAGTTAGGCTCTCCGCACTTGTGGACCTCTACCTCCAACTCTTAAAACGAATATTCTGTCTTGGTCAGCGAGATTCTCTACTATAAATCCGTTTTCCGCACTCGTCAACCTCTAAGTCCCATACTCTATACCAACTACCACCACGTGGGACCCATAACAAATATTTTTTAACCCACCGCCCCTCTCTCCCACGGGCCCTACAGCTCTCTTTCTCCCCCTCCCCCGACCCTTTCTCTCCCCCTCCCCGGAACCTTCCCGCACGACCACCCTCTCTCGTGTTCTCCGCCCTCCCCTCTCTCCCCGTCTCCCTTTCGGCTCCTCTCTCCCCGCCTCTCTCCCGATCGGCCAGAGCTCGCCCCTCCTTTCTTCCTCTGCTCGCGTGCTCCTCACCCATGCAACCGGTCGTGCCCTCCTCCTCCCCGCGCGGCGGCAAGGCTCGAGGCGGCGGCGGCCTCGAGGGCCTAGCGCGGCGAAGGCTGGCGGCCGTGGGCCTTCCCCAAACCCTGAGCACCGACGGCTGCTGGTCGAGCTCTGCCACGTCTGGGCTGCGAGGCGACAGAGATGGGCAGCGTGCTCGAGCCAACGGCGAGCAAGATCTTCGGCCCTCTCTCTCAAGGCCGAGCGGCGGCTCCAGAGCTGCGGTGGCAGCCGCCGCACGAGCGCACGCGCGGCAGCGTAGCTCACGTGTGGGCGGCGGAGCTCTGCTTCCTCTGTCGGCCATCGCTCCGGCCCTCCTTCCTCGACATCGGCCTCTCCTTCCTACTCCTTCTCCGGCGCGGGCGGTGGGATCTTGACGGCGGTGGAGCGCCGGATCGAGCTCGTGCTCCGACGACGGCGGAGTTCCTCCTCCTCCGACATGGCCCAGCGGCACGGCGGCCTCCTCCCACACCTCCTCCCTTCCCCTCTATGTCCCTGGTGGTTGCGCGCGCGAGCGCGGCCCCGCGCCAACGTGGCCTTTACCGGCCCTCTTTCTCTCTCTGTACGTCCCGTGCGAGCGTCGGACCTGGGAGGTACCGAGCCCCTCCCAGGTCGCCGCTGCAGCGCCAAAACCGGCATCCCGCACGGCATGCAGGTCGACGTGGCGGATCTCGTGCGGGATGCCGTTCTGAGCGCGGACAGCCTTAGGACGAGGCTGATGGGAGGACTGACAGCATCGCGTAGGATTTCCAATCTTTTTTTCCTTCCTTGCTGTTCCCCACCGGGGCGCTCAAATGCTCGACGAAGCGTCGTGCCGTCGTGAACTCGAGCACGGTGCTCTGCACCGGCTTGATCACTGTGGCGATAGACGTCAAGGAGTTGGCGCCTTTGATGCCCACGTGACAACGTTTGAGACGCTGGAACAGTCCGAACAAGGATGCTCAGGGTCCCGGCCGACCGAGACGAACACACAACTCGTCGTCGGAGTTGAAGGGTAGAATACACGTCCACTGACTCCCACTGGCGGAGCCACGTCGTGGCCGTCGGGTGCGACCGCACCCACAAAATTTTTACAATCTTTTATTAGATTTAAATTTTCACCATGCTTTGACTTGAATGTTCCGTACCCCTACTATTTCTCGCTAGCTTCGCCACTGCTGACTCCGAACGACAAGTTGAAGTTTCGTGAACGTAGGGAGGGCAGCAGTGAACGATGATGCCTGGAGGAGGGTCAATGGCGGGAATCGGATAAATTTACCCGTGGGCCTTCATGGGCCGTTCGGGAAGTCGCTGTTTAGGAACGTTGGCTTTAGTGTGATCAGTGAGTCTATAATGGGCTTACAAACCTTGATTCCTCTTCCTGGGCATTTCCAGTTTGGTGAATCAACATAGCTAGCGACCCATTTTTGCAGTTTGCTGTTTGCAAACACGTTGTCAGGTCTTAGCTTTATAGATCATCAATTCTTTAATCACGTAGTAGGTCGTTATACTAGCTAGCATGATTAAGTGCCTTCTTGCTCCCGTGATGATGGCAGCCGGCCGATCGATCGATGTCGGGGGAAGTGAAATATATACGGCAAGTATTACGAACTGTGGAGTGTGTGGAGGCACTGTCGTCATCAAGATATGTCCGTTCCCGCCACTGAGAAAGCAAGGAAAAGCTCCATGAGATAGATAGAGCCCTGAGTGCGCCGCCGCCCACTCCCTTTACGCATGCATACTTTTATTGACATGTTAAAAAAGAGCATGGGAACACACACGCCTCGATCCATCGCCATCTGAATCGCAATCCAGAACCTGTTCAAGAACAGGGGCCAAGAACGCAGGGAATGTAACGCAGCTGGTGGGTAGCGTTGGGACTTTCATGAGCAATAGTGCCCGTCAACATGCGCGCACAGTATTAGGGTGTCACCTCTGCTTTACCCTTTAAAAGAGAATATTCTGTTTTGGTCAGCGAGATTCTCTACTTTAAATCCGTTTCTCCTGCACTTTCAATCTTTACACTCAACCTCTACACCAACTACCAGTCAGTGGGGTCCACATATCAGATTTTTTTAACTTTTTCTCTCTCCCTCCCTAGCCACTCTCTCCTTCCTCGTTTTCTCCGTCGACCAGGCCTCCCCTCTCCTCGCCGCACCCTCCTCCTCCCTCCCCGCCGCGCCGATGCCCGTCCTCCCTCTCTGTCGTTCCGCGCCCTCCTCCTCCCTCCCCACCGCGCCTGATGCCCGTCCTCCTTCTCTGTCGTTCTGCGGCCTCCTCCTCCCTCCCCGCCGCGCCGGCGCAGGACTCCCTCTCCCTAGGCGGAGCAAGGTCCGCGCGCAACCTTGGGGCCGAGCTCCGCGGGCCGCCACCTCCCCCCTTCCCCAACTCCGGCGCCACCTTCTACCCCGGCGTGCGGCGGCTTGGATCGAGGAGCGGCACCGCCACCTCCTCTGCTACTCCGACCAGTGCGGCGTCCCCTCCTCTTCATCCTCTCCGGCCCAAATCGGCGGCGTTGAGCTTGAGCTTGAGCTCTCCTCTTCCCCAGCTTGAATCGAGCGCGTCGGATCTCCTCTGGCCTCCTCGAGCTTGCCCGCGTAGCCGTCCTTGCAGTAGAGGAGCTCGCGGGCGGCGGGGCGGCGCCGGAGTCGTCCTGGGATCCGTCGCCTCCGGGCGGCGGGCGGCATCTCCGCGCGCCGGCCGACAACGCCCGCCGCCGGAGTCCTCGTCCTCCTCTGCTGCTCGGGTCCAGTGTTGGCGGGCCCTCCACAGCGGTGGATCGACGAGCGCGAGGCGAGGTTGAGCTCCAGGCGACCCATGCGGCTCCTCTCCTCCGGCTTCCCCAGCCCCGGCCACCTTTTCCTCCTCTCCGGCTCGCCCCTCCTCTTCCTCTCCTCCGGCGCGTGTGAGCAGCGGCGGCTCAGGGTGGTTGGGATGGCGTGGGTGTGCGAGGGCCCCGCGCCGACGTGGTCTGTAGCGCTCGACCTCTGCAGCCTCTTGATTTGCAGGTCCGACGTCGGACCTGTCTGTTCCAGGTCGATGTACAGGTCCCCGCTGCAGCTAAAGAACTTGTAAACCGGACCTGTATGTCCCCGTAAAGGTTGGGATACAGGTCCCAGTGCAGACAGCCTTAGGCTATCTGCACTCGTCAACCTCTACACCAAACCTTTAAAAAGAATATTCTGTCCTGGTCAGCGAGATTCTCTACTTTAAATATATTTCTCCTGCACTCGTCGACCTTTACCCACAACCTCTATACCAACTACCAGCTATGGGGCCCACACCTTTTTCTTTTTTTCCCTCACCCTTCCCACCTTATCCGCCGGCCACCTCCCACCCTTCCTCTCCTTCTCTCCCGAACCTTCCCGCATGCGGCGCCGCACCCACTCCCCCCTTGCTCCCGCCGCCGCCCAATCCCTACAGCCCACCGCCGGCTCCACTCCTCTCCGGCGAGCGGTGCATCACTCCGCAGCGGAGCTCTCCTGTCTCCTCTCTCTCCCCCTGCGTGCGGTGGAGGGAGGGAAGGAGAGAGCGGCGCACGACGGCTCGGGTGAAGAGCGGCGGCAGTGGCCGGTCGGAGAGCAGCGGGGCCAGCGCCGCGTCGAGCTCGAGCTCGAGCCCTTGCCGCTCCTCCCCGTAGAGGCCGGCCAGCGACTCCTCTCCCACGGCGGCCGGATCTGGAGCCGCGGCGGGGCGGAGCTCGCGGCGCGGCGGACGGTGGGGCTCTGCCGCGGATCGAGCGCCGGGAGGACGAGCTCAAGCAGGAGGACCAAGCCGCGGTGGACTAGCTCGAGCGGGAGAAGCAGTGACGCCGGCGGCGCGGGGCAGCGGGCAGCCGAGCGGCGCTCTCCTCCCTCCCTCGCGCTCCTCCTCCTCGAGCTCCGGCCGCGGAGCTCTGGCTACAGCTCGCGCGACGGCTTGGCGACCTCGAGCTCGAGCCATGTAGCGGCGGCGGAGCTCTGGCTACAGCTCGCGCGGCGGCTTGGCGACCTCGAGCTCGAGCCATGGATGGCGGCGGAATCGAGGCGCGGCGAGGAGCTCGAGCCCCTCCGAGCGCGGAGAAGGCCGGTGGGTCGAGCTGGGCTGCGACCGGAGAAGCTCCAGGCCTCCAGCGGCCGGCCTCCTCCTCCTTCGGACCGACGGCGCGGCCTCCTCTTCCTCTCTCTCCCGGGTCGTTGGGGAAAGCGCGGGGTGGACCGACGTGGCGTTTACCGCTGCTCTTTCTCTCTCTGGGAGTACCGCGTCGGGGCCAGAAACTGGGCGTCCTGTTTCTTTTACCGTGAGCTGCTGCAGCTCTTTTTACTAGAAACTGGAACCGGAAAGTACCGTACCGTGTCGGTAGAGTACCAGTGCAGACAGCCTTAGAAGCTGAGCGGTGGAGCAACTGCGCCGGCCTGGACTCCTGGAGGGCGACGCTGCTGTCGCAGACACACTGACACAGCGTGCACGCAGAACGCTGTAGCAGTTGGAGCCGGGTCCTTCTCCAAGGTCAATTTCTGCTCCCCGGGCCGGTGATCACTCTCTCGCTCGCTACTAGGCTCCGAGATCTGCAGTTCTCAAGGCACTATGCAGGCGTGCATCAGCCAGCGAGTTCTTCAAACTTTGTAGTATCGATCAATAATATCCTTATCATTCACCAGTGTAAAGTCATCATGACCGACCGGCCGGGCCGGACCTTCCTTGTCGGCTTGCTTTGCTTCGCCTTGCTCTCTGCCTCCGCGCTGCTTGCCGCCGACACACAACACTGGTGACAGTTGACCAAACTCACGCTACCATTGGACGCGCACGCATTTTTCTTAACGACTTGTTCCTCCTCGATCGACTGCACTGCAGGCGCCTGCTTGCGCGCGTACTGTGAAGGTTCTCGAAGGGGAATATATCGAGTCCAATCATGCCTCAACCTCAAGGGCCCCGCGTATTATTGTGATCTACTCTACTCTAATATTAGTGAGTACTTACGGAAGTACTCCATCCGTCCACGATAGAATCCAATTCTCGCTTCTCGAGAAATTTTAGAATCTTAAATTTGACTAATTATAAATAAAAATATCAATATTTATAATATGAAATGTATACCATTAGATTCGTTACAAAGTATACTGAGTCATAATATGAATACAATTTTCTAAAAATTTGGTCAAACGTAAGCTACTTTAACTGACACGCAACCCATAGTTGCATCCTTTCTTGAACAGAGGGAGTACAGCTAGGTGGCTAGATATCGGTAGCTCGGATATTTTCTCCTCGCCATGGCGCGGCATGGCCTATACCGAAACCCTTGACGAGAAGTGCTGGCTGGCTGCAGGGAAGAGCAGAGGCAACGCTCGTTCTCGTCATGCCCCACACATATGGATGGACCCACCATATACACATCAGTTGCAGTCTTGCAGAGACGACACTTTGTCGTAATCGAGTCACTGTCAGGATGAGCTAGCACACTATCAAGGAATGCACATTTTTGCTGGAGACAGGCAGACAGCCTGGTTCTTGATCGCTGACCAAGAACAAGAACAACTAGCTAGAGAACGAACGAGACAGAAACTTCACAGGGAATGGATGGAACTCTGACGATAGGTAGCAGCAATATCCAAATCCACAGATAGGTCCGATACAGGGAAGGATTGCCCACTACTACCAAACTACTCTAGATATTAGGGTTCATGTATGTTTTTCCATAACCGATTACAAAGAGGCCGCAGCCTTTAATACAGCTAGTAGCAGGAGTAAAGATAAAAACGATGTCGACCGTTGGATGGAAGATAGACGACATCGGTGAAGCCGCTGAAACGTTTTAAGAGGTGCGCCGACTTTTGCCTCTCTCTCTCTTCAGTTGTTGGTCTTCCTGACAGAACATGTTACTACTTAAGCCCACATGTTACTACTTAAGCCCTGTTTAAATTCTTAAACTTTCCACGAATTTTTTGTTTAGAGAACCATATCAGTTCATTTCTTCTCTCTGCACAAGCGGCTCAATGAAAAGTTTCTACCTCTTTTATTTCCTCCATTTTAAACAGTCTCTTAAGATATCAAAGATCGTTCCGGGTAGCTGAAACCACGGCACACCGCCAGCCTGATCTTGGCGCGGCATGCATGATCTACTGGGCATACAGTCACGCACATATTGGCACTCATGCATGCATGCATGCAGCTGTTGACAAGACGACCGACCTTGCTGATCACCGAGACCGAGCTGATTCAGCTGAGCTAACCGATGATATGGAAGAATATTCTGAGGCCCATGTGCCAACAGTATATATACATCTATCTATATAATCTATTCGTAGATAGATAGATATATAGATAGATGCCCACGATCTTAGTTCTCTACGGGCCTGCGAGCACGCGTGCGTGCATGCACCTTCGTAGGGAGCCCCGTTGAAAACCACGCGCGACCGGCCGGTGGTTTTCAGGTTTCAGACACAAGACCGGCGGCCACTTGGTTTTGACATTGACATGGCATCTTGCAATCAAGAATTGTAGTACAGGACCAACTCATCCTCCACGCTGCTGGCTGCCAATTTGGCGTTTAAGAAACAGATGCGCCGCGCCCATCAATGCTTGCACATTTTTTGTCTGCTGTTGGTCAAAACAAATTTTGTTTCTTTTAATATTTATAGCTATAAGTGTAGCTTGTACAGCAAATAATGGTTGGCATTGCCCATTCTGGTTTCCGATCGACCATATGCAAAATGCGGCAGTGCAAAAATAAGACAAATAATGGACTAAAACGCGAGGATTTCTTATTTTTTGCAGTTGGTTGTGTCCTTTGCGCACAGGCAGATAAATTAGAGTGGATAGATAGTTTGTCTTTAGTTGAGTCCGCATACACAATGATACTGGCCTGATGGTTCGCGACTGTTATTGGGAGTGTTGTGGCTTTAGCATTGGCCACAAGAAACGGTAACCTTTGCATGCAAATTGCATTTAGTGGTAGATTGACAAACATCACACTACATCATCCATTCTCAAAAAAAAAAATTGAATTTGAATCCGCACGAACTAATAACCAGCTACTACCACCGTTGTGCCTTCAGTACATACTGTCGTCGTAGATATAGATAGATTAATTGATGGATTTGATTATTGATAAATTGTTTAATCAAAAAAATGGCTATGATTAGAGGAGCGTGGGGACGTGAGTTAGTGGAGGCGATTAAGAAACTATTTCCACTCCGGCACACCACCACTGCTCCATGGATTCGGCTAACCCGGGCGACCTCGCAGTTCTGTCAACGTCTAATCCAGAGCAACTAGGGTGCTCGACTACTTAACTCTATCCAGCTCTGCAATCCCACTCGTTTGTCGCGTACTAGCTAGTAGGCAGTAGCCCCGCTCGACCTTCCATACTAAACTAAGCTGCTTGTTTTTCTTTGAAGAAAAACTAATGAGCTCCTTGTTAATTCTGGGATCAGGGGTCTCAGAGTTCAGACTGATATACTCCTATGATCGTGAATGCACGGCGGTTCCTTTTCTCCGATCAGCGATCAGCCGATCACTAAAATGATTTACCACATAGGAGCAATACACAGTTATTACTTATTCTGTGTTTAATTTCTTTTTGTGAGGTGTCCACAAATGTGCATGCGCCAAGGTTACATTGCTGTTTAATTTCAACATGCAGCTGATGACTGATGCGTACAAGTGTCGATTCATCAGTTGTCATCCACTGGTATCATGCAGTCACCACTCACCAACCCCCTGCCAAAATATCTGCAGGAAAGGCTGCGGCAGATACGCAGCTTGTTCCTTTGGTTAACCGCGCCAGTAGACAACAGAGGCAGGATAAGATTAACTATGATCCTCGGCACTAATACTGTCAAAGGAGACGCTTTTAATTTACCTGCCGGCGCCGTATAGAAAACTTGGAATCAACTAACAATGATGCAGCCATGCAGTAGTTGCATATGCATGCATGGAGCTGAAATATTTTCGGAGGAATATTTGGACGATGAAAGTTGACGCTCGACAAGTACTAGCGCAAGAGGCAAACTGATACCCTGTGTGTTTGGAATTATCATTCCAGCCGAGCAGATTATTCTCGTCACAAAATACTATTGAACCAGCGCAAGGATTGCAGAGTATAAAGCAAACGGCCGGCGAAACTGCAAGCATGGAATGGATGATTAGCTTATTGAGAAAAAAAAAAGTGACAGGTTGAAGTAGAACCTTATCAGAGTCAAGCCCAGCAGACGGGTGGCTAGATCGTCAGTCGATATGCTCACGTCGGCTCCAATCAGCCACGCCACCACCGTGAGAGCGACCTCACCTGCAGGCCGATCCAGCTCCAGCTCCCCGGCGATCGCTTTACAGCTTCATGCGTTGCGTGCTGCGTGCCCTGCCCGCAGAGCTAGTGGCACGCAATCATGCGCCGGGGGATTAGCACCTGGCATCCAATTTTTTGGTACTTGTGGCCTTGTGGGAGTACCAGTGTAGCACAGTGAACAGGTCTAGAAAATTCTTTTGGGAATTTTCCGGATTTATCCGGGAACAGACTCTTTCCTATGAAATCCAGCAAAAACTCATGAGCTTTGACCAGAATCTCTCTCTGTTACCTAGTCATCCTCGAGATTTATTTGGAACTCGTGTGTTTTTTTATACGAAGTACGTACACTACGTAGGATTTGGGTTTGACACTCTCTGTCTTTTGACTGACTAATATGCAAGTCGAATAGTTTTCCTTTTGCTTTTTGAAAAGCAGCAATGCATCGGTCGATAGCGAGGAACATCGACCTAAACAAGCAACCAGGATGTTTCCTGGCTGTCTTGCCCACTTTTGTCGATAAATAGTCGCCTGCCACATCTGTGTACATTTGCTAAAGGTAAACCAGAGCCCGCAGGTGCAGGAATGCAAAGGAAAATCGTTGAAATTTCTGAACAAATTTGCAATCGCAATAATACACATTTTGCAAGAACGCAAAAATGTAGCTACACAATCAACAATCCCCTCTCTCTCTCTCTGTGTATCTACACAAACGTTGGTAGTATCCAAGTTCCAAACCAAAACTTCGGCTCAGTAGTAGTAAAATACAGTGTCCTACGTCAAAAAGATCGCGCCAAATCGCACCTACTACAAACCCGACGCCACCCGCAGCGACCAGACCCGCACCTCGCCGTCGAAGCTCGCGCTGCACACCCGCCACTCCTCCTCCTCGCCGGCGCCGCCACCGCGCTGCCGCTTCAGCGCGGGCATGGGCACAAGCGCCGCCGCGACCGACCTGACCGCGGCGCCGTGGCCCTCGATCACGGCGACGCACGCGTACCCCCTGCCGTCCGCGGCGCGCCGCCAGGCCCGCACCGACTGGTCAGCCGACCCGCTGACCACGAGCCCGCCGGCGGCGCACGCGACGGAGAGAACCGCCCTGCGGTGTCCCCGCAACGCCCCGATCGCTACCATGTGGCTGGCGCTGTCCTCCCGCTCCCACACCACCACGGACCGGTCGTTCCCGCCGGAGTAGAGCGCCTGCCCGCCGCACCCGACGGCGAGCGCGTTCACCGCCGCCGTGTGCCGCGACAGCGTGGCGACGAGGTGGTACGCCGGCCGGTGCTTCTTCCCACCGCCGGGCGCGCGCCGGGGCTTGTCCGCCGGCGCCCACACGCGGACGCGCTTGTCGGCGGAGGCCGTGTAGACGGTGCCGTCGGGGGACACGGCGACGGCGTTGACGGCGTCGTCGTGGGCCGGGAGCGACTGGAGGCAGCGGAGCGACGGGAGGGACCAGACTTTGAGGGTCTTGTCCCAGGAGACGGAGAAGAGGAGGCGGCCGTCGGCGGAGGCCGCGACGCCGGAGACGGCGTCGGCGTGCTCGATCCAGAGGCGGCGGTGGTGGCGCCGGACCGCCACGTGGTTGGACGGGACGGGGAACCGGCGGAGGCGGTCGGCGACCGTGGGGAGCGCGGCGGCGAGGCGGAGCGTGGCGGGGGAGCGCGAGGAGACGCGCCACAGACGCAGGCGCCCGTCCTGGTGCCCCGTCACGGCGGCGGCGGCGCCGTGGTGGTGGAGGTGCGCCGCGCACTTCACGGAGCCCGCGGCCGCGGCGGCGTCGGACGCCGCGTCGGAGGTGGAGGTGGCGTCGAGCGTGGACATGTCGTGGAACGATACGGACGCCGGCCGAGCCACGACGAGGCCGTGGAGGGAGTCGCCCACCGCGACAACGGCGGCCGATGACGCGGAGGAACCGGAGAGAGGAAGGAGCGTGGTGACGTGGACGAACGACGCGTCGAGGGTGGCGCTGGTTGCCGAGGAGAGGGAAGGGAGCGAAGGGAGGGACGTCGACGAGGACGCCTCCGACACGGCGGCGGCGGCGGCGGCGGCGGATGACGAGGTGGAGACGGTCGACGAGGAGGAGGACACCGCCGTGGCCAGCTTGCCGCTGCCGCCGTCGCCACCCTTGCTGCTGTTCCCGTCCCCGTCGCCGTCGGCGTGGGCGGTGGCCATGCAGAGCCGCGGGAGAAGCTGCATTCCAGAGGGCGACGGGTCACCACTCTGTCTGGTCGCTGGCACGGGCTGGACTGGAGAGACCTCGAGAGTAGAATGACACGGTCAGCTGGGAGGTCGACGGCAACGGGAGAGCCCGGCCTATTTGTACAAGGCGCGGGTTCCCCGGGCCGTGGCATCGGACGGCCAAGGGCGCGACAGCTCGTGTCTGAGGAGGGGTTGGACGGCACGGATCGGCCTGATGTGACCCGTCGGCACGCGCTCGGCCTTGTTGACAGGTCGGGACAAGGTGTCGGATGAGGCTGGGAGAGTGGAGCGGTGTCCGGCTGGCGACGGCGACGGCGAAGGCGCTGGCTGTGCGCGATTGGAGTCGCTGCCGTGTCAACTGGATGTGTGATACTGTGATGTGATGAACGGGTGTGTGCGCTTCCCGGAAGTCCCGATCAAGCTCACCCCAAATGCTGGCGCACTGTCGGGGTCGGGTACACAAGTTAACTTTCAGTCAGTTCGTATGAATTTTGGAGCGATTTCCTGTGCCGTGACAGCAAAATCCCTGAGAAATTGCGAAGATGAATGCCAAATTGCCAATAGCGGCTGATTTCAGTTTTCAGATGGCAGGCTGTTCGCACTGGTTACTCTCTCCTCTGTCCTCTAAAACAGAATATTCTGTCTAGTCATCAAGATTCCAACCTTTAAATCAACTTCTTCCGCACTCGTCATACTTTATATCTCACACTCTATACCAACTATATCATATTTTATTCAACCATCTCAACTACCATCTCCTCTCTTTCCTCCGCCTTTTCTATTTCTTTTTTCTCCTTCCTTCTCCGCCGCCCCTCTCTGGATCCTTCTCCATCCGGCCTCCAGCTCGAGCGCATGCCGACGGATCCATGGGCGTGGGAGGAGACAGAGCCCCCCCCCCCCCCCGACGGCAGCCTTCGCGCGCGTCTCCATCTTCTTCCTCCGCGCGAGCTCAGGCTTGGATCGAGGAGCTCCGCCTCCTCCGGATCTTGGGCGGCCAGGAGCAACGCGGTCGTCGAGCTCTGGCCTCCTTTGTTTTTTTTCGGGGTCGTCCTCATCTGCGGCGGCGATTGGAGCTCCGGCGCGGAGCAGGGGAGGCGCGTCTCCCTCGAGCTCGCGCCGCCGCAGGGCCTCCTCTCCATGGCGGGGCGGTGGTGGCGCAGGACCGGCACGACCTCGAGCTCTCCCCATGGCCAGCCCCAGCGCGTGCAGCGGCGCGCCCCTATCTCCCTTTTCGGCGCGTGTCACGGCTCCTCCGCTGCCCCTGCTCATCGGCCTCCAGCTCCGGCCTGCTCCCTGCTGTGACAGCCCAGAGCTTAATAGGATTGATAGAATACTCATATCAACAAGTTGCAACTTCTTTTCCGGAAGCTCATCTTGAAAGAACTCCAAAGTTAAGCGTGCTTGGCTTGGAGTAATTTCGGGATGGGTGACCGACCGGGAAGTCCTTCCCGGGTGCGCATGAGTGAGGACAAAGTGCGCAGAAAAGACATGTGTTGGTCTGTGAGGGCAGTCTTGAAGTCCTAGAGAGCTGCCAGGGTAAGCGAGCCCGGCCTCGGGGAGGCGGGACGTTACATTTGGTATCAGAGCCGACTCTCGCGGTTTCACGGGCGCATGGGGTCGCAGTTGCGCAGGCATGGTGCGCATGGCTGGCGTGAGCCCAGAGTGGTCACACAGCATGGCACATGCGCTGGCACTGGGCACATGGACGTGGCCGGAGGGGACGTTCCTGGCCTGGGGTTGATCGACGAGGGCGTCGATCTCCTAAGGGGGTGAGATTGTGACAGCCCAGAGCTTAATAGGATTGATAGAATACTCATATCAACAAGTTGCAACTTCTTTTCCGGAAGCTCATCTTGAAAGAACTCTAAAGTTAAGCGTGCTTGGCTTGGAGTAATTTCGGGATGGGTGACCGACCGGGAAGTCCTTCCCGGGTGCGCATGAGTGAGGACAAAGTGCGCAGAAAAGACATGTGTTGGTCTGTGAGGGCAGTCTTGAAGTCCTAGAGAGCTGCCAGGGTAAGCGAGCCCGGCCTCGAGGAGGCGGGACGTTACATTTGCGCTGCCCGCTGACCATCCCCAGCAGGCCAGCACCCTTCCTCTTGCTGAACGGTGGTTGTGTTCTGTAATTGATTTGGGAGAGTGAATAAATGAGGGGTTAATTTTTGGGTGTGCTCTGCAATTCGATTGGAGTGGATGAATCATAGATGGGAAAATGAGGCAAGCGATGCTGTGATTTGGGTCTTTCCTCTACATGCTCTCGACTGTACGTGATTGATGTTCTTTCCATTTCCTCTGTTTGCTTTGCTTGTGCGTCGACAGGGAGAGAAGAGCAGAGGAAGAGATGGGAGCATCTTGTTTTTTGCTTGGCCGGCGCCGTAGGCAGGCAGGCAGGCCTCTGCTTCGCCAGCGGGCGAGGTGGCGGAGATCGGCGGCGGCGGCGGCTGCTTCGCCGGCGGGGTCGAGGGGAGGTGCGCGGCGGTGGAGACCTCTAGCTCGGCCTCCGCTCCGCCTGCCATGGCCGGTGGACCAGGAGCAGAGGAGCGCCATGGCCGCGGCCGGCGCCAGATGCAGCGGCTTCAGCCCGCCCCGCCCCCGCCCTCTCCGCGGAGGAGCAGAGGCCCTGTGCCCGACGGCGGGCCTCCGCGCCGCCCTCCCCTCTCCTCTGGCAACCTCCGTCGCGCTCTCTCTCCGTCCGGTTGTTGGGAAGGGGCGCGGGTGCATGGGCCCCGCGCCGACGTGGCGTTTGCCGAGCTCTCTCTACGCCCGCTTGATTTGCCGTCTGCACATCCGAACGGGATGGTCCAGATCCTTTTACCGTCAACCGCTGCAGCAAAATAAACGGGAGGCGGCACGGTAAATGTGCCCCGTGGCATGTAGCGGGTGGGTTGGAGTACCCGGTGCAGACAGCCTCAATCGTGTTCCCAGTCAGCGGTGCGCGTCCCTCGTCTCACGCTGAAAATGGCGGAAGTTTGTAAAATCCTCGGCACTTGAAATGTGGCGCATTATTTCTAGCTTAGCTGGTAGTACTAGAAAGCTAGTTGCAATCGAAACGAATGCCCGGACATTTCTGCCGTGTGTTTCCCTTCTCTCTTCGGCAACACATCCTTGGGAGTGTTTTCTGAACTTTTGATGCGCATGTGGCACTACGGCCTCCTCTAATGGTTAGCTTTTAGCTAGCTCATATAATATTTTTTTCATATTTTAATAAAATAGAGAGGGGAGTTATCTCTTTATCAAGAGACAGTCTTATACACGTACTTCAAGACTATATGAGGATGATGTGTGGGGTCATTCATATTAAGAGCTATGTGCTAAGAGTTAGATCATTGGATGAGTTGACTCTTAAGAGTGCTTAAAGCTATGTACTATCTCTTACCATTGGAGGAGGCCTACTACCAGCGCCTATTCAGTTGTCATGGATGATTGTGGGGGATATAGTACCCGGGTACCTCACGAGCAAGCCTGGGAGCCCACCAAAAGGGGGCGGCCCAGCCCACCGTTCTGGGCCTGAAGACGTGCGGGACAAGTCGGCGCACGGAGGAAGGATCTGGAAGGAGAAGTCCTAGTTGGAATAGGAATTATTGTAAAAAGGAAAGGATTCTTAGAGATAGAATCGGATACAAATCGACTTGTAACCCTGCCCCCCGATATATAAGGCGGGCAGGGACCCCCTCCAAAAACATCTGAGCAACTACACCACAATCCAACTCACAATCTACGCAATACAACACCCCAAAACAGGACGTAGGGTATTACGTCGAGTCGACGGCCCGAACCTGTATAAACCCTTGTGTCTGTCCATCCTAACCATCTTGCTTACCGATCTTTGCGATCTTCCCTACATTATAAATCACTTCCGTGGGCTACCCCGTGGAAGACTGCCGGAGATAATATCACCGACAGTGGCGCGCCAGGTAGGGGATATCGCCGAGATCAATCTGGTAAGCTCGATGGATCGCGTCAAGATCTTGGACAGCTGCAACCTCCCGGACGTCGACGAAGTCGAGATCCAGTTCGGGGACGTCATCACCGCCGCCTTGGATACCCAAGCGGCATGAGCTACGGTCGCCACGGAGGTCTCCTCTCTGGCGCCGACTTCGGCCATTACGGCCCAATCCGGTCCGATCGCATCTGATCGTGCCGGATCTACCCCGCTGAGTCCATCGCAGAACGCGAGGCCAGACCAGTCGGGAACAGATCTACAATCACTCGGTTCTGATCCGACTCTTGAGAGTCGCGTCGCCGAATCATCGCAGAGCGTAAACGCTCAACCAACACGCGTCCAGAGCCCTGAGGTCATTGCTGTTCAGACCCCTGGCTTTTGCGCGCTTGCTCGGAAGCAAAAGATGAAGGACATCGTCCAGTCGGATGATTACTTCTCTGGGAGCGACTCCTACGGATTAGATCTACTGGGACCCTCAATCCTGGACGATCTGCCGGAAGGGTACACAGTGTCCGATGCCTCTACAGAGCCGGAACTACTAGGATCACTCGGAGAATTGACTCCGAGTAGTTTGGAGCGTTACACGCCCACATCCGACTTCTCCGAGTCCGAGGAAGACTACCTCGCGCAAGAGGGAGTCGGATCATACTGCTACATGGTGGCGCCAGCAACGCCAACCAATCCTGTCTCAGAAGATGAGGTCACTCCTGCTGAGGAGACGACCGAAGCCAGGAACCAGCGTCGAGGACGCAATGCCAGTCGGGCAACTCGCAGAGCCGCACGACCGCACGGAGCCGCCGCGTCAGGATCTGGCACTGCTCGACTCCAGGAGCCTCGCTCTGAAGATCATCGTCGCCAACGGGATCAACACGAGCGGAGGAGCGCCCGGAACTTGATGCGCGACGGCACGTTCGAGTTCAACGGACACGAGGTCTACGAGACACCGGTCCAGAACCTCGTTACTATCAACGAGGAAATCAATCGGCTGCCGCCTAACACTCCGGGCCTGGAAAAGGTAAGGGCTCTCGTGCAGGCCGCCTCCGTCCAGGTTCACCAGATGCAAGGCAGAACGACCACCGACGCTCCTGAACCCGGTTCATCTCGACACCGGGCCGGCGGCGGATCGGGTCGTGATGAAGACCTCCGCACCACGATCAACAGAGATCGAGATGCGAGGGACATCATCACCAACAGCACTGAAGAGCGCCATCGCGAGGAAATCCGACGGCGCCAAGAGTACGATCGGGATCATGGAAATCCCCGTCGTGACCCCAACAGGAGCGGCTACTCGTCAGAGTCAGACTACTCTGACCTCTCCGATAGCCCGAGGCGCGGTAACAATGGCGGTCGACGACGAGTGCTTCCACCACCCAGGCGACCGACTCCACCAAGAGATCGAACTCCACCGCGCAACAGAACCTACCGGCAGGACCGAACTCCACCCAGGACTCGGAATTATCGGAGGACCCGTTCCCCGCCCAGGGACCGGGATCGCAGGAGGGACAGCACACCCCCAAGAGCAGCTGACGGATCGGGTCCGAGCGATTCCCGCCCTAGAGGTCGGATCGGCGGATTCCAGTCGTTCACTGAGCGCTTGAGAAGCGTGACGTGGCCCAGAGGCTTCAAGCTGTCGGACATCGACAAGTACGACGGGAAATCTGACCCATCTCAATGGCTTCAGATCTATTACACCGCCGTACAAGCGGCCGGCGGCGACGAGGACGTGATGGCAAACTATCTTCCCATCATGCTCACCAAGGACTGCCGCAACTGGCTGGCAGGACTCCCGCAGGACGCCATCGACAACTGGGAGCAGCTTACCGAACTCTTCATCGGTAACTATCTCGGTACCTGGGAAAGGCCCGGGAGCAAGCGGCTCCTCGGTCAGATCAGGCAGCGCAAGAACGAGACCCTGCACGATTTCGTGCGCAGGTTCTCAGAAAAGCGCAACTCCATCACGGACGTTACGGATCAGGAGGTGATGTCAGCTTTCCAGCGCGGCATCTCCGATGGGAGACTGATCCATAAGTGGACTCGGAAGCCACCCGCGACTGTCAATGACATGTTCCGGGTCGCTAGCACGTGGGCGGACGCCGAGATCGCGGAAAGAGAACAGCTCAGCGAGATCAGAAGTCGCTGGGAAGAAGAGAACAAGACGACTCGCAAACGCGACCGCCGCGACGACGAAGACCGACACGACGACCATCGACGCAATGACAGCCAACCTCGCAAGAAGAAGAGCGAGGGAGACATGGTCGCCGCCCTGGACCGGTCCAGAGGCCGGGTAACTCCAGAGGACTTCCAGCGCATGCTCGACGAGCAATGCCCTTACCACAAACACAAGCACTCGGCGCGAGAGTGCTACGGGCTCAAGCGAGCCTTCACCGGGGGCAACAGAGGCCCCCCATACAGAAAGAGGAACGATGGTTCCCCGCGAGACGACAGGCGAAACGACGAACCCGGCGATGACTTTCAGGAAGCCGACCGAGTGGTCCGCATGATCTATGGCGGACCAGAGTTTGAGTCGAAGCGCCAGCAGAAGCTCACCCATCGCCAGGTCATGCACGCGAGGGAGCCACCGGTACCGGAGTACCTCAAGTGGTCGGAAGTTCCGATCACATTCACCCGGGAGGATCATCCAAACTTCATACCGAAGCCCGGGTCCCATGCCTTGGTGGTAGCCCCGACGATCCGCAACGTTCGGCTCACCAAGGTACTAGTCGACGGTGGCAGTGGCCTGAACATCCTCTTTGCTAACACATTGAAGGAGCTCGGCCTGACTACTCTCGACCTGAGTCCCCCCAATCCGCATTCTACGGTTTGATACCGGGAGAGGGGGCAGAACCACTCGGGCACATCACGCTGCCCGTCACCTTCGGAGACCGGAATAATTACCGGACCGAGCATATGCAGTTCACGGTGGCGAACTTTGAAACTGTATACCACGCCATCCTTGGGAGGCCGGCACTCGCCAAGTTCATGGCGATTCCTCACTACGTCTACTTGCAGGTCAAAATGCCAGGACCGAAAGGCGTAATCACCGTCTTGGGAGACGTCCGAGTCGCATACACATGCGAGCAGGAAACTCTCAACGCGGCAGCCGCCCTGGACATGTCGAAGCGCATGGAACAAGTACTGGCCGCATCACAGGAGGTGGACAAGGACGCCCTAGAGATCCCCACCAAGAAGCCAGCAAGAGAAGCCATCGCGCCTAGCAAGGAGATGGAGCTGAAGAGGATCTCTTTGGACCTGGACGACCCAAAGAAGACGGCCATCATCGGGGCAGAGTCAGACTCCACGGCAGGCCCTGCCCTGCTCTGCTTTCTCGACAGCTATCCAAGCTATTACCAGACAGGCCTGGAGCCTAACGATCAGATAAAGACCTCGTTCGTCGCATCGATCGGCGCTCCTTTGGCCTTCGGTTTGAAAAACGCCAGCGTGATCTACCAGAGGACAATCCAAGCGCGGATGGATCAATTGACTCTGGACACAGTAGAACGCCTACATCAATAAATCCGTGGAACATCGAGCACTTACAGCGTTTCTACGCCTAATCCAGTTATGTATTTATCTTTTTTATTTTTAAATTTATTTTTTCCGAGTGATTTTGGAGGGTAGTCACCCCCAGTTACGACTCGGCATGTTCGCAATGAGTTATCAATAAAGTTGATTTCATCTTTCATCTATTTCTACTACTCGCATTTCCTCTTTCGCGTCACGCACATAAAGTATGAGTGGAATAAACCTTAAATCGAGAGGGAAAGTACTCGCCAAGTCAAAGCTCTAAACGTACGACAAAGACTCTGCGGCATGAGACTGAGACCAACGAGGCTAATATACTCCGTAACAGGTCAACCACTCAGAAATTAAGGCTAGCGCAGAAAGAAAGGGAGTTGTAGACCAATAAAAACTTATATACAAAAGTGACAATTCAAACATTGTTCAAAAACAGTACTGGTTCGACCAAATACTACAAATACTTTATTTACATTGCAGGGTCACCAGCACCAGACGGGGCCGCTTCGTCCGAGTCATCAACAACGTCCTTGGACAGGACATTGGCGATGGGCTCGACTTCATGGAGCAGTCTGCCCACATCGTCTTCAGAGGTACCGGCAGCATACCCGCGGCCGAGTGGCTCCAGGTCTGACGCCGGGAACAGAGACTTCAGCACCGCCAGGACATGGCCACAGCTGGCCTGGCTGATGGAGCAGAGCTGCCGCCGGAAGTAGCGTGGGAGCGCCCGAACGCGGTCGAGGATGGAAGCTGAAGACGATGACGCCTCCGGCTCGATCTCCTCCGCCACCACTCGGATAGCATCCTCCAGCGCTATTTTCTCAGTGCGCAGCGCCTCAGCCTCACCTTGCAGCCGGGCCACCTTGGCAGTGAGCTCTGCGAATTGGGACATAGTCCGATATCGATAATCTAAAGAAGGTTAGATCTGAATAATATTTTCACGTCTGACAGAAAAACAAATAAGGAAGAACATACCTCTGAGCTCGTGCACGGCCTGGGCCTCGTTGAGCTTAGCCTGCTCTACCTCCCCGCATAAATCGCGGGTGGTACGCTGGGCTTCCTCCAACTCAGCCTGGCGCTCGACCGCAGCAGCCTCGAGCTCAGCCACTCGGGCCACCAAAGAGTCGGCCTTAGCAACTGCAGAAGATAATTCTTGAATAACCAAGGTTTTAGCCTCGGCATCAGCAGCTAAGTTCTGCAAAAACAAGTCAGATGACAATATGAATCAATATACCACTCGGTATTCGATATCAACAAGATAAGTAGCTCGGGAAGTACCTTGGCTATGTGACCCATGCGACGATGGAGTGACAGGAACTCCTCCAGAGGAGTCAGGGGAGCACCACCACTCAGAACGCCGACCGCCGCAGAAGCAACCTCGACCGCCGCAGTCTGGGGCTCCTCCACTGCTGCAGTCGGTTCAACCGCAGGAGCATGCTGGGGGCTGCCTTGAGGAACTGGCGGAGGGGTCGGCGACGCTGGTGCAGGACTCGGCGGTGGCGGGGTTGGCTCCCGCTGCGACTCGGGTAGCGGACCCACAGGCTGATCGCTGAGAAGATCAGCCGAGTGGATCGGCACCTCTGGAGTTTGGATTGTTGGGGCTTCGATCTCAACCGCCGACTGAGGCGGAGGACCCGAGAAGGGGACCTCAGACGGCGTGCTACAGGATAAAGGATATATGGATCACTAACAAAAAGGCATAAAGGAAATCAAGAGATGATAAGAATACTTACAGAGTAGAAATGCGCATTCTCAGGCGCTTTCCTCTCCGAGTAGGGGAAGGGAGGTCCCTCGGACTTGCAGCACTCAGAGGCATTACTGCAAGGAGAGACTGCTCCGAGCTCGTGATTGGCGGATGGAGTGACGACTCGGCGATGCCAGCTTCATCTTTCTCCGAGTCAGACGACTCAGAGACAAGGAGTTGCCGGCGGCTGGGCGCATCCCTGAACACGATCCCGGTGGAGATCTTCCGCTTCTTCAGAGCAGGAGCAGCCTTCCCACCACTCGGAGATTGCACGTCGGGAGAAGGAGAGGATGACAGAGTGATATCCGAGTCGCGCAAATCACTCTCACTTTTCCCGACTGCTTCTTCAGATCCAACGGCCCTGCGTCGACGAGGCTGATCCACTCCCTTTGGCATCTCAGGCAAAGGAGGGAGGGATACAAAGGCAACTCGACCCTGCAAAAATTGGGTTTAGTTCTGAAATTACACCCAATGGGTGGAATTGAAAATAAAAACAACAACAGACTGACTAAATACCTCAGGACGTGGATTTCCCAAGTTGAACGCCGGAGGACAGTCAGTGGTCCTCAGGGACGTTCCAGGTGCGAAGAATTTGCCAAGCCGAGCGGCGGCTTGGACTTTGTCGACGCGCTCGGGGGCTTCGCGCGTGTTGTCCCCCTCGGCGTAATACTCATACGCCGGGTGAGCCCGCTGCTTGAGTGGCTGGACCCGGCGCAGAACGAAGTTGGCTGCCACACCGACGGCAGACAGCCCATTGTCCTTCAACTGGGAAATAAGACCCAGGAGCTCCCGAACCTGATCCATTTCACTCTCCTTGGGAAGAGCGGTCCAGGATTGGGAGGGAACAGGACGAGAATCAATTTCTGGAGAGATGGCAGGCGAGTGGTTTCCTACGTAAAACCACTCGGACTGCCACCCCTTATTGGAGGTAAGGAAAGGGATATCAAAATACTCCCGAGTTCGACCCTCGCGGAGTTGGAGTCCGGCGCCCCCGACTACTTGTGGGCAGTCGGTTCGGGGATAAGGCTTAAGGAGAAAAAGATGAATGAAAAGATTGAAGTGAGGCTCTATCCCAAGATAGGCCTCACAGAGGTTGATGAAGATGGCGATGTGAAGGATGGAGTTGGGATTCAATGCGCAGAGGCAGATCCCATAGTAATGCAGCAGCCCGCGGAGGAAAGAATGCGCGGGCACGCCGAAACCACGGAGAAAGAAAGATTCGAACACCACCAAAGTCAGAAGAGTTTGGGGTGGGGAAAGACTCACCGGCGGCGGCGCGCCACTCGGCGGTTTGCTGGTCGGGGAGGACGCCGTCGACGACGTGCTGCTCGAGGCGCTTGGTGGTGGTGATGGACTCCCTCCACTCGGCGGCGCGATCTACGGCGACCTCGGCGGTGGCCTTGCCCTTGGACGACCGGGCCCTTGCCGGCGACTTCTCCTTCCGCTTCGAGGCTTCCTTCCTCTTGGGCGCCATGGCAGCGAGCGGTGCTGGAGAGCGAGGAAGAAGGTTGCGGGAGCAGATCTAGGGTTTTGCTCTGGCGCAAAGGGAACTGGAGCGTCGGGGAAGGCAAATGGCAAGTAAAGGAAGAAGAATGCGGCGGGGATGGCTTATAAAGGAATAAACCGTTCCTCCCGCGCGCGGCGCGGCGCTTGTCTCGGGAACTCAACCGACGCAGGCACGTCCCGTCGCTTTGAATTCAAAGATGCGGCAGGGAATCGCGATATCTCGCGATATCTCGCCTTCCGTAAAGCGACCGTTAGGGACGCAACGGACTTTTAGGAATAATGGGCCTAAATGGGCTGAAATATAGCACGACCTTTCGGTTCTGTTACGATAATAAATTTGTGGGTTCCTGAGCTAGGGTTCAGGGGCAGAAACCACTCGGTCGTGAGGCTAAAATTAGTCGACGACCAGACTCGATTTTGCAATTAATATTGCGACCTCGCAACTGATTTTTACGTAAGGCATGCGATACTATCGCTAAATTGACTCAGAAATCTGGGTCAAATGCTGACAAGTATAAATCTTGTGAGAAGATGGCTTACCATATGGTCAAGCTGAGTCGTGGGACACGACTCGGGAGTCATGCCGAGTTCAAAGAACTTGAGGACAAAATCCTTATAAAGGGGAAACAAAAAAGCCCCTGAAGGAAAAGATTATCTAAAATCCATGTCCAGAGGCATGGGGGCTGAAAAAATCAGTCGGAATTCATGGCTTTCAGAGTCTTGACACGATCATGCTGAGTCGTAACAAGACTCGGGGGCTACACCCAATGGGTGCACCTGGAGGTGCACACCATTGATGGATCAAGTTCAAAAAGAGATTCATAATATTTATTTTTGACCCTCGACCAGAATATTCTATTCTACTCAAGGCTCGGGGGCTACACCCAATGGGTGCACCTGGAGGTGCACACCATTGAAGATCAAGATACAGATGTGTAAAAATTGAAGACCTTTGGCCAATTTCATGCTAAAATTGCCCAAAGCCCGGGGGCTAAGTGTATTCACTTCGCTGTCGCGTCGTGAAGAAGAGCACTCCTTCCCCTCATTTTGACTGTAATTGAAGAATTGTTTTCAGGAACGTCTGAGAAACCACTCGGATCTTCTTCGAAACCACTTGGATCTTCTTCGAAACCACTCGGATGAGATCTTAGACAACTTGGAGCACTCAAATCATGCAAGAAAAGATGGAACAATTACAGCCAACGATCGGCCAAGAAGTGCTCGGGGGCTACTGTGGGGGATATAGTACCCGGGTACCTCACGAGCAAGCCTGCGAGCCCACCAAAAGGGGGCGGCCCAGCCCACCGTTCTGGACCTGAAGACGTGCGGGACAAGTCGGCGCACGGAGGAAGGATCTGGAAGGAGAAGTCCTAGTTGGAATAGGAATTATTGTAAAAAAGGAAAGGATTCTTAGAGATAGGATCGGATACAAACCGACTTGTAACCCTGCCCCCCGATATATAAGGCGGGCAGGGACCCCCTCCAAAAACATCTGAGCAACTACACCACAATCCAACTCACAATCTACGCAATACAACACCCCAAAACAGGACGTAGGGTATTACGTCGAGTCGACGGCCCGAACCTGTATAAACCCTTGTGTCTGTCCATCCTAACCATCTTGCTTCCGATCTTTGCGATCTTCCCTACATTATAAATCACTTCCGTGGGCTACCCCGTGGAAGACTGCCGGAGATAATATCACCGACAATGATGAAATTAATCAATGATGACCACTCAACTATAGTGCTTTCACATGGTATTATAACAGCATTCAGGTACTAACAAGTAGGTTCTGTCGTAGCGCGAAACTAAAAAATAGCTGGTGCTCGACCGAAAAGCAGTATTCTGATCCAGCATGTTTCAGAGAAAAAAGCTTCAGATTTGGAGAAGGAATAAAATCTAGCAAAGCGACACTACCCAAAATGGTGGGGGGTGAAAGACAAAACTCCCTCGAAAAAAGAACAAATTTCAGCACAAATCCTTGCGTTTACGATGCAAAAAAGACAAGATTGTAGCGTAGTGGCACACTGGCACTACATCGTGCTGCAAAAGCTAGAGCTCTCAACGAGAAGAGAACAAGCATTACGACAGCCAATTCAGCTGTTTCAGATAGAGAGCTGGGAGAGTTTTTTTTTTATTTTAATCATTTTTAATCTAATATTTTAATAATAACCTGTCCCAAACTAAATTTCCAAGAAGTAGCCCTTTTGGTCGCGGCTAACAAATTGGAGCGACTAATACTTCAGTCGCTCCAAAGCATGTGGCGCGACTAACCATCCACGCTGGCACTCGGCCGCCAGCTTGGTCGCGTGGGCGCTGACGTGGTTGGGCTGAGTCGCGCCACATGCTTCGGCGCGACTATAGCCGCGCCAAAGAATTTGGCGCGATTAAGTCTAATACAGAGCCACCGCGCGCCCGACCCCTTCTTCCCTCCAGTCTTATTCTTTCCGAGACCGAAGTCGAGGTGAAGCTCCCCCATGGCGACCGCCCCTCCCCCCATCTAGATCCGCCCGTGTGTCGCTCGATTCGTGTGGGGAATCAGTGGGATTTGCTCAAGCAAGGTATCTCCTCCACTTAACCCAAGTCTTTGCACTCGATTTGAGTTGGAATGGTGAATCAATGTTTTCTTTGCATTTGAGTTGGCTAGGGTTTGGGTTGGAATGGTGAATCTAGTACGAAATCTATATGATTAGTGATGGGTTGTGCCTCAATATGTCGATGTTAACGAACTTTTCTCGTCTAGAATGAGTTGCATGTAACGATTTGGTCATTATTTCTTCGGTTAGATTTTTGTTGCCTATGTATGAGTAGAAAATTATTTTGAAAATGTTTAACTATAGAAAATATTTGTTAGATTGATTCAGAGAAATCATTTCGTGGTTGCATCATTGTAGATGGACCGTATAGTTCGTTTCTTCTCCGGTGGCACGGTTAATGAAAGTGGAGAATTTACAAGTATGAGGGAAGATGTGGCAATATTTGGTAGTCCACCTTCATATGAGGATTTAATTGCTCGTGTGAATCAGATGTTCAAAGTTGGACATGAGCAAGAGGAGTTAACCCTTCGTGCTAGGTTTGATGCCGGTGACAAAAGAGCACACTATGTGTTGATGCCAATTAGAAAGGAAGATGATTGGTTAATTTACAAAGAGTTGGTGCAGGGTTCTCAAGTTCGTTGTTGTGAGGTCTTTGTGGATGTATGTGGGCGTGGTGTTGATATTGATAACCTAGATGAATACGGAGATGATAACCCCATAGAGCATTTAACTCAAGAAGAAATTCATGGTTGCAATGAAGATGAAGATGGGGAGGATGATGATCTCGGTGACGATGGTGTCGAAGTTGAAGATGAGGAAGCTAGTGGAGATGAAGGTGACTTTGATACTTGTAGAGTAGCTAACAACTTTGATGATGACACCTTTGAGAATGAGGAGGTAGACGATGATGACATGTCAGAAAGCTCAGATGAAGACCCTTTTGACGATTGTGCAAGAACGGAGGAGGTTGTTGAAGAAAGGGTTGAGGTTGAGGAGACGGGTAGGCAAGATATGTCCACTCTTTCAGGCTTTCGTTTGACACCACTAACTCCAGCTGAGTTGAGACAGTTGGAAGCTGTTCATGTCCATGTCCCCGCGGTTCCAATATTCCATTCAATTCCGAGCAAAGCCTACTGTGATTCTGGTTTGCGCCTTGGGTACATAGAGCCTGATAGTTCTGAAGAGTTGATCGCAAAAGGCATGATCTTTGAAAGCATTGAAGAGCTCAAGTTCTTTTTAAGGGATTATTCAGTCCGGCACCATCGTCCTTATGACGTGGTGCATTCATCAGTCAAGTTGAGGTATACTGTCCGTTGCCAACAGGGGTGTGACTGGAAGGTATGGGCTCGGCCTGTCCCCGATGATAGAAAGAAATGGAGGATCACTAAAGTAAAGCAACCTCACACGTGTGGCACTTTGTGTGTATCGCAAGTGCACTCTCAGTGCACGGCCCGGTATTTGAGGAAACGGATTGCTTCTATGGTTTATGCTGACCCAGAAGTATCCATAGCCGCTATCATTGAAGCTGTACATGGATTTACAAACTACAAGATGAAATATGGCAAGGTGTGGCGAGCTAAGCAACACGCAATAGCCATGTTGTGGGGTGACTGGACAGCTGCCTACGGAAGGGTTCCACGTATATTACAAGCAATATCACACTTTAACCCTGGCACAAAGTGGTGCATCCATAGCACAAAGGAGGAGAACATAGATGGTGTATTGAACCCCGTACTGGAGCGTGTATATTGGTGCTTTCCACAGTGTGTGGAGGCATTCAAGCATTGCAAACCGGTGATAAGCGTTGATGGGACATTCCTAACTGGAAAGTATAAGGGTGCTTTGTTGATTGCCACTGGCATGGACGGTGAGGACCGTTTAATTCCCCTTGCATTTTCTTTGGTGGAGGGGGAGAACAACGACAGCTGGTCTTGGTTCATGTACTTGGTCCGTAGGGATGTGATTGGACGTGATCGTAGAGTTTGCATAATATCTGACCGGCACCAAGGTATCCTAAATGCAGTTGATGAGTACATGGAAGGTTATCAACCTATTGTGCATCGTTGGTGCATGCGACACTTTGCTGCCAACATTTGGCGTAGACAGAATAGCAAGAAAGTGATAAAACAACTGAAATTGTTGTGCGCTTCAAAGGCGGAGACAACATTTGACATTAGGCTGACTAAGCTCAAATTAATGATGAATGAAGATGCCACCGAGTGGTTGGAAGAGCAGATGGTTAACAAGAGCAAGTGGGCCGCTGCCTTTGACGATGGATCAAGGTACGGAGTAAACAACACCAATATATCAGAAGTGTTAAACAAAGTCTTGAAAGGCATTCGTGCTATGCCTGTGTCTGCCATTATTGAGTTCACCTTTTGCAAGGTTAATTCATACTTTGTACATCGATGGATGAAAGCAAATGATCAGATAGCTAAGAGGCCTAACCAGTTGTTGTGGGGAAAAGGTGCAAGACTTCACCTAAACAAGCATGGAAACAAAGCTGCGAGTATGTCTGCTGAGTTGTTTGATCCAACGTCTTATAGTCGCGCCACGCTTCATGGCGCGACTAACTGTTGAGTCGCGCCAAGTACTACTTCCACCCAGTAATGAATGACGGTCAAGTGGTGCGTAAGGACCGGTGGCGCGACTGCTTCTATAGTCGCGCCACGCTTCATGGCGCGACTAACTGTTGAGTCGCGCCAAGTGCTACTTCCACCCAGTAATGAATGACGTTCAAGTGGTGCGTAAGGACCGGTGGCGCGACTAACCCACGATATGCAACAACGACTAGCACATTATAAATTCGATAAATAGACCACAAGCAACAACTCATTTCTTACGTAGTCCATCACATATTTCGATGAAACATAAAATGTTTACGACATACAATAGTGCAGCAAATAGCATAAATTCGATTACATAATATAGCACAATAAGCAAAAGCTACATAGTCCTACGAGAACACAAAGTACATTCCATTACAATCAACCAGATCTTGGGGTGGGGTTTGGGGTGTAAGGCTTTTTCTTCCGACGCGGCCGGCCTGGTTCAGTAGGGAGGACATTGCCGCTCACCCTCACGTCAGTGTGATCACGGTGCTTCCGTGCATGAGGTTTCTTTGGAGTACCTTGGGTGGACTGTGTAGGACGAGGAGCATCAGGCATTTGTGATGACCCAATGACATCTGCATCGTAGCTTGGATCATTTTCCTCTGAATCGATGCTTTCATTACTTTCCTCCTCGTCAACATCGGAGTCATGTACGGCGGCTTCCTTTCCCCTCGAGGATCCGGAAAGAGCACGTGAAGCCCCACGCGAAGCCCCACTGGTCCGTGGAGAACCAATAGAAATGTCGCGCCCTGGACGTCCACCTAAACATGTCCGTAACTCGACGAGTTAGGATATGTAAGACATCAAATAATCTTAAACAAAATTGAGAGAAATGTAGAGAATGCTTACCAGGACTTCTGCTCCTAGAAGCTGATCTTGCAACATTCGTCTCTCTAGAGGACCGTGAACGTGCAGCAGATATTGAACCACCACCACCACCACCACCGTCACCGCCAACAAAGGCCTCGTCGGGAGCAGCCATGCAATTCATTTTGCGGGCCATCCTACGAGCCCCTCGACGGACCCTCTGCAACAAAGATCAAAGTAAAAAAATGTAAACTAAACATATGACGAATTTTAAAATTTATGGACACCACAATATAGTCAATACCTCTATGAATCCCCTAAGCGCGGACGACTCTCCCTGTGACCCATATGGCACACCTAAAGCCTGTCCAGCCTCATTTGCTATGCGACTAAGCTGCTGGCCCTATAAGTTCAAATGGGAAAACATTGTAAAGTGGTTGGACGATGCATGGAGATATATGGTTAAGGTACACATTTTTCTTACTAAATAGTCTTCAATGGGTCCTCGCTGCGGCTGTGTACCACCCCGTGTAAGGTCATCGTACGCGTCACTATCTTCAGATTCGGAGGGCAAGTCCTCGATGTGGCGTGGGTCCATGGCCACCTTGAGCTTCAGCCTGCTGTTACGCTTCAACCATTGCAAGTAGTCTTCTCTATAAGAACGCTCGCGGTGAATGGCACCCCCGTGCACAATGAATCCGTGGCGGTTGTTCCATTGGTTTATGTAAGCCACGTGCTTCTGCTCCCAATTCTTCGACCCCCGCTGTGATCGGCGGTCAATGCTGCATCAAGTTCAAGCCCCTTTCATATTGAACATAATCACACTACAAAAGCTGAATGAGAAAGGTGGACACAAGTTCAAGGTACGTACTTGTGAAGCTCCTGACTTGTAGACACATGCTCTACTGGGCAAGCCTGAAGGTAGCCAAATTGGCGCATCACACGACACGGTAGGTGGTACTCGACCAAGAAGAAGCAAATAAGTGGCAAATTTGCACGCCATAATTCACTGTGCTCCGTGCACACAGGGCTCAGCTCCATCTCATCAATCTCATCCCTCCGATACGGTGTCCAAGTCACCTATCACATACAATCACAATTTATGAGGCTCAAACTTTTTATAGTACACAATCAGATAAAAATTTACTGTTTTCTGATTTCTAGAACAGCCAGCCAAAAAGATTCATACGCAACTAATTACTTGTCAAAATTGAGCTCAAATTGTGATATGACATGCATAACATGTGGTTAAACCAGATCCTCACATATGAGGCTGAAACTTTTGATATTGCACAATCAGCCAAAAATTAACAAATCAACTTACATGTGATTTTTCGAACAGGCATAACAAAGTTACAAACAAATTTTGAAATGACAGGCATACAAAGATTCAACTTGTGCAAGAACTAAGTTTCAAACTAAAAACAATGATCAGCATACATCACTAGAAAGCTAGCAATTTTAAATGGAGCAGAAAACATGATGTATTCACAATTTACTCACATGGCTATCCAACAAACAGTCCAACTCATTGCTATAATCGATGTACCGCCGCATTGGGTTCCCATAAACATTTAGAATATTTTTCCAAAGGAAAGCGACAGTCGGTAAAGAGCCCTCATCATTGAATCCCCAATCCTGCACAGCAATACAGATTCATTTCAAAATATTACCTACATGGCTTTCTATCCAAACATATAACATCAAACAAAACAAGTACATGTAACTTACGCCAGGTGGTCCACGGTCTGGCCGCCCAACCGGTATACGCTCCCACATCCAAACCTGAAGCAAGTAACAGCATCCGCCGAGGCTTGAGGAGTCACCAGTGCGCCGGCAAGCTTCACACATTTGACGATACAACCAAGCTAGTGTAGCTGAACCCCAACTGTATGCAGCCACAACCTCCCACTGCTGGCTTAGGATATCCAACCACATCCAAGACAATGTGTTTCCACTCCCATCCGGAAACAAAAAACCTCCAACCAAATGCCACAGCCACGCACGAGCATGCCTCTGAATAACACCATCTGCGGCGCCAGGAGGTGGTGGATGGCCGAAGTGCTGGGATATCCAACCAAAGCTGACTCCGGTAGTCTTCCTATCCTTTGTACCTTCAGGCGGGTCCGGTGGACGAACTCCCAACAGCAACCCAACTCTATCTCGCCAACCAGCAGGGGAGATGTTCCCCGTGACCGCACGTCCGTCTATAGGCAGACCCAATATCATTGCAACATCTTCAAGTGTCACAGTCATCTCACCGGCGGGGAGGTGGAAGCTGTGAGTCTCCGGCCTCCAGCGATCCACCAGAGCTGTCAGCGCAGCACCATCCATCATTGGAAGCCTCCCTTGCACAAGCCTTGCCAAAGGAAGGAACCCCGACCGCCGAATGAACTCGGTGTACCTATCATCCCACACCAACGGGCTGTGTGTACAGGGGACGAAGAGGCCTCAAGATCTGCAAAGACCAAACATGAAATGCAAAATATGTTAGCTACATTACTATAACATGAACCGAATTAAAAGGTTACTTCAAACTTTAACACCTGTGTGCGTTCCTCCAGAATCTTCCCGCGGTGCCCATCATCGTAAAAAGTCTCAAGCAAGGGGTATTGCGGGTTGACCGCCATTTTCCTAAAAATTACACAAAGTAATGCACGGCGTAAATTAAAATATAAATGAATTATCTACAGCAAACTATATTTCTAAGAACAAAATTCCACATTATCTCAGATCTTTGCTACTGATACATGGCAAACAAATTATATACGTTGTACAGTAAATAAACTAACATGATATACAATGGGAAATTTGTATATACAATAAGGTACACATGTTTTTCGCGCTATAAACATCCCACATTGTCTCAACTACACCAACACCACAACATAGTACAAACGATTCCTACATACCAATCAATATTCATACTCATATACAACATCAATATCTACATGCCAATAGCACAACGAAATCCGTCCATGCAAGACAATCCATACGATAGGAAGGCGTCACCAACGATACAATCCACGATCTAACACAAGTAACCGTGGCCGTTTCGTACTAATTTTACCATGGGAACTCAATACTAACCCTAACCCTAGCACCTCCACACGGCCAAACCAATTGCAAAAAAACAGATCCAAGTGGATAGGATGGAGGAGTTACCTTCCTGGAGCAAAATCCACGGATCCCCCCCTTGATTTGGTGGACAAACGGTCCGATCTAAAGGGGGGGCGGCGCGGTCGCCATGGGCGCGGTCGCCCTCAGCTTCGGTCTGGAGAAAGAAAGAAAGGGAGGAGGAAGAAGGAGAGGGGCGCGCGGCGGCCCTGTGAAGGGTTTAGTCGCGCCAAACACATTGGAGCGACTAATAGCTCAGTCGCTCCAAAGCATGTGGCGCGACTAAATCCACCACGTCACCTTCCGAGCGCCCACGCCGCCAGCGTGGATGGTTAGTCGCGCCACATGCTTTGGAGCGACTGAAGTATTAGTCGCTCCAATTTGTTAGCCGCGACCAAAAGAGCTACTTCTTGGAAATTTAGTTTGGGACAGGTTATTATTAAAATATTAGATTAAAAAGGATTAAAATAAAAAAAAAACTCGAGCTGGGACGTGTGTGCCACCAAACAACAGTGACACACGGTACTTTGCGTTCCAGAAAGGCTTTGTTTGATCCAATCCCAGCACGTTCTGCCCCGCATAAAGCAGGTGATTAGGGAAAAGATTATGCTTCCACATGTAATGGACAGAAAGCTAATGGCCGGGACAAATCTCAGCTAAAATATGTTGTGTGGTGATTGGAGTAGTGAATGTGACGGAACTATTTTTTTTTTTAAAGGTTCTCTTTACGGGCACGCAGATGAGGATCATGTCCCAATCCCTGCGTGCTCCCCAACTGCTAGACTATCGGAGTGCTTCACTTTACGGGGGAAAAAAATACTAGTATCAGGTTTTGAACAGCCTCCTGGTCCCCTGCCAGCGCCGTAGCCGCCCTAGAATACGATTCTATGTTAGGTCTAGTGGTAGCTTATGAAGTCAGCTCGGATCTCAAAATGTTCGGCGATTTTTGCATAGAAATTGGTCAACTTGTGGTGCAAGCAGGAATGGCGCAGCGAGGGTGCAAAGAATATCATGGCGTCGTCGTTTGAGTGGAGAAGCGGCGAAGAATATTTGTTCTCTCCCTCCGGCGTCATACTTCCACTGTCATTCTGTCAACTTTTCATTAGTCCTCCTTGATCGTAGCATGGAGTGTTGGGATGCATCGAAAATTTTGGGATTTAGCTACAAAAAACAAATATGAGAGGAAATAGACTAAAACTTGAGAAGTTTTTGAATTTTGATGGAAATTCAAAATTCCATACACCTGCCAATATTAGGTGTGTTGAGATTGTGAAAAAGGAGAATAAACCGATATTTTCATGAAAAATTACGTTTTATTGAATCTAAACACGGCCATGCGGACATCGGTGTCAGGCTACACCTGCAGATACAGATCGGATGGATCGATCGTTCTATAGGAGTAGTCTTTAATTCGCCTGAAAACGGTCGTAACGAAGACGACGGGAGGGTGAAAATTTTTTAGGATGTCACATCAAAAGAAATTTACCATTTAGGAGTAGTAAATCGTGGATTAAGTAGGCTCGTTAGACTCGTCTCGCGACATACACTCCATCCATGTAATAGATTATTTTTTCGTCTACATTTAGTACTTCAAACAATGTAAGATTCTTTTTGACGTGATGGGTGGAAAAAATTTACAGGCCCATCTAAACACGGCCATGAACATTTCTTGCATCAGCTTGCATCAGCGTGACGTGGCCGCCCCGCGATAGATGCTGCCCTGGCGCAGAGGTAGATCGAGAAGCACGCAGACCTGTAAAAGCCCCGGCTGATGATGATGCTTCGATTCCAAGCACTGTTGCTGCTTGCACTGCGTTCCTGAAGTCTTCAGTACCAGCGCAAAAGCACCACGGTTAGGCGGTCCACACTCCACAGAGCAAAGCTGACGAGCAGAAGGCGATCCATTATCCACCCAACATACAGTAATTGGTTGCATTGGGTGTTTTGTGCAGCAAGTCAATGGCCCCGTACGGAGGTTTCGAGCACGATTTGGATGTGATTGTGAACAAATTGCCAAAATAATTGCCGCGACACCAACATGTACGAATCGTGAATCGCCCGAATAAAATGCTCCAAAATAATATTGTGGCCTTCTCGTACGGTCTATAGGCAATGGTGGCTATCGGTATCATTGCGCTGGCCTTGCTGGGTGCGGTTTGGTGTGCCTTCGGCAGCGTTCACCCAGGTGGCGAGCGCGCAGGCACAGCAGTAGGTCAAGGACTGCAATCGAGTACGAGTAGGGAGGGGCCTGATCAAGCCTTTGTGTGCAGTCAACAACCGGCACATGTGCGCGCTTGTAGTGTTGTGCTCAGGTAGGCCACAGCAGAGAACACCTGGCCGGACCTCGTTGGGCGACGCCCGAAATGGGCCGGAACAGCGCGTCCTTTTTCTCCGCGTCGTACGCCGTGCACGCAACGGATCGTGCCTACACTAGCTGCATCGTTGGTAGTAAGTGGAGAGCGCCATTGGTTCCGATCGAGCATGATTGGGAGGGAGCGTTCGGTCTCGCTGGTTGCCTGGAAACTTTAGATCGAAAGAGATCCCGGCCTGAAAACGGGAGGATCGGAGTACTGTAATTCTGCCTTTTCCGGCTGCTGAGACAGAGTGGCCATTTTAGTCCGACCGACTAGCCCGGCCTAGGAGTACGTCTAGGAGCACGAGCATGAGGTGTCGAGCGGCCATCCGCCTCGGGTACGTCTGCTCGGTGCTCCCGTCCCGTCCGTTGGTGCAACAAATTAAAGCGAGGTACCGAGCGAGGACGAGGAGAGGGCCGCGCGGCCTCCGTGACTTGGACGTCTCATCGCAGAAAGCCAGAAACTGCCGCTTCCACTCATGGAGTGGACGATCGGTGGACACGCACGCAGCAGGGGGGACTCCAGCTCTCTTCTCATTCAGACACATGGCGTTCCGCGAGTGATGGACGGACTGGCGCTGTTCCGGTGACATGATGATGGAACGCATAAAAGGAGAGCAGGTAGCTAGCTTGAGCGGTCCATGCCGCAGAAAGACACGGCCGGCCGGGCAGTGTTCTCGTGCCCACTCCTAGTCCTAGCCCAACTACACGCCCTGCATGCGCTGCGCTGCTGCGCCCATGCGCGTACGTATCCTTTTCAGTTTTCACCACACGACAACGCGGCGGATCGTACGTGTGCATCGCGCGCACAACTAGCGTTGGGTTTGGGCCGGGCGTGCAAGTAGATAGCCAGTCTTTGTAACACTAACATCGGTGTGTCACGCACCTTGCAGATGTGGGCGTAGCGGAAATGCTAAGCTGTACTTTGCGGGTTGGAACTTGGAAGAGCGAGTCCGCCACGAAGAAGCCACACCTTCGCTACGAGCTCTCCAGCGCGTTAGCATTTGGGTTTGGAGCAGGGGCGAGGCGCGAAGCCAGCGAATAAACCGGGGTCAGGTTCACTTTATCACACTATAAGGGCAGCCACAATGCGAGAAAAAAGTGGTCTATAGGCAATAAATGCCATGCTACTGCCCGCCCATAACCACTGTGAGACCAGGCTATATAGAAGATTCTCTTATGGTCGACCATAGCGCTATGGCCAGACAGTAAGGAATTAAAAATGGTTTTCTCTATTTCCTCCTCTCCTATGCGAGACTGATGTTGCTGCTGCTTCTGACAGCATGTACTTTTTTAATCTAGCAAGCGGGTCTATCTTATAGTCAAACTGGACTTTAAGCATTGTGTCATTTACTCTAACTTAAAGACCATTTCTCTTGGTCCCACCCATAAAGATCAGTTGAGCTTTAAACATTGCTGGTGCCCTAATAACTACACACATAGCTCCAACCTGCACGGTTAAGCTAGTCCCAGTGAGAGTTTCATAGAGGTTTCATTCACATTAAATAGGATGTCACATAGACAAAAGTGATGACATATAGCAAAGAATTTATGAAGAAAGAGAATGGACTGTATTTATTAGAGATCGGAGACTCTAGCGGGCCCATCCCATTGCAGTTGGGAGGCAGCGCGTGGGCCCGAGGGAGCTCCAGCGGGCTGTTGCTAACTCGTGCCATAAGGTACGGTGTTAGAAAAAATTTGAATGATCATCTCATGTGAAAAAATTCTAATAGTATACACCCTAGAAATACTCGAGTACACAATAGACATCCCTTACAATAGAGGCGTATGGGCGACTCTTGCCTAGTAATTCATAGCCGTCGAACGATGACACCAGGGCGGACAACTATATATGATCCATGTTCTATATGATCGCCACCAATAGGAAGACGATCTTTGCTAGAGCATGACATATCAACACGGAGATAGCAGAACTAGAGAAGCACGCAAAGCTTGAAAGTTTGTTTGCAAGGGCAAAGATGGGGAAAGGGCTGGAGGGGGGCCATGGTCCCCTTAACGATCCAAAATTATCAAATGACTGCTCTGTTCATTTGAAGAACTAGGCTGAAAGATCTATTGATTTTGGACTGATTAAATAGTGTTCCGTGAGGGAAATAATCTATCTGATAAGTCAAGCGAACAAAGCGGACAAGACTTAGGTAACGACTAAAGCGCATGTATCTATGAACCCTACCCTGTGGTATGTACTCTTTTCTTAAACTGGTAACCCCTATATAGGTGTCGTTTGTACCCAAACTGTTTGCTTTCAATGTAAACAGAGTTACCTTTTTTTATAAAAAAAAATCTATGAACCCTAGCACTCATCCTGCTTTCGGCCCTCCGTTTGCTTCATTTCGCACGGTCGGTCATTTGCCTGCAGCCTAGCACTCTTCTCTAGCGATATCACTTAGCACTGTTAGCAAATAATGCGTAAACAAGATCGAACACGAGACACAGATTTAACGTGGAAAACCCTTGCGGGAAAAAACCACGGGCGCCAACCGGCGATCTTCACTATAATGAGAGAGTTACAACGCAGGGAATACAATGAGTCGTCACCTCATCCCTTGCGGCTTACAAGATGTAGATATGGGTGGACTAAACTGACTGCAGTCGAATACGGAAACAA
Organism: Urochloa ruziziensis; assembly: GCA_015476505.1. Lineage (NCBI taxonomy): Eukaryota > Viridiplantae > Streptophyta > Magnoliopsida > Poales > Poaceae > Urochloa > Urochloa ruziziensis. The sequence goes on from CM027125.1 coordinate 40,425,972, forward strand.
ATCCGCTAAACATACAACCCGAACCGTGGGCCCTCCAGGCGTCCCCACAAGACACACGTTATAATTCGGATCATATCCAACAAACTCCACCTTGAGACGAATTCCATCTTGTAGCAAATGAAGTATCAACAATGAACTCACTTCAATAATAATTAATCACCGACGCCGAAAGTCACTAGGACTTCAAACTTTAATACCAACTAAGCGTGAGCATAGCTCAAACTTAGCTGTAGGAACAGGCTTAGTCATCATATCAGCGGGATTGTCATGAGTACTTATCTTGCATACCTTAACTTCACCTTGAGCAATAACGTCTCGAATAAAATGATATCTCACAGCAATGTGCTTTGTTCTTTCATGAAACATCTGATCTTTAGTGAGACAAATAGCACTTTGGCTATCACAATGTATAGTAGTGCAAGAAGAAACCCCGCAAAGTTCAGAGTATAAACCTCTCAACCAAATAGCTTCCTTACAAGAATCAGAAACAGCCATATACTCAGCTTCAGTAGTGGACAAAGCAACAGTAGCCTGCAAACTTGCTTTCCAACTAACAGCACAACCACCAATGGTGAAAACATAACCTGTGAGAGACCTCCTCTTATCCAAATCACCAGCAAAATCAGAATCAACATAACCAATGAGTCCATCTCTAGATTTCCCAAACTGCAAACAAGCACTAGAAGTACCTCGAAGATATCTGAAAATCCACTGAACAGCTCTCCAATGCTCTTTGCCAGGATTAGCCATGTATCTACTGACAACACTCAATGCATGAGATAAATTAGGACGAGAACAAACCATGGCATACATAAGTGAACCAACTCCACTCGAATATGGGACTTTAGACATGTATTCGATTTCTTCATCTGACACTGGACATAAATCAGAGGATAATTTGAAATGTGCAGCTAATGGAGTACTCACTGGTTTTGCATCATGCATATTAAAACGACGAAGAACCTTTTCAATATAACCTCGCTGAGAGAGGTATAACATACCAGATTTTCGATCTCTGATAATTTCCATACCAAGAATTTTCTTAGCTGCACCCAAGTCCTTCATCTCAAATGCTTTACTCAATTGTGCCTTCAATTTCACTATTTCTGATTTATATTTAGCAGCAATCAACATATCATCAACGTAAAGAAGCAAATAAATAGCTGAACCATTAACTGTCTTTAAATAGACACAGCTATCATAATCAGACCGCTTAAAACCATGAGAGAGCATAAACGAATCAAATCTCTTATACCATTGCCTAGGAGATTGTTTCAAGCCATAAAGAGATTTCTTTAACCTACACACAAGGTTTTCTTTTCCAGGAACAATAAAACCTTCAGGTTGGTCCATATAAATGTCCTCTTCTAACTCCCCATGTAAGAACGCAGTTTTAACATCTAACTGCTCAAGCTCATAATCATGCATAGCAACAATACTCAAAAGAGTGCGAATAGAACTATGCTTCACAACTGGGGAAAAGACATCATTAAAATCAATACCTGGAATCTGGCTGTAGCCTTTAGCAACCAACCTTGCCTTATACCTTGCTGGCTCAACCGGAGAAATACCCTCCTTCATTTTGAAAATCCATTTGCAACGAACAGGCTTTTTATTCTTGGGCAATTTTACTAAATCCCAAGTACCATTCTTTTCAAGCGACTCCATCTCATCTTGCATAGCGGTCATCCAATTGTTAGAATCAGCAGAAGTAATAGCCTCAAAATAATTAGAAGGTTCTGCACCTTCAATCTCTTCTGCAACGCTTAAAGCATAAGCAATATTGCATTCTTCAATTAATCTTTTTCTTGGCTTAGAAATCATTTTGGGCTTATCAGCTGCAATAGAATGTTGTGGAGGCTGCACAACTGGAGAAGAATGCTCAACAACAGAAGAATCATCAACAATTGGTAAATCTTCATCAATAGGTGCTTCTTGTACAGCAACACTATCATTTTCTGATGTATGATCAGAATCAATAAAATGCTCCACCTGCACACTTGTTTTCTGCTGAACAGGAGCACTAGTAGATAGGTTGTCAGGCAACATAACAGATTCATTAAAGATAACATTCCTGCTAATCACAACCTTCTGAGTTTGTGGATTCCACAATTTATAACCTTTAACACCAGGTTGATAACCAAGAAAGATGCACTTAATAGCTCTAGGCTCTAATTACCATTATCAACATGAGCATAAGCAGTACAGCCAAAAACTCTCAATTGCGAATAATCAGCAGGAGAACCAGACCATACCTCAATTGGAGTTTTCTTATCAATAGGAATGCTGGGTGAACGATTAACAAGATAGCAAGCAGTGGAAGCAGCTTCAGCCCAAAAACGTCTATTCAAGCCAGAATTAGACAACATGCAACGAGCCTTAGAGATGATAGTCCTGTTCATACGCTCGGCTACACCATTCTGTTGAGGTGTATAAGGAACGGTGTAATGCCTAACAATGCCTTCAGCTTTGCAATATGCTTTAAACTCGTGTGAACAGAATTCCATACCATTATCAGTACGAAGCTTTTTAACCTTCTTTTCAGTTTGGTTTTCAACCATAGTCTTCCACTCTTTAAATGCTGAAAATGTTTCTGATTTATCTTTTAAGAAATAAGGCCATACCTTTCTAGAATAATCATCAATAATGGTCAACATATAACGAGCACCACCAAGAGAAGGCTTGCGAGATGGTCCCCATAAATCAGAATGCACATAATCAAGCATACCTTTACTTGAATGAGTAGAGGTATTAAATTTCACCCTTTTGTGTTTGCCAAACACACAATGCTCACAGAAATTCAACTTGCTGATGCTATGCCCATCGAGAAGACCTCTCTTACTTAACACTGCCAAGCCAAGCTCACTCATATGCCCAAGACGCATATGCCAAAGATTAGTAGCATCAGAAGTAGATAATGAATTAGAAATTACAGCGGCATCACCTGTAATTGTAGTACCACGAAGACGGTACAAATTGGAAGATTTCAAATCACCTTTCATCACAATAAGAGAACCTTTTGACACTTTCAAAACTCCATCTCCACCGGAGTACTTGTACCCTTTGCCATCAAGAGTACTCAAAGAGATTAAATTCTTGCTCATAGTTGGAATGTGTCTCACATTTGTCAAAGTTCTGATAATACCATCATGCATCTTAATCTGAACAGATCCAATGCCTATAATGTGATGTGATCTATCATCACCCATACGAACAGAACCACCTTGGACAGAATCATAAGTGATGAACCAATCTCTATTAATGCACATATGAAAGGAAGCAGCGGAATCAAGAATCCATTCATCACCACTATTTGCACATCCAGCAAAAGCAACAAGAACATCTCCATCTGAATTAACATTGGTGGCAGCAACAGAAGCATTACCTTCATCATCAGATTTACCTTTCGGTCTGTATGTGCCAGTTCTCTTTTCCTTGTTCTTCAATTTATAACACTCAGAAATAAAATGAGTGTCTTTCTTGCAATACTTGCAGAATTTGTCATCCTTGCCTCTAGACTTTGAACGGCCCCTGTAGCCATTCGAGCTCTTGCCTCTATAACCATTATTAGAATTCTTTTGTGTCCTGCCACGAACAGACAAAGCTTCTCCAGTGGAAGCAGAACCTTCAGAAGACACCATCAGTTTCATCTTCTCTTTGGCTTGCAATGCCTCATAAACATCATGGATGGTTAGAGAATCACGACTATATAGAATAGTATCTCTGAAGTTTGCAAAAGAACTAGGCAGTGAGCACAAAAGAATAAGACCCAAATCTTCATCATCATAAACTACCTCCATAGACTGTAGGTCAGCAACGATCTCCTTAAAGACCGAAAGATGGTTAAGGACAGAGCCACCTTCTTGCAACTTGTGCGTATATAACTTCATCTTCATATGCATCTTGCTTGTCAAATCTTTTGACATGCAAATTGACTCCAACTTGAGCCATAGAGCAGCTGCAGTTTTCTCCTGCAAAACCTCTTGCAAAATATTATTTGAGAGATGAAGATGAATATGAGACAAGGCCTTACGATCTTTTCTCCTCTCATCATCGGTCCAAGTCTTTGAATCCTTGTTCCCGAATTTCTCAAGCGCATCATCTAAATCAGCTTGCGCTAAAACAGCTCGCATCTTGACTTGCCATAGAGCGAACCTTGTATCTCGATCCAGCAGCGGAATATCATACTTCATAGAAGCCATTGAAAAGAAATAACCAGAAGAAAATAATCTGAAGTAATAGACTAGGTATAAAACTGAGTAACCCTAGCATAAAACCTGCAGCCTGTATACACCTTCGTGTACGATCAGCAAAGATTCTCCTCGTTCGATCTCCGTGCAGGAACAGACAGCGGCTGGATTTGATCTCTCTCGAGCAGGGATCAACACCGGCGGCTTTTGTAGATGGGTCCTGCGAACGAGCACTGCTCAGCTTCGAACTTGACGTCGAGACGGACAGCAGGAACGGCGAGCTAGTGCTGCTTGATCTTGACTCCAGTACTGCTGCAAAACGGAATCTGTTCCGCCTTTGACTCCACGTCAGGATGCTCAGAATCACCGATCAGCCGCGCGAGCGATCGGAGAAAAAGCAAATCGTCGTGTAGCAAATCAACTTGCCCGGCGGCGCGATAACGGGGACTGAAACCCTAAAATTTTTTTTTCACAATCTCGTGCCAAGCTCTTGATACCACTTGTTAGCAAATAATGCGTAAACAAGATCGAACACGAGACACAGATTTAACGTGGAAAACCCTTGCGGAAAAAAACAACGGGCGCCAACCGGCGATCTTCACTATAATGAGAGAGTTACAACGCAGGGAATACAATGAGTCGTCACCTCATCCCTTGCGGCTTACAAGATGTAGATATGGGTGGACTAAACTGACTGCAGTCGAATACGGAAACAAATCCGCTAAACATACAACCCGAACCGTGGGCCCTTCAGGCGTCCCCACAAGACACACGTTATAATTCGGATCATATCCAACAAGCACCCAATGCCAAAAAAAACACACAAAAGGAAATACAGTGAAGCAATTAAAACGACGACCATTGCGCACTTGGTGGTGAGGAAAACGACTTGGGCCCTCCCCTTTTGTTTGCTTCCTTTTCCAGGGTCGGTCATCTTCACGCTTGAGCTGATATCTAGCGATATCACTTAGCAGTTGCACCCAATGCAGAAATACAAAAGCAAAGCAGAGGAACAAATTAAAAAGCGACAATCGTTGAGCAACTAGTGGTGAGAAAAACGACTCTGAGCACGGATGTTCCATAATGCATTGATGTCCCAAATTATTGAGGTAGCTACTCCCTCCATCCCAGAAAGAATGCATTTCTCGCTTCCCGAGAAATTCCAGAATCTTATGTTTGACCAATTATAAATAAAAAAGTATAAATACTTACGATATGAAATATATATCATTCGATTCGTTTCTAGATGCAGTTTTTTAACAAATTTATTTAGAGCCATAAATATGAATATAATTCGCTAGAAATTTGGCCAAACATGAATCACTCTAACTAGCACGCATCCCAGACCTGCATTCTTTCTGGGACGGAGGTAGTAACCATAACACGAATCATAAAAAAGTCTGTGCGATTTTGTTGCCTTCCCCTGGGCGGCGACATCCATGATCCACCACCAGTGCTCGGCGCCTCCAGGTGGCGGCCTCGCAGGCGGCAGGTCGAGAGCCCCATCATTCATCGAGTAGGGACCTGATGGAAACTTGTACGATGAACGGGCGGTGGAGGTGCTTCGAGTGGGCCTGCAGAGGGCGACCAGCAGGCCAGGGATAGGAAGCCACATGCATGCTCTGCTTGTGCTCAGGCCTCAGGGACTCAGGGCAGGCGGACACCTGCCCCGACCTCGTTGGACGGCGCCCGAAATGTCCAGCGCGTCGCCTATTGCCGTGCTCATGCATGCGCTCGCCCTTGCCGCGGCCGCGGATCCGAGCGGCGGAGGAGTCGATCGGTGTCAATGGCGAGAATGATGAGAGCCAGGAGCTGTTGGTCTTTGTTAATTGGTTGCTGTCTGGTCTGGGAAAAGATGAATAGATGATGATGGGTCCTGGAGTGGGGAAAAGCGGCGCGGTTGGTCTCTTTTTTTCTTGCTAATTGCCCGTGGTTAATTTCATCCTCTACCATGTGCAGTGCAGGGTGAGGTGCCTTTCATGTTTGTCTGGTTGCCGATGAGTCTCTGAAGAGAAACTGGCGGCGCCGCCGGCGAGCGTGAGAGATGGGCGGTTTGGTAAGACAAGCTCCGTCCGCGTTCACGCATGCCGTCGCCACTTGCCCACAGCCCATGCATCCCCTAGCAGCTAGCAGAGTAGCAGGTGACCTGCTTGTCACGATGTCACCTCGTGACACGCAACGTGTCGCCATGGCGGCGAGCGACGGTCCACATGGTGGTGCGCGGACGGACGGGGCTTCGTTGAGTCGTGCATCAGCAGACGACGCGGCCAGCTGATCGATCTCGATCAGGCTAGTTAGCTAGCAACTTAGCTAGTACAGTTCAGGAGAGGGGTATGTAGTAGGTGCTCCCGGCGACGGGCCTCCGCTACGCTCCGTAAGAAGTAGGCGTTTAGATATGGACTAAATTTGGATCATTAGACAAGAGGTGCCCCTGCCCGGCCGCTATCCTGCGACGCGAGAGCGAGGGCAAGGCGAGGACGGCGCTTTCCACGCAACGCGCGGCGACGTGACCGGGCCGGCACCACGAGCGATCCGGCCGGAGGCGCTGGTCGGTGCAAAGCGGCGAGATGGGGCCTCACGCGACCACGCCGCCTTTGTAATTGTGTGGTCTGTCAGTCACAGTCACTGACCCTACCCCCGGCCGCTTGGCTCCGATCCCCTGGGCACATTGCGCTCGTGATCGTGAGTGATGGACGTCGCGGCCGGGGAAGATGTTCGGCGGGCGGTACAGAGGAGCAGGCGAATCGGACCACACCACCGCCGAAGGAGACGGCGAGGCAGGCCCTTTTTCTTGTTGCCGATGATGGGGGCAAACTGCAAAGGCAGGGGAGCGACTTTGTTAGCAAAGTGCGTGTGGTCGTGTGTGACACTGACATTGATTAGCTGATCGATCAGCATGGGGAAGTTGGGGACTGGTACACCATGAGGAAAGGAAAAAGATCCACGGGGCACAAAACGAAAGCCCAGCGATTCGTGCTTTTGGCCCAGGCCCGCATACAGGTCCACTGGACTGGTGCCTACGGTAAGGCCCAACTCAGACGTAAATTCAGCTTTCTTCTTCGTGCCGTGCGGCTACCCCACTTGGCTCCGATCCCCATATCCCTTGGCATGGGAACCTGGCAGCTCGTGAGCGATGGACGTCACGACTCACGCAGTCACGCCCCCCGACCAGAGGCGGGCAGCCTTATTCCGCCGCCGCCTCCCCACGCACCCTGCGTCGCCGCCACGCGGGGCCCCGAGGAAACAGGGCCCGCAAGCCAGGGACCGTGCTGAGGGTGTCGACGGGCCCCCGCGGGTGGGTTTCGGGTCGCTTTTCCGGCGCTGCGGCGGCCTGCGGGGGGCCGTTCGTGTTTGTGTGTGCGGGCGGGTCTGTTTTCTTTTCTTTCCGCCGCTCCGCTCGCTGGGCCTGGCCTGGGTGTGCCAAGGGTGGGGAAGTCAAAAGGGTCGCGTGCCGCGTCGGACGCAGGGTTGCGGCCGCCGGAGCGTGGGGTCCGCGGGGTGTGGGTCCGGGATGACAGTGGCGCGGGGTAGATAGGGCGGGGGGATCAGTGGGTGGCCGGGACGGACGGTGGCGCGACGCGTGACGGCATGGTGGTGTGTGCTCGCTCGCTGCTGCCTCTGGCCATCTCTAGTGAGGAAAGAAAAGCGGTGCATGGTCCAGCCTGACATGAGAACGAATCGATTTAACCACTAGAGGACGTCGAGGCATCTCTTTCTATATCAGTAAAGCTGCCGGACTCCCTCGCAAGATAACAAGGCCATGTCACCCTAAATCTTCTCGGCCGTTCGATCGGCGATCCGACAGCTAAAAGCAAGACCTTGCCGGCGACATTTCTGCATCTAGGCCCCTGCGTTTCTTCGAAATCACGCCCGTAGTCCTCTCGCGAAATATCTTCCCCTCTTCTTCTCTCCCCCACACAAACCGACGGCGGCGCTCGAGGGGGTGAGGCGACGACGGCGGTGACTGGGGCCACCTGGCACGTGGCCCCAGTATGCGCGGCGGGGGGCAAGGCACCGGCGGCCCGGAGTCGCGGCGGGGCGGCAGCCCCGAGCTCCGCTATGCTACGCACCACCGGCGGCAAGACGCGTCTCCACGCGCGGCGGGGGTGCACCGATGGGGCGATTCGACCGGGGGTGCGTCCGGCAAGGCGGCAAGACGCCGCCGGCGCGTCAGCCTCCTCCATGGTTGGCTCCCTTTCCCGGCGGCGCGAGGCCAGGTTTGGTCCTGAACTGCTCGCCCACGGAAGCGCTCTAGCAAGGCGGCACCAACAGGGCCTTCCCCACGGTTTTGGCCGCTCTGCAGTAGCCCGGCAGTCGCCAACTACTCTTTTTCCCCACCGATTTGCAATCCGCGTTGCTCGATCCTACATCGGCCGGTGGTGTCGGCATGGTGGCCTACCTCCTTACTCCCCTAGCAACAAGCTCAGTGGCCGATTTGCGTGGGCCATAAGCAATTGTTGTGTTGGCGGTCTTCATTGCGGCAGCATCTGCTGCACCACCATTTTCCTCCATATGGTGAGGTCCCCATGACACCATCTGCGTTGCGTTTTGCTGCAATCTTTTACAGACAATTTCCTCCCTCCACCTCCTCTATTATTGATCATGGCAAGGCATGCTCATTTGTTCAGGATTATAGCAGCCATCCTTGGTGATTTCCTATACTGCCATCTCACAAATCTGTGATGCTCCACCGGACAAGAAGTGGTCTTTGGGAAAAGGTAAAGTTGTAAGCCTGCAATCTTTTTTTTTTCCTGAACTGACCTTCCATTTTGCACCATGCATACATGGCTTTCAATCTATGTGTTTCCTTGATCAATCTCTGCAATTCCTTTGTTTTATTTATAGTTAAGTATGTCATCTCTTGTTCCAACCTAATGTGAATTATATTAGTTGCATATTATGTGTTCGATGGAATGTCCATACGAAATGTGTCCTCGGCTTATTATCATTTTCTAACCTGCATTTTATTTACAAATGTAGCTAGAGGCCACTCCAGGAAATCTGTATAATCTTTATTTTATTTTGCAAACCTAAACTTAAATTTCCCAGAAATTTCCATCCGAGAGCCTAGTTGATTATATTCATCCTCAGGTCTACAATTATTTTATTTTAACTTCACTTGCGGTTGCGGGTATCCTATATGTAGTCTCCTGGTAGCACTATTCTTAATTTTTGGTTCCCCATTTTAGTGCTTCTCTCTAATTAATCTTCCATCTGTTCTCATGTACATGTTAGGGAAACTAGATTGATTGCACACCTTATAGATTGAGGCATGGTAAATCTGGTTACTGTAATTTGGTGTGGTTTCTCATTCCATTTTAATTCTGCATATATTGTGTTATGGTTGTGCAGGAAAGAGAAGGGGAAAAAATGTTCATCTTTTGTGTTGCATAATTTTCACAGTTGTGCATATCGTTGTTACCTCTCCTTGATAAGTTAAATGGTTGCATTGCATTGACTAAAACATTGAACAAGTTTGCTCAGAACAGAATGTGGTCTGAACCAACTTTAGGATTCTGATGCTGCCAGTCCTTATTGCTGACAAACATAGAAAAAATGCCTCACATTATCTTCTTTTTATTGTTCACATTCCTACCGGTTATAGGTAAATGGCAGAGATTTCTTCTAGAAGAACTTTCACTTCCCATATAATAGTTTAATGTAGCCTTAATGAAAAAATGATGTCCAGTTCTCGAAATTGTATTGCCATTTCCAGTTATGTATAAACAAAAACCTGTGTGTGCTCTTTGTGTGTCAAACCTTTAAGGACCAGCACATATTCGAGTCCTTGTATATATTGTTATCTTATAGCTAATTGGTTACCCTGCTGTATCTATTTTTAAATCAAGAAGAGCTTCCTTTTTTTTCTCCTTTGGGCCGACTCTTTTTCATTTACCCATTGCTATCTGAATGTTGCTTCCCAACTGCTGATTTTTTCCTCCACAGGCTACATTAGTCCCATGTTTATAAAAGGTTATATGTTGTTGGATTTCATGTTTTGGCACAACATATTATGTGGCCATAGGCTAGATTAGTCCCTATTTCTACCTGGAAGCAGAGGAGACTGGGGCTTCAAGCCCAGCTAGCCTACCCGCAACTCTAGCTAGGATATCACTAGCTAAATTATACTCCTTATTATTCTGAATACTTAAGAGGCTAAGCTCAGCACACCATCCTTTTACTATTATGCCAACTCATGGGATGTTCACAATATAAGAGTAGCCCAGCAACCCAATAAATGAAAACTTAACTTAAAGGTTGCAAGGAAAATGATTCACCATGTTAATCTACAACTTTTGCAATTCTAACATTATTTTATTTCTATAATGAAATTAGGAGTGTATGGAAGCCATATCTCCTAGCATTGGAGACATAAATGGCGCCAGTTCCTATTTCTCCAAGCAGACTTATGGCGTATCTGATCATGGTCTAAATTTTTTCTACCCTGCATTTATGTCCACCATGAGATCATGTTGTCAACTATCACAATCTTACAATTATGCAACATGCATCATCGCGGCTATCTATATCTTTTTTTTTCCTTTTTTTGAAGACTGTATGTATATGTTAGATGTCACATGAATCAGCTAGGTTTCATTTATGTATTGGTATACTTCGAGCTTTTCCTGCATGAGCATGACTACCAGTTATTTCATTTCTTCAAATCTCTTTTCATCGCACATTCAGGCATTTACATTTCTCTTTATGCTAAATCAGACAGAGTTGTATGTATATCAAAGTAAAAGAAAATATGGAGAAAGTTTGGCAGCCATTCAGAGTTGATTGTCTTTTTGCATTCTGCACTGTAGCAGGAGGAGGATGTGTTGGGAGCAGGCGAGTGCAACATGATTTGGTGCCTGGCGTGCAAACACGCTGGCAGGGGAGCCGGCTGTACATACGTTCGTGGAGCCTGTGTCTCAATTGTCACCGTTTAAAGCTTAATTGTGAGCAGCCTGCAGCAAGGCCATCCATTGACACCAAGCGCAGATACAACAGGGAGTGAAGCTATCCAGTCCGGTAAAACTGATGAAAAAACACATGGCACCTAATGAGCTATCCATCTTGTGCCTTTGGACTGTAACATATGTCATAGTTTTCAATCTATTTATTTCCTAGAAGGGCTAAGCATCATGTGCCTTTAGACTGTAACATATGTCATAGTTTTCAACTTATTTATTTCCTAGAAGGGCTAAGCATCACTTCTACTACCTAATACTCACTCCGTTCCAAATATAAGTCATTCCAACTTTCTTGTAGAGTCAAACTATTTTATCTTTGACCAAAATTATAGAGATGAATTCAAAGATTTATGATACCAAATAGCTATACTATGAAAATATATCTAATGAACAATCTAATGGTACTTATTTAATATCATAAATGTTAGTACTTTATTGTATAAATTTTGTCAAAGTTGAGAAAGTCTGAATGACTTATATTTATGAACGGAGGGAGTAGCAATGATTGCTTAGTCTTCCTGTAAGACTTGAAAGGAATAATAGATATGATACAAAACCCACCAAATTTGCAGCATAGTCTGTTCAGAGTGTGTAGAGTTGAAAACATATATTTTTGCTCAAAAAAAGGAAACGTGAATTGACTCGCACCGCTTGATTGGTTGCAGATGGATTGCAAATATGTAGGAATGGTACAATGGGAGCAACTAATTCCCTAGCTACATCAAGATGAATAGATGCCATGCTCTTCGAATCATGGCAAGGGTTCCATCTCATCGTTATTTCTTCAACTGATCATGTGAAAGTGGTGTCAGATGACTATAGTTCTATCATGACTCAATATTGGAACTATATATATAGTTTGTTCTACATGCCCTACTACATACTACCTGAACTTCTTACTGCTACATCATTGTTGCAACATCTTTCTTTCACTGCTGAGCTCAGCCGCGCGCATGGGCGCGCGCCAATTACTAGTTAACTCTAGAGCTCGTGCATTACGAGCTCCGACATTGAGCCACAACAGCAAAAATAAAATTGCCCGTAAGATGAAAGGTTGACGGTGGAGATCATCTGAGTCCTTTGCCTGCTTCACGTCCCGAAGCCTCGCGAAGTCGCGACCTCTCATGGGCTCGTGGCCGGTCAGCCCATTCACACCGACAGCCTCATCCCCTCGTCTTCGCCGTCGCTTTCCTCCCTCCCTCCCTCTCCGCGCTGCCTTCTCTCCGCCGCCGCCACTTCTCGCCTCCACCTACTACAGCAGGCACCAGCGCTTCCCTTCCCTCCTGTTACGCACCACTGGTCACAGAGGCGCGCAAACGGATGTGCCCACGCCCGCCTGCGTTGGCACGGTTTCCGCCTGATCCCGTTGCCGTACTCAACCGGCGGCAAACAGCGGCTTCGCATGGCTTCCGCCTGATCCCGTTGCCGTACTCAACCGGCGGCAAACAGCGGCTTCGCATGGCTTCCGCCTGATCCCGTTGCCGTAGTCAACTGGCGACAGACAACGGGTGAGGCCAGACGTCCTCGGTGCTGGAGCAACGTATCAGCAACGTCCTCGGCTGCTCAGACCATATTCTTGCAATTGAACTACACGATGTGCAATTCTTTTGAATGAACCTCCATGTTCAAATTTTGCTAATGCCATGATCTGCCTCCATATCTTCTGTTTCCTTAATGTGGTCATCCTTCACTTAATCGAGTTGTCATTCTCCACTTAAATCAATGGAAGAGATTACCATCTCCAGGTATTGGATCTGATGGTGAGGCCTCCACCTACACAATGGAAAGTCACTTATTTCCAATGGTTAATGTGGTTCAAAACAGTTCAAATGAATATCATGGCAGAATTTCAATTGTTACTACTTCATATTTCGTTGAATCATTCTGCAATTAATATGCAAAATAGCACCAACATAGGTATATCTGACAGACTGGAGACATCACTTGCACTGCGTTTTCTGGACAAGCAACAAAATGCTATGGCCATTCTGTTCATCGCATTGACAGATAGGGCTTTAAACAAGATATAGGAGAACCAATTGAATATATTGTTGTAGGATCTCCTCGTCCGAGTCCGAGTTGTACACAGGGATCACCTCCCTGCGGGAGCTAACGTGTTCTGCCGTGACTCGGACTGGGACGTCTCGCTTCGAGTCCGAAGTGGACTCAATCTCCTTCTTCTCCAGGGGCGTCTCGAGGTAGCTATAGAAGCCACCCGAGCCGTCTGCGATGTAGACCCAGGAACTGAAGTTGAACCTCGTGCCTTCCTGAGGCGCTTTAGATTGGATGTAGGTCACCATTGCGTTCTCCACGGGATCTTCGAGGAAAACCCCTACCTGGCGTGCCAGATGTCGGTGTTCTACCGTCGATCCTACCGAGGGATGCCCCGAGGTAGTAGAGTTCAGGTGGGGTTTCGCCGAAATCAGGAACGTAAAGGCCAAGAGACTCAGGATTTTAGACAGGTTCGGGCCGCCGAGATAGCATAATACCCTACGTCCTGTACGGTGGTTTGTATTCAATGAGACGTAATCTTTTGAGGGGTCCCTGCCCAACCTTATATACACGGAGGACAGGGTTACAAAGTAGGTTCCGAGTAGAATCCTAACCTAATACAACTCGTAGAGTGCTTTACAAGTCAATCCGAGTATTTTACATGTCATACGACTGGTTTTCATAACGAGAAGAGTCCTTGCAGTACTCTACTCGTAGTCTTCACGCTTGGTACGACTTCTTTAGAGATTATCCATGCGTCCTTGTGAGCCCATGGTCGTACTTCTGACACCAACTAAAGGGCTTCAAAATAAGATACAGGATTACCAATTCAGCATCTCCAATCAAAGCTCGGCTCCTATTTCAATTTCTAAATTATTTTAATGTCCTTATCAATAAAGGATGTGCAACTGAAAAGAAGCTCTATTAGGCTTGATGCGCAACTGTATTGATAAATGATGCACAAGATATAGGAGAACAGTTTGCTCCATTATATTTTTGAGTTTAGAAGAAATTCATTTACTGCTCCATAAGAATATAATGGAATTCATCTACAAGAGAATGTAGTTTGCTTCAGTCCTCAAATTATTAGCTTTATTTTTTCTTTCCTTCAACTTGCAAACTTGATTCATCTTAGTGGTCATTGCCGCTTCCGATTATGTGATTAGAAACATATCTAATAAGTCTACTCTAAGAATAGCTCATAGTAATGGTGAATACCGAACTGACAAAACGTGTGAATTTTTAGATTGCAGACAAATTGTTCATGCGAGACAAGAATGTGTGGTAACGGCTACGAGTTTTCAGATTCTAGAAAAGTTGATCCTTTCTCCCTGCGTGCAGGTGTCAAGTAGGTTTGCAAGCAGCTGGTGAATCAACAATATTTCACTTCACCTATGAGAATGGACATTGAAAGTTGCAAAATCATAGTTTTAGCAATCCTTTTCAGGTTGATACACGAGTTATTTCGTATAATTTTTACAATTTGGTCCTTTTTGAGTAAGAATTTTACATTTGGACCCTTGGCGGAAAGAATCCCAGAAATGGACCCCTAGCACGGCGCCAAAGGTCATGGCGCCGTATATACACGGTACGGCGCCACAAGACATGGCGCCATGCTGTTATACAATGGCGTCATAATTTATAGCGTCGTATAGGTTAACTAGACGATGGTGGAGCTGACGTGTCAAAGAACGGTGCCAAAGGTCATGGCGCCCATACGGCGCCATGACCTTTGGCGCCGTGCTAGGGGTCCATTTTTGGATTTTTTTTTCCGCCAAGGGTTCACATGTAAAATTCTTACCGAAAAAGGGCTAAATTGTAAAAATTATACAGTTATTTCAGCATTATTCTATGACAAAAAAAAAATCTAAGAAGCACCTAGAACTCAACATTGAAACTGGAAAGAAGATTACTGCACAGCAACTGTGCTCGAGATACAAATAACCTTCCAACAGATTGAACCATCTTCTGATGAACGGTAACATTGTAGCATGTATTGCAATCTCTTTTGTCTACCTTCCATAAAAAATAGTCTAATGGCACGGGCCATATGGGCGCGCCAATGGCGCGCCAGCTTTCTAGTGGACGAGAGAGGAAATAAAAAATGAAACAAGCCCTTGAAGATGAGCCGTGCGCTGAAAAGGTGGGTGGCAGGGGTCAGTTTGGTCCTGTGCACCCTGTAGGGGAATGGATCAATTTTTTGATGAGGCGGTGGTGAACACACGTCTTATTTTTCTCTCATCCATGTATCGATTCACCACTCCTGACGACGCTGGCGGTGTCAGATCAGAGGTTCTGAGTGATGGGAGCCGTCACGTCCGCCATCCCACGACTAGTCCAGTCGCGCGCCGTGTGAACGCCCGGGCTCCTGCTCCACCACTGGTCCGTTCACTGGCACGAGCGAGCCAGCCTACAACCCGGAGTACTCCAGTACACTCGACACCAACAGACGTCACGAGTTTGTCTTCAGTAAGCACGGCATTCGGCTGCCTTCGGTTCAGCAACATGCTCCTTTGATTCTGCTAGCTTCTCCAGACTCTTCTTTTGCGCTGCCACCTTTGCCTTCTGCATCATTTCACTTAGTTCCCGACTGCACAAAAAGAAGATATGTCACAAGGCGAATACCAAATTGCAACGAAAATGTAGACAACAAGCATTAGTTCATTAATTCACAGCAACAATAATAAGAGATAGCTGACTGCTGGGCCTAGTACATTAAACAAATAGAGATCTGATTCAGCTGCCTTTATTTAGCTTGGTGGACATGTGGTTGGATTTGCAGAAGAAAAGAGTTCGGCATAATATATCACAAAGATTTAGAAAAGAGTAAATTCTGTTAGAAGTCAAAAAGTAGAGAGACGATAGACACAAGGAAATAGTGAATCATCCACCTCTCATTGATCTCATGGTCCCTTTATATAGGGAGATTACAAGGGCAGTTATAAAGAGCATTAGTATGGTACATAAACCACTCTCTAATGGTAGCAATTAGGTGCTGCTATTAGGTGGGTTTATGGCTATGGTTTAAGGCCATAACCAAGACCCTTGGGAGTGCTCCATGAACAACCTCTTGGTGTGCTGCATGAATAGGTCAACAATGTCCCCTTTCGTAACAAATTCTAACTTAGCGAATACTAAATGATGATATGGGAGTGTTTCAACAATCTAAGAGCAGCATCCAACTGAGATAACAATAAATTTTCAAAGTAGTCCAGTATGAGTCTAATAAATATTTTCACTAAAGACATACAAGTACAAATATGTTACTGCCAGGTTATCCAAACAAGGGGTAGATTTGGGCCAAGGGTCACGGCCCTAGGCGTGGTCTCCCCTTATAGCCCCTTCATTTTTTTCCATGGCTCAGCTGATATTGTTATGATCCCTTCAAAAAAAAAGGCGATATTGTTATGAAATGGCCCTACTAGTGGCCCATCAACCCATCAGTGAAGGCACGCGTGCCCAAAAGTCACACGCGGCTTGCGGCCGAACCAAACAGAAAAGAAAATGAGAAATTGCCACCGAATTAGCACACATCTCCGGCACAGCATATCGCATTGCGTCTGCCAAAGTGCCCGACCCCAGGTTCCCTGCTCTTCTATCCTCGTGTCTCCAATTTCTGCTGAGACTCGGATCGACGAATCCCCAGACAGCCGGACAAGCGGAGACTCGTGTCTCCAATTTCTGCCAAAGTGCCCGACCCCAGGTTCCCTGCTCTTCTATCCTCGTGTCTCCAATTTCTGCTGAGACTCGGATCGACGAATCCCCAGACAGCTGGACAAGCGGAGAGGAGGCGCCGACGCGTGGAGAGGCCGCATCGTCAGCAAGAACTCAAGCAGCAAGCCACCAAGCGGGTGGGCGATGGCGCGGCAAGCAGCTTACGCATGCGCAGCCAAATCAAGGAGAGGAGGGCGGCGTGGTCAGGCGCCAGTAGTCAGCGGCTCCTGTGCAGTGCGCACGCGGTGCCGGCGCAGCCACAGGCGCTCCTGCGCCTGCAGAGCAGCAGCAGATGCACACAGGCATCCAGGCATTGGCACACATGACATAACACAGCAAGTTGTTTAGTTATTCCAATCCAGCAATCTCCTTTTTCATTTGTTTGTGGCTTTGCATCAAACTTTATAGCAAGTAGCAATCAGCAAGCATGTCGTTTTAGTTGGTTTTTTTAGGTCAAAATTGTAGATTTACACAATGAATACATGCTAGACACGAATGTGCCTGATTATGGCTCTAGTGGGGATAAGAAATATGGTGGCCCTACGCGCGCAAATTGGCCGCCACTGATCCAAACCATGTAACGCTGTCTTCAGAGCCTTTTTATGATTTACCTGTATATGGATGATATAAAAAGCTAGGCAAATTTTGCCACACAACACTACAGCTTAGTGACTTTTTTGCTCCAAGACATAAAAAAGGTTGATTTTTTGCTGCTGGTGTCTCCTCTCCGCTTAGGAAAGATCTTTTTTTAACATTTGCTAAATACACTAAATTATGTCCTCAGCAAATTTACACACAACCCAGCAGTAAAAACCAATATCTTCAATGTCTTTGAGAAAAAATCATTAAATCATGAAGTTCCCATGGCAAAATTTCCAAAAAACTAAGATCGACAACCACCGATATACCACTCAATAGAATTTCTGCTCACTGAGGGCGGCACAAAGAATAGATTGTCCACTTTGCTAACCCTAAAACTGGCTATACAAGTTCTAGGGCGCTAAGTGTTAGAAATTCTTCAATTCATTCCTTTCATCCCTCAGTCAGCTGGCCCAGTTGATAACTTCACAAAATCAAGCTTCTTTATGTGTTGTATGTATGTACTGTTGTAATATTTACCTTGTGTTTCTTATGTCATCACAAGTTTGCAACTGAAGTTTTTGAAATCCTTGATGACAAAATGCACAGGCTAAATTAAGCAAGAAAGGTTTCTTTCTAGCATAAAGAGTGTGAAGGATTAAAGTGGGACCTAAAACATTGATTTGTGCATTCATTTGGTTTGGTTTCGGCCAGGTCTACTAGTTGAAGGTGCTTTACTATGCTGGTCTGGTGCCGTAAGCATAGGCCTACCAACTGCCCCAAGTGAATATGAATTAGAAAGCCACCAGCAAACAAAAGTCTGAGCTGAAACAAAATTCTATTGGCTCTCCTGCTGCATAGTGTGGTGGCTTCACACCAATATTCAGCATATCCGAGTTTTAGTTTGACATGGCAATCACCCTATAAACTCTAAAAATACGTATCAGGTTTGTAGTTGGTATTGTGTATGGCCAAGAATAATTCAGATGACCCAATTAGTTAATATCATGTGTTGCCAAATTACAATAATTTGTCACTAGATGATAGAGTCTGCCTGTTTGACTTTACTCCAGATAGGATTGATGGGATGAAAATTACTTGAGGGGAACCATTAAATTCTAGAAGACATACAATGTACAATAACAAGAAACGGTTGAATGGCTATTTAAAGGAATGACTAGGCAGGGTTTATGTATCGACACATCAAACTACCGACTGTTCAGTGATATGTTACTCAACAAATAGAAAGAAGATTTGCTATGTTTCAATACGCTAATCACCTGCACTACATATCCATCGTGTCCTCATGCTTCAAAATGTAGAAAAAAAATGTACTAGAGGCTGCTAAACACAATAAATTCAGTAGAAATAGTTTAAAGACTGGAAGTGCTACGGACAATATAATCCATAAGTGGCACGGTAAACAAATGGCACAAGAAACTAAGAATATGTAAAATTACCTCTTGATGGCATCCGTGCCCAGGTAATTGGAGAATCCACTAGGGATGAAGGAGTGACCACCAAAGACGTTCCTGCGAGCCCTGGCAGTGGTGCACGCTTCTTCCTCTTCATTGATATAGATGGCAGTTGATTTCAGCGTCTTGTTCCACGTGTTGATTTCAATCATCCAGCAAGTGGTGTAGTCCTTCAACAGGAAGGAGATTTCATCTGGATTTGCCAAGTTAACCAGAGGATACGTAGGGTTCACCCGCGGAAGGCTCTGGCCATCGTAAAGACCCCAGAACTCGGCTGCCTCCATGATGTGACCTCTGTGCCATCTCTTACTTCTCTTGATGTCATGCAATATCCATGATGCAATCGTGAAAGGACGCGCTCGGCTGGTTCTACGGGTGGTGATGCAGACGAGCTTGAGCATGCCGTTGGGAGCGAGGGAGACACACCGAGCTGAGTCAGGGCAGTCTCCATCGGGATGTGGGCGGTGAGACTGCAGAGCCTCGTCAGGCAGTGAGATGAAGTGGAGCTGCAGGTGAGCTGGGCTGCTCTCGTCAGTGGCACTGAGGACGTCAACAACAAGTATGCCCTGGTAGTTGTCGACCAAGCAGAGGAAGCGTCCATGGAGGGGGAGGATGGCGTCAGTGATCCAATGGTGAACACTCGGCCGGCCCTCTGGAAACCGCACCTTCTTAATCATCCAGTCTGGTCCTTCATCAGCGTTCTTGTGCGAGGCAGAAGCAGGAGGAAGAGCAGGGTGGTGCAGCAGGCAGAGCTGGCCGCCGACCTGGCTCAATTCGGTGAAATCCACCACCGTGAACCCGCCTTGGCGGCCGTGGCAGAGGAGGCCAATCTCTGACTCCAGCATGATTCTCTGCTGCCGACGCCGGTACGGATTGAAGTAGATATCCTCATCGGGGGTGCTGACGCCGCCGGCGAAGCAGGGGCGGAGCCGGTGGAGCGACGGCGGCGACGAGAAGGCCGAGTAGACGAACATGTCGATGGGGAAGCAGAAGGTGTCCTGGCAGCACATTGGATCCTCGAAGGGTACGAGCGCCCTGAAGAGGATGGAGTGGTCGTGGGCGGCGACCACGCGTGGCTCCGGCAAGCCTGGAAACTCCGGCCTGCCCGGCCAGTGGAGGTGCAGGCGGGACACCGCAGGGAAGTCGGCGACCCTGATGGAGGCGCTGATGGGCCTCCCAGTGCAAGTGTAGGAGATCTCCGACGCCGTGCCGTCCGCATCGTCCACCACGCCCCGGTCGCTGCGGTGGATGAAGCGGTCCAGGATTACCCAGCTCGAGAGATCCTTGCTCGCCATGTCGCACGCTGCAGCAAGCAAAAGACGGCAATGGATCGACTTGCCGGCGGGATCTAGGTTTCTCTCTCGCGGCTGCGGCTGCGGCGGCCGTGGGGAAAGGGAAAGCAAAAGGAGGAAAGTGGACGGACCCTTACTATTCCTACTACCATCCTCCTTTAAAATTACCATCGTATCCTTTCCTTGTCGTATTCATTTTAAAAAATTGAAAACAGAGAAGAGTACTGGTACTGCTGTACTCGTATTCAACTTGAATTCTTACTCTGTTCAAATTCGGAGCAACGGCAAGTCAAATTTGGTATGTTCCCCTTGAATTGACTGCCTTTGAGGATTATAACTACATTTTGTTACTTGTGACGAGTTCATTCAGCTGTTACTGCAGTAGTGCAATCAAAACGAGCATTTCCAAACTCACAGAGCGCATATTGGACACATATTGTAGGGGGTCTGGTCAGTTTGTAAATCATGACAAGTCTGTTGTGTTCTTTCGCACAAAAATTGTACAGACGAGAGGAAAGAAGCTTTACAAGATGGCCTACAAATTAAGAGTGAAGCACTAGCAGGATCCCTTCAGCTGTGGGGAGATCAACACATGAGGCTCTGAGTATTTGCCGACACGGGTGAAAGGAGCAATAGGAAGCTGGAGTGGTCGGCATGGAGTGGTCGGCAAGCTGCTAGTTGTGCTAGGCGAGAGGTTTTTCTTGAGGCCTCATTCGGTTCCTTGGAACCGTTTCACCCAGATTGGGGTAGATATAGCAAAAATTTGTAATAGGTACAACAAGAGACCGGGATTTGTTTCGGGTCGTGAACCAATTTGCTCATGATAGGTACAACAAAAGACCCGGATTGGTTCCACACCTTTTGACCAGTGGATTGATTCCCGGTCTTTTGTTACAGCAGTCATGAACAAATTGGCTCACGACCCGGAATAAATCCCGATCTCTTGTTGTACCTAGCACAAATTTCTTGCTATAGCTATCTCAATCCAGGTAGAACGGTTCATGAGAAACCGAATGAGCCCTAAGTCAGTTGCACAAGCTATTCACAATGAGTTGTTTTTTTTATTGCCAGTAGATACTTGAAAGAAGATGAAATCAGCCATTGCAAACTACTGGTGGGGCAGCTCAACAGATAACAAACATATTCATTGGATGAGTTGGGAGAGGTTAGTTGAACCCAAATGCAATGGAGGAATGGGGTTACGTGATCAGCGACAATTCAATTTGGCCATGCTGGGGAAACAAGGGTGGAGGCTAATAGTTAGACCCGACTCTTTATGTGCATGAGTTTTTTAAGAGGCCGCTATTTCTTTGACTCTGAGTTCATGAATTGTTCAAGGAAGAAGAAGCATGCTAGCCAGACTTGGCGTGCGATCCTAGCTGGTCGTGACGGTTCTTCAGCAGGGACTCACGAATTGGAGATGGACAATCGACAAATATTTGGCGTGATAGATGGATACCGCAGCATTTCGGAGCCCGGCCGCTTACACCGTACCCTATATATGCTGGTCAGGATGTTAATACAGTTGCGGATTTGATCACGGCAAGTGGCAAGTGGCAGGAAGACATGATTCGGCAAACTTTCTTCCTGCTCGATGCTGAATTGCTGATGCTATCATGAGTATACCTATAAGAGGACGTGATGGTGATACATGGGGATGGGAACCAGAGAAACATGGATTATATACGGTTCGATCTGCGTACAAGCTGTTAGAGAGACAAAGACAAAGCGAGATGGTTGATGTGCCAAGCTCTTCTTCAGATATTGTATGGCAGAAAATCTGGAAGCTCGTCTTTTGGTGGAGGGTGTTGCATGAGTACCTCCCAGCTAAATATGTGCTGCACAAACGTCACATTGAGCCTATAGCATATTGAGTTGCATGCTCCAACCAATTCAACCCAAAAGCTTAAACTGATGGGGAGAGGTGGGCAATTCACTTAGACTCCAACACTCCCCCTCACATGCAGGCTCCGCCAGGCCGCATATGTGAAAATTGGAGTGGGGCAGTGGGCTGTAATTATTTTATTTAATCGCGTCCGCCAGGATTCGAACTCGAGACCTCTGGCTTTGATACCATATTGAGTTGCATGCTCCAACCAATTCAACCCAAAAGCTTAAACTGATGGGGAGAGGTGGACAATTCACTTAGACTCCAACGTAGCAAACTGTGAGGTCTGGGGGCGGACGAGGAATCAATCTGACATGTGTTGGTTGATTGCACTATAGCGAAAGAGTTCTGGGAGCAAACGAAGACGTTGATCGGGGTCAAATTGCTTACTTTGCATCCACAGTCATGGGCGAAGGATCTCCTATCTGACACCTGTTCCAAAAGAGAGAGGGCCATTACCATTTGTGGCATGTGGTCTCTCTAGACAATGCGAAACAAGAGACTTCATGGCGAGCAACATTTGTCGGTCCGGAAGGCTGTGGAGTGGATCAAGGATACTGCATTTCATCTTTGGCAAATTCTTCACCCACCCAAACAGAAAGAGGAGAAGAAAATGCAGATACATTGGAGGGCACACAAAGATCAATGGATAAAATGCAATGCAGATGGGGGTTTCTCGGAGAGGTTGAGACATGGGAGTACAAGATGAGCCGTGCTACGTGACCAGACGGATACCTTTCTTGGGGCGCAAGCTAAATGGTTTGATCAATGCCTGGATGCCCTCACGATAGAAGCGATAGACCGATAGTCTGCAGAGATGGTCTATAGTCTGCAGAGATGGTCTACAACTAGCCAGACGATGTGGTGTGCAAAGAGTTCATCTTGAGACCGATTGTCTGGAGGTGGTCAACCTTTGGAAGATGGAGGAGCTACAGAGATCCATGATCTTGCCGCTGTTAAAGGAGGTGAAAGAGCTTAGTTCCTTCTTTACTGATTGGCTCGGAACAGGACCTCGAGCTTCTCCCCCTTCCAGCTCCTTAGCGATCGGTGTTTTGGGTAGGTTGTTTGTTGTTGGACGTGAGAAAACAAGCCTAAACCCCCTGATTATATAGTCCGGAGCTGTAGAGGTAGGGCCGAGAGTCCTATTAGGATACTAATTTGTGCCTGCCGATCACAACACGAAGTCCCTGTTCTCCACTGAGGTGAAAAACGTGGGGAACAAGTTCCTCACGGTAGAAACCGTGAAGATCACGTTAACATGATAATTCCAACATTCTCCCACTTGATCGAACGGTTAACTACTAATGTTCACTTAACTAATATTCACACTTAGTATAACAGTAAGAAAATGACTAATGCGTCGTCAATAGCTTTTAATTCGCTACTGGGACCCCATTAACCACAGTCTCACCGAAAACGTTGTTAGAATGCTTATATACAAATGGAAGTTAGTAATGGCCCTTAACCAGGACCTAAAAACTCTCCACCAGACCCATGTCAGAGACATGTTTCTGGAAAATGTTTGGTGGTAAGCCTTTAGTAAGCGGATCCGCGAGCATAACATTAGTACTTATGTGCTCAACCTTAATTGTTTGATCCTGGCATCTTTCTTTCACAACAAGATATTTAATGTCAATATGCTTGGAAGCACCACTTATCATGTCGTTATTTGCAAAGAATACTGCAGCTTGATTATCGCAGTGTATCGTTAATGGTCTCGAGATACTGTCAATTACTTTAAGACCCGGAATGAAATTCTTAAGCCACATGGCCTGTCCAGTTGCTTTATAACATGCCACAAACTCAGCTTGCATTGTAGATACTGCTACAAAACTTTGCTTAGAGCTTGTCACACCCTGAAATTCTCCAATTTCAGGATGTGAATTTAGAGAATAATTAAACAATGATTTTCTCTCAATTTTAAAATTTTTCCAACATTTATTTATTTTTTTACAGAAAATTTAGCTAGAAAGAAAATTAATTGTGTGTGTTTCTAAAAATAAATTAATTGCTCTCCGCGTGTTGCATTCATGCCGAGTCGCATCTCAGTGTCTTATGAGTGCCAAGGTTTCAAAAATGCGTTCCTTAAACGTTTAGGTGCTTCTGAGAATTTTCTAGATTTTTCAAAAATGCGTTCCTTTGCCAGCAGCACGCTCTCCTCTTTAGGCTTCTGCATCGCTCCCTCTTTAGCCTTCTACATCATTTCACTTAGTTTCCGACTGCACGAAAGAAATTACTAGTTATCTCATTGCTCCATTCCATTTCCTGATAACTGCCATCTATTTTCTTGAACCATATGTACAATTAGCAGATCAAGCAATTGTATCTTCATGCTTATTCGAAGAAAAACCATTGCAATTACAAAATGTGTTTGGGTAGGTTGAGTCGGTTTGTATGGTGCTACCTGGGTGAGGGTCCCAAACTATTTTTACATGGGTTGCCCTTATTTCTGTTGGGATCCCAAACAATCAGCATAGGTCTACTACTGAGTGATCCAGAATAATATAAAAAAAGGTCAACATAAATTGTAGAGCTGTATGGAAACAAAGTCTGAATGGAACAGCATTCCTGTTGCTCTGTTGCTGCATATAGTTGCATTGGTTTTAAACCATGATACTGTTTAGCAGGTTGGATAATAGTTTGATCATGATAATTTCTAGCCATTAACTACCACATCATGTTCTCTTCATATATTAACATCTACACTAGAGGATCCTAATGACCGAGGAGGCGAGGACAATATAACTAGTAATAAGACTATGCAAAGTGCAGTGCTACAAGCAAGAAGCAAGCAACTGCAGAGGTTATTAAACTGAATAAAAAGGAGATCCACCTTGTGATGGCATCCTTGCTCAAGTAAGAGGCGAACATTCTGTTCTTGCCACACGCTATGCTTAGCCGCTTACGCAGACAGCAGAGGTGACCAAAAAAACACCACCACCACGGCCAGCAATCTCCATGGAGGCTCTCCATGCTCAACATGGCGATCTCTTTGCCCGCGCCTTCATTCCTCGTCCTCGTCTTCGCCACCAACGTCACCACTCTCTACCTCACGCGACTCCTGCTCGCGCCGCCGTCTCTCCCGTGCCCGAGGGGCCTGCCCCTCATCGGCAACCTCCACCAGCTCGGCGCAGTCCGTCCCGCACGACGCCCTCGCCGCGCTGGCCGCAAGGCACGCGGCGCCGCTGATGGGCTCCATGCCCACGCTCGTCGTCTCCACCGCCGACGCGCTCCGCGCCGCGATTCCAGCCCAACGACCGCACCATGTCGGGCCGCCCGGCGCTGGCCGCCGCCACGCGCATCACCTACGGCCTCCAGGACATCGTGTTCTCCCACCCGGACGGCGCGTTCTGGCGCGCCGCGCGCAGGGCGTCCCTGTCCGAGCTCCTCAGCGCCCCGCGCGTGCGCGGCTTCCGCGAGTGAGGACCCAGTGTGTCCGAGGACCGGTGGATGGTCGCTTCCTGGTGTGATGAGTGATTGACAACGTGGTGTGGATTGACGTTTCCCTTGGCTCAAGTATTGCAGGTGTAGAATGCGGCTTGGTTGCATTGGTGCAGGTGAAGAACAGGCGCGAAAGGTCTTAGCCATGGCGGCCTCCGAGGAGCGGAGAGACAAGTAGGCTTGGTTCGAGGGACCCGATGGCCGGTGGATCAAGTGCGGTTCACATGCTGACAAGAACGAGCAAGGGGACGTGGTTCCGGTGCGAGGTAGCGGCTCACAACCGAAGCTCGTACGCGGACGAGAAGCCGGCGCAAGGTGGCGGCTAACAACCGAAGTTTGCGCGCGGGGTTTGGTGTTTTGGCCACAAAATCATCGGTGGACGGTTTCCCTTGGTTTGGGCCTCAAAACCAAGGACCGAGGACTCGACGAGGCGGACTTGGGCAGCTGGGCCTGGCTGGGCTGTCAGGGGCGGTTTAACCGCCCCCCAGGGCCGGTTTAACCGCCCCCCCCTGGGCTGGCCCAAGAACGGCGTCGAGGAGCTTCGATCCGGAGGACACGCGGCGTGACTGCAAGGCTTGCGTCGGAGGGAAGCTAGCTTGCAGTGGAAGGTGCCCGAGCCGGAAAATATCTGAAGACCAAATGTCAAATTTGCCCCGAGGGGTATGTATCACTTAGGGGTAGTTTAGTCTTTAGGACACCACCACTTGGACTACTAATAGGCCCCTTCAGGGCTGGTGGCTGTTATCTCTCTAGTTATCTCTTTAGGTTTTACTTTGAACTTGTTTTCCCTTTCATCTCCTCCACCTAGAACTATTTCGAATCATTCCTAGTTTGTATAGGTGAATTCATGGTTATGTGATTGAGTTTGTGCTGCTCATCTTTGTGCCATGATTTGATTTCCCGAGCTCCTTTTCCTTTTTCTATTTTCGTGGGTATTTTCGGAGCTATTTTTGGGGGATTTTCGTTCTTCTTGTTCCCGAGCGTTTTCTCTCGGATTTCTTTGGGGGATTCACGTATGAGTGCCTTGTGCCTCTTTTGCTGGTGATCCTTTGCCCCCAAACGCCGAGAATCGCTCTGGATTTGAGATTTTCGGGATGAACTCGAGGTCATGGTGTTCTTCGCGAGATCTGCGATTCCGGGAGTTGTACTGAGTTAGAGGCCGAGATCTTTTGGGAAAACACTCCACTGGAGGTCTAGATCATCTGACCAAAATCTCGCCTCAAGAGCTCAAGCGGTTTGGGAGATCCACTTTTGTTTTGACTTTTACCCGAGGCTCCCAGGCCTGGGCGGTTTAACCGTCCCCCCTGGCCGGTTTAACCGCCCCCCTAGGTGTGTTAGATCGAGCCGAGTTTCGGGTCGTTTTGGTGTTCGTTTCGATTGGTTCGAGTTCCGCTGCTCGTTTCTTGTTCCTAGGGTCAGTAGCTTGACAGTGGCTACGTGATCTTGGCAAGATTGCACTCGGAGGTTTCGGAGTTGGTTTGGGAGAATAGCCGGATTGTTTGGAAAGTTTTTTATCGGCTCCCATTCACTCCCCCCTCTCTGGTCGCCGTTTCGGTCCTTCAATTGGTATCAGAGCCGGTTACGGGTCTTTGCGACTCTAACCAGTCTAAGATCCAAAGATGGCGTACCAATATCGGGGTTCCGGGCCTCCGCACTTCGATGGGAAGAACTACCCGAACTGGGTTGCGCGTATGGGCGCTTTCTTGCGAGGCAAAGGAAAGTTGCTGTGGGATGTGACGAAAGATGAAAACTATGTCAATCCCACCAACTTAGATGCCCAGGATGCAAAGGATAGGTTTGAGGCAAACGCTAGAGCTGTTGATTACTTGTTCCGTTCTTTGTCTGCCGAGGAGTTTGAGCGTGTTTTGGGCGAGGACCTAGCTTGCCAGATCTGGCAGAAGCTCAAGGTAGCCCACGGTGGTGATAGCCATGTCAAGGCTAGGCTTTTCTCGATGTACAGGAGGGAGTATGAGAACTTTGCTCATTTGCCTGGAGAGTCGGTTGATGCTTTGTTTCAGCGTTTCACTTCGATTGTCAACAACATGAAAGCCAACATTACCGTGCTCCCATACTCGGATCATGACCGAGCTATCAAGCTCCTGCAAGCACTTGATAGATCCGTGTGGGGTGCCAAGGTTGAGGCGATCATGGAGTCGGCAAACTATGAGACTCTTTCTGTTGATGAGCTTTTCTCGAAGTTGAAGTCTTCTGAGGTTGACAGGCAGTTGCTTGCCAAGGCTAAGAGTCCGACTGATCCCCATAGTCTGGCTCTAGTCGGTGGCTCTGGATATGGACATGCTAACACTCCTAGACACTTTGCTTTGTCTTCTCTTGTGTCCCTTCCAGATGAGGAGTATGAGGTGCTGAGCGAGGAGGATCTCGCGTTGCTCACGAGGAGGTTCGAGCGGATGTACCAGAACCGCAAGGGTTCGAGGCGTGCCGGGAGTACGTGCTACAGATGCGGGAAGATGGGCCACTTCATCGCCGAGTGTCCCGAGGAGATCAAGAACGACTACAACCGCAAGCACCGCCCGCGAGACGACCACAAGCACCGGCCCAAGGACGAGTACCGCGCCAAGAACAAGAACAAGGACGAGAGAAGATCCAAGAACAAGCACGGTGGACACAAGAAGCACAGATCTCGAGCGATGGTGGCTGATGCGAGCGACATCGACACGAGCTCCACCAACACGTCGTCAAGCTCAAGCAGTGAAGATGAAGACCGCGGCCGCCGCAAGGAGAAGAAGAGCTTGAACCGCAACTTCAACGGCATCTCCTTTGCCGCCGTCGACTACTGCACCATGGCGCACGACTCCGTGAAGGGCAAGGACGACTCCGACTCCGACTCCGAGGATGAGGTGGGAGGCTTGGAGAACTTTTGGTTGATGGATTCTGGCTGCTCGAGACACATGACAGGTAATGGTAAGTGGTTCTCCAGTCTCACCCCGGTGGTGTCCAGGCAGTACATCACTTTCGGGGATAAGGGTAGAGGTAGAGTGTTGTCCGAGGGTGCTATTCAGGTGAGCGACACTTTCATGTTGAAGCGAGTTGCTCTTGTCAAGAATCTTGGTTTCAATTTGCTCTCAGTTTCTCAGCTTCTTGATGAGGGTTATGAGGTTCGTTTTAAACGTGGTGATTCAAAAATTCTTGACTCTCGAGGTGACCTTGTGTGTATGATCATTCCTGAGGGACAGATTTTTCGTGCTGATTTTTCTCGATCTTTTGGTCCTTCACGTTGTTTGATCGCTGGTACTTCTTCTGAGCTTTGGAAGTGGCATAGGAGATTGGGTCATGTGAGCTTTGATTTACTCACACGCTTGAGTGCTCTTGACCTTATCCGAGGATTGCCAAAGCTCAAGTTCGAGAAAGATTTGGTTTGTGCACCGTGTAGGCATGGAAAAATGGTTGCTGCTTCTCACCCACCTTTGACCGATGTTATGACTGAGCGTCCAGGGGAGCTTTTGCACATGGATTTGGTTGGCCCCGCTCGAGTTCGTTCAGTTGGTGGGAAGTGGTATGTTCTTGTGGTTGTTGATGACTTTTCTCGGTATGCGTGGGTGTTCTTTCTGGCGTCGAAGGATGAGACTTTTGATTTTGTTCGAGATCTGATTTTGAGGTTGAAAAACAAGAGTAATGGTGGTGCCATGAGAGCTATTCGTAGCGACAATGGTACGGAATTTAAGAACACTCGTTTTGATGCCTTCTGTCGTGATCTTGGTCTTGAACATCAATACTCGTCGCCATATGTTGCTTGTCAGAATGGTGTTGTTGAGAGAAAGAACAGAACACTTTGTGAGATGGCTAGGACGATGCTAGATGAGCATAGGACTCCTAGGAAGTATTGGGCAGAAGCGGTGAACACAGCTTGCTATGTTTCGAATCGGATTTTCCTTCGTGCTTTCAAGAAGAAAACTTGCTATGAGCTTTTTCATGGTCGTTCCCCCCCGTGTGAGTCACTTTCGAGTATTTGGTTGCAAGTGTTTCATCTTGAAGAAAGGAAATTTGGACAAGTTCGAGTCTCGTTCGATGGATGGAATTTTTCTTGGTTATGCTAATCACTCTCGAGCATACCGTGTGCTCAATCTTGAAACTAACCAAATCATGGAGACTTGCGAAGTCACATTCGACGAGACCATTCCGTGTAGCTCTTCTGCTTTTGAGTGTGCAGGTGATGATGACTTGGGACAGCCCATCTTTGAGGAAGAACAGCCTGATGATGAAGATGATGAGGAATTTCAGGCACCGTGTGGAGATCGTGTACCTTCTACTTCCACTACTACCACGACGTTCGACGATGGCCCCTCTGCTACACCTTCGTCGAGTCGCGCACCAGATCGAGTTCAAGTGGAAGCTGATGTTGAGGGGGAGGCAATCTCGAGGCGAGAAGCTCCCCGGCTGGTACAGAGGGATCATCCACCTTCGAAGATCATCGGGAACATGGATGAACGCACTACACGGTCGAGGTCACAGAACATCTCTCATTATGCTCATTCTGCTTTTGTCGCGTCTTTTGAGCCCAAAAATGTTGGACACGCTTTATCTGATTCTGATTGGGTCAATGCCATGCATGAAGAGCTTGAAAACTTTGAGAGAAATCAGGTGTGGAAGTTAGTAGAACCACCTCAAAATTGCCATCCCATAGGAACCAAGTGGGTGTTTAAGAACAAGAGGGATGAGAGTGGTGAGATTGTGAGAAACAAAGCGAGGTTGGTTGCTCAGAGGTTTTCGCAGCAGGAGGGGATAGATTATGAGGAGACATTTGCTCCTGTTGCCCGTTTGGAGGCAATTCGGATCCTTCTAGCATTTGCAGTTGCTAAAGGGTTCAAATTGTACCAAATGGATGTGGAGAGTGCCTTCTTAAATGGGGTGATTGAGGAAGAAGTGTATGTGAGGCAGCCCCCGGGTTTTGAGAGTGAGAGATACCCACACCGAGTGTACAAACTCCACCGAGCTTTATATGGCCTAAAGCAAGCACCCAGAGCGTGGTATGGTAGATTGAGAGGGTTCTTGCTTAGCAAGGGGTTTGTGATGGGGAAGGTTGATAAGACGCTCTTCTTGCTGAGAAATGGCAAAGATCTTTTAATCGTTCAGATTTACGTGGATGATATCATTTTTGGTGGCTCTTCTCATGATCTTGTTGCCAAGTTTGCAGATGATTTGAGCAGGGAATTTGAGATGTCGATGATGGGAGAGTTGCAGTTCTTTCTCGGGCTGCAGATCAAGCAAACCAAGGATGGGACATTTGTGCACCAAAGCAAGTACACCAAGGACATTCTCAAGAAATTCGACATGAGCGACTCCAAGCCGATGACTACGCCGATGAGTACGACTATAGCTTTGGATGCGGATGAGGACGGAGAACCAGTGGACCAGAAGGAGTACCGGAGCATGATCGGCTCCCTCCTCTACTTGACGGCGACGAGGCCGGACATACAGTTCAGCGTGTGTCTGTGCGCTCGTTTTCAGGCTTCACCGAGGACTTCACATCGTCAGGCCGTCAAGAGGATTTTCAGGTATCTCAAGTTTACTCCTGAGCTGGGTCTTTGGTATTCTGCCGATTCCACTCTTGCACTTCATGGTTTTTCTGATGCGGATTTTGCTGGATGTCGTGTTGATCGCAAGTCTACTTCTGGTCAGTGTCAGTTTCTTGGATCGTCTCTTGTGTCTTGGTCTTCTCGCAAGCAGTCTAGCGTAGCCCAATCCACCACTGAAGCCGAGTATGTTGCTGCTGCTAGCTGTTGTTCTCAGTTGCTTTGGATCACATACACCTTGAGAGACTTTGGCTTAGACATGTCCCATGTTCCACTTTTTTGTGATAGCACCAGTGCCATAAGCGTAGCTAAAAATCCCGTGCTTCATTCCAAAACCAAACACATAGAAGTGAGGTACCACTTTCTGAGAGATCATGTGGAGAAAGGAGATATTGAGCTTGCCCACGTTTCTACCCAAAACCAGCTTGCAGACATTTTCACTAAGCCACTTGACCAAGTTACCTTCACCCGCTTGCGAGAGGAACTTGGTGTGTGTGCGGTTTTCTGAGCTGAGTTTTGGAGGCTTCTCTTGTAGCATATGTATATTTGTGTACCATCTTTGTATCTTGATGTATAGTTTTTTCTTGCTTTTGTATCTTGATTTCATCTTTTGTATCATATCTTAGGATGAGCTTCTCCTATATGCAGTGATTGGTACAACTTGCTACATTTTAGAGTTTAGGCAGGCTGGCTAGGGATTGATTGGATGGATGGCTATGCTCTTGATGGTCTTGATATATATTCTGTTGAGATAGCTTCTTTTCGAATTAAAATGATAAACTGAACTTAATTCCTACACCCATGAGTAAATGCCTTTGCATGTCTTGTTTGAGCCGAAATGGCTATATCTTGCTTAAGATCATGTTAAGGGTGTGATATTCTTTTCAATTGGGTCAAAGACCTTTGTCATTGTAAATGTTTAGCCCATGCTTTATCTTGTGGAGGAGCATAAGCTTCTTTCTGTCGCAAAGACATTTCATATACCATGCTTAATTTGAAAAACTTGAAAAATGAGATGTCTATGCATGAAAGAAGAAAGATGAGAAAAAGAAATATTTGCTGAATTTATGCTCATGTCTCTATGCTTTCACCATTGCACACACCTGCACACATGGGTGCTAAGCGGTTGCATGTTGTTTGCCGGAGAAGTCTCCCATGAGAAGTGAACACATGGCTCCGTGCTTTGACATGACATGAGGTAGAACTTGGGCGTTTATGATGATCTTTTGTCAAGAATGCTTGTCCTTTCATGATTTTGGTGAGATGAAGTTTATTTTTGCTTAAACAATCCATGGTTAGGACTTTGCTCATGCGGTGACATTTTTGATAAAAATCTACAATTTGCTCATGGCTTTGTCAATTGGATATATGTCTTCACCTTCTTGATGGCAATGCCCGTGTGACATGATGAACTAGCTTGTATGCCTCTTCTCTAACTTGTAGCATTTTGTATTGCTCATTGTATATTTGAGAAGCTTGTAGTTGCATTTTGTACATTTTGCCTTGATGTGTGCATTGTCAACAAGGGGGAGAATTTCTGGAGCATTTGGCAAGGGGGAGTCGCTGCGGAATTTAGAAGAAAGATTTTGCTCTAGATTTTGTCGAAATTGTGTGAGAGGTTGAAGTTTTTGCCCAAATGAGGTTTTCTGAAAATTTGCAAAGTTTCTGAGAGTTTGATCATTGGAATATCTTGCTGGGCATATTTGGAAGGTTTTCAAGTTGGAACGACATCGTTGTGAGTTGGTTTGTGCAATTTTGGGATTTTGCACTTTGGTCATCTGCCAGGGGCGGTTTAACCGCCCCCCCTGGGCGGTTTAACCGTCCCTGTGCTGAGAGCACAAGTTTTGTGGAGAGTTGAGCCATTTTCGAGTGATTTTCGCACGCACAAGTTCACTTGTTCAGGGGGAGTTGCATCTTTGCAGGGGGAGTGCTTTGAGAGTCCTGAAAAGTGAGTTGGAGGATTTGAAGTTTGTGATTTGTGCTTTGTGCTTTTGCTCTTTTGCCGATGGTGTTGAGCCCTTTCGCTTCTTCTTGAAGGGTCGGCGTTTCTGGAGCTTTCTCTTGCTAAGTGACTTTTGATTTGGCTTGTTCTTGCTTTTAGTCACTTGCTTGAGTCTTGTTTTCGATTTCTTTTACATTTTCTTTATATCATTGGTTACTATGTGTGTGTTGTCAATGCACTCATCAAGGGGGAGATTGAGGACCCAGTGTGTCCGAGGACCGGTGGATGGTCGCTTCCTGGTGTGATGAGTGATTGACAACGTGGTGTGGATTGACGTTTCCCTTGGCTCAAGTATTGCAGGTGTAGAATGCGGCTTGGTTGCATTGGTGCAGGTGAAGAACAGGCGCGAAAGGTCTTAGCCATGGCGGCCTCCGAGGAGCGGAGAGACAAGTAGGCTTGGTTCGAGGGACCCGATGGCCGGTGGATCAAGTGCGGTTCACATGCTGACAAGAACGAGCAAGGGGACGTGGTTCCGGTGCGAGGTAGCGGCTCACAACCGAAGCTCGTACGCGGACGAGAAGCCGGCGCAAGGTGGCGGCTAACAACCGAAGTTTGCGCGCGGGGTTTGGTGTTTGGCCACAAAATCATCGGTGGACGGTTTCCCTTGGTTTGGGCCTCAAAACCAAGGACCGAGGACTCGACGAGGCGGACTTGGGCAGCTGGGCCTGGCTGGGCTGTCAGGGGCGGTTTAACCGCCCCCCAGGGCCGGTTTAACCGCCCCCCCCCTGGGCTGGCCCAAGAACGGCGTCGAGGAGCTTCGATCCGGAGGACACGCGGCGTGACTGCAAGGCTTGCGTCGGAGGGAAGCTAGCTTGCAGTGGAAGGTGCCCGAGCCGGAAAATATCTGAAGACCAAATGTCAAATTTGCCCCCGAGGGGTATGTATCACTTAGGGGTAGTTTAGTCTTTAGGACACCACCACTTGGACTACTAATAGGCCCCTTCAGGGCTGGTGGCTGTTATCTCTCTAGTTATCTCTTTAGGTTTTACTTTGAACTTGTTTTCCCTTTCATCTCCTCCACCTAGAACTATTTCGAATCATTCCTAGTTTGTATAGGTGAATTCATGGTTATGTGATTGAGTTTGTGCTGCTCATCTTTGTGCCATGATTTGATTTCCCGAGCTCCTTTTCCTTTTTCTATTTTCGTGGGTATTTTCGGAGCTATTTTTGGGGGATTTTCGTTCTTCTTGTTCCCGAGCGTTTTCTCTCGGATTTCTTTGGGGGATTCACGTATGAGTGCCTTGTGCCTCTTTTGCTGGTGATCCTTTGCCCCCAAACGCCGAGAATCGCTCTGGATTTGAGATTTTCGGGATGAACTCGAGGTCATGGTGTTCTTCGCGAGATCTGCGATTCCGGGAGTTGTACTGAGTTAGAGGCCGAGATCTTTTGGGAAAACACTCCACTGGAGGTCTAGATCATCTGACCAAAATCTCGCCTCAAGAGCTCAAGCGGTTTGGGAGATCCACTTTTGTTTTGACTTTTACCCGAGGCTCCCAGGCCCGGGCGGTTTAATCGCCCCCCCTGGCCGGTTTAACCGCCCCCCCTGGGTGTGTTAGATCGAGCCGAGTTTCGGGTCGTTTTGGTGTTCGTTTCGATTGGTTCGAGTTCCGCTGCTCGTTTCTTGTTCCTAGGGTCAGTAGCTTGACAGTGGCTACGTGATCTTGGCAAGATTGCACTCGGAGGTTTCGGAGTTGGTTTGGGAGAATAGCCGGATTGTTTGGAAAGTTTTTTATCGGCTCCCATTCACTCCCCCCTCTCTGGTCGCCGTTTCGGTCCTTCAGCGAGGGCGAGGCCGCCGCGCTCGTCGCTGAGATTTCCAGAGCAGGCTCCCCCGTGAACCTGAGCGAGAAGCTCATGGCGACGAGCAACAGGATCCTGCGCCGCGTCGCATTCGGCGAGGGGAGCATCGAGGCCGGCGCAGTGCTCGACGAGACGCAGAAGCTTCTTGGAGCGTTCTTTGTGTCCGATTACATGCCGTGGCTGGCGTGGGTGGACTGAGGAGGAGGCTGGAGCGGAACTTCCACGAGCTCGACTTGTTCTACGAGAAGGTGATCGACGACCACCTCAACAAGGAGCG
Source organism: Urochloa ruziziensis (assembly GCA_015476505.1). Lineage (NCBI taxonomy): Eukaryota > Viridiplantae > Streptophyta > Magnoliopsida > Poales > Poaceae > Urochloa > Urochloa ruziziensis. The sequence continues at coordinate 40,461,112 of CM027125.1, forward strand.
CGCGAGTTCCGAGGGCGAGGACTTGTGGTGGATGTGCTCCTCCGGCTGCACGGTGATCCCGGTTAGAGCAAGTATTATGATGGGTGTAGAACGGATTATATCCTACGTGGAGGAGAGATGAAAGAGGAGAGAGAAGGGAACGGGCGGTTCGCCGCTCGCCCGCTCGAGGCCGGCGCAAGGGCCTCCTATTCGCTGGATACCGTTTCAATTTGCTGCATGCCGTTCTGATTCGTTGCTGCACCATAAATTGTAGCGGGCCCTGCCACTACTGTATATCGAGTTGGCACTGTTGCAGCCGGCGAGCGGGCGAGATTATAAGCTTTGCTCTTACAATAGCACGTCTGTTCATCTCCTATACCAACGCGCATGTCACGTTTCAGATGTTTCTTTGATCGGACGTTTCTGAACAAACTGGGAAATTTTCAGGACATGTTCATCGCCGGGACCGACACGGGGGCGGCGACGGTGAACTGGACGATGACGGAGCTGGTCCGCCACCCGGACATCCTCGCCAAGGCGCAGGAGGAGGTGCGCGGCGCCGTGGCCCACGGCGTTGACATCGTCGTGGAGTCCGACCTGCCGCGGCTCAAGTACCTGAAGCACTGTGATCCGGCGGGTGCACCCGCCGGTGCCGCTGCTGGTGCCCCGTGAGACCATCGAGCCCTGCACGGTGTACGGCTGCGTGATCACGGAGTACGACGCAATTATCTCTCGTCGCTCAGAATTCTTGTGTTATAAGAGTTTAGTTATTATAGATTATCAGCAGCCGATACAGTCCAGAAATGGAAACTTAGACGTACTTTGTGTCTTTCTTTTGGATCTTGGGGTTGCGTTACATTTATAGTAGATGATATGGGGCGAATCATACACCAATACGTACGGTTGCCATGTTCAGCTTCGGCTTCGAACGTGAGAAATGTTGTAATCCCTCCGTAACAAAAATATAAGCATTTGTGGACTTTTATACATCACATTTGACCATCCGTCTTATTTAAAAAATTTATAGAAATAAATTTAAACATCACATTTGATCACCCGTCTTATTTAAAAAATTTATAAAAAAATAAAAAAATAAGTCATACTTGAAATATACCTATCATGATAAATAAGTTATAACAAATAAATAATATATTCATAAATTTTTGAATAAAACAAATGGTCAAACATAATGTCTGAAAGTCAACAAATACTTATATACAGAGGGACCGATTGGAGCATATAGACAACTTGTAGTGGCAGTGGAAGTCTGGTGATCACTGATCCTTTAAACCATCACACCCGAAATGAGCTCTTCTTGATTTATTCAGTTCTAGTAGCAAGGAAACAACTAAAACCGTGCTCGATGGCAAACTACCGGCGCAGTCTCACATCAGAAGTTGATGGTGGAGGGGAGAGGGGGGGGCATATAAGGTTGGGGCAGCCCTCATCCATTGGTCTAACTCAACCCAAAAGACTAGTCCAATGGGTGAGGGTTGCCCCCACCTTATATGTTGTGCTCCCCGACCATCAACTTTCGATGTGAGACTAAATCCTACACCTGATCTGTCGAGTGCTGCGTGCTTCTTCTCGAGGGCGTCCATGCTGTACAAGCAGATGGCGCTTGCAGTTGTAGCTTAGCTTCCGTTCTAGGGTGGTGACACGCAGCCGTCACCACCCTCCTGACATGGTGCCTGCACACCCTGATTCTTTCTTTCATCCTCTCTCACTCTCTCCCATACTCTCGTGCTCCCGCCTCTATTGTTCTGTCCATTGGTCGGTTAGTAGCACCACATACTTCACAATTAGCCAAAAAGATATATATGTGTTTGTGTAAAATTTGGCGTATAGGTAAAAATTCAAGAATGAGTTGCCACCAAAAGACCTTTCCTTGGCTCTGTTTTCCCTCTTCTCTCGCTCTCTCCTATGCTCCTGCGCTCGTGTCTCTGTTGTGTTGTCCGTTGATCGGTTAGTAGCACCACATACTTCACAGTTAGCCAAAAACATATATATGTGTTTGTCTAAAATTTGGCATATAGGTAACAATTCAAGAATGAGTTCCCACCAAAAGACCTTTCCCTTTGTAGGTACATCAAATTACGAAATATGCTTCCAATAATCATCATTATAGCATCCATGTGTGACTGCATCTTGTTGATGTTATGACGTTGACAGTAGTAAGCGGCATGCTAATTTATTTATTTCATTGAGTAATTGTTGTTTTTTCCCATCGACCATGCTCAAAAAATATTTTGTACACTCACAAGGTTTAAGGATTTTTTTAAACTGGGCGATCGCGTTATGGAGCAACAGGGTAGTCACGGACCCATGGCTGTCAACCAACAACTAGCCAACAGGAGACGGGACGGAAAAGAAAACGACGACGACCACCGTCGCAGAGGCTGCCTAGATGCACCCGTCGTCTATAAATATAGAGGTATCGTGACGCAATCTCTTGCGCCCTTCCCGTCTAACGACAACTATGCGGCCGCGTGAGCCTCAAAAACGACATCGCGACCATACCACGCAAATCTCTCCGAAATTCATTTTTTTCCTGATCCTCGTGTCTTCAGTATGTGCTCTCCGGTTTATCAATTTAAATTAATTTTGAGTTTGAAAATAGAGAAATCATTATCATCACATGTTCAAATAAAACATTTAAGTTTGCCCTCAAGAATACAAAGGTAACTATCTTAATTATTGAAAATTACTGATAGTGTCTAGATGTGTGGTTTTACTAGCTAATATTAAACAGAGTAAAGTTATATTTTATGCGTTAGCTATGAGATATTCTCTAGTTTTATTATATCGTTTGCTCAACTGTAATGTTTATTAATATTTGTGGTATTTATTGCTAGTTAATTCATCTTATTTAATCTATCTACACATGGGGTATTTAATATGATCTCCCCATTCACTATATTTGTGTTGGATGAAGTTGGGTGTCTAGGATTTTTATTGACAAATATGCTACGAACTGTTTGGTATACAATTTTGAATAATGCATTTACAGAAGTCCAACATATGCTTAAAAGAAGCTTACACAACTACAAATACTTCAAAAGATTATTTACCCTACTTATTGTCTGTCTTGCGCTTTATATAAACTATGAAAGTCTCGATTATGTCACTTTCATCCACTTCGGCAAAAAAAAATCAGGCAAAGAGCGCTCATGTTTGCTCATGTTTTTTTTTTCATGTATGTTAGATAACCTTTTGTATGCGATGTCTTCCTTGATCTATTGATTTAAGTCCATACTATCGGCATGCTCTTTGTTTGACCTTAACAAGCACAGTCATATACGCTCATGTGACCATTCACACGTGTCTTGTATATAGAACTAGCAAGGTGGCCCGCGCAAATTGCGCGGAAGCTAGCATTTTTATGCTTAAATTTGGATACTTTATTTTAAAATGAATAAAAAATAAAATAGTTTTATTTATTCGTGTCATTATAACCTACCAAGTTATTGTAACATTTTTGGAGGATGAATTCAGGAGAAAAGAAATATAGGAACAAAATTTTTTATTTATATTATTGGCTTGGTAGCTGTCGGCTCTACCTGACCAAGAGTGTCGTGAGCAAGTAGCGGCATAACCTAATTGCATTCAACGAAGAGAGAGGCAAAGGAGTATTGTTTTCCTACTCAATTTTCTCAATTGACACGGTTACTACTACCACGGTCGTGTCATGTTTAGTATCTTCGACGACATCCATGGAGCTTATAGGTTTCAAGATGAAATAGTTTTCTTTTTCATTTTGTGCACAGTTATTTCAACCCAAGCTATTATTTGTTTGTCATTAGGTTCATGTCATAACATGTAAATTATTTTGTTTAAATTTAATATTAATAATCTACCACTTTCTAGAAAATAGGCCACTGCTAGGTTTGCCTCCATGCCTTTGCTCCTTGCTCTCCCTTCTAGCGATCTCACCGAAATCCAGAGTGGGGACCCGTCCCCTTTATAAATTTAGTTTTAGTTACATCCTAATTTCTTCTAGGGTTTATATTATCTCTAGCGCCGGCACAAAGTGGTGGTGATAATTGCACATTGGAATAAGGTCTCTCTGAACTCTTCTTACCGCGACAATATCTGATCAAGCACCAACGACGGGCTAGTGGGGGAACATTCTACCAGTTAGTGTGTCAATCAGAGGGATGCAACTGGCAGTCAATGTTCTTTTAGTGGATACATCCTCATTGCTAGCAGTAGTTGGTTAAAGGTCATTTTGTACCAAATTAATTAATAAATATATAAAATATATAATTTTCAAAAATAAGAAAATAACATATTCTTTTCAAATCAAATATAATTAATAAACACCTAAATTTCAAACAAAATAATGAAAAAAAGTTTTTCATTTCCCATTTGTAATGGGAAGCAAACTCCATATATAAAGATCCCTTTTTATTGTATTTATTTAGTAACTAAAGTTTAAAATATGGAGTTTTGCACACATGAAACTGAACCAAAACATAGAAGGAAGAGATGAGAGTGCAATTGGATGATGAATTTGCGCGGTGATGAGCAATAAAATTGTCCACCCGTACAGTGTGGATAGGAAGAGTTGTCTCATAAAAATTCTCGACATATATGAGTAGTTAGCCAATGCATGCAAAAGGTGATGATTTAGTTTTGTGTAATGGGAGGGGTTTAGTCTCTATCAGTTATATATTGAAATAAAAAGAAGTGAACATAAAACAAACCAAGAAGAAGTTTGCACAAAGTTGTTTATCTATCTTACTATACTAAGCCTAAGTAGGTATTTCTTCTTCTTTTTTTGTCTATGGATAACCATGACAAACTAATACATGAAAGGGTTCTTTGTAACTTATGTGGAAAAAGCTTGCAATAGATGACGATTGATCGGTAGAGCGATAGTTCAAGCATATTGTTTCTTTTTTTTTCTATACCAGCTATTGTTTTTCTTGATAAATATTACATATGACACACTCTTTTAGTTATTTGTTCAAAAATTATTATTCATGGTATTTTATTTTTTGTGCAGACACATATAAATATCTCTTTATCTAATTTACTTTAGTTTTACCTACTATAGAAAAGAGCTTACTACACATATACATATGCTCACACTCATCCAAATTTTGTATTTGCCCATATAGGTAGCGGCAGGTCCCTAGATCTTTTGAAGGCACATCAAAGAACTATGATTTTAGCTACATAGAACCTAAACATGTTTTAATGGCTAAAGAAAAAATATTGACAACATGTCATCATATGAAACCAAAACATGTTTAATGGCTAAAGTAAAGTTATTAACTATGTGCCATCATATGGACCAAAACGAAAGATGGCAACGGATAAGATCCGCGCGGATATAGGCTTGGAGGATCCGTGCCCGCGAGCAAAACCCCAGGCCTGTGCTTGCGATCCACTACGGGCAAAAAATCTTGCACGTGCCCGTGATCCTCGGATATTACATGCCCACGGGCACGCCCGTGACCCACAAGCGGCAGGCGGCCGAAGACAGCGGGGTAGGGGACCGAGGGCGTCGGGCTTGCGGCTGGACCGCCGAGGATGTCAGGCATCGAGCAAGCGGAAAAGGTGGGGTCAGCGTCAAGCCATCGACGGATGGCGCACCGGCAGATGGGGAGGGGCGGAGGATGGCCGGCGGCTTGGAGGGCCGCGGAGGAGGAGCCCTTGGCGGTGGGCGGCGGCTTGAATGGCTGAGGCAGGGTAGCCCTTGGCGGCGTGCGGCGGAGGTCTGGAGCAGGCCTTGATGGCCGGTGGCGCAATAGCACATAGGGCCGCGGAGGAGCAGCCCTTGGCAGCCGGCAGCGGAGCATCCGTTGGCGGCGGCCGGCGGATGTCAGAGTGCCCCTGCCTAGAGCGTTTGCGGCGGCTGCAGGCAGGAATGGGCGAGCTGGGCGAGTGGTTGGGCTGAAACCCTAACTCGAGTTATACTTGGGATTTGGGGCCACATGTCAGGAGGTGAAGCAGGTGTGGAAGGTTCATGAATGCGCATCCTATTTCTCTATGCCCGTGAACAAATATTCGTTCATTGGGTCCAAAGTTTTTCCCGTGCCCGTGCCCGTGCCCGTGGGCACAGACTTTTACCCGCATCCGCGATCAGTGGGCGCGGTAGCCGCGGGCATGCAGATATTCTGTGCCCATTGCTATCTTTAACCAAAACATGTTTTTAATGGCTAAAGGGGAAAATATTAACTACATGCCATGATATGTTTACTATTCTTTGATAGAACATTAGTTATTGCTTTGTAGGCATGTGATTAGAAGTTTATATTATAGTTTAACCAAATGTTGCTTATTCCTTATTGTGCATCCGCCAAGCACTTTTCTTTTTTCCTTTCAGATGTCTTGGATGCGGTTTTTTATATTCGACACTCATACTCTTGTTTCCTACACCCTCCGTTTTAAAATATAGCTCACTCTAATTTTTTAAGAGTCAAACTATTTTATCTTTAAACAAAATTATAAAAATGATTATAAACATTTATGGCACCAAATAGCTATGCAATAACAATATATAATGATACTTATTAGATATCATAAATATCAGTACTTTATTGTATAAATTTTGCCAAACTCGAGAAAGTTTGACTTTTTAAGGAAGTTAGAATGACTTGTAATTTAGAACGGAGGGAGTATCATGAAAGCAATAAATTAGTCTTATTTTATTCTAATTCTAATTGATATAATCATATGCGACACACAGGCCTAGCATAATGATTAAGTTACATAAAAGCATAGTTTGCAACGTGAGCACGTGACCTAGGAACTAATTGAGATACACACATTGCTAGCGTATAATGATTAAATTACCTATAGCATAATGAGGTCTATAGGCCGGGTACCCAAGTCCATATCTTCATGGTTACATAATTGGTATTAACATAATTACTATTAACGTATATGATATGGTTTAGAAAAAAATAGTAAGCATGTGTTCAGACACTTGATCCATCAGCCGGATCAAATATTATTAACGTGTATGCATTAGGAAATATTCCACGTATCGGACATGGACTCCACATATGATCTGCTAATTTTCTTTTTTTAATTCTTGTTTCCAAATTAATATGTGTTTTTAAGCCAGATTTTATATTGACTTTTTAGATCATCTAGACCGTTGGATCTTCATAAAATCCAATGGCTTATATCCTTCTCTTTTTTAGATTAACGTGGGAATTTGTAGGCCCTCTCGGTGAATCTGGTGGCTCCTTTTGCTTCTGCTTTAATAAGATAATAGAGATTAATGGAAATAATCATTATTAACCCATGCGAGAGCTGTTTTGCATGAGCGGCAATAATACATTATAAACATTTTATAATGTTTATTTATACAAATTGCGTATACTCTGATCTTTTGGATTGGCTAAACCCCAGCTTTAGTTGTCATTACACAAATCAACAAAGAACTTCTCATTAACACGAATACACTTTAATGTAAGTCCACATGGCTCCTGACTATGCCCAACTTCTTCTTTTGCCAGAAGGAACACTTGCCAGAAGGAGACTCTCTCTTTCCAGACATTTCAGGCAGTATATATCAATGGTAGATGCAGTGTTTCTTGTCTGCGTCTTCCTCAGTTGCTGAAAACTAAAATGCTGTCCGTCCACCATTCTTCAGTGGAGCTAACATTTCCATCCGGGACAGGAATTGGGTCACGAGAAACACACACACACGCAAAAAGAATTATAGAGGTGTGACTATAAGAAATTAAGATCTAAGTAACATATTATTGAAAATATGCACAATATTATTTTTTCATGTTATTACTTCCTTTGCTAATTTGTTACATAGGACTAAGGCCGGGTGACCCGCCGTGCTGCAACTTGATCAGGTTGTAGTACATCCCTCCACGGCCGGCGGCGACGAGCTCGCCGTGCCGTCCTCTCTCCACCACCTTCCCGTCCTTCACCACGGCGATCGTGTCGGACTTCTGCACCGTGGAGAGGCGGTGCGCCACGACCACGCACGTCCTCCCTTGCAGCATCCGGTCGACGGCGTCCTGAACCAGCCTCTCCGACACCGTGTCCAGCGCGCTCGTCGCCTCGTCCAGTAGCAGCACCCTCGCGTTCTTCAGTATCGCCCGCGCCAGCGCGATCCGCTGCCTCTGCCCGCCCGACAGCTGCGCCCCTCGCTCCCCGACGCGCGCGTCGTACCCACCTTCCATCCCGCTGTTATATTACACGCCAGGAATCAGTGGAAGTTTTATTTAGACTTTTTAGTTCAAGGAACAAATTAAGAGGCAGAATTTGTGTTGTTTTTTAAAACGGAAGCAGAGTTTGTACTGTACCTGATGAATTCGTGGGCGTTGGCAAGCTTGGCGGCTTTGGTGACCTCGCCCTCGGTGGCGTTCTCGTCGCCGTACAGGATGTTGTCGCGTATCGTGCCGGAGAAGAGCGTCGGCTCCTGGCTGACGAGCGCGATGTGCGACCGCAGGTGGGCCAGGGCGTAGCTCCTGATGTCCCGGCCGTCGATCAGGACCGATCCCTTCTGCACGTCGTAGAACCGCTCGATCAGGGCGATCACCGTGGACTTGCCGGACCCGCTCGGCCCGACGAGCGCCACCGTCTTCCCCGCGCCTATCTCGAGGCTGAACCCGTCGAGCACGGCCACCTCCGGCCGTGTCGGGTAGCTGAAGTGCACGTTCCTGAACTCGATGGCACCTTTGAAGATCTCCTTCTGCTTCCTGTTCTTCTTGGAATCCTTAGCTCCGTCGTTCATCGACATCGTCGTCCTTGATCAACGGTTCACGGTCCAGCGTGTCGAGGACGGCCCGCACGGCGTCGCCGCCCTTGGCTAGGTCGGACGTCAAGCTTCCCGCGTCGGCGATGACCCTCCCCATGGTCATGAGCATGAAGAACACCTGGAAGAGGTGCGTGGGCGTGATGAGCCCCCTGGCCATGAGCCTGCCCCCGTACCAGAGCGCGAGCGCCATGCTGCCCGTGTTGCTGAACTGGCACAGGGACAGGCAGAAGCCCGAGATCCACGACTGGACCCTGCTGTCCTTCCTGGGGCCCTCCTGCTCGGCCTCGTAGAGGCGAAGCATCCGCCGCTGCGACGAGAACGCCGTGACCGTCCGGTGGTTCGCCACGGCCTCGCCGGCGAGCTGGCTCCCCCGCGCCTGGGCCTTCTTGGCCTTCTTCGACATGGCCGTCATGAGCACCTTCTTGAAGTAGAAGCTCGCGACGACCAGAGGCTGCATCGCCATCATCACCACGGCGAGCCGCCACGACACGGCGAGCGCCAGGGAGAAGCCCAGCGCCGCGTTGGCGGCCGCCTGCACAAGGAGGCACATGCGGTCGCCGACGAGGGACCGGACTTTCGTCGCCTGCGTCGCCAGGCGCGCGGTGACCGCCGCGCTCGAGTTCTCGTCCAAGTCGAACCACCCGACCTCGAACGACAGGATCTTGGCCAGCATCTGCGCCCGGACGCGCTCCGTCAGGCGCTCCCCCATCACCGCGAAGTTGTAGTGCTGCACGATGTTCGCCGTGATGCAGACGATGGCGATGCCGAAGAAGACGAGGGAGTAGAGCCTGTTTCGGAGTTCATCAGAGAAACGTCACTGAACTGAAACCGCCAACGCACTCTGCAACCTTTTATCAACAAAGCACTGCGAGTGAAATACGTTGTGCTGTACCTGGTCTTTGAACGGATGAGGTCATTGTCGCCAAGGAAATACACCTCCGGCAACGAGCCGAGGCTGTACGAGTACAGCGGCAGCACGGCACCGAATATGACCGCGCCGGCGCACCCGAGCAGAGCCTGCTTCCACTCCGGCCGGTTCATCTTCAGCAGCCGGAGCTGCGACGGCTTCCGGCGTCGCGCCGCCGCGTTGTGGCCGTCGAAGAGCTCGTCGTCTTCCATGTCAACGGAGCGCTCGACCGACCGGAACGACGGCACCGGGCTCGGATGGAAGTCGCTGGGCACGGACACGATCTCGACGCTGCGGAAGGACACACGTCTGCTCTCGGATTCCACTTCCACCACGCGCTGCCGCTCCTCCCTCGCCACGGACGCCTTCTGCAGGCGCGCCATTTTAGCGTACACGCCGCTCTCCGTGCCAACGAGCTTGTCGTGGGTGCCGAGCTCCACGACGCGGCCGGCGTCGAGCACGGCGATCACGTCGGCGTTGCGGATCGTGGACAGGCGGTGCGCCACCACGACGGTCGTCCGGCCCACGGAGGCCCGGTCCAGCGCTTCCTGCACGGCGCGCTCCGACTCCGAGTCCAGCGCGCTGGTCGCCTCGTCCAGGAGCAGGATCATGGGGTCACGGATGAGCGCGCGGGCGATGGCGATGCGCTGCTTCTGCCCTCCCGACAGCTGCGTCCCCAACTGCCCCACCTGCGCCGGACAAAGCAACCATATCAGAGCACGATCAATGCAAATTAATTACTATCTGTCCAATTTGTGTCAGTAATTTGATCCGAGTATGACGAGTACATTTGTTTCGTATCCTTGGGGTAATTTCGTGATAAAATCATGTGCGTTGGACATCTTCGCCGCCGCGACGACTTGCTTCAGCGATGCCGCCTCGTTGCCGAACAGTATGTTCTCCCTGATGGACGTGGCGAACAGCACGGGCTCCTGGCTCACGAGGCCGATCTGGCTCCTGAGCCACTCGGCGTTGAGAGCGCCGATGTCGTGGCCGTCCAGCAGTATCTCGCCGGAGTCGGGGCTGTAGAACCTCTGCAGCAGGGAGATGACGGTGGACTTGCCGGACCCGCTCCCGCCGACGAGGCCGACGGTGGCGCCCTCGGGGATGTCGAGGCTCACGCCGTCGAGCACCGGCGTGTCCGGCCGCGACGGGTACGAGAACCGCACGTCCCTGAACACGATCTGGCCCCTGATGTCCTCCTTGATTGCTCCCTTCTTGCCCTCCGCTTCCAGTGGCTGCAGCTTGTCGATCATCTCGCGCATCCGTGCCGCCGCCGTCGCCGCGTCGACGAAGTAGCGCAGGTTTGGCAGCGCCATCATGATCGACCTGAATTCTCAAAGCAATGCCATCATTTTCTGAATCTTTGAATCGGGGAACGAAGTAGCATAGGTCAATGAGTGAACATGTTTTTTACATTCCGGCGAGGACGATGCAGATGGAGGCGACGAAGACGTGGCCGCCCTGGGCGTGGAAGCGGATGACGAGGACGCTGCCGATCCACGACATGAAGGACCAGACGGCGTAGATGACGCCCAAGCTCCCGATGACGGCGCCCTTGATGAGCCCCTGCCTGACGCCGAGCGCCGTGCTCCGCGCCAGCGCGAGGCCGAACCGCTCCAGCGTGCGCCGCTCGCCGCGGTACGACGCCACGGTGCGGACGGCCGACACGGCCTGCTCCGCGACGCCGCCGGCCTCCTCGTACGCCGCGCGGGCCTCCCCGGCCGCGGCGGCCAGGCGCTTGCCGAGCACCAGGCTCGGGACCACGAAGAGGAGCGTGAACGGGAGGCCCGCCAGCGCCAGCCGCCACGCGAAGACGAAGGCCACCGCCAGCGCGCCGAAGAAGAGCGTCATGTTCGCCAGGACGTTCGGCAGCTGGAGCATTTGGAGTGTGAATATTTCTCAGTACCAATGGAATAGAGCGTAGATTGACAGTGTCGCCTGCTTGGAAATTGGAGGGTCGACGACGACCTTCTCGGCGAGGAAGTCCTGGATCGTGTCGGCGTCGTCGGAGATGGTGGAGATGACGCGGAACGTGGTGGCCTGCGAGGACGGCGATGCCGCGTCGAAGAACTCCACCGGCTGCCGCAGGACGGCCTCCAGGTACAGCCGCCGCATCCTCGACGCCTGCCGCTCCGCCGTCTGCGTCCAGCACAGGCCCTCTATTCACGCAGATGGGGGCAACATTTTGATTTTTGACAACGTGTCAAAAACCGTGTAAAACCTGTTCCTTATGGGGATATTCGAAGAGTGGTGATGGTGCTCACCTAGGAACGCGCAGGCGCCCACTGCAACCGCGACGTACAGAAGCCGAAGCGCGAACTGCAATTGCGAGCCAGTTTACATTTCGCCGGGAACGTGGCAGGGGCACGCATACGTGGCTAATGAATTTATTGTTACCTTGTCGACGGCGCCGGAGCTGAATGCGCTGCCGGCGGCGGTCCCGGCGCCGCCGTAGCTGTTGACGATGTCGCCAAGGACGAGCATGGACAGCGGCTGCATCATGCCGTCGCCGAAGCTGCCCAGCGCGCCGAGCGCCATCAGGCACCGGTCCCGCGCGTCGGCGTAGCGCACCAGCTCCATGAACGACGCCTTCTCCTTGGCCCCGCTCGCCATCGGAACCGACGACGTCGTTTCCCAGCCAACACAGCCGAACCTTGCTCGAACTGAACGGATCAAGAAGAGGCCATTGGGTGCCTTTGGAGTTAGAGATGGACTGGGATTATGGGGACAGCTAGTATTCGGCTGACTGCCACTGACACTCACTGCAGGCCGTGTGCTCCAATCGGATGGGGGAGCCTCTTGTCGCGTAGCCCAGTGCTGCGCGGAGGTTTTGAAGCCAGGAATATGCTGTGCTGCCAAAGGAGACGTCGGGCGGATCAGTCTGATGGTCGTTGCTTATTGAGAAAATTCCCTCAGTGCCACAAAAATTTAGGCCTCTTCCCTCAGTGCCACAGAAATTTCCAAACTTCCCTCAGTGCCATAAAAGTTCTACCTTATACCTTCTATGCCATTCCGTCACTTTTTTCATCCAAGTGCTGTTAAATGAGATGTGAAAAGACCTATGTACCCCTGGGCCCACAGGTCAGTGCTCTTCTCTTCTTCTTCTTTTTCTCTTCTTCTTTTTTTGTCTCTGGTCCTCTCCATCGGTCTCCCCTGTCCGCGAGGGCCGGGGCGAGCAGCGAGCTCACCCTCACCGGCGACGGCGCGCGGGCCGGGTAGAGATCCTCCGCCGACGGCGCGAGTGCCGGGGCGTGGTCCCCGCCGGCGGCGGCGCGAGAGCTGGGGCGAGGACCCCCGCCGGCGCCTGCAACGCACAGGCCATCCTCCCCCACCCGGCCACCCACTCGTTCTCTCTCTATCTTCTCCGCCGCCGGCGCTGCTCCATCCTCCCCACGCCGGTCGTCCTCCTCGGCGGCCATCCTTCCTGCGACCCTCCTCGTCCTCGGCAGTCGGAGCAGGGGCGGCCAACTGGGGGAGATGAGGCAAGGAGCGCGCCGGCGGGTGAGGCGAGGAGCTCAGGCAGGCGGCGGCGCTCCTGGGTCCCGGCGGCTGAGCTCGCCTTCTCCGCGCGGCGAGGCCCCGGCGGAGGCGCCCGCCTACGCGGCCTGTGGCGGCATCGGCGGCGGTGCTCGCTCTCTCCGCGCGGCGAGGCCAGGCGAGCGGCGCGGGGATCTCGGCCGGGTGCCACTACGGCGGCAGAGGAGCTCGGGCAGTGGAGCCGCCACGCGGGGGTGGGGACGCAGTAGGAGCCGGCCGGCGTTGGAGGATTGGAGCCGTGTGTTATTCATCAATGGAGAAGAATGGAGGAAGTAGAAATGAGAAGAGAAGGAAGAAAGAAGAGGAAAGGCACTTACATGTGGGGCCAGGGGCAAATTCGTCTTTTCACACCTCATTTAACAGCACTTGGATGGAATAGGTGACGGAATGGCATACAGGGTATAGGGTAGAATTGTTATGGCACTGAGGGAAGTTTGGAAATTTTTGTGGCACTGAGGGAAGAGGCCTAAATTTTTGTGGCAATGAGGGAATTTTCTCTTGCTTATTCCAGGGGCATGGAGAGGATAGCTTCCGTGCGAGCAGGGCTTGTCCCCAGCGATACAGCCAAAACGAGAGCATGGAAGAATATATGCGACCGTACTCGCGACCTGGTCAGAAAAATTGATCGCACTTTGCGTTGCTTTATGCAGTTATGCTAACGGAATGTTCATATGGGCCCTGATGGTGTTTTTTCCCTAAGAGGACGTCAGTGGGATAGGCAGCAGATTCATTCCACACGATCGGATGAGTACACGCGCACGTCTATCTGTCTGTTGGGCTAGTATTCCGCCCTCCGCCGGCCTTGCTCCTCTCTTTGCTCTTCGCATCCAAAAGTAGCCTGTTTGCTACCAACGATCCCGTGGAATTAGGGCATCACGCCACCTAACCATCTCGTCGAAGCCAGAAATGGCACCAACAACAACATGCACCACCGTGTTTATCTGCGAATGGCATCTCTCCAACAACAACATGCACCACCGTGTTTATCTGCCCTGGTGACGCTGTACTTGAAGTTCAGCGTCACCAGGGCCGTCCCTGCCATTCGAGGGGCCCTGTACCATCACTTGAGCCATGTGAATTATATAGTCTCACCGGGACCTTATATTTCTCATATCCGATCCATAAAGCACACGTGCAACGTTAATTTCTCTGCAAAGCACACTATATTTACTAGCTAAGTATCCGATTAAGAGGCCCTACTTGTGATGGGGGCCCTTTCGAGCGCACAGCTCGCACGCCGCCAAGGACGGCCCTGAGCGTCATTTACCGTCTCTTGCAACTTTGGCTATTGTTTTCGTTAGAACTAGTAAGGTGGCCCGCGCTAATAGCGCGGGTAGCTAGTTTTTTATTTAGCAATATTGAGATTTCTTACTTCAAATAAATAGATGCAAATAACATTTTAAAAATAAATATGAATGTATGCAAATAGTTTTATTTAGTTATGTCATTGCAATTCTTTTGTCCTAATGGTCCATATCAAATTGACCAAAAATTCATATTATGTGACATATTTTTTTAAAAAATAAATTGATGAGAAAAGAGAATATCTTGTTTTGATTGATAGGGATTACCTCTCTTGGAATTATTTTAATAATTCTTTTTCCCTACAAAATGTTCAAGAATTATTGTTTTGGCTTGTACTACTCAATAGGCATGTTAGGAAATACGTCGCCTCTAGACTTAGTTCTCCTACACCCTGCCATGACCCTCTCTCCCCACTCTACCTTCCAGTGGTCTTATTGATAGCCAGAGGAGTCAAGACCTCTTCATATATTTAGTTTTTCAGTAGGTCTTAATTTCTTGTACAGTTTATTTTATTCCCTAGCGCCATCATGGTGTTACGATGGCACATTGGAAAAATGTCTCTCTGTTCTTTTTCTACCACGTTGACATCTGATCTGGCACCAACGAAGAGCAAATGAGGGTAGGATCTGCTCTTGTAATGATTGGAGGGACACAATTAGTGGTCTTTTGATGTTGAAACTTCAAGTTTTTTCTTCTGCAGTAAGGTATGGTTTCTCCAACCTTCTATTCTGGTGGTGAAACATTGCAATCCTATACATTGCTTAAGGTGATCCTCGGACTGATGTTATGTTAGTGGACAGATTCTAGTTTCTAGTAATGGGTGGTTAGAGGTTGTTTTGTATTAAGATTTACTTTATTATACTGGCTATTTTTTTTATAAATATAAGATATGACAAACTGTGGGGGTAGTCTTTTCCTCACCAACCGAGTTTTTTATCCTCTCCAACTGATGTTGTTTTAGTGGATAGACTCTAGTTGCTAGCAACGGGTGGTTAGAGGCCGATTTGTATTAAGATATATTTTGTGTACCAGCTATTTTTTAATAAATATTAGATATGACGTTGTCTTTTAGGTTTCTTTATTAAAAAAGGATATTGGACATGGTATTTCAGTTCACAACATATGTATGTAAATTGCTATACAGATAAATAAACATCATCTATTTCATAAATTTTAGTTTTTACCTAACCCAAAAAAAAGATCCAAGCTTATGCATATACTTGTGGACCTATACATTTCTATGGGTGATCCTCCGACCTATGTGCGAATGAGCTTCTAGCTAGCTCAGTTAGTTAGTTGGCTCTAGTAGCACTCCTCAGGTCCTAGGTTTGACTACCTGCGGGATCAGATTTTAGGGTGAGGTTAGTAAAAGTCATTCGCTGGTTCTCTTGGTTGCATAGGTGAATTGGCCTACGGTGGGCGGGTCTTCATGTTAATGGGTTTGTCATGTTTGTCCGGCCTCAAAGCATGGGTCAAGGCACGATCCACAGGGCGACTTCTCCATATATAAGGGCGTATGTTTCGTGACTTTTCCTAGCAGGTTACGGTTTGAGCTCTTCTTAGTGAAATACCGTGAGGCGGTCTTTCCCTTACCACTCACATTTTTTTGTCCGCCAATTGATGCTCTTTTAGTGGATAGACTCTAGTGGCTAGCAACCGGTGGTTAGAGGTTGTTTGTATTAGATATGACACTCTCTTTTAGGTGTCTTCTTTAAAGGTTATTGGACATGGTATTTTAGTTTACATGACACTACACCGAATTAAATTGCTATATAGACATATAAACATTCCCTTTATTTTATATACTTCAGTTTTACCAATGTAAAAAAGAACCAAGCTTATGCATATACATGTGGACCTATACGTTGCTCAGGGTGATCCTCCAACGGTCCAACCGATGTGTGAATATGCCTCTAGCTGAGTTGGTTAAGTATCTCTAGTAGCACTCCTCAGGTTCTACGTTCTAGGTTCGACTCTCCGTGGGAGCGAATTTTAGGGTGAGGTTAGGAAAATGTCACTCATTGGATCCCTTGGTCTGTATGATTGAATCGACCTATGGCAGGCGGGTCCTCATGTAAGGGGTTGGTCATGTTAAATGTCGCTCGCTAGTTCTCTTGGTATGCATGATTGAACTGACTTATGATGGGCGGGTTCTCATGTAAGGTGTTGGTCGTGTTAGTTAAGCCTCAAAGCATCATAGATCTTTTAACGACAGTACTATTTATTCCCACATTGAGAATTATGATTTTAGCTATATAAGAACCAATGCATATTTTAATATGGCTAAACGGAAACATATTAATGACATAACATTATACGTCTACTGTTATTTTTAAGCATTGATTATTCCTACTTTAAGGACACGTGCAATTAATTCTTTTTTGTTGTGAAGTTCACAATAGCCTCCTTGGTGCAATTGATCATTCCTTCTTCTGTGTCCACGATAGCCCGTTTTCTTTTTCTTTTTTTTACACATATGGTTGGATATACGTAAATTTATGGATTTGTATTTGACACGGATTCATATCATTGTTTCCTATGAATAAATTAATTAGTAATTTCAGCTTTGTGTGTGCACAATAGCCTATTTTATTGTTTCTTTACATATATTTGTTAGACAGTTGGATATATGTAAATTTATGGATCTGTACTTGACACGGATTCACACCATCCTTTCCTATTAACATATTAATTAGTAATTTTCAGCTTTGTGCGTGCATAATAGCCTGTTTTATTTTTCTTTACATATATGCGTTGGATAGTTGGATATATGTAAATTTATGGATTTGTATTTGACACAGATTCATACCCTCATGTCCTATTAATAAATTAATTAGTAATTTTTAGTTTATTCTAATTCTAGATTTATTAGTCGTATCTCATATGGACTCTTTAGGCTAGTCTAAGCCTTTAGATCTTCATAAAATCCAACAGTTTATATTCTTCTCTTTTTTGGATTAATGTGAGAATTTCTAGGCCCTCTCGGCGAACGTGGTGGCTTCTTTTGCTTCTGCTTTATTAAGATAATAATAGATAGATGTCCTACGTCCGTTCCAAATTATATGTTGTTTTAGCATTTTTAAATTCATTATATTTGTTATGAATCTAGGTAAACGCTATGCGTAGATTCATAGTAAAATCTATGAACCTAAAAAGCTATAATTTGAAACGGAGGAAGTATGTACAGTTAAAATGTCCAAAAAACGTACAAAATTATTGATGTGCTCGTGGAGACAAAAGAAAAATCTCCACATACTTTTTATTATCTCAAACTGAATATCTTAAGAGGTGCTCACGGTCAATGTTGCAAATTGCGACCAAATTAAATGTTGGTACGGTCTTCTTCCTCCAACCTCTGCTAGTTTTTTTATGCGGCGATGTCGGCCTCTTCTTTCTCGCTGTTCTGCGGCAGTCTTCTTCCTTCAACTCTTCTTTCTCATGGTGACGGATTGTAAGTCTACGTTGTATGGGGTGTTTCCCAAGTTGATGTTCTTTTATTGGCTTCATGATCTCACTACTCCCGGTTATTGCAATCTTTACAGCCTTGTGTGATAACACACGAGGAATAGAAAGGTGTTTAGTGTAATTTTAGTTTTCAGTGTATCTTTTATTTTAGAGACAATGTAGAAAGATAACCTACAATATACTCCAGCCGGTCCCTGTGCCATCAGCCCATCACTATAGTATTCCAAACGGGTCGCCCGGCCCTAGCCCGATCTAGCCCGGCTCGACGCGGCCCGGTACTATCAGCCTCGATGTCCTCTTCGTACCGGGCCAGACCGGGCTGCCGTGCCGCACTGGCAGGCCAGGCCCAGCCCTATTGTCTTTTTCTTTGGGTCGGGCCGGCACGGCGCCGAGGACAGTCTGATGACTGTGGCCGGGCTGCCGGGCCTGGCTAGCCGAAGCAGGGGACGACGCGGCCAGATCCAGGGGCCATGGCGGCGCAACCGGTGGAGGAGGGAGCTGACTCGAGCAGGAGCAAGGGCGGGGGGAGGTCGTCGTGGCGGCGACGACGAAGGAGGCCGGAGCAGGGGACCCCCCGGCTGCGCGTGGATCCGCGACTGGAGGAGGTTGGAGCAGGGGCTGGGGAGGAGGACGCCGGCACGCGTGGATCCATGACGGTGAAGGAACGACGCGGGAGGAAGGGGAGGGGCGGCCGGAGGCGGGCGAAAAGGGGGCGGTGGCCGGCGCGGCTCCCCCAGACAGCGGCGGCCGGCGCGGCTCCCGGCCGCGCCCCCGTAGCAGGGGAGAGGAGAAGTCGTGTGGGAAGGACGAAGGGAGGGGCGGCCGGAGGCGGGCGAGAAGGGGGCGGTGGCCGGCACGGCTCCCGTAGACAACGGCGGCCGACGCGGCTCCTGGGCGCGCCCCTGTAGCAGGGGAGAGGAGAAGTCGCGTGGGGAGGACGAAGGGAGAGGCGGCCGCGTGGGGAGGCCGGGAGGGAGGGGCGGCGGGGGCCAGGGAGGCGGGCGGCGAGTTTGGGAGGGGCGGCGACGGCTGCTAGTTGGGGAGGGGATGGGGGAATGAAGAAGAGAATAGGGTTTCTGTATTATACGAAGTAGTATATTAGAGTTGTTAGTAGGCTGGGCCACTTTCGTGCTTGAAGACGGGCCACAATCGTCCCAGCCCAATCGTGTCGTGCCTCGGGCCTAGACACTAAGGCGTCATCGGGCCGGGCCGGCAGTAGGCACTATCAATTGGGTTTCGGTCGTGCTAGTGCCGTGCTTTTTAATGTCGTGCTTCGTGCCGCCAATCGTGCCCGGCCCATTTGAAATTCTATACCATCACCGGTCCCTTTCATGATTTAACTAATCAGGATTTGGTTTGTTCCCAGGAGTCCTTGCCCGCTAGCCGTTTCCCTATTCCAGATTTGATTTTTCCTATCCGGCCACGTGATTTGATTTTCTGAGTCCTGATTGAAAGTGCATCTAGTCCCTTAAGTGGGTTTTGGTGAATTGAGTGACAAAACGATTAAAGGACTAACATGTCTTGTAAAGATTATGAGCAGGATTTAATTTGAATAATCATGATTCGTGTGTATTCGTTGGTTGAATACATAAATGTTTGGCTCACAAAGGAAGAATTGATGGCTCTCATAGTGATATAATATGGTGTACAACAAGTAAGTGAAACATGAAAAAAGACTTGGTCTTTTAACCAAGTGAATACTTGTTGACTCAAATGAGACATCATGATCAAGGTTGGATAAAATTGAGAAATGCAAGTTAAGAAATATATGCTAGAGAAATGGTGGTATGGGACATCAAGACTCTATACACTTAGTGTATGACTTGCATTAGAAGACACGGATATATTTGATAATGTTCTATGGTCAAAGCAAATGGATGAATTTCATGAATGATACAAGTGTATATGTGGCTATATGTGAAGCATGGAAGAAAGGTTGGATTTCGGGATAGTGTTTCTAAGGACCAAGCAATGTGTGATCAAGTTGCGGCTTGACTCATGGATTCTTTGCTAAGGGTGACGAAACTTTCTACGGATCAACTGGATGATTCATGATCACATGTGGACTTCATATAAGCTAGTATCAATATCTATAGAAGAAAGGTGACTTGAACTAGAAGTGGATTTCATTCTATGTCAAAGTTTCAAGTCACTAGCTCAAGTTGGTTTTTGCTCAAGCATAAGCAATGTGGACAGACCTCAAAGGAAGAAATGAGTATGTGCGGCACAATTGAAGGCATTCAAGCTCAAGCAAGTGATTGGATTTTATATTTATTTTTGAGTATAGGTATGTCGTACTATCAAGAGGGATGTCACATTGAATATTTCACTTAACACCACATTAGTGCTCAAAACATAACCTAAGAGAGATAGCCTTGAGAGTTGAGAAGAATTTTGAGCAAGTGGGTGCTCACTGACCCAGGACGGTTTAACCGCCCCTAGGGGCCGATTTAACCGCCCCTGACCTCTGACAGCTCCAACGGCTAGTATTTTTGAACAGGCGGTTTAACCGGCCCTAGGGGGCGGTTTAACCGGCCATGACAGATCTCCAACGGCTAGTTTTGGTTGGATGGGTATTTATACCCCTTAGCCATCTCCTTTGAGGGTTGCTGGTTCTGTGTGATTCCTAAGCCTTTTTGACACATTCTAACAGCAGAGGAGCTTCCCCCAACCACTCTTTGTGAGTTTGCTTGATTTGGTTGAAATCTTTGAGTTGGGGTTGAGTGAACCTTTTGGGTGTGAGCTTAAGAGCTTTGTTAGCTCAGAGATCTTGTGAGAGCATTAGAGAGCAAAACCATAGCTTGAGCACTCGTGGTTAGCGTCAAAATTTCTTTGTGCATTTGTTACTCTTGGAGCTTGGGTCCTAGACGGCTAGGCGTTGCCGGTGAGCTCCCATTCGTGTGGTGAGCGACCGGAAGTTTGTAAGGGCTGGTCTTTTGCCTCCTTCGTGGAAAAGGACCATCTTCACTAAAGTGTGGCGTGTATACACCTTGGCGAGGTTACCTTGCGGGGTTCCTCAAACGGAGACTAGGAACCGCTAAACTTGCTTGGTGCTTGCAGCGGGTCCGAACTTCGGTAAACAAATCCTTGTGTCTCCCCTTCACTTTACTTGTTCCTTTCTAGCTTTATATTTGCTTCCGCTTCGATCTACTTGGGTATACTCTATTTGTGTGCAGGAGCTTAAATATATTGATCAGATATACCTGTATAAAAGTATTCCAAGTGTATTTGGTACTAGAAAAGTAAGAGGGGGTTCTAGCAATTCTTTGGGCAGTTCACTGCCTTGCGGCGGTTTAACCGCCTAGCAGGGGCGGTTTAACCGCCTGAAGCTGACAACAGGCTGAGAATTGGATTAAAAGTTAAAATTGGTCATCTCGCCTATTCACCCCCCTCTAGGCGACATCTAGATCCTTACACTGATACAGTGATACGGGTATCGGTGTATAAGTACGTCACGCCGGAGAGGATTCAGATCAGGATTTGGTTTGTCCCCAGGAGTCCTTGCCGCTAGCCGTTTCTCTATTCCAGATTTGATTTTCCTATCCGGCCACGTGATTTGATTTTTCGAGTCAAGATATAGTGATACGGGTATTGATGTATGAGTACGTCACGGCGGAGAGGATTCACCCCTCATCATCTATAAATGCAAGGCAACCCCGACCTAAGCATGCCATGAATCGCGCCACCGAAGTGCAAGGCAACGCGAAGGTGATGCGAAGGGGCGAGAAATGTGATAGCTCGGGGCTTAATTGGATTTGATACAACACTCATATCAACAAGTTGCAACTTTTTTCGGAAGCTCATCTCGAAAGAACTCCAAGGTTAAGCGTGCTTGCTCCGGAGCAATTTCGGAATGGGTGACCGACCGGGAAGTCCTTCCCAGATGCGCATGAGTGAGGCAAAGTGCGTAGAAAAGACATGCTTGGTCTTTGAGGATAGTCTTGAGGCCCTAAAGAGCTGGGTAAGCGGGCCCGACCTCGAGGAGGCAGGGTGTTACATTTGGTCTCAGAGCCGACTCTCGCGGTTTCACGGGCACATGGAGTCGCAGTTGCGCAGGTATGTTGTGCGTGTCTGGTCTGAGCCCAGAGTGGTCACACAGCATGGCACATGCGTTGGCACTGGGCACATGGACGTGGCCGGAGGGAACGTTTCTTGCTTGGGTTGACAGACGAGTGCGTCGCTCACCTAAGGGGGTGAGATTGTGATAGCCCCAGGCTTAATAGGATTGATAGAATACTAATACCAATAAGTTGTAACTTTTTTTCCCGGAAGCTCGTATTGAAAGAACTTCGAGATTAAACGTGCTTGGCCCGGAGCAATTTCGGGACGGGTGACCGACCGGAAAATCCTTCCAGAACGCGCATAAGTGAGGACAAAGTAAAAAACACACTGTTGATATGTGATGATAGTCTTGAGGTTTTAAAGAACGGGCCTGGACCGGGAGGGCAGGACGTTAGGCCAGTCTCAGTGGGGGTTTAATCGACACACTTACCTAGAGTGACACATCATCTAAGAGAAGTTTGAAACTATGATGAAACACCCTCCCTCAATGCAAAGTTTCATCTCGTGTTGTTTCCAAAACAACATGCAAGACACAAGCTGTCTAGAGTACCGTGTAGAGAGAGTTTCATGACATTTCACATCTGTCTTCATTAATACACTGTTATATCATAAAAAATACTGACATGGCAGTCTATTTAATGCTGATGAAACTGCCACCGAGACTGGCCTTATTACAATAAAGAAGGTCGCGACTCGGGACTGGGGAGACGAGAAAGAAGGCTTCGCTGCCAATGTCAGTTTTCAATACCGTGTACGAGCGCGACGGGATGATGAGCTTTCCCTTTTTTCCTCTGCAATATTCATCAGTAGTTTAGTTATTCAGTCGACGATATGTGTTGCTTAAGTTTTATATCAATTATTAGCTTCATAATTGTGCGTCGATGCTACACTCATGTTTTTTTTTGTTTTTTTTGAGAAACCGATGCTACACATATCTTTTTCAGTTTTCGCGCATAGTGACCCAGTTTCTGGGCCTGGGCAAAAAGCCATGAAGCGAACCTGGCTCACCAATCAAACCATGAACGGATTTTTCCAGCTTTTCTAGAAAGAAAGCAAATAACAGTACTGGTATTGGGAAAGTTCATGGTTTCATTAGTCCGACCTGCTGGACCGCCGATTCAGTATTGGCAAAGTTTACATATCATCAGCACTAAAAAGTTTGATATATGGCCGATTCTCCCGAGCCGAGCCTACAGGAACTACACGGGCCCCCTGCCATCCACAATCAAAATCAACCTACGAGCGGCGGCCGGGACAAGATCGAGCGGGCGGAAGCGGCCGCCCATCCCGCGGCGTCCTTCACTAACGCGACCATCGCCTCGCTCTCGGCCACCACCTGCTTGTCGGCGCCGGGCCTCGTGATGGGCGGGAAGAAGAGCCAGAACGCCGTGACGCCCACGAACGCCACCGTCAGCGGCGCCGCCACCGCGCGCGGCAACGGCTCGTGCCGCCTCGCCCACCAACCCTCCGCCACCGCGCACGCCCCGTGGAGCGCGAAGAACACGAGCGCCTCCCCCGTCGGCGGCTGCAGCGTTATGTACGAGAACATGGCCTCGTGCATCAGGCCGGACACGAAGAACGCCGCGAGCACCCCCGCGGCGGCGGCGCCGCCGCCGCCGATGCGCGCGCGCACGGGGAGGAACACGCAGTCCCGGAGCAGCGCCGACACGGCGAGGTTCCACCGACGGCCCCAGAAGTCCCGGAGGGAGGACGAGAGGTAGGGCCGGTCGAACTGCGGCTCCAGGTCCACGCCCAGCAGCGCGCGCGCCGCCGCCGCGGACGACGCCAGGACGAGCTCCAGCGCGAGGTACACGTGCAGGGAGTAGAGCGCGAGGAGGGCGTACCCGCTCGCCCGCTCCTCGAGCGACACGATCGCCGCGAGCAGCGCCGCCATGGCGGCGGACTCGGCGAGCCCGAGGCCTGGCCTCGCCGCCGCCGCCGCGGCGTCCTTCGTCTTCCTGGAATCTTCCCGCCGCGTGACGGGGAACACGGCGATGGCGACGAAAGCCGGGAGCGAGAGGGACGGGTGGAGCGGGCCCTGGCCGGCGGCGAGGAGGAGGAGCCTGAACTCGGCGATCCAGGCGAGGAAGAAGGCGGAGATGGCGCGCGGGTGGAGCGCGCGGAACGCGAGCGGGGGAAAAGGGAGCACGGCGAGCACCGGGAGGAGCGCGGCGAGGCGGGGCAGTCCCGGGCGGAACCGGCGCGCGGCGAAGCGGGCGTAGGCCATGCACGCGGTCGTCGCGGCCACCACGGCGGCGAGGCTGCGGAGGTCGCCGGCGGCGGCCATACTAGCGGCGGGATCGGAGGTCAGCTAGGAGCAAGATTTGAGTAGGAGCCGCGGGTCCCCGTGTCGATCGGGGACCAGGAGCGCGCACTCGAGATCTGGTGACTGGTGAGGAATCTTTGGAATGGAGTCTTTGTGGAAACCGGGGTACTTCTGGTAAAGTTTGAGTCTGCTGACTGAGATCTGTGGGCCGTGTTTAGATTGGTTGTGAAAATTTTTTAGGGTAATAAATGCACATTTGACCAATAATTAAGGGTATTAATTAAAAGCAGTTTACAAAACTATCTCCACAACTCTAGGTAAATTCTCGAGACGAATCTAATAGGTCTTTGACCACACGATTAGAGGATGGTTACTGTAGAGTTACTGTACCAAATCATAGATTAATTATGCTCATTAGATTCGTCGCGCAAAGTTGCACCCATCTGTGAAAAAGTTTTACAAATAACTTCATTTAGTGCTTCATGCATGCAAGATTCTTTGCATTTAATGCCTCAAAAAATTTTTTGAAGGGGCATTTAAACACGGCCGTGGTTCTGGTCTGTGCAGCCACGACATTCAGATTTCAGAATGGTGTCTTAATCACGTGCGCTTGTGATAATGAAAATTTTGAATTGATCTTCAACCGTCCGCCAAGAGCTTTCTCCCACAGCAAGATGCCAGGACCAGGATGGGCCAGAGATGTAGGGCGTGTTTGATACCGTGGTTGTGCAAGGCCTGGCCGGCGATCCAGGCCCTGGCCAGCCACAGCCCGGCCTACCATGGCCAGAGGTCTTGTTTGATTTAATTTGCCTCAACTGAGCCTGTATATTCTTTTCTGTGTTTGATTTCGAATGTGGAGCCTGGCCCAACGCCAACAACCTCCAACTACCAAACTGGGACAATGTTTGATTCGGGCCAAGCCCAGATGGAACAAGTAACCATTGCATCAACAGAATTGCATTTCAGAGGAAGAGGAGAAGCAAGACATGTTTCATTCTTCCAAATTACAGCCAAACATATAATGATAAAACTAAGCAAAATAGATCAATGACATCAACATGGCCTCACAACAACATTGAGTTCAAGTTTGAGTCGACCAAGCCAACATCATAGCACATTCAACTGAACTTAATCACCAGAAGGATCACCACCAACAGCCATGCAAGGCAAGCAGCAGTACCTCACAAGAATAAGAACAAATGATATGTTATGAGATTATGAGAACAAGAATAGTAATGATTTGCCTCAGAAATAATTTCCAATTCATTTTATCTTTCCACTTGGAGCATAAGGAACATGCACCAGTGCCTCACAAGTTAAAGATCATGTGTTTGTCATCTCATTTGCCATCTCTTTTGATCCTTTCACTTGGAGCATAAGGAACATGCTCAGTACCTCACAAGTTTCAGACAATATAATTGGCTTTTGTGTCATCATAGGCATAAAGGAAAACAAAAATGACATCACAGGCATAAACCAAAACAGAAATGCCTCAGAAGATCAAATATAATAGCTGTTCTTAGCAGCTTGTACAAAGACTGCAATTCATCTAAGTGAAAAGTCAAGCCAATAGAGGCTGGAATTAAAAACAACAACAGAGTTCTGCCTACATTCAGAGAGGCAAATGAGGTTCTGTCCACCTTCAGTGAGCCAAAATGTACTTTGTTTAGTTAGCCACCTTCCCACTAACTAATCACAAAAGGACAGGTGCTGGTATCTACCATGCACAGTGTCTAGCCAAAAGGGAACACAAAAGATAGGAGAGGACAGAACTACATGTAGTAGTTCTTGGTCAGGTAGGTCCTCAGCCATATGGCCCTGTGGGGGGTTGACATGTTCACAAAGCCAGTTGCAACTGGCTTGTTCTCCAAGAGGTGGGTGTAGGCAACAATCAGGGCCTCAGTGGAGAAGTCAGTCATCTCCATGACAGCAAGGTATAGGTCAGGGTCAACATGTGCAGCACCTGTTTTGAGCATAGCATTTGCAACATTGTTGATTGCATCATTCATGTTGGTCATCATTAGCATCTCTTCCTCACTGAAATGGCCCCTCTTCCTCTTACCACCAATAGTCTCTGACACAGGAGCTGTGGCTGTGGCTGTGGCCTTGCTGGACTCACCAAACTCAAAGGCAGTTTTGCCTTCATAGGTAGGACAAGTGAAGTTTTCACCCTCCAGCTTAGCAGCCACACTATCAGACTTGTTGACCCCCAAAGGCTGATTGGATCCTAAGGCAAACCTACCAGTAGCCAAGGTGCTACCAAAGAGAGTCTCCATCTCGGAGTAGAACCTGATTGGAGTGTTCAAAAACTCAGCATCTTTAGGGTGGTCCTGAATAGAGGGCACAGTTAAGAAGAGAATACACAGTTAAGAAGAGAGGACACAATTAAGAAGAGGGGACTCAGTTAAGAAGAGAATGCTTCAGACATTGTTTTGTACCTTGCAATGACCAAGATAATGGTCTTGTTCTAGCATTATGGATAATGCTTCCTCATCAAAAATTGCCCCACTAAGGTCCTTGAGCCTAGCAATCTTAGACCACTTCTGCTTCCACTTCCTCAAGTGGTTGTACACTTGAGTTGCACTAACAGCCAACCCACTGTACGTATTTAGAGCCTTAGCTACTGCATTCACATCTTTATCCTTGTAAGTTTTGTCAGTCCTAGACCCCTCAGACACAATCTGGGCCATCCTCCTTAAGACAAACCCAGAAGTGTTGTTAGTCCACCTCATAGGACCTGGCTGTGGTACAGCAGGGGCAGCCTCACCATCTACCAGGTCAACAACATCTGGTGCACCCAAAGCAGCTCCTGCAATTGCTTCAGCAATTGCAGGTGCACCCTGGGCACCAAGGTTAATTGCAGCCATCCTATTGCACAATTAATCAAGGTACATAATCAGTGAAGCACAAGAAACCATTACACAGAGACAGATAACCAATGACTAGTAGTGAACAACAAATATTTGGTCTCAGACATAGCATTTAAGAGTACAGAAATAATGCACTACATTAGTTCCATGTCCAGGGTCTACTAAAGTATTGTTCTAGATGAAACACAAAAAAAAATCAAGTCCTAGATGAACCCCTAGCAACCCACATAGCATTGCAAATCTCATCCCTCACAGTCACCATAGCAGGTTCCTCTAGAGGCAGTTCTCCCTGATCATCTTGAGGCAAATCACCCTCAAATCCATCCTCTACTGGTACAATGTCATCGTAGCCAAAACCAATGATCCAGTTGTGTAGTATGCAGCAGGCAAGCACAAGTTTTACTTGGGTCTTGTATTTGTGGAAAGATTTGTTGTCTATAATTCTGAACCTGCCCTTAAGTGCACCAAAGGCCCTCTCCACTGTGACCCTAAGTGAAGAGTGCCTAAGGTTGAATAGCTCCCTTGCATTGGTGGGATGGTTTGTGGTGGAGAATTCGCTCAAGTGATATCTGACCCCTCTATATGGAGGCAAAAAGCCATGCCTGCATGCATATCCAGCATCTACCAGGTAGAAATGACCTACAATTGTGAGAGAATGAGTGTGAAAGTGTGTTATGGGTCACAGTGGACATAAGTGCATTGAGTAGCTAATGCAGTTACCTGCTGGGACAGTGAACCCATCATTTCTCTCAATGGCATCAGCCAAAATTAGTGCATCATGGGCTGACCCCTCCCAGCCAGCTAGAACATATGTGAACTTTAGGTCAAAGCTCACAGCAGCCATCACATTCTGTGTTGGGTTGGACTTCCTACCCCTAAAAGCTTGCTGCATGTGTCTAGGCACCCTTGCCAACACATGTGTGCCATCAATGGCACCAATGCAATTCTACAGAAATGGGAAACACATTGATATGAACATGTGTGGGAAACACATTGATATGAACATGTGTGGGAAACACATAGATATGAAAGTACCTTCAGAAATGGGAACCATCTGTGGCTGCCCATAATCTTAGGGTGTGTGACAATGCTTGGAGACTTGATCATGTCAGCCCTTAATTCACCAATAGCATACAACACTTGGTGAAAGATTCTGCTCACAGTCTCAATGGATCTCCTAAAGGATTGATGGACTACCCTAAACCTCTGGTTGTGTCCAACCACATGAATAAACATTGCCACCTGCTCCTCCACAGGACATCCTACTGTCTCAGGAACAAGTTTTCTACTCCTAAGCAGGTTACACAAAGAAAAAAATGGGACCCTTTTCATGCGCAACATGGCAATGCATTCAACATCATTGTAGTTGTACATCATCTGGAGTGTGCTCTGTCTATGCCTCTCAGCATGAGTCCTAGGGCCATAAGGGATTGTTTCTTCTCCACTAATCCTTCTAAGCCTATTGACCACAAAGGAAACCATCACAACAACCATCCCTGCTGCTTGCCTAGCCATCAGTGCATGTTGTGCATTTTCATCCATCTACATGCATTCACAAATGTATAAGCAATTTAAGTAGACCCTGGTTGGCCTCTGAATGTAAGTGCATCCATTCACAAATGAAAAATGGCACGGTTGCACTACTAAAAATGCCTTCCAGTGCCCATAAGCTAGTCATCATCGACCATTCATCACCCACACCGGACAAAATATGATAACAGGTAACAATATGAAACAAATCGACATGGAACCATCAACAAGAACAACGAAGCATGAACTCATACGGCCAGGATTTATCATCACAAGAGTAAATACCAACAAAAAGCTCATAGATCTGAACCAAACAATGAACGGTGTACCGAAGAAATGGGAAAAATAGGGATATCACCTCGGGTGAGCCGGAGGGGGTGCACAAGCGAATGAAAACAGCTGGAGGTGGGGAGGTAGCAGATCTGGACGGAGAACCAGATCCACGAACAGCAACACCGCCTCGTCGGAGAAGAAGAGGAAGAAGACCGTCTCGTCAGAGAAGAAGAGGAAGAAGACCGCCTCGCCGGAGCCCGCGAGAGAGCAGCGCCGCCTAGACGCAGATCCACACGGGGGGAATAGAGATTAAGCCCAGGGAACACCACGACCGCGCCGGCAGCGAAGCTTACCTCGTCGACGGTGCCTCAACGGGATCAGAGAGTGGAGAGGAGGAGAAGAGAACTGACGGAGGGAGGAGGGGGGGGGGGGTATAAGTACGCCATGGATTTCTGCCGGCAAGAAGCGCGCGCGGAAGTTTCCCTCTTCCCGCGCGAGCCCGCGCGAGCGCGCGAGAGCTCCCGCCGTCGGCAAGATTCGCCCGCGCAGAGCGCCGCCAGAGCCAGGCTGAGGAGAAACGAAACCTAGAAGCGTGCGGCCAGAGCCAGGAG
The DNA here is from genome assembly GCA_015476505.1 of Urochloa ruziziensis. Classification (NCBI taxonomy): domain Eukaryota; kingdom Viridiplantae; phylum Streptophyta; class Magnoliopsida; order Poales; family Poaceae; genus Urochloa; species Urochloa ruziziensis. The sequence continues at coordinate 40,490,657 of CM027125.1, forward strand.
AGAGAGGAGAAAATTGACCGCGCCGGCCAGGCTTCCAACTCGGCCAAGGATATCAAACAAGCGAAGTTGGCCCTGATGGGCTTGGCCGGACAAATTTAGCCCGTATCAAACACGCCCGTAGCGGGAGGGGTTCATTTCAAGTTTTCAACTTGTTGGTATCCGGGTCAATTTTCGAACCCATCATGACTTTTGAGCCACTGCCTATATGCTTGACTCGTAAAATTGATTCGTAGAGTTTGTGATTCGGAGTTACTTTCACCAATTGTAAATAATAAATTCATTAAGGTACTGTTTTGAGTTAAATGTTTAAAATTGCAACTATCAATCTCTATAAAAATATATCATCTTAAGTGAAAAGAGTTATGTTATGTCTATAAAACTTATTTTAGATACTGATGATCAAAGTCAAACAAGGTTGGCATATGATAAACCGTGGTGACCTTATATTGTTACCGGAGAAAGAAATATATTCTTGAAATTCATTGAAATTTCTAGGTTTTATACACACACAAAAAACCAAAAAACTCGTAATAAAGAGTTTTCCGCGCGTATGAGCAAATATGTAAATCCCGCAAAATCATCAGTGGAGTTAAACGTAACCTTTTGCAATCCATGTGTTATTCCAAGTTTCCATCAATGTCCACAGCATACTGATACAAACACCAATCGATCACAGCACAATATTTCCAGTCCCCGATGATACAATTCAGCACGGCCGGCAGATCACATGACTTTCAAAGGCTTCAGCCGTAGCAGCGGATGGGGTCGCTGCACCCCTTCTTGGCGGACTGGCCGCCCTTCTCCAGGTACTGCTGGTGGTAGCCCTCGGCCGGATAGAACCTCTTCGCCGGCAGGATCTCCGTGACGATCGTGTCCTTCCATTCCTTCTGCTTCTCCGCCAGCGACTCCCGCGCCAGCTTCTCCTGCTCCTCCGTGTAGTAGTAGATGCCCGACCTGTACTGCGTCCCGACGTCGTTGCCCTAACGGATGAACGAACGCATCACAGAGACCAACAAAACAGTTAGTAGATATGCCGTCAGCGTCTGAGATGTCCCGATGTAATGCGTCGCAGTCTCATGGTCAACAAATGTGGTTGGGGGAGCAGGTTTTATTCAAGAAAATGGACAAATTTCGTAATATCAGCCACGGTTTTTTTATCAACAATGTACATCCGTACATGATATGGATGGATGCTGCCTCGAAGCTCCAATGCGAAATCAATGGCGTGTTAGAAAGCTTGATGCTCACGGTGTACAGGCTTCGGTGTGGGCGGTCCACCACTTGATTAGAGCAGAGCAGGTACAAAGCCAACTAAAAAATCATTTCCCTCTCTAGATGTCAACTTTGGCTTTTGCCCATGGCGTCCTTACCCTGTGATGGCAGATATTTTTTATTTTGCTCGGATATAATTTTTCAGTGATGCTCCGATTTTTCCAAGCTCCTTAAAATTTGTTAAAACAGTACCATAGTAGTTAGGATCAATATTTCTGAATCTCACCGCCAGTAGAGTGAATGGCTTAATTAAAAGTCAACTAGCTGGGATAACACTAAACACGTGGGGCTAAATATTGAGGCAGAGATTCCCTGCCATGTCTAACGGTCCTAAAAACGCAACTTGGCGCATTGTGCGCGGCAGAATTGAAGCGGTCATAAAAACCCGTTCCAGGTTCAATGAACCTCGCAACAAGTTGCGGCGGCGGGCGCACCCAGCCGGCCGCCGGCGCCGGCGTCGGAGACGAAGAAGAAAGAAACGCGCGCACCTGTCTATTGAGCGTGGTGGGGTTGTGCTTGGCCCAGAAGACGTCGAGGAGGACGGGGTAGGGGCACGCCACGGGGTCGTAGTGGACGCGCACCACCTCGGCGTGGCCCGTGCCGCCGCCGCAGACGTCGCGGTAGGTGGGCGCGTGGCGGTGGCCCTGCGAGTATCCCACCTCCGTCCGCGCCACGCCGGGGAGCCGCTGGTAGACAAGCTCCACGCTCCAGAAGCACCCAGCCGCGAACTGCGCCAGCGCGAGGCCCTCGCCGGCCGGAGCGTCCGCGTCCGGCTCCAGGGCTGGGCTCGCCGCGCCGCCGCCGGTGGACATGGAGGCGCCCGTGGTCGGTCGATCTGCTTTGGGTGTTGGCGTGGGGTGGAGACGAGGACTTTGTCAAGGCTTGGCGATGGAGATGGAGACGGATTGGATGGATCGCTTCCTCTTCTGATTGATGGCTTTATAGCCGGTTCTGTTTCTGATGGTGTTTTGTTTTCCTGATTTTTGGTCCTCTTTTTATATCATTTTCTGAGGGCCTCAGCCGGGTGTCAGCTGTGACGTTTCGGCACTTGCTCGCAGACAAGATCAAGTGGTCGGATCTGCGTTGTGTGCTTGAAAATTGAAATGTCGAGTCAACATCACACCGAAAATATTCTGGAGCGATGTTTCAAAAAAATATATATATATGGAGCGTGTGTAAATCTATCGCTACTTCTGCACAAGCAACAGCCCAAATCTATCTTCGGCCCACAACAAAATGTCGCACCTGAGGTTCTCGGACCCACATGTTAGCACCATTGGTATTGGTAGGTACCGACGCGGGCTGAAAAACAGATCATATATGGTTACCGTGGTTCTCTGCGGAAATCCTAAGATTTTTTTTTCTTCCCCTACCATACAATTTTTAAGATCCGTTCAATCATTAACAACTGCTAGATTTCATTTATAACCCTAATCCTTCACTCATGTCTCCGACAGCTGCCTTGCCCGCAGCTGCGGACGGCCCCGCACCGCCTCCCCCGTGTGCCCAGCCGCCGCGTGCTACAGGCCGCGCCGTCGCATGCCGTTGCTCCGCCCGCTGGCCACGCGCCGCAGTACCAACCGCGCGGGCCCTCTACTCGCCCGCCGCCAGTCCTGTGCCGGTCTCTCTCCCGCAGCCACGCAGGTCGCCCGCCCTGCGTCGGCAGCCATGTTGGCCGCTTCCCTGCGCTACTTCTCGTCGGCCGTTGCTCGCCGGCCGACACATAGGCCGTGCCGGAGCTCGCCGGCCACACTTGCCCCGCTGCTCGCCGGTCGCTGGGCGTCGAAGAAGATGAACGTCAACATTTTTTAGAAACATTTGTCGATGGTTTTTAAAAAATGGTGATTCAACATTTTTTAAAAACGTTGGCAACTTTTTTTTTGAAAAATGTTGAGATTCGACATTTTTGAAAGCGTTAGTCAACTCTTTTTCTTTTGAAAAAAATGTTGAAAAAACGTTGGTCATCTCTTTTTAAAAAAAAATGTTAAGCGCTCAGCAATTCTAAAAAATGTAAGTTCAATTTTTTTCTGAAAAATGTTGATATCTAACCTCTTTTAAGTAAAATGTTGATTGAACTATTATTTGTTGGACTTTATAGATAGGTTGCTTAACCATGTTTCACGAGATGTATAGGAGCCCCGGTTCCGTGGAACTCTAACAAACGGGCCACCAGACGTAGGGAGTACGTGCGTACAGTACTGTGTACTGATCGATCGAGCTGATGATGAGCTAGTTGTCGTCGTCCTTACTGCTCCACGGCGTGCACTTGGGCCCAGGGTACCCGACGAACCGGTCGAGGCAGCGGTAGCGGTGCGGCTTGGAGTCCTGCAGCGCCTCGCAGTCCTTGCAGTGGCCGGAGCACGACTCCACCTTGTCGGCGCACCAGCAGGTCGGGATGTACGCCCTGGTGCAAACGGCGAAGTCGCAGCAGTCCCACGGCCGCGGCGTGCACACGGGGGGCTCGTGCACGCTGGCCACCCAGTCCCTGCACACGTACCCGTCCCCGGCCAGCGACTCCTCGCAGTCGTGGCAGTCCGCGGAGCACTCGCCCTTCACGTCGTTGCACTGCCACCGCGCCGGCCGGAACGACGGGTCGCGCACCACGAAGTCGCAGCAATCCCACGGCGCGTTGCTGTTGCCGCCGTTGCTGTCGCCGACGACGCTGCTGGTGGCGGGGAGGCGGATCGTCGTCGTGTCGGTGCCGGAGTTCGTGGCGGCGGCAGCGGCGGTGGCGGTGGCGAGGCCGACGACGAGCATCGTCGCGAGGATAACCGCCGGAGCAGTGCCCATGCCGCGGCTGATCTTCATATATCTCTCTGCGTTGGTAAGTTTTGAGCAGTGTTAGCTAGGGTGTGGACTGATGATTTGGAGGCGGCGCGGCGCTATTTGTAGGCCCGTTCGGCCAATCACAACGCGACGTGTAGCCGTGTGGATATGAATAGGGGTAATAAGTGGTACATTCGCGTGGTAGATGTCTTGTGTACTATCCTTGGAGACAGTGGCATGTGTGGCCAGTGGTCAATCCTTGACTCCAACCACTAGCTTAGATGCACGTATGTACTGATCATAGAGAACCACGAGCATTAATATTTGTGTCACAACCTCATATTAACTTTGCATGTGCCGGGCTTCTGAACTGGATCAATCTATTAAGGAGATGGTGGCTCACTGTCCTTAATCATAGCAAAAAAGGGAAATCGTGATCCCCATATGCGTGGTGCTTGGATTGGATTACAACTTTTCTCCATTAAAACTAGGAGACAATTCTTTGTACGGCACGCAGAGGGCGTTGTCGCAGCAGTCCCACGGCCTGGTGTGCAAGAGCGGACGCGCGCGCGAACGAACCGGTCGGCGATCAGGCCAGTGGCGGCAGACGTAGCCGCCTTCGCCGTCGATAGCCAGCGACTCCTCGATCGCACTCGTCCACTCGTCGGCGGAGCACTCCTCCACAACGTCGTCGTCACACCGCCACATCATCCACGGCCAAACATCTGGGGAGGCGAATTGGGTAGGTGTGGGAGGGTCTGGCGGCGCGGCGGAGTTGGCGAGCTGAGGAGAGCGACGACGATGGTGTTAGTGATGCCCGACTCATCTCGATCTCTGCACGTACTTCCGATGAAGTTGTTGATGAGTAGTAGTTCGAGAAGGCGCGGGGGTATTTGTAAACCCCGCTCAGCGCCAGTCACAACGGGACGTGTGCGTGCTTTTGTTGTGTACATGGACACGATATAGACGTGCCAAAAGTGTGCATGTGTACGTGGCCGAGATCTTGTTATCCCTGGAGACAGTTGCATTTGCGGTGGTCAGTGCCATGCTGCGGCTGCACCCACTAGTACGAGCAGAAATATCAACCACGCAATTCGGAAAAAAAAAACAAATACCAACCACGCGAGTCACGCGACTCATATGAGACAAAATATATGTAGTAGCTATATACTGTAGCTGCCTAGCTGGTGTGCGGAGCCGTGTTGTCCCTTGCACCTCCGTCTTTAAATAATTGTCTTTCCCGTTTCTCAAAAACGACTTTGTTTAATTTTATATTAAAATATTAATATTTATGATATATAATTAGCATCATTGAAAAAAAATCTTTTAGTCTAGTTTTTTTAGCAAATTTATTTAAAGATATAAATATTGTACGTATTTTTTACCAATCGAGTCAAATTTGCGGCACACGCACCAACGACGACACAAAAAGGGACGGAGGGAATAGGTAACATGCATGCCCATTAACAGCTGATAGCAAACATTTATTGTAACCAAGTGGTGACCATATACAAAATTGTACCGTGTTACAGAAAAGAAAAAAAAACTGCCTTAATAAGAGCAAGTTTTATAGACTCGCCGGCTTGCAGGCGTATGGAGTGCACCTCATGCGAGCAGTAGTGTGGGGCCCACCTGCTTTTAGTGCTCTGCCTTGGCTTCCAACCCCGATGCTGATGGACCCCGAAAAAGTGAATACGCCGGCTTGAAGCCTGACACTCGAAAGACGCTCCATTCATTCTCTCCACTTTTCTCAATCTTCCATATCAGAATTGGCTGACGTGGTATACTCTTTCACCAACTAACTGTGTCATATAATACCTGCTATAAGGAGTACTATAGAAGTTTGGTTCTGAGCCCGAGGTGTAAAATGCTTTGTCCCGAACATGATAATGTACGCCTCGGAGTTTTAAGCATTGAAGAAAATTGAAATTGTCATGTACGGCGGCCACATTATTTTGATTTTCTAACAAATACCGGCGCACTTTGCCCGTGGACAAATTGAATGTGTGTAGTAATTAGTTGTCCATTAGTTAAATTATTGTCCTAAAAAATCCCATATATAGATGATGTAGTCTCCTTCATAATTCATTGATAGAGGCCGGGCGATCTTTATTTGTCCTTTCTTTACAAAAATAAAAATGAAAGGAATAGCGACTGCAAGCTAAGGTGAGGTTTGATATGATGCACCTAAAACGTACGTGAGGCGTCACAATATTAAGATGTGCAGCTGCCGTTTGGCTACTTGCTGAGCTCAAGTTCTCAGCGTTTTTCAGAAGGAAAGCATATATGTGCACGTGCAAACTGACAAACTAAAGTAATGTACAACACAACAAAAGGTCGTTGATCCCGATAGTAATATACGTCAATCATTTTCATTATTTATTCTTGACGAGAAAGCAGCAGAGTAGCACTCGATCTTGGAACAGAGACGACGGATTTGAGAGATCGACATGATCAACGACGCAGGCTGATCATATCATCCACACTCAGATCTACTTGGCTCCGTCAGTTATTTAGTGACACGAAATAGAGTAGCATACCAGCAGATAGCGAGCTAATCGTCCATGTTGGAATGAACAATCAGCCAGCTCTTGTTTTATTTGCGGACGTAAACGTAGTAGTAGGACTGATCAGCAACTTAGCTGAGCTGAGCTAGTTGCCCTTGGTGCTGATAAACGGCGTGCACTTGGGCCCAGGGTATCCGTGGAACTGGTCGAGGCAGCGGTAGCCGGGCCGTGCCCGACTTCACGCGCTCGCACTTCTTGCAGTTGCTCGGGCACTTGTCCACCTTGTCGGTGCACCAGCAGATAGGGATGTAGGACCTGGTGCAGATGGCGGAGTCACAGCAGTCCCACGGCCTCGGCGTGCACACGGGGGGCTCGAGAAGGCTCACGATCCAGTCGCGGCAGACGAAGCCGTCGCCGGCCGGCGACTCCTCGCACTCGCGGCAGTTGGGGGAGCACTCTTTCACCAGGTCGTTGCACTGCCACCTCGGCGGCCTGAAATCCGGGTCCCGCACCACGAAGTCGCAGCAATCCCACGGCCGGCCGGCGCCGGCGCCGCTGGTGGGGAGACGGATCGGGTTGGTGGTGCCGGAGGGTCTGGTGGCGGCGGCGGTGGCGGCGAGGAGAGCGACGACGACGAGCGTCGCGAGGACGGTGGGGTTGCTGCTCTTCATCTCTCTGCTCTGATAGTCTGATTTGGTTGCTGCTTGTTGGTGTGATTTGCAGGACAGCGGGAGCAGGGTATTTGTAGACCTAGCCAGCCAATCACAACGCCACGTGTGTGTATGCATGGAGGAATGGGCAGGCTCAAATATGCATGTGCCGATCTTATCCCCAGGCTGGGACTGGGCACGAGGAGACAATATAGCAGCTTCCAGATATCTTATCTACTGCATGTAGTATTTATTATTTAGCAGCACGTTGATGGCATGCATGTGGTACCGAGTACCGACGCGGGCGCAAAGGGTGAAGCAACTGTTATACGCCACGGCGAATGAACGACGAAAATAAACGATCAGAGCAGTAAAAGGACACGAGATTTAACGTTTGGTGAAAACCCTTCCAATGTGAGAGGGACAAACCACGGACGTCAGCCATCAAAAACTTCACTATGTCAGAGTTCGAGTACAACGTCAACGGCGGCGGCTTACAAGAATATAAGATAATCAATCTCCAATGAAAACCTTAAAGGGGCCGTTACGCTCCGTCAGAAGCTGGCTTTTTGATATGGGCTGAATTTGAATCATGCTCAACAGCAACGACATGCAGTGCAGTTTCTCCATCCACTATTCATTCCAATGTAATCAGCAGCGGCGGAGCTGTAGTGCAATCATTGGTGTCTTGTGACACTAATGATCTTGAGAAATTACCACTGCAACTGTACTGTTTATAGCAGATAATTTTAAAGGAGTAACACCATTGGGTAAATACACTGGATCCACCCCGTCACGCAATCTGTCGTTGTTAGAGCCGCCGGAGTCCCCGGCAGCCTGATAGGTCCACGTTAGCGAAAAAAATTTCTGCCATCCGATGTTCAGGTCTCGGTCAGGATATAGTGCCGGCGGCCCCTACTGTTCCAGTACATGCGTCGATTTTCGCTTGGACGGAAGGTTCTCGTTTGCTCCTGGCCCCTTCTGGATGGATAAGAGCCACCTCTTGCCCAGTACGGGTCCTCCTCCTGCACTCTCCGTTTTCTTCTCCTTCGGTAAGCTCTCGTTCTTCTGCTACTTTTCCTCGTGCCTCTCGCTGTCGGCGGCCGGTCCCCCTTTCTTCTGTACCCGTCACTTTCTTCACATCCGTGGTGCCGTCACTTTCCTTTTCGCACGTTTCCTTCTTCTGGTCCTAGATTCGTGCAATATGCATCCAACGGGCAACCAAGAACACGCCCGTTCAGCTTTGATTTGATATGGTGCTTTTGGTAATGCGGGTACACCGGAGCTTATAGTCCACTTCTTGTCTTTCTGCTCTCCTCTCTCATTCAACTTACAAAAAAATTAATGTAACACTTTATTTAGCCCATCTACATCAGTTTTGTTGTACTTACTCTAAGTTGTAAAGTTCAGTGCTCTAAACTCGTTGGCATAGTAGTCACTACTCCACAGATTGCTATCATAGCTAGTTTGTAAAGAGCATCACAACCGGTTTTGAGAGGCGGCAGCGATATACCAGTTGCGATATCCTCCCTTGCCACAACTGGTTAAGAAACCGGCTGTGATTGCTTTTTCTAAAAAACAAAAAATAGAATAAAGCTGCCGCAGCCACCGGATCTCGACGTGCTGCCGCCGCACCTGCCGGATCTCGACGTGCCGCCGTTGCAGCCGCTCGTCGTGCCCAAGCTCCTCGTCGCGACCCCGTTCGCTTCCGCGGCCCTCGCTCGGCGCCTCGCTGCTGCGGCCCCTATCGGAGAGAGAGAGACAAACAGAGAGAGGAAGCACACCTAAGAGAGCCGCCGCCGCCCGTCTCCACCGGTCACATCATCACCTCGCTCTGTCGGCCGCCACCCCGTGCAGCTCCTCGCGCCACATGCCGGATCCAGCCGCGCCACCTCGTCCTGCCGCCGCTGGAGCCCCGACATGCCGTCAGATCTCACCGCCACCGGACTAGGCCATTGTGTGCCGTCGCCGCCACTTCTCGCCCCGCCATCGCTCCTCACGAGCTAGTGAGGGGCGAGCGGAGGGGAGAGGAGAGAAGCAGCGAGAGGTGAGAGGCAGAGGAGAGTGGAGAGAGGGGGAGGGCGAGGTGCGACAGAGTGGAGAGAGGTGAGGGGCGGCGGAGAATGGAGAGATGGAGAAGAGATCGAGGGAGAGAGGAGGCCAAAGAGATGGAGAAGGTGGGGTGTCAACGAGAAGGGGAGAAGCGTCGATGACCAGAATCTGGCGGCGGTCAAGGTGAGCATTTGCTCGAGGTTGGCTAGATTATCTTTATCTTTCCCTTTCTTTCTCTTTTTCTGTTGCCAACATCTAGACCCATCTAGAACCTTTCCAAAATTCTATAATCTGCTATTGCTTGTAGAACTCTTTTGAAGGAATTATTGCTTGTACAATTGCTAAATCGAGTAGTTAGGTTTGTGACATAGGCAGTGGTGGTGATGTGGGTCCAACTGCACTTGCCCGTTGACAGCGAGGTGCTCGTCAATTTCGATATATGTCAGTTAGGTCTTTCAGAGGTGCTCATATAGGCAGGAGTGAGCCTCTTCAATTGCACTGTGTTTCAGGAAAAAAACTGCCTTAGGTCATCTCTCCAACGACGTGTCTAAATTGACTGCTCACGTGGAGATGGAGAAAATAAAAAAATGTGCCACTTTAACCTGCGCTGCATATGGACCAGATAGTCAGTGTGTGGGTTCTTTGGTAAGCGTGCGAGCTGATCGATTCCAAGCTAGCTAGCACGTTGTATTTTCATCATCTGTGTCCTCCACGCAGGACCAAATGTGAAATCGCTAGCTGAAAACGCTAGTTGTTGGAGACGCCCTTAAGGATGTGTCTAGAAGTTAGGTTCTCAGCCCTAAGTGTAAAATGCTTTGCCCCCAATTTTAAACATGAGATACAGTTGGTTGACCGGTAGCCCATAGAGTACACCTCGAAGTTCTAATCCTTTGAAGAAAATTGAAATTGTCACGTACGTACGTATTGTGGCCACGTTATTTTTATTTTCTAACAAATACTGGCGCACTTCCCCATCGATAATTTTGAATGTGTAGTTCGTTGTCCATCAGTTATTTGCCTAAAATCCCAAATAGATGATTGGGTAGTCTCCTTCATAATCCACAATAGTAGGTGTGTTCTTCGCCCCTTCTCTACAAAAATCCAAAATGAAAGCAATAGGGGCAACAAGGTGAGGTTTGATGCACCTAAAACGTGAGGCGCCACACAATATATGTGCAGCCTGCCCTTTGGCTACTTCCTGAGGCCTATGTTCTCAGCGTTTTTCAGAAGGGAAGCATATGCGCACAAACTGACAAATTAAAGTAGTGTATAATTTGTCACCAGCTCAAATGGTGGAGCGTCTAGACATGTTTGCCGACGAGATCACCATGCGCATACACACGCTGCTCTTGCAGAAGCCACCACGCAGCAAGGTGCTGGCGGCCACGACACCAATCGCAGCCAGGCGGAGTAGCTCTCGTCTCGCTAACGCCAAGCTAGCCAAGATCCCAGTGGCGCGTCGAGGTGAGGTGCTCCTCATGCGTCGCTTCGATCTCGATCCAACTAGCAAGGCAACAGGGGCGAATGGCGACTTGAATGACGTCTTCCACGACGGCGTCTCCAGCGGATATGCGGACAAGATGAAGGACATGTTCCCCTTCAGAAAAGCGAGCATGGGTGGGCATCACTCGGGCGTGATGATCGCTTGAATTGCGCGTCGTTGCGGTGTCTTTGGTTGTTAATGTCATGTAATAGAGCCTAAGTGGTGCAGGAGTGCGAGACTCAGTCTTCGCGTTGTAAAAACTCTAAATTTTCTTCTTAATACAATGATACGCAGCTCTCCTGCGTATTCGAGAAAAAAAAAGTAGTGTATAACACAAAAGGATTGATCCGGATCCATTAATATACATCGCTAGTCATTTGCATTGATTCATGACGAGAAAGCAGCATAGTAGTAGTCGATCTTGGAACAAGAAGGACAACAGATCTGAGATCGACATGATCATCAACGATAGATGTGGGCTGACCATATCCACACTCCACACATGATGCATATACATGTGGGATCGAGGCCTACTTGGCTCCCTCGATCAATTATTTAGTGACACGAAATAGAGTAGCATAGCAGTAGTTATTGCGAGCTGATCTGAGCGAGCTAGGCGATGATCTAATTGTCCATGTTTGAATGAACAACCAACCAGCTCGTTCGCAATTGTTTTATTTATAAATCATTTGCGGACGTAGCAACTAGCAGCAGAGCTAGTTGCCCTTGCCCTTGCTGCTGATATACGGCGTGTTAGATATACTCGTATATGTAACAAACTGATGTATATGCACGAGTCATTGGATCGGCTGTTGGTAGATAGTTTAGTTAGAGATAGATACTTGTACAGGACGTTTGTAATCTTAACAAACCAACAGCCGATACGAGTCTTGTGCATCAAGTTGTAATCCACGCAAGGGGATCTTCCTTGCCCTATTTAACATGCAGCCGCCGGCCTCAACAGGTACGGCGTTTCCACCTATCCATCGCGCCTCTGATCGCTTATATGGTAATCAGAGCCTTTTTCATCAACTAGATCCAATCCTCATGTCAGCTTCCTCCTCCGCCACCACCATGAATCCCCTGGTGGGCATCGTCATCACTGAGAAGCTGTCGAAGACCAACCACGCTATGTGGAAAGCGCAAGTCCTTGCCGCCGTCCGAGGAGCGCGTCTGGTGGGGCACCTCACCGGTGTCACCGCTGCCCCTGAAGCCACGATTGATGGTAAGCAGGGCGAGAAGGCGGCAAAGGTCGCGAATCCAGCGTATGAGGAGTGGTACGCCACCGACCAGCAGGTGCTTGGGTTCGTCCTCGCCTCCTTGACGAGGGACGTTCTTCTCCAAGTATCTGCAAAGGAGACCGCAGCAGAGCTGTGGACTGCCATTGAGGCGATCTACGCGTCCCGCACGAGGGCGCGTGCCCTCAACACTCGCCTGGCTCTAGCAACCGCCCAAAAGGGTGAACAATCTGTTGCAGAGTACGTGGGCAAGATGAGGGCGTTGGGCGACGAGATGGCCGCCGCTGGAAGACCTCTGGAAGATCCTGAGCTTGTCGAGTACATCATCACGGGGCTCGATGAGTTCTTCAATCCGATCGTCTCTGCCTTGGTTGCAAGGACAGAGAGTGTGTCGGTGGACGAGCTCTACTCTCAGCTGCTCGCCTTCGAGACTCGCATGGAGATCATCAGCAAGGGAGGCAGCTCCGGCTCCTCTGCGAACGCGGCAAATCGTGGTGGCCGCGGTGGAAACCGTGGCGGCCGCGGTGGCTTTGGCCGCGGGCGTGGCAACGGCGGCCGTGGTAGCCGTGACAACAGCGGCAACGCCAACCACGGCAGCAGCAACTCCTCTCGTCAAGGCAACAGCAGGGGGAGAGGAAACTCCAACTACCGCAGCAACAACAACAACAACTCCTCCCGTCCTTTGTGTCAGGTTTGTCTCAAAGTTGGCCATACTGCAGATCGCTGCTGGCACAGGTTCGACGAGGAGTACGTACCTGAAGAGCGTCACGTCGCGGCTGCTGCAACCTCCTACAACATCGACAACAGTTGGTACGTCGACACCGGAGCCTCCGACAACATCACTGCCGACCTAGAGAAGCTGTCCACCCGTGACAAGTACAATGGCACGGATCGCATCCACACCGCTAGCGGTGCAGGTATGAGCATTAGACATATTGGTCAATCTACAATTCATACTGAGAGTCGTGATCTCCACCTTAATAATGTTCTTCATGTTCCATCCACCAAAAAGAATCTCGTTTCCGTTCATCGCCTAACATCCGATAACAATGTTTTTCTTGAATTTCATCCTAATTTCTTTCTCATAAAGGATCGGGACACGAGGAGCACTCTACTTAGAGGATCATGCCGACGGGGCCTCTACCCTCTTCCTTCGCCCGACATAAGCAAGCTTTTGGAGTTAATAAAGTGTCCATTGATAGATGGCATAGTCGCCTAGGACACCCTGCTGTTCCTTTAGTTGAGAGAGTTCTTAAGAATCATAAACTTCCTTATTATTTTGATTCGAATAAAAGTTCAGTTTGTGATGCATGTCAACGGGCCAAGAGCCATCAGCTTCCATATCCGAAATCTAATAGCACTTCCCGTTATCCTCTTGAGCTCATTTTTTCCGATGTTTGGGGGCCTGCTCCTGATTCCGTTGGGCGATATAAATATTATGTGAGCTTTATTGATGACTACAGTAAATTTACCTGGATTTATCTTTTAAAATTTAAATCTGAGGTATTTCAGAAGTTTCATGATTTTCAGAATATGGTGGAGAGATTTTTTGACAGGAAAATTGTGGCTGTCCAAAGTGATTGGGAGGAGAATCTGAGAAGCTCAATTCTTTTTTCTCCAAGGTCGGCATCTCTCACTTGGTTTCCTGTCCTCATGCCCATCAACAGAATGGGTCTGCTGAGCGCAAGCATAGGCATATTGTTGAGGTAGGGTTATCCCTCTTAGCGCAAGCTCACATGCCTCTGAAATTTTGGGACGAAGCTTTTCTTGCTGCCACGTTTCTCATTAATCGTACACCTAGTAAGGTTATTGATTTTATATCCCCTTTAGAGAAACTGTTCACAACTACACCAGATTACACCTCTCTTCGCATCTTCGGTTGCGCTTGCTGGCCGAATCTTCGTCCCTATAACAAGCACAAACTTGAATTCCGTTCTAAAGAGTGTGCTTTTCTTGGTTATAGCAATCTCCATAAAGGATTCAAGTGTCTTGATATATCTACTGGACGAGTTTATATCTCTCGCGACGTTGTTTTTGATGAAAATGTTTTTCCGTTCAGCAAACTTCACTCCAATGCAGGCTCCCGTCTCCGATCTGAAATTCTCCTCCTTCCTTCCTCTCTACAAAATCCCTCTCAGGATGAATCTGTAGATGACCCTATGACTAATGGCTCTACTCACACTGATTTTGCCCGAGACATCTGTGGTATGCAGGAAGCAGGAGATATTGACGCGTGCACTGGTGTGAATAAACCCGTCTCAGGCTCGGGTTCACCACCATATCTTGGTGGTTGTAACGTTCCCGTCGGAGTTGCGCTGCACCAACCTGGAGACGCCACGCGACAGGGTTCTGGTGCGGTCTCGGCCTCACCCGACCGAGTTCAGCTCCCTGACCAGTCAGGGCCCCCACGCCAGTGGCGACGTCTCGCTCTACTCCGACAACGCGGTCGTCTCCACCGGGGGAAATTCATGCGGCGCCATCTGTGCCTGTGGAGCCTGTGGACTCGGCGCCGGGATCGACGCCGTCTTCAACAGATTTGACGCCGTTGCCTCTGACAGATTTGACGACGTTGCCTCTGACAGATTTGACGACGTTGCCTCTGACCGATTCTGTTACGGCTGAATCTTCTGTGGACGTCCCGGCTAATGCACCTACTCGACCTCGGACACGCCTTCAGGATGGAATTCGCAACCTAAGGTAATTACTGATGGTCGTATTCGCTATGGTTGCTATACATCTAGTGGAGAGCCACAGAATGTAGAAGAGGCTTTGTCAGATAGTAATTGGAAGAGTGCAATGGATGTAGAGTATGATGCTTTGATAAGAAACAAAACTTGGCATTTAGTTCCACCAAAAAAGGGAGGAATGTGATAGATTGCAAGTGGGTTTATAAAACTAAACTTAAATCTGATGGAAGTTTGGACCGGTATAAAGCTCGTTTGGTAGCAAAAGGTTTTAGACAGAGATATGGGATAGACTATGAGGATACATTTAGCCCGGTTGTCAAGATGACCACTATAAGAACAATTTTATCTATTGCTGTTTCGAGAGGCTGGAGTTTGAGACAACTTGATGTCCAAAATGCTTTTCTTCATGGTGTCTTAGAAGAAGAAGTTTATATGAGGCAGCCTCCGGGATATGAGGATAAATCATGTCCGAACTTTGTGTGTAAGCTTGATAAAGCACTTTATGGCTTGAAACAAGCTCCACGTGCATGGTATGCTCGGTTAAGCTCTAAGCTTCTTGATCTCGGGTTTAATGCATCCAAAGCAGATACATCACTCTTTTATTTCAGCAAAAAGGGAGTAACAGTGTTTGTGTTAATTTATGTTGATGACATAATAGTGGCAAGCTCCACTCAAGAAGCTACGGCTGGTCTTCTACATAATCTGAAGCAAGAATTTGCACTAAAGGATTTAGGTGATTTGCACTACTTCTTGGGCATTGAGGTAAATAAGGTACATGATGGTATTGTTCTTACACAGGAAAAATATGCTTCAGATTTGTTGAGAAGAGTAAATATGTTTGACTGCAAACCAGTGAGTACTCCTATGTCTATTAGTGAAAAATTAACTGCTGTTGAAGGAACGCCTTTGGGTAACAATGATGCTACAAGATATAGAAGTATTGTAGGTGCTTTACAATACTTGACTCTTACTAGACCTGATATTGCTTTTCCTGTTAATAAAGTATGTCAGTACTTACATGCTCCTACTGAGTTTCATTGGGCAGCAGTGAAAAGAATATTGAGATATTTGAAACAAGACTTTAAGATTGGTCTCAAGATCAGCAAGTCCAGTTCCATGTTGATTAGCGGGTTTTCAGATGCTGATTGGGCTGGATCACTTGATGACAGGCGTTCTACAGGTGGTTTTGCTATCTTCTTGGGATCAAATCTGATTTCTTGGAGTGCTCGCAAGCAGTCAACAGTGTCAAGGTCTAGCACGGAAGCAGAGTACAAGGCTATTGCTAATGCTACTGCAGAAATCATGTGGGTTCAGACCTTGTTAAAGGAAATAGGGATACAGTGCCCTTTAGCTGCTCGGTTATGGTGTGATAACATAGGAGCGAAATATCTTTCGGCTAATCCTGTGTTTCATGCTCGGACTAAACACATTGAAGTTGATTATCATTTTGTCAGAGAGAGAGTTATGAGGAGATTGTTGAAGATTGATTTTGTACCTTCCGATGATCAAGTTGCAGATGGATTTACCAAAGCTTTGACAGTCCGGAAGCTAGAGAATTTCAAGTACAATCTCAACCTCACACGGTTGTGATTGAGGGTGGCTGTTAGATATACTCGTATATGTAACAAACTGATGTATATGCACGAGTCATTGGATCGGCTGTTGGTAGATAGTTTAGTTAGAGATAGATACTTGTACAGGACGTTTGTAATCTTAACAAACCAACAGCCGATACGAGTCTTGTGCATCAAGTTGTAATCCACGCAAGGGGATCTTCCTTGCCCTATTTAACATGCAGCCGCCGGCCTCAACAGGTACGGCGTTTCCACCTATCCATCGCGCCTCTGATCGCTTATACGGCGAGCTGCACTTGGGCCCAGGGTAGCCGTGGAACTGGTCGGTGCAGCGGTACACAGGCGGCTTATTCCACTGCACGAGCTCGCAGTTTTTGCAGGATCTCGGGCACACCGCCAGATTGTCGGCGCACCAGCAGGTGGGGATGTCGTCCCAGCTGACGCAGGCGGGGGCGTCGCAGCACTCCCACGGCCTCGGCGTGCACACCGGGGGCTCCAACGGGCTCACGATCCAGTCGCGGCAGACGAAGCCGTCGCCGGCCGGCGACTTCTCGCAATCGCGGCACTTGGTGGAGCACTCTTTCACCACGTCGTTGCACTGCCACCTCGGCGGCCTGAGCTTCGGGTCCCGCACCACGAAGTCGCAGCACTTCCACGGCCGGCCTTCGCCGGCGCTGGTGGGGAGACGGATCGGGTTGGGACCGGAGGGTCTGGCGGCGGCGGCGGCGGCGTGGCCAGCGATGACGACGAGCGTCGCGAGGACGATGGGGCGGCTAGTGCCCATCATGATGCTGCTCTTCATCTCTCTGCCCTGATAGTCTGATTTGGTTGCTGCTTGATGTGATTCGCATGACGGCAGGAGCACGGTATTTGTAGACGCAGCTAGCCAATCACAACGCGACCTGTGTGCATGCAGAGAAATTTGGATTTTTGACATTCCAAACAGTGACTTTGCGCATTTGACACTTTATCTGCAAAAAGTCTCTCTAAAACTCACTCTCTAAACCATCATCTAGAGAGTCATTTTTATAAATATCGTTTTCTATATCTTTCGGTTTTCTAACAGCTTTTTCTATATCTTGCATGCACTCTATAGAGCTATCCTTATTTTCTGTATTTTGCTAGCGAGAAATTCGAAATAGAGAGTGACTATGTTTGAATAACCAAATAGAGAGACTGTTGAAAGATACATTTTTAATCAAAATCTCTAAAGCTAGGGATTTAGAGAGTCTCTTAGAGTTGCTCCATAGACTTTGCAAATTTTACACTCCAATCATTTACACTTTAATAAACTTGACATTTTACCTTCTTTATTGAATCTATTCCCCTTGGTGCTCACAACGCCATGTGTGTGCATGCGCGTACGGATGGGTAGGCTCAACGCTCAACATGCGAAAAATGCTTAATTCCATCCACTCGTTCTCCTTGATGCTTGTGTTTTTTTTCTTTAGCATTCGTATTGCCCATGTATTCAATTTATTTATGATTCGTATATGTACAAGTGAAAATCTTTATCAGACTGATGTGACATAAAGTTTTTTCTCTCAATCTACGGTGCATGCTCTTTCATTTTTTTTAAAGAAAAAATACCGTTGCACTCTCTTTAATGTAGTGTCACATGAGATGCAATGGCATGTACTATTCATAGTAAAATATTGTTCCATTGTATATAGATGTTCAACACCATAACATGTTTGTACAGATAGAATTTATTGGTGATCAGAATAAGAATCTATACTATAAAGCACGATGAAATTTCGTTTCGTCTGGCATCTTTTGTTTCGTCCGTCGTCATCTATATCCGACACCGTCGGATTTGATGATGATCCAACGCTTTAAATTAATCTAAAGAGTCGATATTGACTACATCTCATTTTTGAGCCTACACCGTCGGATTTTATGATGATCGAACGCTCTAAATTAATCTAAAGAGTCTATATAGATTACACATCTAAATTAGTTTTTTTATTCTAAAACACGTGCCTATAAATAAATATCTGACTAAAATCGTCCGACATATTGTTCTCCTGCACATAGGGTGGCAACACCAAAACATGCTTGTACAGATACAATTTATTGGTGAATAAAATACAAACAAAAATAAAATATATGATTCAAATTGCTCTGCATATTAGGGTTGTACTTATACAAGTAGTGTACACGAAGGAAAGACAGATCCAAGAGAAAAAACAAAAAAAAAAATCTCCATTGGCGTGGTGGACCTGGACCAGGTGGCAGGGATGTGCACGGCGGCCAGCCTGGTCCCCACTGCTCGCGGCTCATGAGCAGCGGATGGAGCTCAAGAGCTCAAGGTCATAGATGAAAAAAAAAAAGAAAACAAAGGTGCATGACACAGACTCGGCATGGGCGTCGGCCGCTGAGGAGACGATGGCCGGGGGGAGCTCGGCTGGCCGGATTAGGAAGGGTGGAGGGCGGGAGGTGGACGGGGCGGCAGGTGAGCAAGGCGGGGGAGGCGCGTGAGGAGGAAGACGAGGGACGCTGGGAGGTGCGGTCTTCGTTGGCCGCCAGCCGCTCCCGGCGCGCACGCGCCCAGTAACAACCCCCTGGCTGGAGCGGGGTATTTGTAGGCCCATCTAGCCAATTGTAACATCTCAGATTTTTCTGAAATGTTTATAATATTAAAAATATGGATTTAAAAATTTTTCGTGGATTTATTACTAGCTAGAAAAAATATAAGGATGTCTTCTTTGAACCTTCCCCAAAATTCCTATAATTAAATAATAAATTAAACATTTTGTTAAGGAGTCTATGTCTTAGTGTGAACATTTGGAATTTATTGGATTTTATTTGCATTTGTTTGAGTGTAGTTTGAATTTGATTTAGAATCAAATTCAAACTTAAATAGGAAAAACCCTAAAGCTAACTTGGGCCCTAACCAACTAACTAGCCCGCTAACTAAAGTCTACAACCGACCCCTCTACTCCCGGCCTGGTCCAACCTAAACCCTGCGGCCCTTTTCCCTTTTTCCCTTCCTTCTAGCCCAGCTCGTGGCCCACTTCCCCATGGCCCATCTTCGCCTGCCGCCTCCCGTCGCTATCGCCGCCGTCACTGACGAGTGGGACCCACTCGTCAGCTTTGCCTCCTTCCTCCCGCCTCTCTGCTCCCCTCTCTGCCGCCTTTCGCTCGCTCGCGTCCGCCGTCACCCCGTCTTGCGCCTGCGTGACCGCGCGAGACCATCTCGCGCCCCCCTGAGCCCTAAATCCCCGATCCGCAACACCCTACGCCACCCTAACCCTAGATCGAGGGAGACCCCCACGATATCTCGCGGGGAGAAACTCCCCTCTCCTCTCACTGCTCGCGCGCCGTGGCCCGCATGCCCAAAAACCCCCACACGCACTACCCTAGCCTCAGCCTCTCGCCCCGCGCCGCGTGTCCACACTCCGGAACCATCCCCTCTCGCCTCACCCCGCTCCAACCCTCAGCGCCGCCACCATAAAACAAAGGAGCGCCGCTCCTCTGCTCCCCCATCCACTTCGGGGTTTGCCCTAGCCACCCAAGTCACCGCCGCATGAGAAGAAGGAAGAGAAGAGGAGGAGAAGGCAAGCGCGAGAAGAAGGAGCCAGAGCAGCCGCGGAGCGCCGTCACCGGAGCCACGCTCCGGCGAAGCGCCGTCGCCTACCCGGAGCAAGAAGACCTCGTACTGATCCCTGTCGCGGCTCTTCACACGGCTTCTCCTTCGTCGCCATCTTCGCCAAATCCCCGCCTTGTCCCCTAGGTGAGCATGCCGCCGCGACACCCCCTTTCCCTTGCTCTGTTTCGCCGCCGTCGCGTCGGAGCTCGGTCGTGCCAGTCCCAGCACGACCACGCCACGACTCAGGGGCTCCTGAGACCCGCGCGCGTTGGCTCGATCTGTGGAAGGCCTTCGCGCCTTCAGTTGTCGACCGAGGAGCCGAGCAAGCCGCCGCCTTTGGTGTCGCCGCCGCCGTCGACCAAGAACCACCCAAGCCGGCCCTTTTCTATGCCTGTGCCCTGGCCTTCGTGCCAGGGCTCTTCTTGTGCAGGTTCCCCGCGTAGCCGAGCCAAAACCCGACCTTGAACCGCGGCCGCTCGATGAACGCCCCTTTGGGGCATTCCACCGAGCGCTCCCATGCACCCTTGAGCCCACCTTTGCCTCGACATAGTCGGCCCTTGGAGCCAAACCCCGAGCTAGTTCACCCATGAACGTGTGTGCAAGGCCATTTGGCGCCAGTCCGTGCCCTTGTCGCCAGGATTTGGCCGAGGTTGAGTCGCCGCCGGCGTGCCTCTGCCGCCGTGTGCGCGCTCTGCTGCCGACCGCGTGTCGAGCACCTCGCCGGCGCTGCTCCCGTCGCCGCCACGCGTCACGCTCTTGTGGAGCCGCACGCAGGGCCGCACGAGATCAGCAGCACCAGATCCGTCCCGGCCACACGCGGATCCGGTGGACGCGGTCCACGTGAACCCGTGACACGGCTCACAGTGAACCAAGTCCACCAGATCTGCACCTGGCCGCTTTTCACCCAAGCCCCTATCTTTTTACGTTAAGACCCCTAGAATTTCGAAATCCTTTCAATCTAGTCCCTGGCCTGTTACTTTTTCACCGAGCCCCCTGGACTTTTTAGAAATAACATCTAAGCCCTTCTACTGACGTCATCAGGGCCCACTGATGACGTCATCATCCGGACCCACCTGTCAGTTTGACCATTGACCGGTCAACGTTGACGTCAGTAGGGCCCACTGCTGACGTCAGCATCCTAGTCCAGCCTTGGCATTTTTGCTGAAACACCCCTGAACTTTTCCATAATTACAGATAGGTCCCTAGAAATTTACATACAGGTCTCTGGCCCCTTTTTCTTTTCTGTTTCGAAATTATTTAAAAATCAGAAAAGGATTTAAACTTAGAAAATTCATAACTAATTCATTTTAGCTCAGAAAAATATGAAACCAGTTTCTATATTTTTCTAAAAACATGACCAAGCCTTTGATGTGCTGTTTGAGTCTACTTGGATCCTTCGTGGATCGATTTTATTAGAGTTATTTGCTATGAGGTCCCTGGTATGTATTATAATTACGTATATAGGACCCACCAACAGCCAGGAACTTACCGGAGAGGAGTACTGTGGGGCATGCCCGTGAAACGGAGCTCCCCAAGTACCTGCATTAGCCCTGGAAGTCCTAATGCAAGTAGTTCTTCACAAGCGGTATCGAAAACCATCATCGAATAACCTTTTATTCATAATTTACATCAATGTACAGCTTAGAGTCTGTACAAAGCTATGAGCGGGCCTCAAGGCCTCCGCTTATTCAGAAAATATAAAACTACCAGTACTATGTAGAGCCTCAGCATCGCGGTGGAGCACGTCACCATTCCGAGCCTTCGTCGCCTGCGCCGTCTTCGGTGAAGTCCTCTGGTACGAAGTGGAAGCAAGGGTGAGCACTCCTGTCAGGGGTACTCAGCAAGTCCCAAAGTAATTTAATAGATTAAGTTTGGTCCTGGAGGGGCATAACCTCCCTACCAGTCCCGGTTAGTGAACAAAGGTATATCAACCTGCGGTAAGGGAAATCCGCGGGTCATGCTCATTTTAGTGATCTAATCGACGGGGACTTTTACCAATTGGACTCTTACCGGAGTCACGGCTATCCAGATAGGTTTGTCGCTCTGCAGAGGTCGTACTTTCCTGTCCCGCATTCGGTCAGCCCGTACCGTGTACTTTGGCGGTACTGCCCTACGAGATCCATTCCCACCATCGTCTATTACTAGACAACCACTCCCTAGCTCTGTCCACGGAAACTATTGGGGCCTAAGTAGGAGTCGCGCACGTCCACACAGGGACCTTCCCGAGGAAAGATTCTTGATGCATCAAGAAAATATATATTATCGTGGCACTCTGCCACTGGGTCCTCCCGACCCTGTCACCTGCGACTCGTACCGGCCAGACCCAGCCCTCTGTCGGGGTCTGTCTCCAAGAGTCCCTTTGCCCACCGTGGCCCCTTGGGACAGTTTACTAAAGCTGGCTAGTGGGGTGCGGATCAAGGCCTCACATAAATAAGCATTCCCGAAGGCCATGCTTTTTTGGCATGCGGGACTGTACTAGGTAATGGAAAGATTCTCCCGCGAACCGGTCCTTAGTGGCGACCCGAAGTGGCTCTTAGGACAGAATCCCCTTCCTTGGGATCTTCCTTCCACTTCCCGGTCTAAAGTAAAGACTGTGTAACCAGGTTCCGGTTCTCTAGTTTTAATTATTCAACATGCAAAAGTAACTTTCATAATTATTAATATGGGTGGGACTTGCCTTGTCCAGCGTCGGGGTCGTCCCCTGCTTCCTCTTCGTAATCTGGATCCTCGGCGTTGTTCTCCGGGTCGGAGGTCTGGAGTTAGTCACACAAATCAAACATCAATCAAGGGTTAACGACGATTTCTTTAAAAGGGATTTAAATCTATAAAGGGGTGACTATCTATTCTAGAGGTTGTGGGTGAGAATTTTGGAAAGAAATGTATTTCTAGGCTTAAGAATTATTCTAGGATTTTGGTGAATTTTTGGGAATTTTTGGAAAGCTCTAAGGTGGAGATTCAACTTCTCGTGTGCAATTAGCCGGGTGCACCTAGCAATTAAACAAGGGAAAGAGAGACAAACAGGCGGGACCCACGGGGCGCGACCCCCCGCCTGTTACTGTGTCGTGGGCCATGGACTGCGACCCGTGGACCCGCGACCTCCTTGGGTCAGCGGTCCACGAGGACCGGGTGCAGGGAGCGGAGCAGGTGAGGTGGCGGCCGCGTTGGCGGGCTGTGCCGCTGGCCTGCGGGCCCGTGGCCAGCGTGGCTTTCCACGCGACACGGGGAGAGCGACCCTGCGGCAGACCGGACACGCGACGCGGTTCGCCCGGAGCCAGCCGTCGATGGCGTCCTTGCACTTGTCGCTCCCGCAGCGGTGGAAGACGTGGCCGCAGGAGAGCGTGCGGACCTCCTCGCCGGCGTCCAGGCTCCCGCCGCACAGCGCGCAGGTGTAGCCCAGCGCCTCCTCCAGGGTCGTCGCGCCGCCGAGCACCCGCACGCGCAGCCGCCGCCACGCCCTCGCCAGGCGGCCGGTGCGGTAGGCCTTGTACCCCGCGACGATGATCACGGGGGGAGGAGACGCCGAACAGCACGGCGAAGGCCTTCCCGAGGCTGAGGTCGGCGGCGGCCATGGTGGTTTCGCTCCCCTGTCCCCTCTTTCTTGCTTGCTTCTTGCTCCTTCTCCTCTCCGCTCTCTCTTGATGCTCTGGATTTCTTGCTCGCTCGTGGATTGTGTTGTGCGCAATTGGAATTTGGAAGCCTGGGCATTGGGGGTGGTGGGTATTTGTAGGAGGAGGAGGAGGGTGCGCGGGCGGCTTCCGAGTTAGTTACTCGGCGGTCACCGGGTGGGCCCAGCGTCTCGATTCCCAACGACGGCCGTGCATCGGGCGCCGGAAGCACAGGCGCGCAGCAGTGGGAAGGACTGGAAGGAGGAGGACATCGCTGTGTTTCAGGAGTTTCAGAAGTTCCATTTCGTTGATGTCAGTACAACGGCAGCGCGAAAGTGTAGAAGGAAGATTCAGAGTTTCAGAAGGCCAATTTCAGTTGACAGATCGAAGGTCAAATTTCAGTTGACGTACTAATCAAAGGTTAAATTTCACTTTTAGCAAAAAAAAGGTTATATTTCACTGAGATAAAAAGATGCAGTTGATGAACTACGCTTTAAAAAGCTGCAGAGTTCTTTAAAAAAAAAAATCTGAAACTCTGAACTTCGAAATCCAGAGTCCTTTGTGAATTGTGATTGTGCACACATCACGGCTGTCCCTGCACATTATGTCGTTGTTGAAGTTGTACTTCTCCTAGCTAATCCGAAATGTACCTTATTCATTTTAACGCCTAGGCACAGTGTTCTACTAAGATCAGACACATTCATATGAACTGAAGAAATTCGTAGGATTTGTGCATTCTTTAGACTGCAGTTGGTCAGTGCTTCCCTTGCGGCAAGTACAGCTGCCATCTTAATTTCCCAAAACTAATACCCTGATGATGTCAATGTGTCGATGTTTGGTGCCTCCGTTCGATGAAGTCTTTGCTTGATTCTGCACAACATTCTCCTAATCTATATCAAGTCATGCGCTCACAGATCTTAGTCAGAAAGATTTCGCCATCCTACTCCGTTCGTCACACATCTGCACGGTGAAATCGGTCTGAAAAAAACATGACCAGTATGCCTTGGCCGTTACGGAATTACTCCCAACATTCGCTTCCCGTTCTCTTCCCCCCACGCACTGCTTGTGCTTCTTCCAGCATCGGGAACCGAGACCTGGGCCCCACATGGTAACCAACCGAGCAACAAACTCATCAGCCAGCCGTCTTCTTCTGGCTTCTTCTACAAATACCCCCACCCAGGCACTGCCCCCTCTCAAACACGCGCAATCCAACGAGAGCAACGCGAGCGATCGAGCAAGGAATCCACAATCCAGAGAGAGATCCAGAGGGGGGAGACGCGAGAGAGGCGAGGAGGAGGAGGAAGGGGGAGCGAAGGCGCCATGGGCGACGACAACATCAACGTCGGGATGGTCATCGGCGTCGCGATCGGGAGCGGCGCCTCCACCGCCTTCTGCGCCGGCGCGTGCAGCTGGTGGGGGCTCAAGGCCTACCGCGAGGGCCGCCTCTCGAGGCCATGGTGGTGGCTGCGCGTCGGCTCGCTCGGCGGCGTCACGACCCTGGAGCAGGCGCTGGAGTACGACTGCGCCCTCTGCCGCCGCGGCCTGGACGCCCGCGAGGAGGTCCGCACGCTCTCCTGCGGCCACGCCTTCCACTTCCGCAAGGGCGCCAAGTGCGACAACACCATCGACGACTGGCTCCGCGAGAACCGCATGCGCTGCCCGGTCTGCTGCAAGATCGCCCGCCCCGTGCTGCCGTTGAAGGCACCGCCGGCATCCGCGCCACCGGCGCCCACGCGGTCGCCGTCGACGACGGACTTGGAGGCTCAGCTGCCGCTGCCGGCCGCGTCGGAGGTGAGGCCACCCAAGAGGCCGCCTGTGCCGCCGCCGTCGCCGTGGTTCAAGGATACACTGCGGACGCCAACGCTATCGCCATCGCCATCTCCGTCGCCGTCGCAGTAGACACGCACGATCAAGCTTGGATGGGACGCTGCGTCTTGTGGGGGCGCTCTGGATCAGTTCTTGGAGAGGTTCTTGGAGGATTCTTTCAGCGTTTCTTTTTCTGCGTTCTCGGAACTGATCGATGTCAGTGAGTCTTGTCTGATGGTCTGGATTAGTTCTTGAAAGATTCCTTCGTTTGTTTCGGTATTTTGCTGTCTTGGAACTGATCGAGCTTAGCAGAGTTCCTGTTCTTTTGTTCCCCTCTGATGTACGTACTTACTAAACATCTGAAGAATTTTGCCAAGAAAGGATGGCTTACCTGCATTTCTGTTTTTTGTTCAGAGTTGCATTCACATGTAATGTGCTAATCATCTGAATGTGATCAGAAATGATGATTTGTCAGTTCATGGATCAGCTATAACATTCTGACGGAGGCTAATAGATTCTTGTCTTGTCGTTTTTAGGATGCATTTTTGTTTGCCTGATATGATTGTTGTTGCATTCTAGTTCAGTGATGGCTACTGCTTGTACCATACTGTTTTCATACTTAGCTAATATCTTGCAGTAGTAGGGGCAGGTGCCCTCTCCACGTTCAGTTTCATGGCTTCTCTGCTGTTCTGATGTATGCAATAGCTAACTAGGTGATGATGTTAGGTCCTAGCATTCTTCGGTATGTTAATGTCAGTGAGAAATGCCCAAATTTCAGCAGGGGATGAGCTTTGATTGCTCCATATGATGTTCTGCAGAAGAATGCTCCATATCTGTCCCAGCACAAAATTCCCTGTTGTCTTTGTGGTTCACTAATGTGATAAGTGTCTTTTCAATTTCTTGTGCAGTAGCAGCACATTCTGATAGCTAAAAACTCTATAGTGCCAGGTTAAAACTGTTTGTCATCTGTTTCTTCACCAAATTTCAATCCAAGGATAAACTGTTCAGAGCTGCGTTCACCTGTGATGTACTAATCATCCGAATGTGGTCAGCAAATGATGATTTGTTAGTTCCTTGGATTAGTTATAGTGTTGTGAAGAAAGTTAAAAGATTTTTCGCGTTGCTTTTAGTAATCTGCATTGTACCATTTGTTTTCACCCCAATGCGAGATTGATACTGCTTGAAATCCTCTGGTAATTCTTCTCTTGAGTTCCCCGAACCTGAAGGCTTTGTTGTCGATCACATGATTAATGGACCTTGAGACCTGCTTTGCTTGTTTTGCGGTGTTTTGTTTGCTTCATATGATTGCTCTTCCACTCTAGTTGAATGATGTATTGGCAACATGAGCTACTGTACAGTTGCCGTACCTGAACAGATATATGACTGATGATGCCAATTGACTAGTCTCGAGCAGCAGATATATGACTGATGATGCCAATTGACTAGTCTTGAGCAGCAGTAGGGGTGAGCTTTGCTTGCTCCATATGACGTTTTGCAGAAGAATACACCATTTTCCTGCTGTCATTGTACTTCTCTAATCTGAAAAGTGTCTTTCCAATTTATTTTGCAGTAGCAACACACTATGGTACTGAAAAACTCATTGTGTCAGGCAATGTTTGCCATTCGTTTCTTCATTAATTTTCAGTCCAAGTGATAAACTTGTATATGCACTCTTAGGTTCAGAATTCAGGTACAATCAGAGTAAGCACAAGCGTTGGAGTAGTACCAGCAGTTAAATTCAATTGTTTTTGTTCAGATTTACGTTTCAATGCACTCTCATTTTGCTTCCAGTTACCCCTGAATCAATACTGTTTAGATTTATTTTGAATTCCTTCCCTTCTGAACTTGGGGACAGTATTGACTATTGACTTCCTTCCCTTCACTGTCAGTGTTGAAGCATTCACATATCTTCAGTGCGGTCAATTAGCCAAGTAGCATAGTTTCCACTGCGACAACAAACTGGTGGCAAGTACAGAATCTGTTTGGTGTCGTTGTGTTCTGCTGATATGCTCCTCATCTCTTCCTTGATTTTATTCAGAATTCAGAGTTTCGACTTTATTCAGAAAAAGAAAAAAGATCGTACATTCATTCAGTCGAACGAAATTTGGGACCATATATTTAGCTAGGAACGTTCAGTCGCCAAACTCAATTCTAACTGGTGAGGATCTCCACTCCGACATTTGCTTCATAACCAGGTCTTTCTCCTCGATAGTCTGCGGATATGTCGTTAAAGGACGAAACGAACAGCTAGGACATGCATGACTTTCAACCAGCAATACAACATGTAAATTCACCGCCGCTTCCATGACGTGTCTTATGTATACCATGAACTTGTCTTCTACTTGAAAGCCTCCCACGGTAAGGCTTCTCAGATTATAGTGCTTGAAGCCACCATGTAGCTCCCGCTTTAATGAAGGATTTGCCTTTTGGAAAATTTCTCGCACTATGTCATCGTATTTCCCACGCTCGTCCTCTCCATTTGAACATTCATGGTCCCACACCTGCAGCAGACATGTACAAGTTCATACAAGCCAAAGATTAGCGTCGGAATCAGAGGAACATAACAACAAAGTGAATTTGTGTTTAGGAAACTACAAGAATGTGAGTTTGTCCCTATGACATGCAAAATCTTATGCACAAATTAAGGATGCATATATTATAATATGCATGGAGAAAAAAGGACTCATGTAACAAGTCGGGTATCATATAAGGTCCTTTTCCTCTCGTTCAACGTCTAGACAAAACAGTGTCCTATATAAGATGAAGTAAATACTATTTTTTGCGTTCATTATAAACTAAGGGCCTAACATAACAATTCTCGTGAACTTAATATCTAAAAAGCCAACAATCGTGCACAAAGAAAAAAAGAACATAAAATAGGACAACAACGATATTTACCCTTCTTTTGTGTCAAGCAGGATTGATTCATAGACTAATACATATAAAAAAATATAATGGCCCTTTTAATTTGAAACTAAAGCGGTACTGCCTGTATGGTTAATTCCTTTAAGAGGGGCGCAGCTTCTAAGAAGAACATTGTCCAAGTGATGTCACACTCTTCATGAATGTAGCAAAGTCTAACCGTCTGCAGGTTCTGCAACACAGGGCCTAATTGTCTTGAACTTTCAGGCTGAATCCAAATCTACACCAGATTCATGAACATCATCAGCAAAGCAATGGATACATGACTTTACAAAAAAAAAAATACAAGAGTGCGTTTTTATACTTCACTATTTATATTACCCGATCACGTTGGAAACACAAATCCAATTCGCCTATGATTGTGTTACCAAGGAACTCACTTAGCTTGAACTTTTGTCCAAAAAAGTTGAGCCTCTATTACTTAGATTTAGTGTCCGGAGCTGTGGAACATATCCGAAGGACAATGGATATTGATCTTGTGAAGGCAACCAATCCTGACACGTAGACCGTGTGAGTCTTGGAAGCCACTTGAGCTCGACCCTTTCGAAGCCACATGAGCTAATACTCAGCTCAGCAAGTTCCGAGTGTTCCACTTGCAAGACAGATCGAATGCCAGCGTCACAGTTGTCTAGGCTAAGGTACACCAGCTTCTTACATGTACTAAGAACATCTGGCAAGTCAGTTTCGCCAAGTCTTAGACTACCTAAGCTCAAGTCCGTGAGATCACCGAATGCACGGGGATAGGCACCAAAGAATGTCATGAAACGCCTTCCATAGACGAGCATACCGTTGTCCTCCACGCAATTAACGTCTAGCTCCTCCGGTATAATTACGAGCTCCGCCCCGAGCACCTTCGATCTTGTCTGCCATGGCTTCGTCCATGGAGCGAACAATGCCGATGGATTCGTCCCTCAAGTAGAATTTTACGCTCAAGAGGTTGATGGTGTGCAGGAGATTCTGTCGCAGGATGCTCTTTGTGGCTTCAATCACGGAGGCATTAGCTCGCACCAGCCAATCAGTGCCAGTGGTGTACATGACTAGTACTTGGAATCGTAGCCTGAAGTGACGTTGAAGTCGAAAACGTCCAGGACGATCTCGGAACGGAAACCTAGCAAATGTCTCCAGCGTTTCGAAAGGACAGTGGTCCTTGCAGCATCACGTAACAGTTCGAGCTTTCTCAAGATGATGAGAAGAATGTCATCTGGAAGATTGCTTATCCTATCATCCTGCTGATATTCCTGTAATAATAATGCAACGTTAATTAGATTTACAGCGTCGCCGTGGCCCGCGGGAGAGGCGAACAAGTTTAATTACCTGCTGGGTCTCAGTTTGCGTCTTCGTCGTTCTTCGAGTTGCTGATGTTCGTCTTGTAGGTTTTCCGGTGATGGTCTCTCGTCGCTGAAGTCGGCGTGGTTTCTGATTCCTCCACACGACTTGGGCGGCGGCGTGGTGGCGATTCTGATCCGGTTTCCACGGGAAGGCGAGGCCTCGAGAATTTGTCCCCCGCCGGCATCGTGCTCGGACGCACGCTCACGTTCATCCGGCCCAATAATTATTTCGGCCCAACAGTTCCACTCCCGCCCGCGCACACAGGCGGGCCGGTGTTTTGCTTCGTGTGTGTGCGTGTGTTCTCGCCGCTGCCGAAATCCGAATCGACTTGAACGAGGAACCAGTGTGCTTTGGGCCGCTGTCGCTGACGCTGTGGTGGGTGTCTATAATGATTGGTGAATGGCATGTTGCGCCGGCAAATCTCGTCCATGCTCCTTGAAAATCGCTGGAGGAATGTCTAAATTTCACCAATCCGATACAACGATTTAGATTTATTCTATCATTTCAAAGTCGTCTAAATGGACTATCCAAGATAGGCGATGCCTAAATTTCACTAATCTGATACAGTACGATGACAATGCTATCATTTTCAAGTTGTCTAATAAACATATTATCGAAGATTGGCCGCATCTGAGAGGGCCCACCTGCTAACTAACGAACTGGACGCCCCCCTTTCGTCTACAAATAGAAATAGCCACCGCGCCAAGGCCGCCGTTTCAAATAAAAAGCACAACCCGACACGGTGCGCGAGCGAGCGAGAAATTAGCTATAGCTAGAGCAAAGCAAAAGAGCCAGGGAGGACGGAGAAGGGGCAGGAAGCAAATCAAGTGGCCGGTCAGAGGTGAGATCAAGAAGGCACACACCACCATGGCCGACGATGACGACGCCAGCCTCGCGCAGGCCATCGCCGTCGTGGCCGTGGGCAGCGTCTCCATGCTCCTGATCGTCGGCGCGACCTTCTGGGCCATGGAGCTCTACGGCAGCGGCCGGCTGGCGCGAGGCTGGCGGTGGCTGCGCCTCATGGCGCTCGGCGGCGTGACGACCCTGGAGCGGAAGCTGAGCTACGACTGCGCCATGTGCCAGTACAGCCTGGACGCCCGCGAGGTGGTGCGCACCCTCTCCTGCAACCACGTGTTCCACTGCCGCGACAGCGACAAGTGCAGGAACGGCGGCGGCGTCGACAGGTGGCTCGTGCAGGAGAGCATGGCCTGCCCCATCTGCCGCAAGGTGCCCTGCCCCGTGCTGCCGTGGAAGGCGCGGCGGCCGCCGTTGGTGTCGCCGGCGCCGGCGACGGCGGGTTCGGCGGAGGAGGAGCAACCAACGCCGGTGCCGTCGTCGGGGTCGGAGGAGGAGACGTCGCTTGGGTTGGAGGATCCATTGCTGCGGTCGTCGGATCATCGCGGCAGACATACATGATGGGAGCTTGGATTGGACACGTCGGCTGACATTTTAGACAGTCTGGAACTGGAGAGGTTCGTTCGTTGAAGGATTCTCTCCTTATTCTTTTTGTGCATTCTTCTTGGTCTCTTGGAAACTAATCGAATCCTGCGTGTGAATATATGACATGTCATCCTTGCTGTCCATGTGCCTTTGTAATAGGAAAACCGAGAAGCTCATACTCTGTCCGGCCAAGCATGTTTGCTCATTGCCTTATCTTTTGTACTCTTGCCTCAGATTTGCAACTTAAAGCTTAGCATGCGTTTTGTTTGGAGACAAGTTAGGCTGAGATGTCCCGTCATCTCAATTTTATAAGATGAGACTTGTCTCGTTTTGTGTTTGGTTGAGAAGGATGAGTTCGTCTTCGTTTTTTTGGGAACAGGGCCTTGGAACACACGGGGATTTGATTTTCTGTGTGTAAGCAGCAATTAGCATTGACGGTGTTTCTTGCCTTGTAAGCTGGCTCCGGTTTCAGCGTCAGAGTGTGTCCTTCAGGGTTCGTCTGGTTCGGAGTTGCTCCTACTCCTACACGGCGCATCGCTGGTTCTAGTTTATTCACCAATTTTTTTACATATGTGAACTCTGAAAGACTTTGCTAGCTACCTATGACTCTTCATGTCTGTATGTGAACAAGTTTGTGTGCCAAGGCTGGGCGACCTTTTCTCGCGTGCCAAAAAAAAACCCGTGAAATTATTGATAAAAATCGTTTCATGTCCTACGTGACTTATGCCATGTCTGTACTTTAAATATTATTTCCAATTCCCCGCTGGCATTTTTTTGTCTGAAATGCTAATGGAAAACGCCATTCCAGTTTCTTGCATACGATCAAGACAATTTACTTAACCTCTCTATGCTTACAATCAGACCATGTTTCTTCATTAATTTTCCTTCAGTTGCTGCCTTGATGGGCTATCACTGCAACACTGAGACAAAACAAATCAGCTGAACGCGAGCCCACCATCTCGTAAGCGGGGCCGGCCCAACATCCAACCTCCTGAAGCCGAACAACTGACTAAAAACTATTAGTAGTTTTCTTTTACTACAAAATTATTTAAAACACGTTTTACTAAAACTGCTTGAAATTTTACGATTAGCAAAAATCCCACTCCGCTTCACTGTTTCAGCAGCAATGGAAACGGTGTGCGAAACCCACCGGAAAGGTTTTGACTTTTGATTTGACCCGAAAGCCCCCACGAGGCCACGAGTCCACGACTGAGGACTCCACCAAACGGCGACTAGTCGCCCCCTTCCTCCAGCCACGCCGATCCGCGCACAAGCCAACAAGCAAATCCCCATCCAGACCCCAAATCAAATGCTCTCTTCGACTACCACCGCCGCCTCCTCCTCCGCTTCGTCACATCCTTATCGCCCCGCCTCCGCGCGCGCCAGCCGGTCCCGCCTCCGCCCCGTCCTCGCGATGGCGGGCTCCGACGACTCCCGCGCCGCGCCCGCGAGGTCGGTCGCCGTCATCGGCGCTGGGGTCAGGTGAGCGGAGCTCGTTTCGGTGGTGCGCCGCTTGCGAGGTTTTGGTATGTGTTTGCGCCCGTGAGGTGTTTGATGAAATGGTGTTGAGGGTGCTCTGTGTTGGTTTGTGCAGCGGGCTCGCGGCGGCGTACAGGCTGAGGAAGAGCGGCGTGAACGTGACGGTGTTTGAGGCGGCCGACAGGGCGGGAGGGAAGATACGCACCAATTCCGAGAGCGGGTTCCTCTGGGATGAAGGGGCTAACACCATGGTGAATGCATTTCGGTTCTGCTTACAATTTGGCACTGCTGCTTCCTCCGTGCTTTGGCATGATTGCGATCGTGCCACTAGTCAGTAGTCATTGAAACGGACCAATTGAACAACCTGCTGTTTGTATGCACTAGCAGTTATTCCACATTGCCACATCATTGGAAGCGTGTGTTTGTGTGCACAATTGGACTGCTGATTATGCATTTTGAGTGGTGAACATGGACTTCTTTCCTTGTTCAGTGTGGAAGCTGGTTTTGACATTACCATATTAGTTGATAAGGTTTTTTGGGTCCGCAGACAGAAGGTGAGTTGGAGGCCAGCAGGCTAATTGATGATCTTGGTCTACAAGACAGACAGCAATATGTATGTCAAATGTTACCCACAAATCATTTTTCATTTTTCCAACACTGTCTTATTCACATAGCTGATGGTTCAATATCTGTTTTAGCCTAACTCTCAACACAAGCGTTACATTGTCAAAGATGGAGCGCCAGCGTTGGTAAAAAAATCTATGATGCCATCATGCACGTCTCTTTGTTTCCCCCGTATTATACCTCACCTTAACCTTCCTTTGGTTTTGTAAGATTCCTTCGGATCCCATTTCGCTAATGAAAAGCAGTGTTCTTTCTACGAAATCGAAGGTATGTTCAGCTATTGAATGCAAAAATTACCTGATAGATTTGTTCGCATAACAAAATATCATATCATTGCTACTATCAATTCATACCTCTGTTACTCGTAGTTACTTTAAGTTAACCACTTGACAAATTTTACATTCATTCAGATTTTTTTTCTTCAAACCATGTAATTATGTTTATATTTTTTACATTGAATTATGTGCTATCCTTACCCCTTTGCAGCTTGCATTGTTTCTGGAGCCATTTCTATACAAGAAAAGTAGCACAAGAAACTCTGGCAAAGTGTCTGATGAGCATTTAAGTGAGAGGTGAATCTTCATACTTTTGGTGTCTTGTAATGGTGCGGATTTCAAATGGCAATCGTATAATAAACTCTTATTTTGTTTTATGTCTTGAGCTATATACCAAGTATTTCCTCCATACACATATCATTGCATATCAATATGCTGCATCATTGCTGTGTGGAGATAATAGAATTGTCTCCTTTCAAAACATTTGCAGCGTTGGGAGCTTCTTCCAACGCCACTTTGGAAGAGAAGTGAGTTATTGTTTCTTGAAGAAACTATGGATTATGAAGTGACTGAAAATTAAAAGATTCAGTCAACTTTAGAATTAGGCATGGCTAAGAACTTCTAAATTTCTTGCAGGTTGTTGACTATCTTATTGATCCATTTGTAGCTGGAACAAGTGCAGGAGATCCGGAGTCGTTATCTGTGAGCTACTATGCCATTTCCCATCATTTGTGTTTATATAGTTGGGACACGTATTGCTTTCTATAATTCTATTTTTGCAGTAATGTAACTTCTTGTGCATAATAGCACATCCCTTGATTGTGTAGTGTGTTTGTAGTGATCATATTCCACAAAATATGGCCCATATGATCATATCATATCATTAGCTTCTATGTTGGTTTTGAGAAATTGTTTGTTTTGTCCAGATTCGTCATGCATTTCCAGCATTGTGGAATTTGGAAAGAAAGTAAGTTGCATGTTGATTTTCTTGTTCATCCCTTTAATATGTTTTTATTACCTTTTCAATATAGTTTCTTGTTCATATTCTGTTTTTTTGCTATCTCGTCCTTTCTGTGCATTCTTATGTTAATACCTGCATACTGCTATATCATATTACCATTTTATTTTGAAAATCCTTCAAGTCAGCATTCATGATACTATCATCAATTTTAGTTTATTGCACATCTTTATTTGCTCATGTATGCTGGCTACTGCACTTTTAATTTTTCTGCTGTAGTTTCAAGGATTGAGCACTGAAGTATTGATGCTGCTTACCGTTTGCATCATACTTATATTTTTTTGTAATATTTTTGGATAGCCTGGTGTAGTTTTTCCTTGACATTTATGTCTAAGCACTTCTTTGTGATAAACACGGTCAAAAATATTGTTTATGTTCAATTATGTTTTTAATAATTTTTTTTCTCTAATCAATGTTACTTCATGCTCCTTCTACTCTGCCAGGTATGGTTCTATCGTTGTTGGTGCCATCTTGTCTAAGTTAACAGCTAAAGGTGACTCAGTAAAGACAGGAAGTGATTTATCCGGGAAAACAAGGAATAGACGTGCATCATTTTCATTTCACGGTGGGATGCAGGTACTCCTCCCCTGTTGTTTTCAAACTACAATTCCTTGATATAGATATGGTCATCTGTATTAGT
Organism: Urochloa ruziziensis; assembly: GCA_015476505.1. Lineage (NCBI taxonomy): Eukaryota > Viridiplantae > Streptophyta > Magnoliopsida > Poales > Poaceae > Urochloa > Urochloa ruziziensis. Next base: position 40,525,616 of record CM027125.1, read on the forward strand.
ACTGTAAACGATTTTAATGGTAAGCCCTTCAAATTTCATCACTCCTAATAATTCTTTTGGTGCCACTTCAAAATGGTGAATTCAGATTTCAGGTCATGCAACTAAAAATGTTTTGTTTGTGCCACTCATGGACATTACTTCCATGAAAGAGTATCGCTTCTTTAATAAGTCTCACAAGTGAAGCCAGAAAAACTGATACCATGTGGTTATGGTTTATATCCATGTCCAGCTCGAGTCACCATGTTATAGTCTACCATAAGCATTATTTGTAGACTTTATACAAGTTTATTAGCTTGCCAATATATATGTATTCGAGCAAATAAATGTCCCAGTGAAAAGTTCTAGATGTTTCTAGATAGTTTGCTGGCAACGAAGAATCCTGAATAAACCCATTTATCATGAGAAATACTAACAAAGTAACAATTTAGGTTCAATGCTGCCCTGTCCCTTTATCTCTGTATAAAGAAAAGCCCTTATACAGTATCAGTACCATCGAACATCTATGCTGTTAAAGTTCTCTATATTTATCAGTATTATCTAAATCTAACATCTATGCTGTTAAAGTTCTCTATATATTTTCTGGTTGAGAAAGCGTAAAAGTTATTTGTTATTTTCAGTCACTGATAAATGCACTTCACAATGAAGTTGGAGATGATAATGTGAAGCTTGGTACAGAAGTATTGTCATTGGCGTGTACCTTTGATGGGCTCCCTGTGACTGGTGGATGGTCGATTTCTGTTGATTCAAAGGATGCTGGTAGCAAGGATCTTGCTAAAAGTCAAACCTTTGATGCTGTTATAATGACAGTAAGAACTTCTAACCTGGATTCGTCTTTTAGGAGTTCTGGGATCTGGTCTCTGATAAATGTCTTGCCAATGATCTGTAGAGTTTGCCAGATTGGTAGTTTTGTACTCATTCAAGCTTTTATAAACATGAAGTATAGTCATGAACCATAAAATTTTCCCTTTGCAATTTTTCCTTCAGGCACCGTTGTCTAATGTTCAGAGGATGAAGTTCAGAAAAGGTGGAGCTCCCTTTGTGCTAGACTTTCTTCCTAAGGTCAGGTTAGGATCACCCTTTTAGGTTAACAAATGCAACATTGACATTGTTGTTCTTGCAAGCTTTCATATTACAATTTAGAATCATGAGATGTAACCACTTTCATTATCTACATTTATGCAGGTGGATTATCTCCCGCTATCTCTCATGGTGACAGCTTTTAAGAAGGAAGATGTCAAAAAGCCTCTGGAAGGATTTGGCGTCTTGATACCCTACAAGGAACAGCAAAAACATGGTCTGAAAACCCTTGGTATGTCAGCTTAGCTTTATTTGGACTGTTCTCAGTTTGCAGGTCTTGTTGTTTTTAGCCATGATATAAATGGTTTAAAACAATTTTCCTCTTTTTATTTGGAATTTGCATTTATACTTTGGTTTGCTTTAATATTCTGTTTCTCATCCTTATACATGCCTCTGCTTATCGTGAAGGGACTCTGTTCTCCTCAATGATGTTCCCAGATCGAGCTCCTGATGACCAATATTTGTATACAACATTTGTTGGGGGAAGCCACAATAGAGATCTTGCTGGAGCTCCAACGTATAAATCTTATTTTGGTTATTTCTTTCCTTTCTCCATTTGTAGCTAGATTTTTCTGATAATATACCTGTACAGGTCTATTTTGAAACAACTTGTGACTTCTGACCTTAAAAAGCTCTTGGGTGTAGAGGGGCAACCAACTTTTGTGAAGTAAGTACCTAAACATGCTAGTCTGATTGTAGATATTATTCAATTGCTATATGCTTGTTTCGTTTCTTGTGCTGATCCTATGGTCTGTCATGTTTTTCTATTATTTTTTATGTATTCAGGCATATATACTGGAGAAATGCTTTTCCTTTGTATGGCCGTGATTACAACTCTGTATTGGAAGCTATAGAGAAGATGGAGAAAAATCTTCCAGGGTTCTTCTACGCAGGCAAGCCACTAGCCCACTACTCTTTTGTTTTTTCTCGAACACACTACTCTTCTGTTCAAAACAAATGTTAGATATATGAACTATGCCCCTTGTTGGTCGGATACCAAAATATTTTTGCTATTTCTAGTCAATCAGTTGTAGTTCCCCATTGTTACTGCATTGTTTCTAGATCTTTTGAAATGGATTCTATTACATTTCACAAACGATAAATAGTAACACCAATCTTTGTTTTAGCTTGAAACGTTTATGTCAACTTTTGTTCTGTCATATAGGAAATAACAAGGACGGGCTGGCAGTTGGTAATGTTATAGCTTCAGGAAGCAAGGCTGCTGACCTTGCAATCTCATATCTTCAGAAAGCACAATAATTCAAACTGAAGGTATGTGACCAATATTCTAGCAGTGGCAGACAAAGGTCCACAGTTCATGTAGAGCAGAAACAGTCGTGATGCAGTCTCAGAACTTCTTCATGTATGATAGGCCTACATTAAACATCGACTAGAAGTTTAGTCACATGTGTAGAGTGGATAAGTGAGGGTAAAAAGTATTATGTTGGGTGGTGGCCGATATGCTCTATTGTTTATTCCCCACCACTGACCCTTGACACATGCTTCTGGAAATAAATTTGATTTTGTTGAAATGATTGAGAATATATGTTGTGTTGATATGTAATATTTGTCCATTATGAGTTTAGCTGTACAAGAGTTTCCCAGATCATAGTTTAAGGTACTCAATAGTTTCCTTATATAATTTTTGTTCACATGCACCAGTTTTTACCCAGGCCCTGCAGCACGAAAGGGAGGAAAAGAATATGTTCGTAGATCAGACTCTTACAGTTATCTGATATTCTGATTGCCACCGTTGGCATTGAATAAAAACATAAGCCTACTTCCTGCAGACATCAGCAATAGTATTTCTAGTTAAACACTTCAGATTTCTCTGGTCAATGATCTTCAGACGGCACTAGGCAAATGAAGCAGGTAGACTTCCTAGTCCTAGTGGTGATTTTGCAGTACAGTAGATGATAGCTTCCCATTTGGAGGACTGACTGATAGCATGCCTCATTGACCAAAGGTCGATGCCTCGGTGGATCAGGTCAGCTTGCGGCCAAACTGAGAGTCTGGTGAGGATCCTGGTAAAAGATATGCTCGTACGACATGCGTGCTCGGCTGCTGTTTGCATTATCATGATGCTCCTCCCCTTTTATCCTCGGCCCCTCTTTTTGACGTGGGGCGTACTCCATAACCACCATGGGCCATACAAGGATTACATGATGCTTGAAGCTTGGGTTTGGTTCATATACAAGCACTATTGCTGCATCATTCCTTTTTTGTAGTTTCAGAAAGGTGTGTTTGTTGGATATCGGTTTGACCTTGGTCAACCAACAGATCGAGGATTAGGGGGAGCGTATCTCGCCCCCTTAATTCGAGATAGAGTCCAACTAACCTAAGTCCGTTTTTGCCTTGATCGGGAGGTAAATATCTAGATGTGTACGGACTCGGCCCCGGGCCTACAGCGCGGACTATATAAGGAAGGGTCCCCCCACGGGTCCCTTCACGCCAAACGAGGTTTGCCTAAAACCCTAATCCACCCACCGATCCCTAAGCGCGCTGGAAGGCCTGGAAGCTCGAGCCGCGCGTCCTGGGCAGTGTCGCTGGCGTCCTGAAGGCCATCGATACCCTCAGAAGACGCTCAAGGAACGACTACGCTACAAGCCCGACGAAGCTCTCACTGCTACTACTTCGTCAGGCCGCACCGGCGCCATGGACAACAACAGCGCTGGTATAAAGCCGAACTAATCTATTTTCCGCTTTAGCTAAGGTGTTAGATGTGATCTTGTTAGGCTAGTAGATCCTGTTCACGTTTTATATGCTAAGCATTGTTAGTTTGATCTAACAATTGGTATCAGTCGCCTAGATCTAGCTCTACTAGATCCCTAACACGTTTCTTTAGTTAGAAAGTTCGGTTTTATGTGTAGATCTGTTCAGTTAAGTTCATGTTCATGTTTTAGTTTAGATCTACACGACGTTTGGCATGTTTTAGTTCAGTTTTTATTAGATCAGTAAAGTTTTTCATGCCTAAACTGTGTTCTTTGTTAAGTTTTAGTTTCACAGTTAAGTCTTAGTTAGATCTATCATGTATTAGCACAGTTTTCTTTAAGTTTATCATGTTTTACATGTTTTCATTGGCACATCAGAGCTCGCTCAAATTAAGTTTAGCCAAGTTTTTACAAACAAAACTTTAGATCAGAAAGTTTACGCAAGTTTTAGTACAGTTTTAGTTAAAGCTTTAGTTAAAGTTATGTTTTACCTAAGATCTACTCGCTTAGGGTTTCGGTTTTAGATCCGTCACACATGTTTTCGCCTTATTTAAGATCATCACAGCCCAATCCCACTGGTTTACATCATCTCAGCCCAAAACCCCGAAAAAGTACATCATGTATATCATCACAGCCCACCCCAAAAGCATTAAGAGAAAAGAAAATAAGTGGAAAAAGCAAAGAAAATAAGGGGATCTTGGATCCCGAACCTTAGATCCCAGATCTAGGGTTCCCCCGAAACCCTAAGTACACAGAGGCTCACCCTAGCCTTGGCGGCCGCGCGTGGCATAAGCTGGCCACACGCGACCGCCACCCTCACGACCGTTGTGCCTCGGCGCCCGCTCGCGCGCGTGACATGGACAAGTCACGGCGTAGCGGGGCCTTGGCCGCGGCCTTCTTCCTCATGGCGGTGCTTCTTGCGCCGCCGCCCCGGCCGTTGAAGCTCCACCGGATTCCCCTCGACGGGCCGCGCGCGTTTCCGCACGCGGCGCGCAGAGGAGATCCGTGGAGCTCCGGCTCGGCGGCGCTCCGGCGAGGTGGCCTAGGTCCTTCGGGATCTCGTCCCTCTCTCACCGGACATGGGGACGAAGAGGGAAGGGGCGGCGGCGGGCGGCGTTGCGCCGCTTGCCGCCGGCGGCGCGGAGCGCCGGAAGTGACTGGAGAAAGGGGGGGGAGGAGAAAGTGACCTAGGGTTCACTCCCCCCCCCGGCTGACGCCCCTTTTATGCGACCACGCAGCGGCCGCGGCCGTCCGATCGTTTGGACGGCTCAGATCAATGCGGGGGCGGGGCGGCGACGCTGGCTGGGCCGCTTCGGCGGCCCGCCCGTCGGTTCTCTGGGCTATGGCCGTTAGGTAAGAAAGCGGGCTGGGCTGCTTGCCGGTGGGCTGCGCAGTTCGCCGAGCCGCTCGCCGAGCCGCTCGCCAAGCTGCCAGCGCGCGTGCGCCTGATGGGCTGCTGGGCCGCGCGCCGCTGGGCCGCGCGTCCGCGCGCGCGCGAGCGAGCCGCAGCGTTGCGCCGGCGGTGGGCTGCGATGCCGCACGCGCTAAGTGGGCCGCTGGGTCGCTGGCCCGTTTTTAGCTGCTGGGCCTTGTGTTCGCGCGCCCGCGCTTCTGGGCCGCTGCGCCGTTTTGATGATGGGCCGCGCGCGTTTGTTTAAGTGGGCCGCGAGCCTGTGGGCTGTTGTGGGCTAGTTTAAGTCACGGGCTGAATTTATTTTCTCCGTTTATTAAATTTTCAGTATGTTTTCAGTTTTAAGTAATTATTAATTCTTGATTTTAGCTAAGTTAATTATTGCATAAGTCTTTTATTTAAGATGTTGGTGTTCATATCAATTTTTCTGCTAAGTTATTTTAAGATGATCACTGAAATTTTAAGTTTAAATCCACCTTATACTTAGAGATGCCTCTAGATAAATGGAACCACCGGGAAATTTATTTAGAGTAAACTTATGTTTATTTCAACCACCGTTGTTTATTCATGAGTATTAAGACGAATTTCGTTTGTTTTCCCCACCGGTGATTGCAAATTGAAATTTAATGCATGTTTTAATCAGACCACCGTAGGGTTATTTCATGCTTTTATTCGCATTTCTTTGTATACTATTATTTACTAAGCTAAGTTTTATTTGTCTTTTATTTCAGTGACAAATGTCAACTCAGTTGCATCGTACCTCAACAACATCAAGCCGCTCAACGGAGCGAACTTCCCAGAGTGGAAAGGACAGATTCAGACGTGCCTGATGTGGAACGACCTTGATCTCGCACTCAGGGAAGATAAGCCTGCTGCTCCTACTGCTGGGGGCACTACCACTGCTATTGAGAAGTGGGAGAGATCCAACCGCCTCGCCATCATGGTCATGACTCAGACAATCAGCGCCGGCATTAAGGGGGCTATTCCCACTAAGAATACTGCTGGTGTTGATCTCACTGCTAAGGAGCTCCTGGCTAAGATTGAGGAGAACTTCAAGAGCTCATCAAAGACTTATGCAAGCACCCTGATGCTGAAATTAGTCTCCTCTCAGTACAATAGTCAGAATGGAATCAGGGAGCACATCCTCAACATGTGTGACATGGCAAATAAGCTTAAGGAGATGCAGATGGAGATCTCTGATGGTTTCCTTGTGCATTTCATCATGACTTCACTTCCTCAACAGTATGCTGCTTTTAAGATTAACTACAACACCAACAAGACTGTTTGGTCTATCAGTGATTTAATAAGCTACTGTGTTGAGGAGGAGGAGAGACTTAAGACAGAAAAGATGAAGGATGTGGTCAACATGGTTGGAAATCTCAGTCTCAATGGCACTCCTAAGAACCAGCATGAGTCAGGCAGCAGCAAGCAAGGCAACAAGAAGCACTTTAAGAAGAATGGGAACAAGAATTTTGGTCCCAAGAATGACAACAAGTTTAAGCGTGCTAACCAGTCAAAGGGTGGCAAGATGACTTGCTCTTTCTGCGATTCACCCAAACATCTTCAGAAGAACTGTGCAGGCTTTAAGGAATGGCTAAAGAAGCAAGGTAACATTCAGTATGATGTTGTCTCTTTTATTGATGAATTATTCTTAGCTGATTTTTCCCCTAGTACTTGGTGGATTGACTCAGGTGCCACCGTGCACATTTCCAATTCATTGCAGGCATTCCATACGATCCAAACTATAAGAAGGGGGGAGCGAAATCTAAGAGTGGCTGATGGGAACGGCGTTGAGGTTGAAGGCGTTGGAAGCTTCGTCTTAGAGTTGCCAGGCGGCTTCCAGCTTAGTTTAGATGAAGTTCTTTATGTTCCTAGTTTGAAAAGAAACCTTATTTCAGTTTCAGCTTTAGCAGATTCAGGACACGTTTGTGTATTTGATAAAGACAAGTGTGTGATTCAGTTTAATTCAATAAATGTGGGTCTTGCTGAAAGGCAAGGCAAACTATATATGCTCTCTTTAAGTAATGACTCTGTGATGAATGTTGCTAATGTTTCATATAAGCGTAAGCGTTTTAATGAGACCTCATCGAAATTGTGGCACTATCGCCTTGGCCACATTTCGAGGGGGAGAATGGATCGTCTCATTAAAGAAGAAATAATAGAGAAATTAGATTTATCAGACTTAGAGCAGTGCATCGACTGTGTTAAGGGGAAATACGCTAAGAAAATTAAGAAAGGCGCTACTAGGAGTACGGGCGTGTTAGAAATAATTCACACAGACATCTGTGGCCCTCTCTCTGTAGAATCAGTGGATGGTTATGATTCTTTTATAACATTCACTGATGATTATTCCCGCTATGGACATATCTACCCCATCCGTAAGCGTTCAGATGCGTTAGAAATATTTAAGATATATCAAAAGGAAGTAGAGAAACAGCATAATACTACCATTAAGATAGTAAGATCGGACAGGGGAGGTGAGTACTATGGGAGACATGCACAGTACGGTCAAATTAAAGGACCATTTGCTAAGTATTGAGAAGAAAACGGCATAAGAGCTCAGTACGCCATGCCAGGCGAACCACAGCAAAATGGAGTTGCTGAGCGTCGCAACCGTACGCTCATGGATATGGTACGGAGCATGCTCAGTCATTCTAGCCTGCCTGTGGAGCTGTGGATGGAAGCATTAAAGACAGCCGCCCATATACTAAACCGGGTTCCGTCTAAGTCAGTCCCCAAGACACCTTTTGAGTTGTGGAATGGGAGGAAACCGTGTTTAAATTATTTAAAAGTATGGGGCTGCCCTGCTGAGGCAAAGATGTTTGATCCACAGCACAAGAAATTAGATTCTAAAACAATAAGCTGTCATTTTATTGGATACCCAGATAAGTCAAAGGGGTACAAATTTTATTGTCCTGGTCGCTTCAATAAGTTTGTAGAGACCAGACATGCTGTGTTCCTAGAGGACTCGGACGTTAATGGAATTTTTCCAAGGAGGGAAATCAGTCTCGAAGAATTACGGGTTGAGCTTCCAGAACCAGTGATTCAAGAGTCTACGGAGGTATATCAGTATGTACCACCAGTGATTCCCCCTACTCAGATGAGCAGCACTACGCCAACTGCTGATATTCAGCAGGAAAACGTGGAGCCACCACTAGAGCCTCAGGTGCCAGCTAATGTTCAGGCGGAAGAAATTCCACAAGAAATATCTCAACATATTCCTGAACCAGTTGCGGTCGAACCATTAAGAAGATCGCAAAGGGAAAGGAAGAAAGCGATTGATTCTAGAATTTATGAGACATTTTTGAGTGAAGATTTATATGATGTTGGGAAAATTAATGATCCTGCCACATTCAGACAAGCAGTTGAGAGTGAGAATTGCACTAAGTGGATTGAGGCCATGCAAGAAGAACTTAAGTCTATGGGTACAAATAAAGTCTGGGAATTAGTAGAAGTTCCTAATGGGATCAAACCAGTAGGCTGCAAATGGGTCTACAAAACTAAACGTGATTCCAGAGGGAACGTTGAACGTTTTAAGGCCAGACTCGTGGCAAAAGGATTTACACAGAAGGAAGGAGTTGATTATAATGAAACCTTTTCTCCTGTGTCTACCAAAGATTCTTTTCGAATCGTTATGGCATTAGTAGCACATTTTGATATGGAGCTACATCAGATGGATGTTAAGACTGCGTTCCTTAATGGCAATTTAGATGAGACTATTTACATGGCTCAACCGGAAGGTTTTGCTATTAAGGGTAAGGAACATATGGGATGCAGATTAAAGAAATCCATTTATGGACTAAAGCAAGCATCCAGACAGTGGAACCTTAAATTCGATGAAGTTATTAAGAAATTTGAATTTAAGGAGACCAATGCAGATAGCTGCATCTATGTCAAAACAAAGGGTGGAAAGATAATAATCCTAGTGTTGTATGTGGATGACATACTATTAGCTTGCAACGATAAGAATATGTTGCGTGAGACTAAGAATTTTCTATCATCCAACTTCGATATGAAGGACCTTGGTGATGCCTCGTATGTGCTTGTATGTGCTTGGCATTGAGATACACCGAAACAGAGCTCAAAGAATACTAGGATTATCTCAGAAAGCATATATTGAGAAAATGCTTAGAAGATATAATATGGAAAAGAGCAACACTTCACCTGTTCCTATTCACAAGGGCGATAAGTTTAGTGAAGAACAGTCCCCTAAGAATGATTTAGAAAGAGAAAGAATGGAGAACGTTCCCTATGCTTCTGCTGTTGGGAGCATAATGTATGCACAAGTCTGTACGCGTCCTGACTTGGCATTCGCTGCCGGAGTTTTTAGTAGATATCAGTCTAAACCCGGATGGGCTCATTGGATTGGTGTCAAGAAGGTATTAAGATATTGCCAAGGCACTAAAGACTATATGCTCACATATAGGAGATCAGATAATCTTGAGGTTGAGTGTTACACTGATGCTGACTTTGCTGGTGATGAAGATGATAGAAAGTCTACTTCTGGCTATGTCTTCATGCTAGCAGGGGGAGCAATTTCATGGAGAAGTGGTAAGCAAGGTGTAACTGCTGCATCGACAATGCAAGCTGAATTTGTGTCATGTTTTGATGCAACGGGACAGGCCGTGTGGCTCAAAAGTTTCATACCGGCATTAAGAATTGTGGATAGTATCTCGAGACCTATCACAATGCACTGCGACAATCAAGCTGCAGTTTTCTTCGCGGCTAACGATAAATTAAGTGGTGCTTCTAGGCACATTGATATTAAGTATCGTGTCGTGAAAGAAAGAAACCGGGACCGCACTTATAAGATTGAGCACATAAGTACAAAAGAAAATATTGCGGATCCGCTCACAAAAGGCATACCACCGTTCCTCTTTCAGAAACATGTCCTAGGTATGGGATTGGTTGATAGCCTTGATAAGGTCCTGGTTCAGGGCCATTAGTTTTCCCCAAATAAGAATAAATAGTCCTAACAAGGTTTTTCAGTATAGACTATGGGTAATGTTGTCCCAGTGTGCCGTAGTGCTGCTGACGACGCATTGGTCTGGTACTTGCTGATTTACTGAGGAAGGATTTTAGTTTAAGATTAAGTATTAGTTTAAGTTTTAAGTTTAAGTTTGATTGACCTTCGGTCAAGGGGGAGAATGTTGGATATCGGTTTGACCTTGGTCAACCAACAGATCGAGGATTAGGGGGAGCGTATCTCGCCCCCTTAATTCGAGATAGAGTCCAACTAACCTAAGTCCGTTTTTGCCTTGATCGGGAGGTAAATATCTAGATGTGTACGGACTCGGCCCCGGGCCTACAGCGCGGACTATATAAGGAAGGGTCCCCCCACGGGTCCCTTCACGCCAAACGAGGTTTGCCTAAAACCCTAATCCACCCACCGATCCCTAAGCGCGCTGGAAGGCCTGGAAGCTCGAGCCGCGCGTCCTGGGCAGTGTCGCTGGCGTCCTGAAGGCCATCGATACCCTCAGAAGACGCTCAAGGAACGACTACGCTACAAGCCCGACGAAGCTCTCGCTGCTACTACTTCGTCAGGCCGCACCGGCGCCATGGACAACAACAGCGCTGGTATAAAGCCGAACTAATCTATTTTCCGCTTTAGCTAAGGTGTTAGATGTGATCTTGTTAGGCTAGTAGATCCTGTTCACGTTTTATATGCTAAGCATTGTTAGTTTGATCGAACAGTGTTCATGCTTCATGGTTTGGCTCCTCTAACTGTATTTGGTTTTCTGAAGTTGTGCAACTGCTAAAAGAGAGGAATGAGTAGGAATGATAGGAGGGGCGCACACACACGCAGATCTTTCCGCCTGGAACTGTATTTGGTTTGGCTCGGTGTGAGGAAATTAAGAGAGGTATTTGCTTGGACTTGGGAGCTTTAGGGCACAAGCAAACATGAGTAGGGCACTCCTCGTCCTTGGGAGGCTTTATGTCCTTCGTTGCCCTTTTCTTTTCGGGCACATCCTTCCTAGTGTTGTATCAGCATTTGAGCATGCTTGGCGGCCACTGGCCATAAAAGGAACTACTATAAGAAAGTTAAAGGTTAGGTATTGCTCCCTCTTTTTTCCATGTCTGAAGGACTGCGATGATTGACCACCTTATCCATCAAGCAGCCCGCTTCTGTTTCGTATTTTGTTGCCCCCAGATATCCCAGAATTACAGTAATGCAGTCTAGCTTGACATGTTTACAAGTCATACATTTATTTGGCAGCTGTCACGCTGTAAATCAGAATGGATTTTCTGCTTATACCAAGTGTTAACGTAACAGCCAAAATATGTTGTATTGTACTGAAGAAGATAATTTGCTTGTACCCAGTCAACCAGCATTGCCGCCCACAGCCTGGATTCTGGTTCAAAGTGCCAAATGGTTAGCTCGAGCTGTGATTGCGATGCTAACATTATTGTAAGCAAAAGCAGGGAGCATCATTGAAGGACTAAAAGTAATCTTGCCTACGAAGCCTAGATTACTTAACCCAGCACTATGTTGATCCGTTCAATGCCATGGACCAAGGAGCCGCCCAGGCCAAAGGCTAGGGCCAAGAACCAAGAGGGTTTCGACAGGAGTTGAGCTCCGTACCTTGCCATTTTCAAAGCAAAATGGCCAACAGGAGAAGACAAGCTCCCTGCACTCTATGTTTCTTGCAAAGTACCCATGATTGGTTTAGCTAAACGTGTCACCGGCCTAGACATTTTTGTGATGTTGCTGGTGAATATCCTCAGCCCCCAAGCTTATTGTGGCACATGGCTACAACTATAAGCAAATCTCTGCTAGCCCTTCGAAAACTACGTACAGCACCCTAGCGCAAAAAAGCATAGGAAACGGCACCTACAAAGCCAGCCATAAGAGGATAAGGCCTCTGAACTGTTTATGGCAAGCAATTAGCTGTGCGCTCGAGGATTAAACAGTTGACGGTGTGCATCCGCGAGCCATTTTGTTGGTACGTGCATGGCTCGGTAGTTGTTGGACCGGAGCATTCCGGGACAGATGTTACTGTTCCTGCACTTTTCTATGCACCCAAAGGTCGTACCAAATGTACGAGCTGGGTTGCATCATCCATGTCCATGTGTACCCCGTACCGTGTACCTCATGCAATCCAGTGGGATGTGCCGAATTATAGCGGAACATGTTTAAACACACCTTTTTGCGTCATTTATGTGAGTGCAAGGACTTCTTCATGCATATGAGCATGAGCTACACATGCTAATATGCTTTATGTGTGCAGGCCGGTATCTGAGGCCGTGTTTAGTTCGTGAAAACTTTTCGGTGAAAAGATTTCGGGTTTCGATTTTACCAATTTAGGATTAGTAAATGTAGACGAAAAAGGTGGAAAGTTATATGGATAGGTTGGAAATCTCGAGACGAATCTAATGATGGTAATTAGAGGGTAATTAATCCATAATTAGCAGATGGTTACTGTAGCATTACTATTGCAAATCATGGATTAAGTAGGCTCATTAGATTTGTCTCGCGATTTACAGCCTATCCATATAACTTTTCACCTTTTTCGTCTACATTTAATACTTCATGCATCTAAGATTCTCCTTTGATGTGATGGGTGAAAAAATTTCGGGTGGTAACTAAACAAGGGCTGAATCTAAAAACTGCAAGCAGCTCCCGTCGCTATGCTACTACAGCGTCGCTAGAAGAGACGGAGGAAAGCACTAGAATATAAAAGCGAGCACGACGCGAAGTAAAGAATCTTGGCAGCTTAAATGATGGATCCCAAACACGGTGCTACCTACACGAGCAAGATTTTATTCAGGCCTATAGAGCGTCGTCGACTCGTCATCGCTTCCTCGAAGATTCGCGCAGCCCGACCGGTGCACGCACGCACGCATGTACGTACTCGTGCTGCAAGCGACGCAGCTACAATACATCCAGATTAACTGCGGCAATATCTAAGAGCCCATATTGCCCATTACGCTCGTAGTGATTATGCCCCCATCTAGCTGCTAGCCTTGCATGTTTTGGCAAGTGCTGTGCATGCCACTCGAGCCTACTGCTGGCTAGTGCTCCGTCGGCTTAGGGGGCATGCATCATTAGGCCGGCCGGTCGAAATTACTACAGTTTGGCAGTCTAACTAACCAATTTGATGTTATACTCCCTCCGGTTCGGTAAAAAAAGTCGTTTAGGACAGCGACACGATCTCCAAAGTACAACTTTGACTTCTTATTTTTATAAAGATATTTATTAAAAACTAACATATGTATACTTTTATGAAAGTATTTTGCAAGACAAATCTATTCATGTAGTTTTGACATTTCCAAACTCAATGACTTAAAAGTTATTCACGATTTATATTCCCAATGTTTGACTCAAATCTTGTCCAAAACGACTCCTTTTACCAAACCGGAGGGAGTAGACGACAACCAGCTGATCAAACTTAACGAAAACAAAGCAGTGCAAAATATCGACCGGCATCAAGGAGTTGACTCTTGGCACTGCCGGTCTGTGACTCTGTGACTGTAAGACTGTGACTACTGACGCAGCCAACGCAGTCGATCATGCTGAGGCACGCAGGGATCTTCACCTTTGCAAGGCAGAGATCCGTTTTTTCACCTTTCACTGACCACCGTACTTCAGTTGTTACCTAAGTGGCGAGCTTTTACTTATCCCTCCTCTCTTCCGCCTCACGTCACGTACACACACCAGTACACCACGAAGCAAAAGAAAAGAGGGCATGAATTGCCCCGACGATATCGTATAGACGCCGAGCAACTTTCTCTTTTCCCTTTCTTCTTTTTTTTTTCTAATCCCTGCTACCAGTAGTCAGGATCGGATGGACGGGATGAAATTTCTGCAGGGAGAAAAAGCGAAAGCTAGTAAAAAAAAAAAGCGGTGTAGGAACTTTGCGCAGCGCGGCAGCCGCGTACGGACCCAGCGTTTGTCCCCTAGCACGTACTACAGTACAGCCATCAGCCAGCAGCAGCGCCGGCAGCGGGCAGCCATAGGCCGTAGCTTATCTCACACGTTCCTCATCAGATTGAGATGCTTCATGCTTGGTTAGCATATAGTATGTGTTGTTGATACCTGCCTCGTCATGCGTTGCGTGCAGTATAATACGAGCACCAGGCCTCTGGCCACCTGCAGATTGCATCTGGTGGTCTGTTCTGGGCGCTGGTGGTGGAGCGAGTATGTACACGGGCTGGCGATCTCTCCAAGGCTGGGGTCCGGCCGCCGCGGCGTCGCGCTCCGGGTGCGGCGCGGCAGAGGACGCTGGCGGCGGCAGCCGGCAGCAGCCAAAACAACTAGCTAGCCCTGCGTTCCATGGCAAGCTGCTGGCAGCTTTGCACGCCACGGGGACGCCGGACGCGTGCGCGTGCAGTCCGTCGGATCGGAAGAGGACTCGGCAAATGGCGGACCCGTTCTGCGCACGCACGCGGGCGACGACGAATGGACCTGCTCGCTCACGGTTTATACCGCGGCGACGTGTATATGTCAGCGGCTTTGTGTCCGTGCGCCACCTGCGTGCTGCGGGTTTGCTGGGCTACCACGTACCCGCATCGGCATCTATCGGCATCGTCGGGCGTATCTTTTGCTGCGGATCGCGCTTCCCGTTCTGGGTACTGGGCCACAGCCGCTTGCTAGCTCGACTTGTCGCTAGGCCGAGGACCACCGCTTGCAGGTGAACTGGATGTCTGGACCCGGGACGATCGACGCCCGGCGGGGCCGCCGAGAGCCCGAGATGCGGGCGGGGAGTGCTGATCACGGTTCACGTACTACGCTCGACGACGGGGAGCAACGCACCCATTCCCTGACACGGGGCGTACAAGTGTACAACGCAGCGGTAGAAGCAGCCATTCCATACGGGCTCGGCAATAATACAGCTGACGGACGCGTCGCGCAGCTCGGTAGTCTAGTCCAGTCCATGCTCTCCGGATCGACTGGAGAGCTCGCTCAATCGCATGGCATGGAGCAGTAAAAATGGAGGGGAAAGAAAGAAATAACACGGCTCGCGGAACTAGATTTGACAGCATCTGTGACAGTCTTTATTAGTTCATGAAATCTTTTCGCGAAAAGATTTTGGGTTTTGATTTTAGCGATTTAGAAGTAGTAAATGTAAACTAAAAAGGTGAAAAGTTATATGGATAGGGTGAAAATCTCGAGACGGATCTAACAATAGTAATTATAGGGTAATTAATCCATAATTAGCGGATGGTTACTGTATCATTAGGCCAGTCTCAGTGGGGAGTTTCATTGCACAGTTACCTAGACTCAAAACTAGGTAACTGTGCCAAGAGAGTTTCATGGTGATGAAATCCCTCTCACATATGATGAAACTTCCCTCATAAATGACCCTGCCAAATCAGCATTTTTCTTATGTGTCACAGTAATTAATACCATGAAACTCCCATTGAGATTGGCCTTACTGTTGCAAATCCTAGATTAAGTAGGCTCATCAGATTCGTCTCGTGATTTACAGCCTATCCATATAACTTTTCATTTTTTTCATCTACATTTAATAATTCATGCATCTAAGATTCTACTGATGGGTAAAATAATTTTAGGTGGGAACTAAACACGGGGTTAAGCCCTCCACCAAATGGTGTGCCGGCAGGGGGCTGGGGCCGGCGCAGAACAGAGCTTCCGTTCCAGCAGCGCCGGCGCCCGCGCCGGCCGCGGCTTTTCTCGGGGGCAACGACGCCATAAACAAATCCACTG
This sequence comes from Urochloa ruziziensis, assembly GCA_015476505.1. Lineage (NCBI taxonomy): Eukaryota > Viridiplantae > Streptophyta > Magnoliopsida > Poales > Poaceae > Urochloa > Urochloa ruziziensis. The sequence continues at coordinate 40,541,484 of CM027125.1, forward strand.
CTGGAGAAACGACCGCGCCGGCCAGGCCCCGAAGCCAAGCCGGCTCCAACTCCAACCAACACGCGCCCCCCTTCTCGGCTTGGCTCCCGCGCCGAACCGGATCGGACCCCAGGCGCCCAGCCTAGTCGCCGAGATGCGGTGCGGTGTTGCGGGGGATCCCCGCGACCGGGCCGCCGCGCTGTCTCGACGTCGCGCTCGAGGGACACAGGCACACGCTACGCTAGCCTCGTGCGAGCGGGCGGGCACGGGGTGGACACTGCTCATCGCGCGTGTGGGCGCGCGGCGCGGTGATTCGCTGCGTCCACGAGACGGCCCGTCTGGCCCCCTGGCCTGGTGGCGGCGGGCATGGCGCGCTGCTGCTGCTACGATGCGATACAGCACAGCACCAGCAACAGCAACAGTGTGGGCGCGCATCAGCTGCACCCAATGCTACGCGGCTGCTACTACTGTTACTACCAAACCACTGGCCGGCGCTGCTGCAACAAAAGAAATTGGCGGATGCATATGCGTGCGCGCGCGACCACGCCCAAACCCACCCCAATGCCAATCAGCCAATGAGCCAATGCACGGTCGTTCCTAGGTAGCTACAGTGTAGCCAAGGACGGGACGCGACCACACGGGCAGCCGGGCACACGGTAGAGTGGTAGCCGGTGCGCGTGCCCGATCGCTCGCTAGCTAGCGCGCATTAAGTCCTGACCGGGCAATCAGCTCGCAGGTTCGTACGCGATTAGCGGCGGGTAAATCTGCACCGCACGCACGCACGCACGGCATGTGTATCGCGTTCGCCGTTCACGCATGTACGGACGGATCGGTCGTCCAGGCTGCAGCAGCTTTACATGGAACAAGAGAACGACGGTCGGCGGCGTACGTCCGAGCGGTGGTGTTGGACAACTGAAAGGGTGATCGATCGATCGATCGACAGATCGACGCAAGCTCCTGATCAGAACTACTATACGCAGCGCCGAGCACGATCTCTCTGCAGTGGCCACGACAAGTCACTGGCCACCAGTCACTCTGCGTAGACTTGACTTGTCACAAGAGCACTAGCGATCGATCGGTATTCGGTAGCGAGGAGTCCGAGGACAAAGTATCCTATAGATTCCGAGCCTGCCACGTGCTATAAAACAGTAGCCGTGTACTCGTGTTAATGTACCACTGCCTCCCGTTTTCGCAATTCGATCAAGGGTAAAAAATTCACGAACTTTTGCTTCTTGTTTTCATGCGTAAAATGATGAAAAAAATTACCATGCGAGTATTCCTACATCTCTCGCCACCGGTGGAATAGCAAAATTGTAGGTTGATAAACATGCTTCTTATGGAATCGAATTGGGTAGACGGGAAGGTGAATGGTGATGCAAAAATTCCAGGCTTAGTTTGAGCAGTTGAGTTTGCTCGAAACTCCAAAAGTTTGCAGCAGATGTTGACATGTTGTTTTTTACCCGAAAAACACAAACACCTCTGCTCGGTTAAACAAAGGCGCTAGCAAAGCGGCCGAGCCAAGCTTAATGACCGGAAGCCAAGCCGAGCCGGGAGCCAAGCCGCGGAAGGAGCGCCCGAGAGCGTGTGTTGTATTCATGACTCACGCCCACTCTCGTGGTACCCAGTTCCCCTTCCTCTGCCACTTACAGATGGGCCCCATACCCGTACCATCTTTACCGGCGCGGTGACTTCACCGCCCGTCTCCCCCCTTCCTCGTGTCTCGCTTCCCGAGTCTCCACCTATATATTGCCCCGTGCCGGCGCGCCTCCCCCTTTCAAGTTTCCCCGCACACCCAGGGAGGGTCGCACACCGAGGAAGCCGGAGCAGAGCAGAGTGCCCCGCCCCCCAGTTCGCCTCTAGGGAGAGAAGCTTCGGGAATGGCCGTGCTGCTGCGCCCGGCGGCGATCGCCGGCGGCCGGCAGGTGTGGCCGGTGGCGGAGGTGGAGGACGAGGCGGCGCGCGAGGCGGAGGCGGCGTCGCAGCGGCTGGTGGAGGCGGTGGCGCGCGGCGACGCGAGGGAGGCCGGCGAGCTCCTCGCGGCGGGGCGCGCGGACGTGAACTACGCCGGGGTGGTGTGGCTCCGGGCGCGGCGCGTCGCGGAGGCGGAGCCGCGGGAGGGCGCCGCCGCCGAGGCGCGGGCCGTCCACGAGGAGATCCGCGCCGACGTCTCGCCGCTCTTCCTCGCCGCCGGCAACGGGGACGTCGCGCTCGTCCGCGCCCTGCTCGTGAGTGATCAATTCGCCCACCTGCATTCCCCCTCCCTGCTCTGTTTTCTGCTATTCTCGCATCTGAATTTAACTATCTGCATCACGCCTGTTCGTTTTCGCATTTTTATGCATTTTTTTTTGTTGCGATTTCGGTAGCAGAATTAATCGTCTGCGGAGTAATTCGAGCCCAGATTTTGCTTGCTCTGCAAGCTGCATTTGGACCCGCTTATGCGTCTGTAGCTAGCCTTTTCGTTGAATTTGCTGGGCGAATTTGGTGCGAATTTGCATTCAAATTTGCGGACCGGCGAGCGCTGGAGAGCATGTGGTCCGCCAAATTTGCAGCGTCGTAGATTAGCATAGCCCCATTGACCCCATTATTCATCTCCACTTTTACTGGGTTGGTGAAAAGGTCGCACGGCATTTTTCGAATGGTTTTAGCGGGTGCTTGCCGCATTTCTGAAGTGCAGTAGTATATCTTTGTCTCGCTTCTGCCTACTAGAAAAGGCTGGCGTTTATCCATACTGTTCATCCAGCCACCAACCGAGTTCCTTCTCGACGCCAATCATAGCTCAACGTACTGTATAAATGCACGCGCAGGACAAATCCCATCTTTTAAGCGCGTACATGAATACATGTAGGAACCAAAGAGATTTACCGGACCCACTTGAAATCCTTTTGCCCTTTCTATTGCTCGAAATCATGAGTATGGATTTGTAGGGAGAGATATGCAAAGTAGAATACATATACTTGGTGTACTCCATTTCAATTCCCTCTCAAGTCTCAACTGCTCGCTCCATTGCATGCTACTAAAAGGCGCATAAATCTAAATAAAAATGCTGCTCGTTATACCAATGGCTCAGACCAAATTATGTGGTTCATTACCAGCCTATAAAAATCATTTGGAACCTTTAACCAGGGATTAAAATTAGTTCAGCCGCTAGTACCAAGCCGGCCTATGGTCCTACCAGTTCTCGGCTGCAATGCAACGGGACCATATGCCTGTCTTTTTGCAGGCTTGCAGCTTCCCTTTATTGCGTACGGACGTGCTCGTTCTTCTTCTCTAGCCAGCCACGATGGAAATCGTGAAATGGGGGCATGCAATCTTTGCAAGGGAAGCTTCCTGGGCACACTACGATATCCTTGGTATACGTGTAGCCTGTGCCCTGTGGGCATCGGTCGTGGTGTACATATACTGGAAGATAAAAGTATATACGGTTAAAGTATGTACTTGTATAGTTGTATGGTATTGTACCAGGTACCACTGTCGTATAGCGGCACACCGAAATTCTTAATTCTACGTTTGTGCTACCAGCAAAGGGAGCAGTAACAAGAACAGTGAGCACACGGGGGGTCCAAGGCCGTGTTAAGTTCCGCAGTGAAAAGATTTTGAAAGGGAATCTTTTCACATTTGAAGTATTAAAGATAGACTAATTAAAAAACTAATTGCAGATTACGTTTGGAATTCGCGAGACGAACCTAATGAACCTAATTAATCTGTCATTAGCACATGTTACTGTATCATTACTGTAGCAATTTAGTGTCTAATCATGTCCTAATTAGACTCATTGGATTCGTCTCGCAAATTTTAGTCCATCTATATAATGCGATTTGTTTTTTACCTACATTTAGTACGCCATACATGTGTCTAAACATTCATTTTGAATTTTGGATTTTGAAACTAAACAAGGCTCAAGTAAACTTATCCCTGCTGCGCTGCGCTGTTCCGCCGTGTTGTCGCGTCACGAAGCTGGGCACTCCTGGAGATCCATAACTGTAAACTGTAGGCGAGTAAACGACTCCTAAAAAAATACATCCTGGGGAGTATTTTAGTGGGGGGGGATTGGGAGACAGTGCCGGATGGGTTTGACTTGAGCCCTAGTTTTGTTTACTGCTGACACTGCCATAATCAGGAGTAGAAAGCAAACTTGGCCAGTGTTTGTTTAACTAGTGCCACCCAGTAGTACCACCAGCTTAACAAAAACACTTTGGTAGCGACCAATATATTCCCCTCGTGAGCGCGGTCGGAGGTGGCATCGCCGATCACGTGACCTCCCCCGCCGGGAGCCGGCACGTCTCCGCTCTCCGCTCCAGCCTCCGGCCACGTCTCCGTCGTCCGCGTGTGCCGTGTCATCTTGAGCTCTGGTACGGAATCCTATGGTACTTCGCCACCTGCGCCTCGCGAGCCTAATCAAATCCGCGAGGCCCCACCTGTCTGTCATACTTCCCCCCGGATCTGTTCTGATCAAGCCATACATGTGACCTCTTGTCTGTACTCTGTAGTCTGTAGTAGTCAGTAGAATACCGGACTACTAGTTAGTAATCAGCATCGTGCAAAGGATCAAGAGGACTGTGTCAGCGGAACGTGCCCCGTGCAGTCGACATGGTGTGCGTCCTTCCGGTTGGGGCCGTGCCGTGTCGTGGCACGGGCGTCCGGCGCGCTCTCCGGCTGATCCGCCGGCGTCATGGGCGCCGCGCGGCCAGGCGCGCCCATTGAATGGGGAGTGGTTGCGCTGGCTCGCTGGCACAGCATGCTCCTGGTGCACCCGGCGGCATCGGCCGTGTACTCTACTTCCGCTGCCGCGCGCGGCGCCTGTACCGGCGCTTCCCCTCTGCCGAAAGCCTAATGAATGCCGCTGCACGGAGCAGAGGCGCCCCCACCCCATGGGCCGTGCCCCGGAACGCACGCTGAAGCATCTCTTTTGTTTTTCTTTGGGCTGGGGAGCCTCTGCCTCTGGCCTCGTCGTCCTCTCGGCTAGCAGCATGGAGCAAGAGCAGCGGCCGTGTGGCTGTCCATCCCCGGCCTCTTCGGCCGGACAATCATGGCCTCAACTTGCATTGCATCGCTGCGTGCTTTGGTCAGGTGGGACGACAGTCTTTTGGCGGGTTTAGATGAAGAGCCAACTGAGTAACTGACCCTCTGAGATCGGTCGTCACAGGGATCAGAATCCGGGCCAGTTTACAGCCATACGCCGTCTAGCCCAGGGTAGTACTACCCAGCATACGTGCGTGCTCTGACCCTGGGATTCCCCATCGCTCCGCGGTGGCAAAATAGTACCTGGTCGAGCGATCTCATGATTCTCCTCTCGTCCACGCCGGTGCTGGAAAGAGCTCACATGACCTACATCTGAGGCCAGATGCCGGTGCTCCCTGCCGCCCCAATACGTCCAAGCCCAACCAGCTGTGCTGGTATTTTCATCACGCCATGAAAACCAAGCAATATGACCGGTCCCAGGCCCAGGCAATATGACCCATCTATCTCTATCTGCTGCTTATTGAAGACGGCAGCGCATGTGTCGCAGGAGCCCGACCCAGCGCCGCGGCACCGCAGTGCGGTGTATTGGGGCGTGGTACGGAGCGAGCTTCTCTCGTCCGTATCGTGCCGTGTCCTTTCTATCCTGCCCTGTAGCCATCTGCCCTCTGATGAGCCCCACTTTGCATCTGCCACCGGCCAGCTGTATCCCCTGCTCGGCTGCTCCCCGTTCCTCTTGATCCTCCGTCCTGAGCTGGGGCGGGGCTCCTACCAGACCAGTGCACGCACGCACGCATCTGGCGCTGGCGCCCATGCACAGCCGCGGGGACGCCCTCCTGCCTCCGGCCCCCTTGCCTCAGAGCTCGGCCTGGCCTGGCCACTGTGCCGCGCCCCCAGTCGAACATTGATGATGGCACGAGGAGGACGGTGCCTGCGAAGAACATCATCTCGGTCCAGTGAGCTGTGACGTGTTTGCTGCTTGTTGTTATCTTGCTAGTGAAAAGATCTTGGTGAAATGTGAGTGCGTGGTTTTTAACCATGGAGCATCCGTCGTCCCTAGGGTCTGTTGGTGATTCCATGCCCGTTGCCTGATGGTTGGGTCGCGACACGGAAGTCAGCAACTCTTGTCGCCGGGATCTTGCGAATCGTACGGCCGGCGTGTCCGTGGCAAAGTGGCGAGGCATCACCGTGTTGCTCGTGTCGTGTGGTGGCAATTCGTTTACTGTGCCAAGTGCACTAGGCCGGCGCCGACGTGACTTGCGAAGCCGACCGGAGGACGGTAGCGCTAGCACCAGCGCATTGTGTTTTGCAGCAGTTGCGGGCGCGGCAATCTTGAAAGCTGAGAGTGCCATGGGGGTACTACCACTGTACGCGGCGATGGTGTGGCGGCACTGGCGAGAGGATGAGCTGACTGATTGCGGTGACACCACGCATGAGATATCGGTGGGGTGGGGTGGGGTGGGATAGCAATCGCCCTGCAGAATTTTGACCAGATTCCTCCTTCCAGGAGGCGGTCCCCTCTCGTGTCTCCCGCGTAAATGAGTTCCAGCCATGGCGAAGCTACTGCTCCGGTTACTTCCAGTGACCTGACGCGGCCACACCATTGGTGGTCCGCAGCACAGGGCACGGCACCGACCTGACCGGACATGTGTAGTAAAACAGGGACAATTGTTACCCGGACAGCTGTTGTGCGAGTCCCGACGATCATTGTCACGCCCAGTTCGATGCTGCTACTTCTCGCTTTCAGTGTAGGTCAAAGAGAGTGAAAGAAAAGGAACAGTAGGGATTGCAGTAGATGAAGGTAAAACTGTGAGTGCGACAGTAATAGAAAAGGAAATGTGGTAACTAATCAGCGTAGGCGAAATGATCAAATGATGTAGTAGAGTATAGAAGAAAATGCCATGTAGTAATCAGTACACCAATTTTCATGCTCAAATTGTTGTAGGTTGTTGGTTTCAAGAGCATTTAGCTGCACTGTTCTTCGGTGTTCCACGAAAGAGAATCGAATGTTCCAATGCCCTTGGTTTATTTTCTGAGACCATCCAATGTGCTTGATTTTTGTGTTCGATTCCATTGTACGTTTCAGTTTAGCTTGAGAACCGCATGAAATGAGCTGAAATTACCACTGTGCTTTCAATCCCACTGCTGCAAGTTTTACAGTCCACCGTTCTTACTTGGCGTGCTACGCTTGCAGGCGAAGGGGGCCGACGTGAACGGGAAGGTGTTCCGGGGCTACCCGGCGACGGCGGCGGCGCGGGAGGGGCGCGCGGAGGTGGCGGAGCTGCTGGTGCGCGCGGGCGCGTCGCAGCCGGCCTGCGAGGAGGCCGTCGTGGAGGCGGCGCTGCAGGGCCAGGCCGCCCTCGCGGCCATCTTCATGCGCTCCGACCTCGTCCGCCCGCGCGTCGCCGTCCACGCGCTCGTGTCCGCTGCCGCGCGCGGCTTCGTCGACGTGGTCGACACGCTCATCAAGGTACAGTACCTTCCCGCTTGCTTACTCGGCACAGTGTTTTCTACTGGTTGCAATTGCATCCGGGCTTCAGGAACTTTACGAGTGTGGATTTATGGCATGGGTTTTGATCACAAGTGCGCGCATTTGGGCCCAAAAGCTAGAGGCTCTATGTATCATGGGCCTAGAAAGTTGGGCTATAATATGGGCCGTGGCAACATGTCAAGTCACATAAGGTGATGGGTCAACGGTTCGGGACCGATAACGAGACGGTCCTTTAGTCCCACCTCGTTATCTCACGCAGTCTGTCACCAGCTTATATGCCACAGCACTGGCCAATGCTCCGTGTTCGTAGAAAGGAGAGACGGTTGGCATCTCCCCTGACAGGGACGGGATTTGTCCTCGGACATTCCTATAGCATATTGCGGTTAAGGCTACCCGCTTCGGCGGATCTTACCCAAATTTTTTTTCGCTTTGGCCCTCTATTTTTCTTCCTTTTGCACTTTGGTCCTCTCTGTTTGGTCTCTGTTCTTCCTTCAGCTCCTTTGGGCCTCTGCGTTTGCTCTCTTCTGCAGTCCTTTGATCTGAGTCCTCCGTTCTTTTGCTCTTTGGCCCTCTGCGTTTGCTGTCTTCTGTTGTTGTTCATTACTTCTGCAATTTGGTCCTCTTTTCATTTTCTACTTCCGTCAGCAAGTTTTTATATGAACGTAACGTAACAAATCTTTTCTGTTCTGTGCAATCAGTAATAACAATCTAAAAGTGTGTTTCTGTCCAGAGCCTTGAACAGACCAATCCCAGTTCAATTTCAACCTTTGATTTCGCGTGACTCTTTTGCAGTGCGGAGCTGATCCAAATGCGACCGCCAGGGTGCTCCTGCGCTCTTTGAAGCCATCCCTGCATGCCAACGTCGACTGCACAGCGATCTTCGCCGCAATCGTTAGCCGGCAAGTCGCGGTGGTCCGTCATCTGCTTCAGGTGGGCATCATTCAAAAACTGCAGCGACAAACTTACTATTCCGCCTTCAATCTGACGCTTAACCTTAACACACTATCGCCCCGCTCATCACCAGGCCGGCGTCAAGAGGGACACAAAGGTGAGGCTGGGCGCGTGGTCCTGGGACACGGCCACCGGCGAGGAGCTGCGCGTCGGCGCGGGGCTCGCCGAGCCCTACGACGCCGTCTGGTGCGCCGTGGAGTACTACGAGTCCACGGGCTCCATCCTGCGCTTGCTCCTCCAGAACGGGTACACGTCGGCGGCCACGCACCTCGGCCGCACGCTCCTCCACCACGCCATCCTCTGCGGCAGCGCCGGCGCCGCCCAGACCTTGCTGGCGTCCGGCGCGGACCCCGAAGCTCCCGTGAAGACGTCCAGGAGCAGCAGGTCCAGCAGGCCGGTTCACCTGGCTGCTCGGCTCGGCCAGCCGGAGATCCTGCAGACGTTGGTCGCCAAGGGCTGCGACGTCAACGTGAGGGCGGAGGCCGGCGACACCGCCGCCATCCTCTGCTCGCGCCACAAACGCGAGGACTGCCTGCGAGTAATCATGACCGCCGGCGCCGACGTCGCGCTGCTGAACTCGGCCGGCGACTCCGCGGCTTCCGTCGCTTCATCCGGTGGATGGACGAGCGGCTTCGAGCGTGCCATCCTCGGCGCCATTCGGTCCGGGGCCGTGCCATGTTCGAGCGACCGGAACGTGTTCTCGCCGCTGATGTTCGCCGCGCGGTGCGGCGACGCGGCCGCCATGGAGGTGCTGCTCGCCGAGCCGGGCGTGGACGTGGACGAGCAGGACCTTGATGGTTGCTCGCCCGTAATGGCCGCGGCCAAGGCGGGCAACGTGGAGGCCTTCCGCGCCCTCGTGTTCGCCGGCGCCGACGTGAAGCTGGGCAACCGGCGCGGTGAGACGGCGATCGGGCTGGCGCAGCAGAGCAAGAAGAGGGACCTCTTCGAGCAGGTGATGCTCGAGCTCGCGCTGGAGAAAGGCATGCCTGGAGGCTTCTACGCGCTGCACTGCGCGTGCCGGCGCGGCGACGCCGCGGCGGCACGGCACCTGGTGGCGAGCACGGGCTGCGACGTCAACGTGCCCGACGGCGACGGGTACACCCCGCTGATGCTGGCGGCAAGGGAAGGCCACGCGGGCGTGTGCGAGCTCCTCATCTCTTACGGCGCCCGGTGCGACCTCGAGACGCCCTGCGGCGAGACGGCGCTGTCCCTGGCGCGGGCGGCGGCGTTCAACAAGGCCGAGGGCGTGATCATGGACGAGCTGGGCCGGCAGGTTGTGCTCCAGGGCGCACGCGTCCGGAAGCACACGAAAGGCGGTCGCGGGAGACCACACGGCAAGTCGCTGCGGATGGTGGCGGCGGCGGGCGTGCTCCGGTGGGGCGGGTCGGGCCGGCGCAACGTGATCTGCCGGGAGGCCGAGGTCGGGGGGAGCTCGGCGTTCCAGCGGCACCGGCAGTGGAAGGGCGACGCGTACGAGCCGGGGCTGTTCCGCGTGGTGACGGCGACGGGGAGGGAGGTGCACTTCGTGTGCGAGGGCGGTGAGGAGGCCGCGGAGCTGTGGGTGAGGGGCATCAGGGCCGTGACCAGGGCGGCGTTTGGCAAGAGAAGGGAGTGAGAGGCTTAGCGCTCTCTCAGTTAGGCTCTGTAGGTTTGCAGCGAGAGGGGGCGTGCAGTGTCGTGCGTGTAAAGAGTTGTAGCGGGCGTAGAGCCATAGAGGGGTGGTGATGCGTGTGGGGAGGTGTGGTATGGTCTGGTGTGCAGCTACGCTGGTCTTCAGCTCGAAGGCTTTTGGCTGTTGGGTTTAGCTTGCCATGATGATTTTTGGTTCAGGGGCATGGGGTTGTGTTGTGTGTGTATATAGTGTGTGTGTTCGTCTCGGCTAAGTTGCTTTAGCTAACTGGCTTTCTATCAGAAGTTCAGAACTATCAGTCTCCTCAGAAAATTAGCCTTTTGAGACGTTCCAACTTCAAAGTTAGAGTCTCTGTGGCACGCCCTTTTTACGTTCAAGGTTAAATTGTAGGTTGACACGCATCTTTCATTTCATTTCAAAATAAATAAGCATGCTAAGCTTTGATAATCTCAAATCGTCAATATGAGAACAAGAATGAAAGTATTCCTTCAGCTGGACTAAGAGGCTGTTTCGAATGCAACAACAGAAATTGAATTTGAGAAAATGAAGCATGCATCAATTGTCCAAGGGCTAACGTTTTCAGCCATACTGATTTTGTGTTTATATTGATAACATCTTACAGGATAGAAATTCCTGGTTAGTGACAGTTCATACAAAGTGTTCACAATCTTCTTCGTTAGTTGTTTTCTGGCAATATGTAGCCAGTCAAATTTAAATTCCAGACACTAAACGTTTAGACCTGCTTTTGTTTTTACGAGAAACAATGAGCACAGCATCTTTAGCAAACAGAACGAGTAATTGAGAAAGAGGTGCCATCATCAACATTAGAGATAAAATTGAAGAAATGTTTTATCCCATTACTATAAAATGCCACTGCTTCCTGATTGTCTCTCCAAATTTTCATCCTCGAGATCCTTCCTAACAACTGAAACATTGGTCCATTGACCAGCATAGGCATAGATGTTAGACAATGCTACTTTGGATGCACCATGGGTTTGGTCGAGCTTCGCCAATTCTTCTGCAGCTCTCTCCCCTAAGCCTACATTACCTTGTGCCCTTGCTGCCGAAAGGATGCTGCCCCAAATTACCTTATCTGCTTTCATGGGCATAATTGCAACAAGCTGTTCTGCCTCTTCCAAGTACCCAGCTCGAGCAAGAAGATCAACCATGCAACCATAGTGCTTGATTGTCGGTTGGATTCCAAATTGTCTCGTCATGGATTCGAAATGTTGTTTTCCTTCTGTTACCATCCCAGTATGACAGCAAGCATTTAAAACGCCAATGAATGTAATTGAGTTGGATTTAATGTCGGTCCTCTGCAATTGCGAAAACAGGTCAAGTGACATGTGCGCATAACCATGTACAGCTAAACTACATATCATAGCATTCCAGGGAGAAATTGAAGAGAACTTATCACTGGCATGATTGAATAACTGCACTGCATCAGAAATACTTCCACGCTTGGCATACATATCAATCAGACCAGCACTTAGGTTATCAGTAACCTTGATTGATCTGTTGATTATATAATCATGGATCCATCTACCTTGATCCAATGTGCCAGATTCTGCAACTGCTGATAAAGCACTCGCTAGTGTGATCTCATTTGGTTCAAAACCAGCATTCAGCATCGTGATAAAGAGCTGCAAAGCCATGTCTGAACACTCATTCAGTACATATCCAGATATCAAAGTACTCCACGAAATGGTGTCCCTCTCAGGCATGTCATCAAACAGCTGCCGTGCTTCATGCATTAGGCCCCTTCTCAATAGACCAGCCAAAAGAGCATTCCACGATGCTATATGTGACTTGTCTGACAATCTGAATTGCACCTGGGCAAGGCCAATAAGACCACAGCACCCATAGAAACTGATCAGGGTCGCTTGCACAAATGCATGGGCATCAAAACCATTTTTCAGAATAATGCTGTGCAGCTGCTGGCCTTCTGCGATAGCAGAGCACTGAGCACATGCCTTCACCAAATCAACAAGCAGTGCCTCGTTGCCGTTTGAACCTACCTCACCCACCATATGAGCATGTGCCTTCAGTGCATACGATATGAGACCTGCACGGATATAACCATCAATAATTGTCACCCAAGATACCTCATCACGCTTTGGAATCCTCCAGAACACCTCCGCAGCCTTTTCCATCATCCCTGCCTTTACATATCCATTGAGCATTGCATTCCAAGTGATTGTGTTCCTATCCGGCATCTGATCAAACACAGCACGGGCAAAATGAAGTTCTGACACCCCCGCATAGGCATGAACCAGGTTGGTGGCTACAATGACGAACCCATCCAGCCCCATCCGCAGAGCAAACCCATGCGCCACCCCCACTGCGGCCGGCGCCCCATGGCGAGCAAACGCTGTGACAACGCCAGCTAGAGTCACCTCATTGGGAACGACATCCTCAGCCAGCATGCAGCGGAACACGGCCGCAGCAGGCCCGGCGTGCCCCGCGCGAGCGAGCGCCGTCACGACGGTGGTGTACGAGACGGTGTCCCTGTGGCCACGCGGCATCTCCTCGAGCACGCGCTGCGCGCGGTCGAGGTGCCCCGCCCGGGCAAGCGCCGCGAGGAGGGTGTTCCGCGCGGCGGCGTCGCGGAGCGGCGGGGGCGTTTCGTCGAACAGCTTTCGGGCGCTGGCGAGGGAGGGCGGGAGGCGGGCGTAGAAGGCGAGCACGGAGTTGCGGACGAAGGCGTTGGAGGCGAGGAGGCCCGATTTGGCGGCGAGCGCGTGCAGCTGCTCGCCGCAGCGGAGGCCCGCGGCGCGCTTGAGGGATGCGACCAGGAACGGGGCCAGAGGGGCGCCGCCGCCGGGCATGTGCCTGGTTTTCTCTGCTTCGAGGCCGGAAAGCAACGGAGCATTGAAAGCGGGGATGATGCTGCATTGCGCAGCAGCGGGGCCGGGGGGCACGATGGAGCGCCCCAGGAGATTTTTGCTAGTCAGAGACTCCAAGCCCATCCACGTACCAGCTCAGAATGACAAACATGTTTGACAGCAGGGCTATTCGTGGAGTAGCGGATTACATCCAGAAGACCGAAGATGAGTAAATGACGGATCAAGAAAGAAATTCTCTCAGCTCACAATAACAAATTCAATCAGCATTCCCAATCATCTACTTCGTCAGAAGAGAGTCCCAAGCCACAAGTATAAAAGCGAAGCAAACATTGCAACAGCACTCTTCTAGCATCTCGGTGGATTTGCACTTCGCAGGATCATGGATGGAGCATACGGGAAGGGGTGAATGGAAATCAATAGAATGACACGATGATTTAAAAATTAACAGGGCGAATCATATCCAAACTGCACTCAGTTTGGCTCTGTAAGAATACGTGACTGCATGACTCGATTACAACACCACAGGGCATCCTGCCCTGGGCATCACGCTGTTTTGAACTGCTAGCAGTATAGTTATAATGGGGAAATATTTTTGACTCGGCTGCACAATTGCAGTCTCAACATCGTTGGAATTGAAACAAAACATTGCTTCATCAAGGCGTACGACTTCAGCTTCCGCTGATTTCCTTCTCCTTAGCCTTGCACATGTCATCTGCTGACTTTATGAACTTCTTGGTCAATTCTTCAATCTGCAGGGAAGATAACAGGTTAAACCGTTTACTGGCAAGAAATGGTATTCCTTTTACAGAAATGTTTCAGTTACTCACCTCCTTCTCGAGCCTCTTTATATCATCCTTGGGCATGCTAGATGCAGATTTCTTTATTGTATCAAGAGCCTGGACACGAAAGGCAAAGCTTATTAAGTAGCATAACTCTAATACCAGCATCATCGAGCATTGGAGCTGATGGGAACTGAAATCCACTACCCACAGTTCTATAGGAAAAATTCCTATAGGATTCCAATCCTACAAAATTCCTTTATGAATCCTATGTTCCAAAGTCATTCCAAAGTCAGATGCAAAGTAAATTTACTTTGAGAGAGAGAGGCTATCCCTAAAGCTTAAGGTCAGATGCAATGTCAAGCAAAATAACATAATAGCTCGGTACCCCCAGTGAAAAATGATCCACTACAGAGGGTTCACCACTAATACAGATCAACGATATCGCTAGACAGATCCACTTATGTAGGTTATATTTTTCTTTTAGCTGTAGAAGATTGTTAGGCTCGTTTGCCTTCCCCATGCATTTTTTGGGTTCACTAATGAGTTTTTGAATGCAATGAGATAGCACTTAAGGGGTTAGCTAGTAGCATTTTGGTCAATTTAAGAGGAGGATCGGTACCAATTCTAGAGTAAAACGTGCCTAACATAAGTGATGGAGGGAGTACATAGACCAAATCATGATTTGAAGTTCTGATATCTCAATCACAACTATAATTGTTGGAAGACTGGATGAGTTCAATCACAGATTGGTTTTCTAAAACGTGCCTAACATAAGTGATGGAGGGAGTACATAGACCAAATCATGATTTGAAGTTCTGATATCTCAATCACAACTATAATTGTTGGAAGACTGGATGAGTTCAATCACAGATTGGTTTTCTTACTCATGATACCACTAACAGTAACAGAGCAGAGAAGATACTCAAGTGTCACAAAATGATAATAGCCCTGGCACAACATATTTGTCTCTTAAATTCCAAGTTTCCAACTAACGTTCAGTTGGCAAATGGCAACACAAAGCATCTCGTGGCCCATATTTATCATGTATCACCACGTAGATTAAGAAAAAAAAGACAAGACTGCTTTACCTTCTGGCGTGCTCTTCTAATACTTTGTTTAAAATCCTCAGCAGATTTTGTAACAATCTTGCACAGTGCCTATAGTTGGCACCAAAAAGAAGCTTAGTTGTTCCGGAATACAAATGAATTAGTATTTAGTTAGCAAACCTAACCTGTATATTCTCCTTCGTCAACCTGGGCGTGCACAAAAACTAAATTAGCAGAAGGAAGCAATAAAGCCACTAAGTAATAAAAACTAAGTTATTCCAGCTACTCCCTCCATAAATATTGAGCGGAAGGAATCTGAAGTTTGTAGACTATAGTTGACCGTGCAAGAACCTCTTTAAATCACTTATTTTAATAAAGCCAGTATAGAAATGAGTTTCACCCTCACAAGTTGGTACCCAAAAACTTATTGCCTAGACAATCACTAGATCATCATTGACACCCAGTTTAGAGATTGCTGTTAATGGTACAACATAACACTACATACCAACTATAGAATTAGAATAAACAGATAGTGCTGTAAAGATACCTAGCAGGTAGAGAGATCAGATAAGCAATAAAGATTAACAGTAAAGGAAACACTTACGGAGGGATAGCTGCAATAATCCTATTTCCATCGGGAGTAGGGTTAATGCCCAAGGGTGATGAGATAATAGCATGCTCAATAGACTTCATGGACTGTGCAGAAATATATTAGAAATTAACCAAGGGAGCTTGAAAGCAAAAGCCCACATTATTATGCATTATGCAATATAACATCCAGGTTTACACCTAGAGCAACAGAAAACACATCACAGGTTCAGCCTTTCAAGAAGTTTGACTAGACTACCTGGTCAACAAATTATCGATACAAAAAAGCATCTCCTACGACAGCCAAATGTACCAGATTATCTAGCCAAAGTTAAAGGAAAGAGAGTCCCTTACATCTGGATCATAAGGCATCACTGATAGGGTATGTGCATCCAGGACAGAAACAACGGCAATGTGATTCAACGCAACTTTAACATCTGCTGTCTGAACCATGATATGGTCAAGCATGCCTGCAAATAGAGCGCGTCTGTTTGTTATTCGTGGGAGAAACTGCACTGACCAACAAAAAAAAAAATAACAGCAGCATGGCAAAGGCAGGAATACAATGGTACCAGGAGAAGCTCTTCCAGTCCGTAATTTGCTCAACTCTCGCGACAATGCGATCACTGCAGCGTCCATTTGCGCAGTGGCAGCTGATTTGACGGTTGGCCCAATGTCAGGAGCAGCTTGAACTGTGTCACCTCGGTCATCCTCTACACCGCCACATGCCAACAAATGTGATCGGTTAATTAAAATCAATCGTGAGGCCCCGATTTATCAGTCGCTTATATCAAATCTAGTGGCCTGGTAAGGATACTAGCAAGTAGCAACATACAACAGGAACTGAGCTTCCATTTTAGTATTTTACAACATCTAATTATGCGAGGAGGTGACTCGAGGAGGGGCGGGCGCACGGCTTACTCGATTTCTTCCCCTTGGCGAAGCCTCTCCGGCTTTCGAGGAGAAAGAGCCGCGCTGGAGCGAGCTCCCCGGCGCCTGCGAGGGATCCCACGGCGGGTAGGCGGTGCACGGCGGTGGAAGCGGAGGAGGCGGCGGCCGCGCGGAAGGAGCGGGCGGCGATCGCCGCGCCTCGGCGAAGGAGGAAGGCCATAAGGGCAGGGGGGAGTAGGCGGGTCTACAGAAGGCTTCGCCGGCGAGCGGCGGCGGCGGCGAGGAGAAACGGGAGGAAGGGTTTTGCAAATTATTGCTGGGTTTTTAACCGTTTCGGCCTTTTGTGGGGTGAAATGGATCGTCTCGTTTGTTCGACGATACATGGGCTCTGTGTTCGCGGTCTCTTGAAATGGGCTTTAACAGCCCAAAAATCTCCAAAGTGGCCCGAAGTATATTCGGAACAGTAGATTCATCAGTATCAGAGCTCAGATTCGTGCCCAAAAAAAAAAAAAAAAAAAAAAAAAAAAAATCAGTATCAGACTTCAGAGTGTGACAGTACGGAGTTGTTGCTTGTTGCACTGGACTTTACTGCCGAGCGCAGAAAACCTTGCTAAAATTGCCATTCGTGTCGATCTCAGCGGTTTGGACTTTTGAAGCCGACCCCGTAACTGCACGCCTCCAACCATCAAGAGAAATACCGTTCACCTACACGGGGAAAAAAACGCGCAAACGTAACAAGCTGCTCTTATCCTATGCGCGAGCGGCCGAAATGACCTCAACGAAATGTACCCGATCCGGCATCGGCTCCCGTCAGAGTTCGATCAGAAGCCGCGACGGAGACACGCAGCGCACGGCAGCGACGCGCTATCCCCATGTCACCCGGGGCAAGGAAGGACGAGACGAGCAGCCCCACCGTGCCGTGAGTCACAGGGCGTCGTTGTGGACTTGTGCGGCGGGGGGTGCAATCCAGCCAGTGCAGACTTGCAGACCAGGTCCAATCACAACGGCCCCGGCGGACCTGCTCGGCTCCCGCGACCGGGAAAATTCAAGCCGGGATGTCGCGGCCAGGACTTCACATCGCTTGGCCCCCCGCCCCGTTCCGGGGTCTGGGAACTTTGTCCACTTCCCGTCGCTCTTTCAGGCCGAGGGTGCAGTACCGTTGCCGTCCACAGAAGGACGGGTCGGAAGAAAATTTCAGCGAAACCTTCCGTCAGCAGATTCCGTGCGGTACATAAGCGGGCAGCCAGCCACCGCCGGTCGCTGCGTCTCGCTCAGAACTCGGGAGAGAGTGATTTTCTGCAACTGTTCTGAGCAGAGAGCCCGGGCCTTCGGCGATAAGAGCGGGCAGGAGCAGAGAGCGCGTGTGTCCCGGGTGTTGCGCCGGCGATGGGGCGGTGGTGGGCGAGCTCAAAGAGGGTGTTCGGGGACGGCGAGGACGACGAGGATGACGGGAAGGTCGGCTGCTTCTCGAGGATTGGGAGGAAGCTGTCCAAGAACCCGTACGCTGACACGACGGACCCCGGTAGGTTTTCTGCTCCGTGTGTGTGTTCAGTGCAATTTTGGTTTCTGCAACCTTTCTTTTCTCTCTCTCTTCACTGTTTTGTTGTTCTTTCTTCTCTGATCGCTTAGCTTCTAAGATTATCCTCATTCCATGTCAGTCAGCATAGAGAAAACTCAACGTTGATCTTTATTTTTTTTCATGTGTCTGTGTGTCTTTGCTGTGCTCTGAATTGTGATAGCTACTGACACGGCAAGTTGTGAACATCATCCTCGATCTGCACACGCTTGTACCAAAACACTCTGCAATTCATCATCACGATTGCCTCTCGGTAAAAACATTTTGATGATCTTACGTTCTTCAGAGAAGCGAAAAGGGCAAGGCGGCGGCGGCGGCCCCGTGGCGGAGGAGGTGTTGACGGTGGAGGTGCCGGAGGTGCCGCTGCGGGAGGTGAACGAGATCACGGCGTGCTTCTCTGGCGAGAAGCTCATCGGCCAGGGCTCCTACGCCAAGGTGTACCGCGCCACGACGCGGGGCGGCCGCCCCGCCGTCGTGAAGCGCCTCGAGAAGCCCTCCAAGCACGCCTCCAACGTCGTCTTCTTCCGGCAGCTCTCCGTGGCGTCCCGGCTCCGGCACGACAACTTCGTCCGCCTCCTGGGGTACACCATCAGCAACGACCTCCGCGTGCTGGTCTACGAGTACGCCACCATGGGCACACTCCACGACGTCCTGCACGGCGACAGGGAGGTGCTGGGCGGGCCGCCGCCGCCGCCGCCGGAGCAGGGCGGCGGCGGCGGCGGAGGCAGGCCGGTGCTGAGCTGGATCCACCGCGTGAACATCGCGCTGGACGCGGCGAGGGGGCTGCAGTACCTGCACGAGACGGCGCGGCCGGCGGTGACGCACAAGGACGTGAGGTCCACCAACGTGCTGCTGTTCGAAGGGTTCAGGGCCAAGATCGCCGACTACAACATGTTCAGCCAGGCCGCGGACATGGCCAGGCTCAACCGCTCCACGCACACGCTCGGGTCCTTCGGCTACCAGGCGCCCGAGTGAGTGCGCGCGCGTGTGACTGGCCTGCGTGACGCAGCGCGCGGTTGGTTTCTGACGGATTCTTCGTGGCAGGTACGCCATGACGGGGCTGATGACGGACAAGAGCGACGTGTACAGCTTCGGGATCGTTCTGCTGGAGCTCCTCACGGGGAGGAAGCCGTTGGACAGGACGCTGCCGCAGGGGCAGCGAAGCCTGGTCAATTGGGTAAGAGTGATGTTCTTGCTCTTCTTGCTAAACGCTCCGCTTGTAGTTGTAGCTTGACAGAATCAGGGTAAGGATTGGTTGGGTATCTTTCTAGGTAACCCACCCCGAACAACATGGTTACGACTTATGAAAACTAACCAAAATGCTAGACCATACTAAAATATGAAAACGGAACTCTAGTCCAAATTGGCATGAGTTTAGTCAGTTAATCTTTACTTCATCTACCGTTCTCTCCGCATTTTCATACCTAACGAGCTGATGATCAAATGAGAAGCTTTCCTAGACCCAAGTGGAGAATGTAGCTGATATTCAGTCACATTGATTGCAATGCGTTTTGTTTGTTCAGAAGACCTGAAAGAAACTTCTAGAGCCCAGATTAATTTTTATGGTGCTGACCCTCCAACTGTAATAAAGCAAAGATTATTGTAAGCAAGGTAGTATAGTTGATTGGTTATCTTGGTACTCGTACCTTAAACATAGTACTCCACAGAATCCAGTTGACATATGAAAACAGCAGCATCTGCCATAACATTAAGAATTGATGCTACCGCACATAGCAGGAATCTTAAAGAAATGCAATAAGCACCAGCTGAAAAAAAAAAACGACGTCTGATGATTTCCTGGTCATGTTGATGCATCAGGCAACTCCAATGCTGACGGAAGACAGGGTTCAGGAATGCATCGACCCGAAGCTTGGCGATCAGTATCCTCCTGCCGGAGCTCTCAAGGTGTTTGTTATCCATGAACTTTTGTTCTGCCCGTAGGCTTGTGAACCTTTGGCGTAGCGCCAGAACCTAAACGGCAACATGGTTTGTCCCCTGCAGCTCGGGCGGATCGCTGTGCAATGCCTCCAGTACGACCCCACCTTCCGGCCGTCCATGGGCACCGTCGCCCGCGTGATCAACTACGCCGTCTTGCGAGACCAGCAGGGCGTGGTCTGATGGCCGCCCGTGTGAAGATGCCAAGTTTTGCCGTCGTCCATCGACCACTGTAGCTACGAATCCATCCACGCATGTCTTGTCCTATGTTGTGTAAGCTAGCTATGTTTGAGCAACAGCTGTATATCTATAGCCAGTATATGGAAGATGCCCATGTATGAAAAATGGGCCCGTGTGCAATAACACTATATTTTTTTCAAGAATAATTATGTGAAGAACATATAAAGAAAAAAAACGAACAGGAACGAACTTGTCGGTGAATCAGCAGGTGACATGTGATGGTACAGCAATCATAAACACTGGTATAGCATTTTGTCCCCGGAAAATAGGGGAAGAATAATTGTATGTAATGTGCATTACATTAGTTGTGTATAACAAGGCACTAACTACTGCCGTATGTTGTCCCCAAAGCGAGTATAAAACAAAAAAACAGAGGAAAAGGTAGCCTTAAATGAATTCTGCATATGTATGACATTTCTTTTGCTTATAATGTCTACAAGAGCAATTGCTCTACTCTCGGCAAAAAGAATTTCTTCTATACCTACCTGCAGAATCAAATGAAAACAACCTCATCAAAATCCTTGAATGAGATGTTCTTCTGTAACTTTAAAAGTTCACTGCTAAAAGACATTGGACATGTAGATGAACTGCTGTTCCGTTATACCAGCATATGACCAACTGAAAACTACACCATTTTAGGATTATATATCTTATCATTTACATGTAGGACACCAGTCTCTCATACAAACAAAAAGTTATAAGTACCTCAAATATAATCTTAAATTGGCAGCAGTGGTTTTCTCTCCTCAGTTGCGGTAAGATGGCTTGCCTGAAACCATGCCAGCTTAGAAATTAGAAATTACCTCCACAAAAGAACTTTGAACTCTTGACATTTCAGTTAAGCAATGAGTCACTTACATCATCAGCAGCGCCAGCAGTCATATTTACAAAAGCAGATTCAGAGGACCTGCTAGACAGATATCGTCTTATTAGGCTAAATGTTGGAAAATATTTAGCTGACATCCAGAGCATGTGCTAATATCAGTTATCATGCTGTCCTTAAACATTCCGAGTTTATTTGGTAGCAACTTAGCCAACCAAGAGAACCACTTAAACAGTTAATGCCTGAAAATAACAACATTTTCTCTGTTTATTTACCTATGATTTTGTGTGTCTCCCAGCTCCAACGTTCCTGCTGGTTTGTCATCTTTCACCTTGGCTAGTGGAGAGAAAAACTGAACAGAGATAACACTTATATAAGTTGAGTTGCAAGAATTCAAGAAAACGAGCTAAAAAATAAAAAAACAACAATTACCTGATGCATTGAAATAAATACTATTGAGATGCCTAAAAGAAAGTTAACAGTCAAGGGTTGTCCCAAAAATGCAGCTGAAGCTAAACCAGTAAAAATTGTGGCAACAGTGGACGAGTACTTCTTCAAAATTGTATCTGCAGCATAACCAATCAACCATTCAGAAGTGTGAGGAAAGGGGACAAAATGGACAAACTAGTATCCTAAAAAGTGAGATAGGTGAGGTAACATTCCATTACCTGCATACTTAAAGAAGAAAGAGGATAGAATGCCTTGTGCAGCATTGTTACAAATGAGAAACAGTGTCGCCCTCGAATGCCCTCGAAGGATATCGAAACTCTCTGGACCTGTAAATAAACAGGACATGGCACGTCACATACCTTGTACTGCAACAAACGATAGTCACATACAAAATGTAAACACACGACTCTGGGTTTACGGGGTTATAAAATTACAGCATTTTGTGCATGACAAATTAACACCATGCAATATACTGGTCAAATATACAAAGCTCTAAACAGCTTCCTATAATCTGACCTAAGTGTCACTGCTGGCTATGTGCCGTATTTTACCCTTGTCTTCACGTTTATAGTCTATGAAACTAACATGCAGTCGCCTTACTTATCAGTACAAATAAAAATAATTAAGAAAAAACTCCGCCTTAGCTTACCTTGAAATATGACAGTCCCTAAGATACCAAGGAAGTTGAAAATGGCACCATAACCATATAAGAACAAATTCTGCAAATTATATAAAGATTAGTGGAATAAAGAGCGCATGATCCAGAAATTAAGAAAAACACATGATCCAGAAATTAATTTATGTACCACCTGAAGGTAGATGCTCGTATCATACTGGCTTTTTAGAGCATACTCATTGTAGACAGAGGCAAACGATGGCACAGTAACCTAAAATTTTACAGGAATGAGTATAAATGAGGTTCTGCATCCAACAATTGTGCAGGCCCTGAAGAACATAAATAAAAAGATGAAATCAATCTGTACAAACTTACAAAAATTAGTGTATATGCATATGCAATAGTGGTGACTGGAAGACCAAAAGCATTGGTGCCCGCAGGTATGGAACGTAGTTGATTGACGCTGATTCCAATAAGTAATAGGGCAAGGGCTTCCCACTGATAGTCATAGGAGGGTCATGAAAATAAGTCAGCAAAGGGGATGGACACAAAACCTGATAACCACAATGGATCTACTATATATGTTATAAGACACAATTGATATTCTACTAAAGATCGTAAATGAAACAAATGTTTTGCTGCATACAAACAACCAAACTAAGAAAGCAATAGTGTCCTCATTAAATGAAATGTACTGATAACAACAATTCTGGCATCAGTCTTACCTGAATTATAGAGAATTTTCTCCTCATTATAATTTTTAGGAGAACGGCTATGACCAGCACCTGGATTAGATGTCCAAGAGTAGCGATATTAGCAAACTTGTTTTTCATGCATAGAGAAATGCATGCACTCACTCAAGAGTGTTCACAGATGCACATGTACTCACACATGGTACAGGACAAAAACATGTGAACTTGGCAGTACACTACAAGTACCTTCAGATTGCTTAGCATCTTCACAGTTGCAGGGTTGAAGTATAACTGCATCGAAAGTATAAAACAACATCAGCAAGATCTAAAGCTACTACAGACACAATGTTTTATTTGCAATTGTCATGTCTTCCTCTTTATCCCCTCTTGACAGGGAGAAAGAATAAGACATAGCCACATAGGTAAAAGAGCCATGAAAATAATCTTCAAGAGATAACTCAAGAGTAAAATAAAATGATACAAGTACCAATCATGTAATTTACTAGAAACTCTTTTATAGAAGTGCATATTTTAACAGAAATAAGTTGATAAAGTAGATAAAAATGTACAATATGATAACAACAACAACAACAACATAGCCTTTTGTCCCAAGCAAGTTGGGGTAGGCTAGAGAAAGAAAGACCATGTAAGTGATTGTCTACCATGTAAGTGTTTGTTCCATAAAATATGAATGTATCCACACATGAAAGACATCTCAGACAGTTCAATGAACGTTACCTGCATGATAAACTTTAGGTAGTTGTTGATGGCATATAGGAGAGCAGGAACAGCTAAGAGTACATTACTACGAGCTGCCTACACAAGAAAACATTTAAGAACCAAATGATCAGCTGTCATGGCTCAAAATAATAATAATAAAAAGAAGTATATATATATTGAGTGAAATGCACCCTAGGTCCTTTAACTTGTCGTGGTGTGTCATCTAGGTCCCCAAACTTTGAAACTGCATATGCAGGTCCCTAAACTTGCTAATCGGTTCACCACAGGTCCAAATCATATTTCTTAGGTTAAACCACTCGCGTGGCTGCTGACTATGCATGACGTGGACTATATGTGGGCCCACGAGTCAACTTCACCTCTCTTCCCCTGCCTTCTATCTCTCCCTCACATTTCTCTCTACTTCCTTGTTTCCTGAGTGGCGAACCTCCTGCTCAACGTGATGCATGCCACCGGCTGCCGGCCACGCAAGGGGCGAGCATGAGCAGGCGTCCCAGGATCTCCAACTCCTCCACCTCGGCCGCAGGAGCCCAAAGCAAAACGCCGCGGGTGACGGTGGCCTCAAGCGGATAGGGAACGAAATGGCGACATGCGGATGGGGAGAATAAAATTGCAGTCGTTCAATCCATTGATTTGTAAAATTGGATAATAAACTTAGTTCGTATGAGACGTAGAAAGCTACCAATGTGAGGAATTGGGACCAGATTCACTATGGATGACTAATTTTGCTAGCGAGCATTAGGCAAGCGTCTGCAGCGTAGGCCAAGCTCGGGCGTGCTCCCTAGTATGGCCGGTGGCGCATGGTGGCCGCCGCGAGAGCTCCTTGGCGCTGGTCCCGCACCCCGCCTGCCACAACCCTGCTGGCGCCGAACGCCGAACCCATACCCCTTCGGCCGCCGCGTGCAGGTGCCCTCCCGCCGCAACCTCGTTGGTGCCGGACACCGCTCCCGCGTGGCTGGGGCCACGTGGCTGAGGCCGTGTGACATGGGGCTGCTGCATCTGCATCTAGCCGGGCGCCCGCCGGAGCCATCACCACTGCTCACGCCAAAGCCCGTGCGAGGAGGCTATCGCTGTGTCTCGCGCCGAGGGCTCAAGTTTGGCCGCGTGAGGTGGTCGCCGCTGTGCTTCGCGCTGGAGCCCGCACGAGAAGACCACCGCCTCTGTCCCCCGACCGGCGTGCCCGTGCTGTCTTCGCGCCGGGCCTGACGCCGGATCCTGCCTCAAGTGATTTGATCCAGGGAGAGAGAGGAGGAAGGGGAAGAGAGGGGATAGGTGGGTGTGACATGTGGACCTCATATGTCAGGTCCATGTCAACGCATAGTCATTATGCCACAAAGGCAGTTTAACATGGGTTAGGGGGGATTTGGACCTCCGATGAACCGATTAGCAAGTTTAGGGACCTGAACATGCAGTTTCAAAGTTTGAGGACCTAGATGACACACCACCACAAGTTAGAGGATCTATGGTGCATTTCACTCTATATATTATAGAAATATGAAGCACAAGTTCCATAGATAAATCAATACATCCAGATATTACTGGAAAACTGAAACAAGGAACTAGGACAGCAAGATAACCAAAAGCTGAGCAATGCTTCTCTGAAAGAAATTCAAATGAATTGATGAAAAAAAGGTAGTACTTGTGGTCTAAAATGAGAAAAAGAAGCCAAGTATCATATATGAACAAGTACATGTTGTCCTGTCTTTTTGATAAGATAGATCACCTGTACAAAGGTAGAAAGTGACAGAAGCGGCTTCTCCCCCACCTTTTGTTTTCTAGACTGCAAAATAGTGGAGCAACAAAGTTAGGGGAAACAATTCAACACCACAAAAGCTACATGGAAGTCATTAAAAGCAATCAATTGAAGTGCCACTGGTAATACTGAAAATAAATAAGTTCTTACAACAGTTACCCAACCCCCACACACCAAAAATGAAAAAGACTGACATTTCACAACAGTGCTGTACAGACCCAACAAG
The DNA here is from genome assembly GCA_015476505.1 of Urochloa ruziziensis. Lineage (NCBI taxonomy): Eukaryota > Viridiplantae > Streptophyta > Magnoliopsida > Poales > Poaceae > Urochloa > Urochloa ruziziensis. The sequence goes on from CM027125.1 coordinate 40,566,693, forward strand.
AATAAAAGTACATGCACTTGAGGAAGTATGGATGCACGCAAACTAACCTGGATTATTAGCATTATAATGGCAAAAATAACTTTCGCAACCTCTGTCAAAAAGTTAACGCTGATAGGGCTGAACTGAAACTTCCCATCAACCTTAGACATGAAAACTAGGATAGGCTGCAAAACAAAGGTAACTATTAGTAAAGTTGTAAGTTGTAACAGTTAGCATACTACAATGCCGTACATCATTGGCTAGGTTAAATATGTACAGGTAGCTAGACGATACTATTTACATCCGAAGTAGCTCACTCATATCTACCAATAAATTTCAAGCATGACCAAACCAGTAGAACTATCTGTACTTATTTCCTGGTTTAGCTTTTCCTAGGGAGCTTTCAAAAGTAGCTTTTCCTATAGGGGAGTTGTTATATCCAAACAAGCATGCCGCATGAATTCAATCAGATTTAACCATGGGCACGGAGACATAAATAACTGCGGAGAGTGAACCACCTGGAGGCCGACCAAGATGCAGTCCCCAGACACGAGAAGGACATTAAGCGCACGGTACTTGGATGATATCTTGCTACGGTGCTTGTCATATGCCCTTGACACGCTCCTGGGGCTCGGAACCGCCACCTTAGAGCGACAGACATTGCATTCCAGCACGCCATTCCTCTGCATCTCCTCCAACCAACCAGGATCGGCAGCCCTACCCTATAGCTGTGGCCTCTGGGCAATAATCCCCGCCAATACCTGCAGCCAAAACATTCCAGCAAACTGAGAAATAACTAGCAGTTCCCTCTAAATTTCACTGCAATTTTGCTAGTAACGCGCACTAATTCCATCAAAACGTATCATTACCCTGAACACTGAAAACGCGAAAGGAAATATAAGCAGCCTTCAGCAAATAGCTGTATCCAAATCCATATCAGATCACCAAAAATCAACAGCGGGAGTAACTCATAAGCATGCACACAGCCAAATCACGATCACATATTCACATGCAGCTACCGCGTCCCGTCCTACCAGCTCTACCGCCGAATCAGCTTACAGAAAAATCACTAAAAAAGGTCGCAGAAACAAGCCGAACAGCGAAGAGATCTGAGAGCGCGCTGGCGCGAGACTGTACCACAGGCTCACGGAAGGTGCGGAAACGCGGGGGCGGGATCTCCCGGATCTAGCCCCGCCTGTCTGGTCACCGCGCCGCGCGCGCAGCGAATCCCCGCTCGGCGTAGTCGAGTCGGGCTCCTCTGTCCTCTCCCGGCACGCTCCCGCTCGAGCGCCGAGCTGGCTGGGCGGGCGCTGCTGTCGGGCGGGGAGTGTCGGCGCGGAGATCTCGGGCGCGGGCGGGAGAGGGGAAGACGGGTCGCGAGCGCGGTGGCGGTCGCGCGGGAGAGAGGGGGAGGTGTCGAGGTGTGCGTGGGAGAGGAGCGGAACAAAGGCGGGGTGGAGCTTCTAGCTTTTATTTATGTTTTCCTCGTGGCTCTGCTGCTTTTTTCGCTCGAGGAAAATGCTTGGAGGACCCCTGCGTTTTACTACACGTTTGTGCCTTTTTCCAGAGTTCCTGGCTTAAAGAAAGTATTTGTAAGTAAGAAACAAGGTACACACCGATTAAATTATCAAGAAGCATAGGATTTGGTATTGTCGTTACCTGGCCTTAAAAGACAACAAGTAATATTTGCTATACTTGTCTTCTTTGCATTTGATTTCATTCTTTGCTATACTTGTCTCCTTCGAGTAAGAAACAAGGTACACATGTCTGCTTCACTTTCAAAAACTTAAAATAAAAAATAACTCAAAACTTGCATGAGAAAATACTACACGACGCACGTGTGAGGTCACCGTTGTCCGATCGATTTCTTACGTCTTCATGGTTCCGAGCGAGTTGGGTACCAAGTCGCTTTTGGCCGTCGCGTTTCACGGACAATTTGCATCTCGTGCAAGCTACTATCACTTTCTTTTTCTGTGACCTGTACACCTTTTGAGCACGTTGGCGGCGTTCCATTTGAAATGTTGCCATGTTAGGTCCGGGGCCAAACACACCGGCGGTGCTAATCCACAAGAATATTCTTAACTAACCTCCTACTAGTTCCCTATATGTTTTGTCTGTTGCTCCTCTCATTTTCTTTCAAAGAAAGGGAGATAATAAAAGCCCACCGCTAGTTAGAGCATCTCCAAGAGCTCTTGTATATGGACTTTTTTGGCTAAAAAAAAGAAAATGATTCAAAAAACCTCCATCTAACAGCTTTTCTATCATCTTTTCTATAAATCGAGGATTGCTATCCTACCGTCCTCGCTTGCTATTTTTGTCCAACGCTGCTCGTTTGCTATAGAGGCCACGTTTTAGCATGTCTCATGGATTAGGCCATTGAGTTAGGGGGATTTCTATTTTTACAAACGGGTACAATTCTCATATTGAATAAACAAAATACAAAAGCTCCTAGAGATGCTCTTACGGTAACGGTAGCATTTTTTCGAAGTTGAACCCCACCAACATTTTTCAAAAAAAGTTAGACTAACATTTTTTTTTGAAAAAGTTGAAACAAAAATGTTTGCCTCAACATTTGAGCAACATCGTCTTCTTCTCTGTCACCTTGCCGTCGGTGAGCTCCAGCAGCAGTGAGTGCGTGTAACGGCGACGCGAGACCGCGGCAAGCCCACGTGCGCCCGCACGCGCGTGGCGCTGCAGGGCAGTGGCAAGCTGAGTGGGGAAGAGAAAGACGATGTGCGCGGAGCGGTGGTTCGACTGGGTGTGCGCGGGAGGTGGCGAAGGAGCCGCATGGCGCCGGGGAAGGGCCGGCGGTGAATGGAGGTGGCGCACTCGCACAGCGACTGGGGAGGGGAGCGTCTAATTTGCGCTCGACCGCACGGGGAGCGTGATGCGCTCGCGCTACCTGATAAAACCGGGTAGCGCCGCCCCTCCACCCGCACGCGCCCCCCACCCTGCCCACACCACCCCCATAAAAAGTTTTACAACAAAAAATTGTCCATGACAAAAATTTGCACGATCCAGAGAGAAAAAAATGCAACAAAAGTTTGTCAAGAGAGAAAAAACATTTGTCCAGAGACAAAAAAATTTGTTCAGAAAAAATTGCAACAAAAAAGAAAATATTTACAGAAAAATACACAAAAGATTTTTAGAAAAAGTTTTGCAACAAAACATTTTCAGACAAAAGTTTTCCAAAAAGATTTGCAAAAAAGCAAAAAAACTCACCTTCCTCCCCGCGGCGGCGGCGCCGCCGTTCAGCTCGACCTGTGCCCGGCCAGCGACGTCGCTCCTGCGTCGGAGATATTTTTCCAGCACCGTCACCCCGCGTCGGCGCACCCTCGCCGGGGAGGCCTCCCGGCCGTCCAGCTCCCCCGCTCCCGTGTCGCCTCCTTCGCTCCCCCTGCAACGGGAGCTCGCCGAGCCAGCCGCCACGCGGATCCGCCGCATGCGGCAGTTGGTTGAGGCTGTCCCCCGCATCGCCATTGCAAGACCTCGTCGGCGTCCATCCGCCGCACGGATATGCTCATGGCTGAGCTCGCCAGGGCCCTCCCCCGCTCCGCCGTGTGGGAGCTCGGCTTGGCCTGCCGCGCGCACGGGACGGGGGCTTGAGGGCGGCGCAAGCTGCGGCGCAGCGCGCAGCAGCATCAGCCGAGCAGAGCCAGCGGCGCGCGCAGCGCGCATGCAGCGGCATAAGCCGAGCAGAGCCAGCGGTAGGCAGCAGAGAGAAGATGCGCGACGTTTGACTGAGGAGCCAGCGGTGGAAAGAAAGAGAAAGGATGGATGAGTAAGGGTGGGACCCACCCACGTGAATAGACTGTGCGGGTGACGATCGGCTTGACCGAGCGCGAGAATCGAGCCGTGCGGTCGAATTCAAAGTTGTGATCGCGACAGGGGAGGCCAGTCGGATAGCGACGCACGTCAGCCGGGGTGGTGGCGGTGACGGGAGGAATGGGTGGAGGACTAGAATTGGCGCGTGCCAAAAGATTATAGGGAGAAAAAATATTCCAAAATATATACTCCTTCCGTCCAAAAACATGCAATTTTAAGGTTTAAATTTGTCCCATAAAACATGCAACTCTAGCACACAAACTGGATCCACCAGCTGATAAACAGGACCCATCAACTGACAAGCATGACCCACTAACTCACAAAGCGGGACCCACCAACTGACAAGTCAGACCCATTAACTCACAAAGCGGGACCCACCGACTCACGAAGAATTGGCGTGTGCCAATTGGCGGCTGGGGCCTGCCGAGAGCGCAAGGCGAGGGCTGACATGGACCAGACACGCTTCTTGGTTCGACCGAACCGAGTCGATTTTTTTATTTTTTATTTTTCGATTTTTCAAAAATAAATACCTGGCCTAAAAATTAGCTGATTCCGCCGGTTCAGACGGCTATAGCCGTTTCATCCTGCGACACCTAATTCCGCCGGTTCAGACGGCTATAGCCGTTTCATCCGGCGACATGAGACCAAATCTGCTTAATTTTTGGGCGCGATATTTATTTTTAAAAATTAAAAAAAATATAAAAATAAAAAAATTCCAACCGAGTCCCAACTCCCAACCGGGCCGCGACCGCCGCGAGACAGAACCTGCACTCTCCAAAACAGTAGCAAACGAACTTGCCAAAAAGACCGGGGGAGAAGGGGGAAAACTGGAAAAGGAACTCAATCCTAGGTCACGCCGCCCACCCACACGCCACCCAAATTCTCGGCCCTTCTCGCCCCCTCCCGCAGCCGACAACGGCGACGACCTCGGCGGCGAGTCGGCGGCTGCGTCCCGGAGCGGAATCAGCCGCGGCGTGCGCGCATTATCCGCCCCCATCCAACCAGGCCCAGCGGAAGGGGGAAGCGGAGGCGGAAGGGGCAAGTCAACCGGACCCTCCTCGCCGCCTGATCGGGCGCACTCGCCGCCGCCGATGCTGAGGCGCCGGCCATGGCGTCGGCGCTGCTCTCGTACCTGCAGGCCTGGTGGCCGTTCTCCGCCCTCCTGAGGGGGGAGGACGACCTGGGAGCGTCGGCGCGGCTGGTTGGGAAGCTCTCGGTGCCGGAGGAGACGAAGCAGTTCGTGCTCGCGCTGCGGGAGCCCCCCGGAGGGTCGCCGCGGGATGGGGAAAGCGGCGGCGGCGTGATCTACATCCTCGCCGCGCAGAACCTGTCGGAGCAGTCGGCGGCGGACGCTGAGCGCCTGATCAGGGAGGTGCGGCCGGGGGCCGTGGTCACCCAGGTGGCGCGCGCGGCGCTCGAGGACGTCCGGATCGAGGAGGATTGCCTGTCGGGCGGCGACGGCGGGGGCGTGCAGGTGCCTGCGTCGCCGTTCCAGGTGATAAAGAGGTGCGTCACGGAGAAGAGGAGCAAGGACCAGTATGTGAAGGCGGCTGCCTGCCAGGTCCTTCAGGAGATCTTCGGGGTCGGCTTCTATGGCCATCTGCTTGCTGCCAAGAGAGCCGCGGAGGAGACCGGTTCATGTTTTCTCTTGCTCGAGTCTCCGTATGAGAGGAATTGCGGTGGCAATGGGGCTGGCAGCCGGAATAGTGCCGCAGATGATAGTTCAGCCCAGCAATTACAGGCTAGCTGCTCACTCCCTCAGAGCACCACAGATGATGAATCAGGTTTGCAATTGCAGGCTAGCTGCTTGATCCCCAGGAGTGCTACTTCAACTGTAGGCTCACATGGTAGGAAAATATGCCTTATGGATGACAATGGAGGAGAGCTCTTGAAGTCCCTGGCTCCAAGTCTCAATTTCTTGATGTCCCAAGCTATCACTTCCAATGCTGCTACTGAGTGCAGGCCATCTGAATTCAAGCCGTCTGATAGATATGAGGCTCCACCATTTGCTCAGACTGTCTACCCTTTACTTGCTGACCTTTATCATATATTTGTCGACATTCCGTCAATTGGGAGGGCTATGGCTTCTGCTCAGAGATTGCTTAAACAAGTTCACGATGGGGAGCCAATCAGCAGTGATATGTTATCTGATGTGTACGTATTTAGAATAGCAATAGAGGCTCTCAGAATGGGTTTAAACAATGCAGCAAGGTGTCACATTGATACCAGAGAGAAGCAAGGTTCAGAAAAGCTGGAGTTCTCAGAACTCCAATCTGATGAGAAGTGCCACATTCTTCTTGTGCAAGCTCTCAGGAGTCAACTAGAAGAGTTTGATTCTGTGGTGGCTATTGTTGACGCAAGCTGCTTAGCTGGAATAAGGAGACATTGGAACACCCCTGTTCCTTCAGAGATTGCCCAATTAGCTAGCAGGTGCTTCAACCTTTATGGCGATGAAAATGATGACAAAATTGAGCTACCTTCAGCAGGCAGTACTGACAAAAAAATTGGATATCTGAGAAGCCTGTGGTTGCTGTTGGTGCGGGAGGTACAGCAATTTTGGGATTTTCATCATTGTCAAAAACTATTCAGGCTTCTGCCTTCCTTAAGCTGGCTCCGTACAAAAGTCCAGTAGTTCTAAAGTATGGATTAATGCAGCTGCAAAGACATGGTGCCATTGTATTAAGCAAGATGCTCCCTCATGGGTTTGTTACTGCTGGCTCGAAGGCATCTGCTCTGCAGTTCACGGCATCAGCAGAGAAGATCCGAGCGGTGGCTCACACTATAATATCATCAGCTGAGAGGACGAGCGTGTTGGCTATGCGGACGTCATTCTATGAAATAATGCAGAAGAGGCATAGGCAACCTTTCAGAATAACTCCTTGGGCAACATTTGGCTGCAGCATGGTCGCATGTGCTGGCCTCGTGATGCATGGAGATGGGATCGAGTGTGCAGCTGAGGCGGCACCTTCTGTTCCTATGATTGCCTCTCTTGGCCGTGGCCTTGAGAGCTTGCGTCTCACATCTCAGGAAGTGAGACAAACAAAGGGCCAGAATGTGAAAGAAGCTTTGCGAGCTTTAATGAACAGCTTGAAGAAATCAGCAAAATAAATGGCCAATACATTACAACTTGAGCTGTATAGATTTTTTTCATGCAATTTTGGAACAAGACATCATGAACTGTAAATTGCATTTTCTTATTTTGCTGAGATAGTGAAATTCTCAAGGTGTTCTTGTGGGTGATGCTAGCTTGAACTTAGGGAACACTTGAGCAATTGAGCCAGATTAGCGTGTTTTTTATTGACCTTCTGTACATATATAGATATAACACCGTTAACGCTTTGGTATGAATGGCAATACAGTTACAATAAGATTTCTATGACTTTTTACGGCACATTTTATTGAAGTACTGTGTGAAATATTGTCAGAGGTGCTATTGGCAGAAGTGCCTCTTTATGATATGATTCTAAGTTCACAATCAACAGAACATTCTTTTTAGGCCATGTTTGCAAACTATCAACTTTGTGCTTATCCTCGTTTTAAAAAAAAATTGTTGACGCTTGTACATTGTATACCTATATGCATTTTGTTTGAAGCAAAAAAAAGTTTTCAATGGAGAGTTCAGAGTAATTCTTGGCATCTTTGGAGATATGCTTCGCTGCTGTTACATATGAACATTTCTCTCAAGATTACACAATAACGTGAAAACCAAAACCATCCTGTCTTTTCTTATTTGCTAAAAAATGGCCGATGCAAAAGTAAGGTGGGCTCGCCCTTCACACAGTTGCTGCTTTGAGGGTGAGAAAATCTGAAATTTGGTTTGTGTAGAAATCTGGCTGGATTGAGTTGTCGGGGCTCTGAAGTGTCTGTAGGGAAGTCACACCTGCAAGAGACAGCCAAGCTCAATGCTCATGCTGATGTTAAATCAACAGGGTATGTATGTCAGAGTTAGGACTGAAGAATTGATGAAACCTGATAGAACAAGGAGCGTTTTGCAGCCTCCGTTTTGGCCAAACAAGATATCTGTATCCAACCGGTCACCCACCATGCATATCTGGGATGTTGTGATTCCGAACCTGTCGCATAGGTGAAGAAGAAAGGTAAGAATCTGGAAACTCTACAATCAGTTGTATGATTTACACAAACGACTACACATCCTTCCATGAACATTTTTTCTGAAACTGAACGTCAGTTGAGACTTAGAGACAGTAAGCCTCTTACTTCTTTGCCAGGTAGTCCATCATGAAAGTGGATGGCTTCCCAACAACGAGTGGCTCTTGTTTAGTTGAACCAAGAATTGCACCAACCATTGATCCACCACCTGATTCAATACTAAATGTTTCATAATTTGAACAACTGGTATGTTTCTGCATAGCATACAGGGGGAAGAAAAAAGCAAATTGCTCACTAACCCGCCCACTCTTGGGCATCAGTAAGATGAGTGACGGCGTCCCTGTTTGTTGCAATGAAAAGGCATCCTGGGTTCTCACGGATGCATAGTGTTCCATACCTAGAAATTATTGGCAGTAAGTTTACAGGTCTTGTACAATGCTTAGTATGAAACCTATATATGAATATGAATATAGAGAGATAACACAGTAACATGTAAGGTTGCAGCATGTAAAGTTAAGAGACTCACTGAACTTTGTAGTAGTTAAAGTAGCGATCAAATCCGACCACAACTGCTCCTACCTGTAAGAAACCCAAATTGTTCGTCATTGACTTTACCAGTTCTCACTACATACCACACACGATACTAGAACATGGATAAGGATTATACGTACATCTTTGTCATGCTCCATGTAATAACCAGGCTTCAGTTCTATCTTCTTGTCTCCATCTGTCTGCACGACGATACAATTCAAGTTGCGTAAAAGTTTGGGCTCACCCACTCGCACCAGTGAATGCTGATGTGCATGCTGTATTGCTCACTGACATTGGAACGTGCCAGTGAACTTTGCAAATCAACCGCTAATTTCTCAGGAATTTGAAAAGAAAAGGAGCACACTGTGTTACTTACGGGCCCGCCGAGGTGCTGAAATCCGGCTAGCTCCAGCTCCTTCAGAATCCCTTCCTCTCCGATGACATACACCTAAACCACCCCAAAAACAATGTCGTATTTCGTGCGCAGTTTGTACATAATAATCACGGGAAGCACAGCAGTAACATTTTTCCCCTTTTTTGGGTGACGAGAGGTACCTTCTTGTCCTTGGGGAAATCGATGGACTGCAGGTACGCTGCAGCTGCGAAGGATGAAGCGAAGATCTCTTCCTGCGCAGCAATCCAGGCTCATCAGTTAGAAGGAAGAAGCAGTGATCACCGGAAGCAGTTCATGCCTTCATGGCAATAACAGAAGAACCCTGACCTCGTCGACGCTCAGTCCCAGCGTCTCGAACTTCTTGCCGTACTGCTTCCTCGACTTGGTGGAGTTGTTGGTCACGAACACCAGCCTCTTGCCCTGCAAACCCGCAGGTGACCAACAGCTTCAGCAAACCACGAGGAAGCCGTGAGCTGTGAATTAACCAGCAGGAGCATTGCGGTTCGGGACGGACCTTCGATCGGAGCAGGTCGAGCGTCTCCGGCACGCCGTCGATCAGCTTGTCCCCCTTCCAGATCACACCTGCGCGGCACACATTCAGAAGGCGGGAAATTTAAGCAAAGACTCCCCCACAGAAGAAGCCGGAGATAGATGTCGCGCTCACCGTCGCAGTCGAAGATGAAGGTCTCGACGGAGTCGATGAGCGCGTCGGCGTCCTCGAGCTTGGCCGCCGGAGCCGCCCCCGCCGCCGCGGCCATCACGGAGCGCCTCGCCGACGGTGCCGCGGCCAGGGACACCACCGGCCCGCCGCGCAGCCGGACGGTGCTCTTCCCCGAGAACGGGGAGGGCGCCGGCGCCTGCGACGAGGACGATGGCGCCGAGGAGGAGGAGGTGGAGGGGAGGAAGGCGGGGGACGCGCGAACCTGGAGCAGCATCGCTGCGTGCGTTTGGTTCCTTTTGGCAGGGCAGCAACGGTTTATGTACAGGTCAGCGATTCTCTTGTTTTTTATTTTCATTGGTTTCTGCCTTTCTGTGCACCTTGATTTGTGGCTGGGAAGGCGTAGGGGAGGGGATTAGGGTGCGGGCGAGTATTGTGGCTGCTGCTGACGAGTCGGCGGCAACGAAATGTGCGTGAGGCCCAGGCGAGATGAACAGAAGAAAAACAGTGTGTGCTCATACGAAACTCTGCAAGGAAGGAAGCGCCTGTTTATTTCCTCAAACTTCACAAAAAGTTTTGGCAATTTTTTTTCTCTGTGCACGCGGCTCAATGTAAAAGTTTTCACTCGTTTAAACACGGCTGAAGTTACTCACGGAATTGAAATGGATCGGCCGTGTGGCCTTTAATTAAATACAAAGGCCATGTTTGGATTGAGAGGGTAAATATTTAACTCAAGGCAAATGTTTTGCCTCTTTTATTTGCCCCTAACAAATTTGCCTTATGGGGTGTTTGGATTGAGGGTAAATAGTTGCCCCAATTTGACACTATTAATGAGCAACTGAAATTTGAGGAGCAAAACATTTGCCCCACCCTATTTACCCCTACATGTTTGACATCTTTAGGGTAAATTGAGATAAATTTACCCCATTTACTCTATTTACCCCACCATCCAAACATGCCCAAAGTCGCACTCTTATAGTTACGATATGTTGAAATTTACACATGATTACAAAGAGTTGAACCCATGGTGGCGAGTGAATCAAAGGTCCTTGCTCCACTCTTTACACACCATCTTCTATAAGTCATACCCGACACATCTTACCTCTCCAAGTTCAGCCGTAATGTACCGTGAACTACAACAGGTTGAAGTCCAACTAGTCAGCTGAATACAACCAGACACCACTGCATCGACATTCGACAGTAACAGTATACGGCAAAGATACGGCAAACCTAACTAACTAATGGCACACACTTCCTGAAGGTGTTTAAGGTGAATCTTGATCAACTGGTGGCTCATCAACGACGCGAGGATCCTGCCGGTAGACATATTTCTTCGCCCAGTACAGGTAGTTCAAGAAGGCAAGCAATCCGACAACAGTCACAACCCAGTAGAACAGGTCAAGACGGCTGTTGTTCAAGCTTGTACCCTCCAGCCACCCTCCATGGTGCCCACGCCTGGTGGCCCTGTTCACTGCTTTCACCAGCAAAGTGGCCAGCAGCGACGCGAGCCCTATCTCACACCAGAACAGTGCCGTGGCGATGGACTTCATGCCCCGAGGCGCCTCGCTGTTGAAGAACTCAAGGAGACCAGTAAACGACGTGACATCGGACACGCCCAGCAGGAAGAATTGAGGCGCGAGCCAGAACAGAGACATCTGCACTGCAGCTTCCTTTCTCTTTCTCTCAACCACTGCCGCGATAACTGATGCAAGTATCATGGAGACAAAGCCTAAGCTGATCCGCTGCAAATGAGTGATGCCACTGGCGTAGCCGGTGCGCTTGCGCAAGAATGGTACAATGAACCGGTCATAGATGGCAAGCATTACTGTCTGGAATGTGATGGGGATGACGAAGAGTGTTGCTGGGGAGATATGGATCTTGCCAAGCCGTGTGTTTGTCATGCCACCTTGCTGCACTGTGAATGTTAAGATGATCGGGTTGGATACATATCCGACCATAGAGCTGATAAACAGAGGAAGCATACGGAGCACAATCTTTGTCTCCTCAACCTTCGCCACGCTGCAACGCGACCAGGCACCAGCTTTCCCACGGTTGATGCATGCTTTGTCAAGGAATCTGACAAGATGCATGGAATAGTTTATAATAGGCTTTTCACAAAAAAAAAAGTTTATAATAGGTAACACTGCTAAGAGGGCAAGTGCTTCTCTGTATCTTACTTCAGACCATCTGTTCGGGAGAGTACTTCAATAATGCTTGACTCAGCACTAATTTCCTGTGCTTCTTCCAGCTTGTCAGGAAGTTCAAGTCTCCTGTTTCTGTATGCTGCCACAAGAACCTGGATAGGCAATGCTGTAGCTAATTATTAATTGCACAAAAACACTTGCAGTTGATATGAGAAAAATGATATTACATGTTTTAGACCAGAAAGGAGCAAGACCTGTAGTATCCGAGTTAGAGGGCTTCCTTCAGGTACTTGGTTACGGTAGAAAGGAAGACCAGCCGCAATCACAATCAGCCCAAGCAGAATTAGGATGGCACTCAAGCCAAATCCAATACCCCACCCCTTGTAGTTCTGTAGCCACACAATCAGAATCAATCCTACTAAACCTCCAAAGGAGATCCCGAAGGTGAACCAGTTAAAGAAGCTGGACTGTTGACGGGATTCAGTGGGATCTTCATGGTCGAATTGGTTTGCTCCGAGGGATGGCACGCATGCACGTACACAACCTTCACCAAAAGCAATGATATACAGGGCTATGTATAATAGGATAGAGTTCCAACCATGGACCTGTCTGCAGTTAGTTAGTTCATCTTCAACATTGCAAGACTGTGGATGGAGCGACGGAAGGTAGGCTTGCAGTGCAAGCAATCCGTAGCCCTGCATAAATGCATGTTTAATTGTGAATAACAAATGCTGTGCATAGTCATAAAAAATGTATCCAACATTATGATTGTAATCTGTTTGAATTCAGGGGCTAATTATTTTAATCGCTTTCAGAAGCTAACAAGGAATATAAGTAACAAAATGTAAAGCATAAACAAGTTCTGATTTTTTTATAGCTATACTATCAATAGGGTGTTAAATTGTTCATAGGCCTCAATTCTTAATTAGCTACATGAAAAGGAGATAACCTTGTACAGCCAAACAGAATGGTTTTTCTTTCATATCTGACATTAGTGGACCTCACAATTAGAATAAAGGCACAGAAAGTATTCTTGTCATTGATTGGACTCTAAGTCAGAGTGTTTCCGCAGTTTCTCAAACATATTTGACTATTATGAGGCCTATCACTGTTATAGTATACATGCTCAGATCATATCCCCAGTTCCCAAGAAGGATGATTCTACATTTATACTAAAACAAAACAACTTGTACTGTGACATTTAGATGATTGACCAAATCAAGAGAAAAATTACCAGAAATTCCAGTGGACCAAAGAGAAGTATAGTTTTAGAACGAGTGAGGTAGGAGTCTGACAGAAAAGCTCCTATCAAAGCAAAACCACATGTGGCACCAACAAAATTAGTGACCATAGTTGCAGAGCTCGACACCCCCATATGCATTGTTCCATGGAGATACGTGACCAAATTCAGAAAAATGGGGATATTCACCATGTTCGTTACTACTGTCAGGACTGCATGAGAAGAAAGATGAGAAGATGCAGTTTGAAGATAAGAACATACTGATTACACATGAAATTCAAGAAAGATAGAACAAACAAGGAACTTAGGGCTTAGACACTTACAGTATATAAACCATGCTGCTCTGACTCCTCCATGCACCTGTCTATTGATGGGCGTTCCTCTCCAGTCCACAAAGCCTCTATTTGTCATGGTACTTCCGAGTTCTGAAAAGATTCCTCTCGTCTTGATTACTGCCTTCCCTCTCACCACTGTATACCCCCCCAAACTAGAGGGGTATATATAAATGGATAGATATTTAAATTCAAAGGGGTTGATTGCAACAGTATGATCAATCAAATATGATTGCCAATTTTATGCCGTCGCTGTCATAAGGCCCACTTGTACCAACTAGAGCTGACTTCTAGTGCCCCTCTTTCTGTTGACAGAAATGGTTAAATTTGGATAGTACAATAACAAGCACCGAATAACACTAAAAGGAAGAAATCAGTGGCATGCCAATTACAGGGGTTCGCAAGTATCAAAATATACCAGATATTGTTTTCATAACACCGTTCCAAGTTTGATTGTTTGTGACTCAAATGTAGATCCACTAAATGTTTCAAGCAACAGATGTCAGATGTGCTAGAAAGGCATAATAGAGGCTTAACTTATGAAGAGGAATATATTATGCCTGAAAGAGACATTATAACTTATGTATAAATTATTACAATAAAAAGAATTTACCAATCATCCACAAAACATGTTATTTTAGAAGACAAAATATAGTAAATAAAATTAGTCATGGTCCAGCACAGATGTCAGATGCACTAGAAAGGCACAATAGAGGAATTCAGAAAATAAATTTCAATACCTGCGCATAAAATTCTTTTTTTTAGAAACCCAAGGTACAGCCAGGTTTTATTAAGGAGAGCTACACATAAAATTCTTGAAATCAACTTCAGTTATTGTCATGGAATCACTTTCAAGCACTCAAACAGAGCTTCTTGGTAGTTGGTACTTGGAACTGCCAACTTAATTCATAATCACTGCACAGAGTCCATTTGAAATATAAGGTTTATTGTGTTCCGCTGACGTCCTATTCCAATGAAACAGTACTCACTAAAGGAATATGTCTGACTATGTGAGAGGGATGACCACTAAGAGGAGAGCTTAAGGTTGTGTAGATCATATTGTTTGTTACCAATACAGCAAGTAAGTGCAATCACCTTAGCTATGCATACAATAAGCAAGATGGCGCTCTTACAGTTATAGGTGCACCTAACACCTACTAGCCGAGATACGTAGTAACTAACAGATTCACACGAAAAGATATTATTCAGATCAGACCGAAGTGGACATGTTAAAGACTTAAAGGTGGACCATACTCCTGAGATAATTTGAATAGTTTGTGATCTTCCTGCAAGGAGTGCAAGGCGTACATAGAAGCAGTCACTCTCACTCATGAATAAAATGTCCATATTAAAAGTGGAACATACTATCTACATTTTCCAACCCACAATTTAATCTTAGTTAGATCTTTCGGTGCATTGAGGTGACAGGGGGTGATGGGGATTTCAATCATCTGAAGAATACCACAGCCGCCTCGGCTCCAGGTGGTTCGGTTACAGTACAGACAATAAATCCTCACTTCCCAACCCATTTCTCAACCTTCGGAAACCAGGCTGTTTCCAAGGATATAACAATTTCAAAGTAGGCATCTAACCATCCACCAATTTGCAGAACTTGCTCAGCTCAGGCACAAAGGTTTGCATCTGCAATCATTGCATTTATTGGAGAAAAGGGTAGAATGAAATTGATGTAGGAGATTGAGGAATGCAGTATACAGTGGGCAGTCTGCATACCTTCTATTCTCGGGCGCCAGGCAGGCAAGGGGGGACAGGATGGCCGGGAGCAGCATCTCTGACTGGGAGTGTGGGACGGCCCGCTGCCGTTTGCGACGAACAACCCGAAGCGGGTGCCGGCGTATCGGCAGTCGGCGAGAGCGGCCTTCCTCTTTGATGTCTGTACAGCGCCGGCACGCACATGGAACATGCTACCAAGGAGTAGGAGTCCGAGATGGAGGCAGAGCAGCGTCGCGGCGAGGGCGGCTCGCCGGCCGGCTCCAGCCTCCAGTCGAAGTCGGCGGCGAGCCGGTTGCATAGCGCCAGGACACACGGCGCTCGGGTCGCTGAAGCCGCTCGCGAGGAGTCCTGATCCTGACAGCGAGGCGACGCGAGGGAGGCTGGCGGAGGCGGCGTCGGCGGCCCCTGGAATTTTTTAAATCAACCCCTTATCTCTTGCAAACCAGTCCTTATTTCGGATCGCGATTATTAATCGCGATCCGATATTTTACAAATAACCTCCTACTTTGGATCGCGATTATTAATCGCGATACGGTTTTATGCAAATAAGTCCTTACACTTTTCATATAGGCCCCTATTTCGGATCGCGATTATTAATCGCGATCCAGTTTATGCAAATCAGTCCTTACATTTTTCATATAGGCTCCTATTTCGGATCGCAATACTGTGCATTTCAGACCCTATTCTGCTGCTCGCGGCGACGGCCATGGCGGCCGCGGCGGCGGACGAGGAGTCGGCGGTCCGTCGTGCGGGCCGGCGAATAAGAACGGCGCACGTGACGATCCCTGGCGCTTTCGGCCATCGCCGGAGACCTTGCCCGATTCGGCGGTTCCCCTTCACTGCAGGTTTACCCCACTGGCAGTCTGGCACCACAACTAAACCGCTGTCTCCTCTCGAGCTTCCGAGATGCGACTACCGGTTTCATGGCTGGTTTGGTGATCGACGCTCTGCCCCTTTGACGGCGGAGGCGTCAGGGACTCCTAGCGGCAGGCTGCAAAATGGCAATTAACGATCTGGAAACTCGAAGAAAATGGCTCTCGTCAATTAGCAATCACGAATGGCTATCGAAGAAGGCTTTGAAGACTGCTCAATGGACGATGACAACCTGTGCATTGGTGCTGCCACACCTTTTACTTCTAGTGATTGATGAATAATTTCCTTCAAATTCCCAGTTACACCATGTAATTTGCTTGATTCTTTCAAATATAAAAAGGTTTATGATATACGACTACTGTGTGTGGACACCTAAAAGATTGGATGGCTGCATTGACATTGCTTTGCAGAACATACACTGAAAATCCATGTATGCTGAACCATATTTTCTACAGCGGTAGCTCGTTATGGAATGTATTCAATCTGGCACTTTCTCTTACCAATTTGACACAATTGTGTCTCTGAACCTTACAGTCACACTGAAACACCCACTTGCACAATGCTACAAACTATGAATGATCCCCTTTGACAATCAAAGATTTCACAAATGTAAAACTACCGGTATGTATCACGGATGATATCCAACCAATGAGCTGCATACAATCGGGCATTAGAACATGATGAATACACTAATCCATGGCATGGTAAACCAGAGCACAATTATCCTGCAATTGCTATTGCTGAACTGAAGGACAGTCTGAGTGCAAATCATATGATGTTTCAAAGTGAATCCTGATCAACCGATGGTTCATCAGTGACGACACGTGGATCGTGCCGGTAGACATACCTCTTGGTCCAGTACAGGTAGTTCAAGAAGGCGACCAATCCGACAACAGCCACAACCCAGTAGAACAGATCAAGATGGCTGTTGTTCAAGCTTGCAGCCTCGAGCCAACCTCCACGGTGCCCATGCCTCGTGGCCTTATTCACTATTTGCACCAGGAAAGTGGCCAGCAATGACGAGAGCCCTAGGACACACCAGAACAAGGCAGCCGCGATTGACTTCATGCCTGGTGGTGCCTCACTGTTGAAGAACTCGAGGAGCCCAGGAAACGATGTCACGTCCGACACACCCAACAAGAAGAACTGAGGTGTGAGCCAAAATAGGGACATCTGCACTGCAGCTTCCTTTCTCTTCCTCTCAACAACTGCTGCGATGACTGATGCAAGTATGATGGAGGCGAAGCCTATGCCGACACGCTGCAAATGAGTGATGCCACTAGCATAGCCCGTGCGCTTGCGCAAGAACGGCACAATGAACTGGTCATAGATGGGAAGCATTACCATCTGGAATATGGTGGGGATGATGAACAGTGTAGCTGGGGAAACACGGATCTTGCCCAGCCTTGTGTTTGTCATGCCACCTTGCTGGACGGTGAATGTGAAGAGGATAGGATTTGATACATATCCGATTATGGAGCTGATAAACAGAGGAAGCACACGGAGCACAATCTTAGTCTCCTCAACCTTGGCTGTACTGCAAACTGACCAGGCTCCATCTTTCCCATGGTTGATGCAGGCTTTGTTGAGGAATCTGACACGATGTATGACATAGTTTATAATAGGCAATACTAGAAACAAGGTAATGCTCTCCACTCTTTGTAAATTATAACTAGTAGTCTGCACAGAAAATAGTATGTGTTTCTCTGAATCTTACTTCAAACTATTTGTTTCAGGTAGTACTTCAATAGAGCCTGGCTCAGCACTGCTTTCTTGTGCCTCTTCCAGTTTCTCCAGAAGCTCAAGGTTCCTGTTTCTGAATGTGACCACAAGAACCTGGAGAGGCAAGAGTGCAGCTAATCAATATTCACAACACAATTCTCGACAATTGAGGTAAGATTTATGGTCTTAGGAAGGAGCACAACTTGCAGTATTCGAGTTAGAGGGCTTCCTTCAGGTATTTGGTTGCGGTAGAAAGGGAAACCAACAGCAACGACAAGCAACCCAAGAAGAATTAGGATGGCACACACACCGAATCCAATGTCCCACCCCTTGTCGTTCTGAAGCCATACTATGAGAATTAGCCCTATGAAACCTCCAAAGGAGATTCCAAAGGTGTACCAATTAAAGAAGCTGGATTGCTGGCGCGACTCAGAGGGATCTTCATGGTCAAACTGATCTGCTCCGAGGGATGGCATGCAAGCACGCATACAACCATCACCAAGTGCACTGATATACAAGGCTGCATACAGAAGGGTGGCATTCCAGCCATGGACTTCTTTGCAGTTGCTTGCTTCTGCTTCAATATTGCAAGGAGTTGGACGGAGTGAAGGAAGGTAGGCTTGCAGTGCAAGCAGTCCATAGCCCTGCATAAGTGTGTGTTTATCACGATAACAAACACAGTGGATAGGTAAGAATTAGTGTCAATATGTGCAAACTTGCTTAAGGACTGATCCAAAATTGCGATTAAAGTTTCTCTAAATTCAGGGGCTACTCTTTAAATGGCTTTCAGAAGATCCCAGTGCAGTATCAGTTTTCAGTAAAATGATAGGAAGATGTTAAATTGTTAATGCAGGTTTTACTTAGATAAGGTTAAAGATGCCAACCTTTTCTTTACGCCTGAACACAAATCCATTTCTTTAATACTGAATTAAGTGGATTTTACAGCAAGATTACCACAAAGTAGGCATACTTCATGAATTGAAATGTAACAAAATGAGACATAGTAAGTCAGAGTTTTACATGTGATATGTTCATTTAATGTATTTTAATCCCACTACTGTTGATGTTAGATTGTTATGTAAACTTGCAGGCTGTTCCCACCTAACCAGACCCCTGAAATCGCTTTACATGTATAGCCAACTAGAAGTGAGCTCTGTCAAGGTGCTTCAGCAGCACTTGTGCAAACTTTCAACAGTTTACCTTAACATCAGCCAGATCAGATCCTGACAAGCAAAATTGAATTAATGCTGCTAGTCAACTTTGGCAGTAGTCTAGCATTTTTTTTTCATTTACTCATCTAATTGACAAAAATATGAAAAGTCACACCACATTTTCACATTTAGCAATAACAACAGAGCATAAAAATTCCTGTAGGCTGTAGATGATTGAATACCAGAAACTCCAACGGACCAAAGAGAAGTATAGTTCTTGAACGAGTGATGTATGAATCAGAGAGGAAAGCTCCTATCATAGCAAATCCAGATGTGGCACCAAGGACATTTGTGACTGTAGTTGCAGAGCTTGAAACTCCCATATGCATTGTTCCATGAAGATAGGTGACCATATTCAGCATATTTGGGACATTAACAATGTTTGCAACAACTGTCAGAACTGCAAATAGGAACATAATGAAGGAGATAAAGTTTGAAAGTAAGAAACTTTCATCCAGGAAACATGTCAGGGAAGATAGACTCAACAAGGAATATCATATAGACACTTACAGTATATAAACCATGCTGCTCTGACTCCTCCATGAACCCCTCTAATGATGGGGTTTCCTCTCCAGTCCACAAAGCCTGTAATAGCCATGCCCCAAGATTTTGCCTTCTCCCTAATGATAACTGACCGCCTGCTAAATCCCTCACATATGAGGGGGGTATAAATAAGCAGATGGGCATTCAAATCAAGAGGTGATAGCAACAACTTGGCCAATCAAAGTGTTTTTTTCCTTGCCTGTTTCATTTCATTCCTATCTCAAGCCCTGATAGTCCAGATACCTACATACTAAAGTTGACTTCTAATTTCCTACTTGCTGCTGAGTGCTGACCGAATTTGGACACTGCGGCACGTTCACATTAAAGTGGAAAAAAAGGACATGTACAAACAGACAGCTTGGCAAGTAATATTAATGATATACAGAAGGAATTGTATCCAGCACGCCGTCATTCTGACTGCCATATTTTGTCACTTGATTGCGAATGTGCTAATTCATTAATTGTTTTAGCTGACTTTCTCTGGGAAATAGTGCAACTTAACTTATGAGCAGAAAACACTAGTATCTAAAAGTGACACTATAGCTATGTATGACGAGAACAACAAAATAATTTACCCATTAGTTTCCCAGAACATATTCTTTGGAAGATATAAAACCTAGAAAATAAATAATCATGAATCACCACAATTATCAGATGTTGACACAGTGGCGTTAACTATAAAATAGCAGCAATAAGAAAATGATGTCAAATGCAACCATCACCATAACATGAGCAGAGAAGTCTTGAAATCAAGATAATTTGCTAGCCATCTGCTGAATCAATACTGCCAGACAAAACTGAATTACATCCTTGGTATGGCCACCTTACGTCATAATCATCATGTGGAGTCCCTTCACATATTGATTTCTTGTAAGATCATGGTATTCTGCTGATTCCAATGAACCAGCATTTACTACAGGAATATATCTGAATGTGATGTAGGGAAATGAAGGCAAATTAGAAAGGATTACAATTAGGAATATCTTATTCAGTTTTTTATCATTTAAGTACTAAGTAAAATCACCTTTGCAATTTTACTTCAGGGTCATCAATATGGAGGAAGTAAGAAGGAAGGTGTTCTTGCAGGTATACCAGCTTGCCAACATAAAGTAGTAAAATAAATCCACGAATAAAAATCATCCAAAAGCAGAAACCGAAGCGGGTTTCATCACAACTTTTGCTGTAACCATCACCTCCTTACCATAATTGATGATATAGTTGAATAATCTCAGAAGTCAGAATACATATAGTTGAGAGAAGCAGTCACTGTTGACTAAACTGCCCATATGGCCATATTACGACATGGACATAGTATCTGCAGTTTTCTCAGATCCTTTATATCTATTATCTGATTTTTGTGTGCACTGACATGCTAAGGACAAGCATCCGAAGAATACTAGCTGCCACCTTGACTTGGGTAATTGGGTGTACAGTAATACAGTCATAAATTCCAGTATTATTCTACACTACAGAGTGCAGAAATTAGGATGTTTTCAGGGATATCAGGTATTTCACATTATGGTAAAATTCACATAGGACACAAGTATAATGAAGACGCCTCTTATCCAAATTCTCACTTTATGCAATATCAAAATTTGCAGAATTCATGCTAGGTTTACATTTCATTAGCATCTGCATTCATTGCAGACATTGGAGGGTAAACCCAGATGAAATTGATCTACTGATTGAGAAATACATTACCATACAATGACCTGCCTGCATACTTGATACATCCATTCTCTCCACAGGCAGCATCTCCAGCATCCATTCATTGAAGGAGTGCCGGGAGCAGCATCTCCAGCGGCGGCGGCCGGCTACCCGCCATTCTCGACGAAGAAAGCGAAGAGGATGCCGGCGCGCTGGATGTGGGCGAGCACGGCCCCTCGCTGGAATGTATCTGGTATGGATCGCCAAGCACATGCTACCAAGGAGTTGAAGCGGGAGGTAGAGGCTGACCGGCGCTGCAGCGGGGTGGCTGCACAGCGCGCACGGTCTATGGCGGCGCCGTGGAAATGGGCGTTGAGTTCACGGCGGCTATGCCGCGGGGGTGCCCGGGCGCCCTCGTCGGCGGCCATGGAAATCAGTCGTCCCTAGTTTATACACAGCAGCCCCTTAATCGCGATCCAATATTTACATTTAGCCCCCTATTAATCGCGATCCAACTTTTTTCAGAAACGACCCTATTTTGGATCGCGATTATTAATCGCGATCCAATATTTTGCAGATAACCCCCTAGTTTTGGGTCGCGTTCAGAACTTCCGGCCGGTAGTGTTCGACGGCCATGGCAACTGCCGCGGCGGAGAAGGGGGCGCTCGACAAGACTCCACGCAGAGTCCTCTCCTCCACTGCCACCGTATTCATCCACCTCCGGCCTCCACCGCCGCCGATGACCCATCTCGGCAAGCTCACCCGTACTGCTGTTGCGTGTTCTCCTCTTCCTCCCGACCACCACCGGCGTCGCAGCTCGTTTTGGCCGTCTGCGACACCGACGTCGGAGGCATTGACGACGACTCCTTCCGGACGGTGGGCTGCACGGGTAACAACCTGGAAGCTAGAATGCGATGGCTCTGTCTCGCCTCTAACCACTTACCCAAACCCAATCACGAAGCTTCATTTTTTTAAAAAAAAATTTGCTTCTCTTATAGCGCCGGCGGCTCATAGTCTTCTCTCCATTTGATGTCCTTTTCATTTTCTGCAAGTGTTGACTAGTACAGTGGTATAGAAGGGTTTGAAGAAGTGATCATTTGATGTTGATGGAACGGTACATTTATGCATTGCAAGATAACGATTTCTACATCTGAAGATAGCATCAACATTTATGCAATGTGGATCAACATTTCCTGACAGACGGAGCTGTCAAAGTGCTGTTGATCGATGGAGATCGAAGATATTTCTCGGTTAGCTTTACGATTCTTTATCTAAAAAAAAGCTTTATGATTATTATAATCTACCCCTCTCTGATATCCATTGATAAAGTATAAAACGATCATCAAAATAAGGTGATCTCTACGACCGATCTGCTGAATACTGCTTCCTGGCATATCTTCTAAGTTCTAACCCAGAAAGTGTAGTCGCTCAATGCCCACCAGCTCGGCAGCTCGCGAAGGCTTGCAGCAACATGAAGAAGTGATCAAGGCGCGTTCTGTTGGGGAGTCTGGCCGTTCAAGGCTTCAAAGCCATCCTCTGTCACCGTCTAGGCGCCTTGTCGCTCTGTTCAAGAGCTGAATAATGGAGCCGCATGCTAATCAGTCCAGTCAGAAAAGGGTTGCACTGCTAGTGCGATTGGCTATGTTCTTAACCCAACCTCGCTCTCGAGTCTTGATGAACTCAAATCTGTTTTCAGGTGTAGTCCTGGAGGGGTTGGGCACCGGTATTTCAATTTCATGTGGTGCCTTCCCTTTTTGCACGTCTGGTGTTGTAATTCTCTTCTTCTCATTTTCAATGAATGGCAGAGCTTCAGCCCTTATTTACAAAAATAAAAGAACCTAATCAGCCTACCGAAGGGTGCGTGTCCATATTTGTTATCTATTATCATGATGCTTAGCAGGAAGAACGAGATCAACAGCCAAGAATATGGACATGCGGCACACCAGTCGCTGATGATATGAGCTATGATGTTTATTTCATGGTGAACCACTGCCAGTGACGATACATCATACATACATAGCCAAGCCGACAGGGCTACATAGATTTGGCATATTTGTTACATTTGTCTATTGCAAACTTCACCAATTGCCATGGAGAAACACAATGTTACATTTATCTATTACAAAAATCACCAATCACCATGGAGAAACACTAAGTTACATTTATCTATTATTACAAACTTCACCAATCATCATGGAGACACCAAGTTACATTTATCCATTACACTATTACAAACTGCAGCAATAGCCTTTTCAAACGACAATTTCATAAACAATATAAATACATCAGAAATCAGTATGCAGTATATATGATACAGGATTGAAGCACTGCTTTGCAGCTCATCAGTGGCACTGGGAACCAGAGTGCGCTTCACCTTTCTTAAGTAAAGGACAGTTCGAGTGCAGCAGCAGTTTAAGGTGAATCTTGATCAACTGATGGCTCATCGATGATGCGTGGATCCAGTTGGTAGACGTACTTCTTTGCCCAATACAGGTAGTTAAGGAAGCCAAGTAATCCGACAACAGCTACAACCCAGTAGAATAGGTCAAGACGGCTGTTGTTCAAGCTTGTACCCTCGAGCCACCCTACATGGTGCCCACGCCTGGTGGCCCTGTTCACTGCTTTCACCAGCAAAGTGGCCAGAAGCGACGCGAGCCCTATCTCACACCAGAACAATGCTGTGGCGATGGACTTCATGCCCCGAGGCGCCTCGCTGTTGAAGAACTCAAGGAGCCCAGGAAACGCCGTGACATCCGACACACCCAGCAGGAAGAACTGAGGCGCGAGCCAGAACAGGGACATCTGCACTGCAGCTTCCTTTCTCTTTCTCTCTACCACTGCTGCGATAACTGATGCAAGTATCATGGAGACAAAACCTAAGCTGATCCGCTGCAAATGAGTGATGCCACTGGCATAGCCCGTGCGCTTGCGCAAGAATGGTACAAGGAACCGGTCGTAGATGGCAAGCATTACTGTCTGGAATGTGATGGGGATGATGAAGAGTGTTGCGGGGGAGATATGGATCTTGCCAAGCCGTGTGTTTGTCATGCCACCTTGCTGCACTGTGAATGTTAAGATGATCGGGTTGGATACATATCCGACCATAGAGCTGATAAACAGAGGAAGCATGCGGAGCACAATCTTTGTCTCCTCAATCTTCACCACGCTGCAACGTGACCAGGCACCATCTTTCCCACGGTTAATGCAAGCTTTGTCAAGGAATCTGACAAGATGCAAGGAATAATTTATAATAGGCAGTACCAGAAATGAGGCAATGCTTCCTAACTAGTAAGCTGCAATGAAAATTGAATGTGTTTCTCAAAATCTTACTTGAGGATATTTGCTTGGGAGAGTACTTTAGTAGAGCCTTGTTCAGCATTGCTTTCCTGTACTTCTTCCAGCTTCTCAGGCAGTTCAAACCTCCTGTTTCTGAATGCAACCACAAGAACCTGGAAGATGCAAGATTGTAGCTAATGAACATTTAGAACACACTTGTTGGTTATTGGGGCGAGATTTTCTTTCAAGATAGGAAGGACCGCGACCTGCAGGATTCGAGTTAAAGGGCTTCCCTCAGGTACTTGGTTGCGGTAGAAAGGAAGGCCAGCCGCAAACACGAGCAACCCAAGAAGAATCAGGATGGCACACAAGCCAAGTCCAATGTCCCACCCCTTGTAGTTCTCAAGCCACACGATGAAAATTAGCCCCACTAAACCTCCAAAGGAGATCCCAAAGGTGTACCAGTTAAAGAAGCTGGACTGTTGGCGAGACTCAGAGGGATCATCATGGTCAAACTGGTCTGCTCCGAGGGATGGCAAGCAAGCACGCATGCAACCTTCTCCAAATGCACTGATATACATGGCTGCGTAAAATAGTGTAGCGTTCCAACCATGGACCTCTTTGCATTTACTCAGTTCAACTTCAATGTTGCAAGGTGCTGGATGGAGTGACGGAATGTGGGCTTGCAGTGCAAGCAATCCGTAGCCCTGCACGAGTGCATGTTTAGTCATGAATAATGCATACAAAATCCCAAGTAAAAGGTTTGTAACATAACTTTTAGTCTTTTACCCAGTGCATGTTTCATCAAGAACAAATCCCACATCACAAACCTGAACTTCATCAAATTCAGGACTACTCTTTTGATGACTTTTCAAAGCTGACAGAGAATATTCGTACCAAAATTTACAGTATACCAGTTAAATTGTTTGGAATATTAGGAGCACAAGAAATCAGAAATCGACATGCCAAAACCATGACCTAGGCCATCTGTCCTTGTTTTGTCAGCTTCACAGTCAAGACGATGCCAGCCAGAGCAGGTATGCCAGGGCATTTTAAGTTTCAACCTGTTTCCCAAATAGATTAGAAGCCTATCACTGTTTTAGTAAGGTAAATCAACGACCATTCACACCAGGTCACGTGGCCTGAAATTCCGTCAGCCCAAAATCAGTTTACGTCTATAACTATCTACATATGAGCTTTCAGAAAGTACTTCAACAACTTCAGCTTCAGATAGTTTACTAAAATATTGGCCAGATCAGATCCTAACACATGTAATCGCTTCTAAATAAAAGAAAGTCATGCAAAATTGAACAGTGTGTCAGCCACTAATCTTCTATGCCAAGTGGCGATTGGGGGTGTTTCCATAAAAGCAGAGGGCGATCTGTGACTGCGAGGAGGATTAGCTGATGATTTTGGGCATAGAAAAGATTGCGCTGGATGTCAATTTCTGGAATCTCATTAACATGTCAGACTTTGTTCTAGTAGTTTGTTACCGGTGCAGCAGGGTACTGACTATGCAACATTCAGTTTTCTTTGCTGGTATCAACTAGCTGTAAAATTGTGTGACTTCTGTTAATAGAAACCGAGAATACCTTTCTGAATTAAAAAAAAAATCATGCAAAAATTAAAGCAATTCAAGTAACCACTTTTTAGCATTAGTGTTAGGATACTGATGTTCTGTTATTCACTTCTCTGATTGAAACTATCACTGCATTCTCTACTATTGATAGGTTCACGTCTAGTAAAAGCAACAGAACATGCAAAATATCTTTGTAGGTTGTAACTAGTTGGAAAGGCTAGGAAAAGAATTACCAGAAACTCCAATGGACCAAACAGAAGTATAGTTCTAGAACGAGTGATGTAAGAGTCTGAGAGGAAAGCTCCTATCAAAGCAAATCCAGATGTGGCACCAACTAAATTAGTGACTGTAGTTGCAGAGCCTGCTACTCCCATATGCATTGTTCCTCGGAGATAGATGACCAAATTCAGCAAAATTGGGACATTCACCATGCTTGTTACAAATGTCAGGACTGTAAGGGAAAAAAGGTGGAGGAGAGAAAGTTTGAAAAATAAGAATACATTTCATCCAGGACGCATGCCTGCAAATGACTAAACAAGCAATTCAGGATGATAAATCATACAAGGAGCTTAGTGTGTAGACTTACAGTACATAAACCATGCTGCCCTGACCCCTCCATGCACCTCTTTCTTGATGAGGCTTCCTCTCCAGTCCACAAAACCTCCAGCTGCCATGGTACTACAGAAAAGTTTCTTCTCCCTCTTGGTTACTGTGTGTCCAATACATCCCTTGAAAACAAGAGGGGTATAAGTAAACAGATGGCCTGGGTATTAAAATCAAAGTGAGTTGTTGATGAATCAAGATTCGGCCTATTTTATGCCATTGCTACTCAAGCCGGTATAGTACCAACTACCAAAACTAGAGTTGACTTCCATTGCTCCTACTTCCTGATGACTAAAATTTAGGCACTACGACAGGAATAACTAATAACAAAAAGTAACCAGCGGCATATAAAATGGGAGATGTCTGTAAGTAAAAAAGAAAAGATAAGGACGCAAGCATTGTACAGCATGTCATCATTCTGAATGTGATATTTGTAATTCAAATGTCAATAATTAATTATTTGAGCATCTTATTAAAACTGAGTTCCTTTGCATAGCAGTGCAGGTTAACTTATGATCAGGAAATGCTTATGTCTGAGAGCAAAGGGATATTAGGTGTATTAGAACCAGAAGTCTAACAAAATAAAGAGGTCGTCCTAGGTCCCCCAAATCATATTGTTTTAGAAGATCGAAGCCTAATAAATAATTAGCCACGGACAAGCACAATTACCAGATGTGCTGGAACCTGGAAAGACATGAGCGCAGTAATAAGGAAAAAAGAGGCAGACTGCAACCATTGCCATACCTGAGCACATAAGTCCTGAAATCAAGCCAGCAGAAAATAAACTACACAAAATCTTGTCTCAACACTTTTTTTCTCAAACATGCAAGAGAGATGTGTACCATTATATTATGAAGGAAAAGGGGTAAGAATCCCTTACAACACACACCCACATACACTCAGGTTTTTAGCTAATGACTATTTTCTCAACACTTAGACAGCAGAAATGAGCTTTTTGTTATAGACTTGCAGTTGCCTCAGTTCTTGGTGATGACATGGAGTCAGTACAAATACGGCTTTCTGGTAAGGTGATTGCGTTGCGTCCTTATCCCATGATATACACATAGACATAACATAATTCGGGAAAGATAGATTAACAAGGAACACAGAGACTTGTAGTATATAAGGCATAATCCTCTGACTTCGATATACACATCTTAGATGGAATCTCCATCTACAGAGCCTCTAATTGACATGGTACTGCTGGAAAGTTTGTCTTCTTCCTCTTGAATATTGATTGCTGTTAGCCCATTGCATCTCTTGCAAACAAGAGTGATATAAAACCATAAATAAGCAGATGGACATTCAAATTCAAAGGGGTGATATCATCAGTATGATTAATAAAAGATTCTGCCCTATTTTATGTAATTGCTATTGCAAGCCCCACACATAAAAACTGCCATCTCAAAGTTGATTCCTCACCTACTTAATGCTGACTGAAATGTGGATACTACAGAAAGGGGCAAAAGTGGAATATGTACAAGGAGGGAGATTTGCAAGTACTACAATATAGCAGATGTTGCTTTTCACATGCCAAGATACTGAATTGATGTTTTACAATTAAATCATCAATTTACTGATTGTTCTGAGCAACTAATAACTTACGCACAGGAGACAGGATGCTGATGTCTGAAAGCAAGATAAAAAATGTATACAAAAGTACAACAGAAAAGACAATTGGTGCCCCAGAACATATTGTTCTAAAAGACGAAGCCGAGCAACAGACAACGGACAAGAACAAATGCAAATTGCGTCAGAAAGGAACACCGCGAGCAATTCCCACACATAGGTAACTGGAACTTCTCCGGTAGTTGGTACAATCACCTTAAGTAATTATCACCTGCTCACCGCATGGAGTAAGTTCAAAATAGTCTGTGAACAGATTCGGGCTCCCGGGTCGCATGTTATCATCCTCTTCAGTTATTGCATATACACTGGAGGAATAAATGAATAAATCGAATGAGATTGATCCACAGATTGAGAAACTAGAGAAGAAAAGGGTCAGGGACTCAGGGAGTGCTCGGTTTCAGAATGAGCTGTGAGCCTTGACCTGTTTCGTAAATGCGGGGGCCACGCCCCGGAGTCCGCGAGCGCCACGTCGCCGTTCGGCGAGCTGTAGTCGTCGGTAGGTGGCTTCTATGAGCCCTCCTGCGCCGGCGCACCGCGCTCTCTCGACGCGCCGGCGCAGCCACCCGTCTCAGCATTTCCGGAGCAGTTCCGGCCGTAAGCGAAAGCAGCGCACGGGGTAATCCGGAGAGGAGACTTCTCATCTCACGGATTTGATGGAGGGCGGGCGCCGGATGCCGCCCGGAGGCCGCCGGCGACCTCGCCGGTGGCAATGTAGCCGACCTGAATATGTTTCAAAAAGACCCCTCATTCGGATCGCGATCCGAATATATGCATATGAACCCCTACATAGTTTCAAAAAGACCCCTCATTCGGATCGCGATTAATAATCGCGATCCGAATATATACATATGACCCCTATATATTTTCAAAAAAAAACCTTACTTTGGATCGTGGCTATTAATCGCGATCCGAACTAGGAAGCTATATGGAAAATATAAGGGCCTATACGCAAATATTCGGATCGCAATTAATAATCGCGATCCAAAGTAGGGTCTGTTTTGCAATAATCGCGAACAGAATATTTTCAAATGGGCCCCTGACTAGTCTGGGAGCCCGTCCGCCGCCGCCGCCGTCCTCGTCAGCAGCCGGAAGCCCGGAACCGCGAAGCCCCATCCTGCCCAGGCGCTAGCACCAGCTCTCTACTCCCCTTGCTCCTGCAGCAAGCAGAGGATTGGAGACACGCCTTCCCATTCGACGAATCCGAGGTCCGAGGCGAGGGAGCGGCCGCGCGCTCGAGCTCACGTGGCCAGGAATGGTAGCATAGTTGGTTGGGAAACAGCTGCGAGCGGCCGAGCACCCCTCCCAATCTGCCGATGGCGGCCGGGAATGAGGTATGATGGCGATTGCCTCCTCCAATTCCGAGGTGAATCAGGGATCCCTATGCATTTTCGCAATTTTCCTTCGAATCTGGTCAGATTCTGGCAGGCCCTTGCAAGGTGGTCACCACAAAAGAATTTTGTCTTTTCATTTTCTGCAAATTGTGATCGAAAAAGGGTTGGGAGAAGTGATTATTTACGGGATTGTGGCATTGTGCACTTTGAGATAGCAATTGTTTGCATCTGCACTTCTGCAGAGATTTTCGCTGTATCCTCTTATCCTCTTTTTTTTGACGGGATCCTCTTATCCTGTATGGCACACATTGGTTAGATAACATCTACCGCCGACTGTCATTTGGTTGACAGATTCTTTAGAATTTCTTGAATCCACAATCTAATGATCTATATAATGTCTATGGTCTCAATATAACAAGTTCATCAAAATTGGTTGTCTTTGCGACTTATCTGCTACTGTATGGCTGTTTAATTTCTTCAGTTGTCATCCTCTAATTGGACAGTGCTGACACGTTGCCGCTTCCTGGCGTATCTCCTGGCCGAGAAAGTGTAATTGATCAATGCCACCAGCTCGAAGGCTGCCAGCAACAGGAAGAAACGATCAAGGCGTGTTCTGTTGAAGTCTGTTCCGTCCAGCCATCCTCTACCGCCGTTCCCACCCCTTGTCGCTCTGTTCACGAGCTGAATGAAGGCGCAACATGACCAGGCAGCCAGTCCAGCCAGAAAGGACTGCACTGCTGGTGCGATCGGCTTCACTGCTGGAGGCGCCTCGCTCTTGATGAACTCAATCAATCCGCTGAAGGATGCTGCATCCATGATGCTTAGAAGGAAGAATTGGATCACCAGCCAGAAGACAGACATTGGCACACCGGTACCTGTCGATGTTAACCCGTGCTGCTCTGCAACAGTCAACCTTTTTACTTCCACCAATGTGGCGACGCATGCCGCCGCTGTTCGCAAACCGAACCAGCGCCAATGCGTTGC
Source organism: Urochloa ruziziensis (assembly GCA_015476505.1). Classification (NCBI taxonomy): domain Eukaryota; kingdom Viridiplantae; phylum Streptophyta; class Magnoliopsida; order Poales; family Poaceae; genus Urochloa; species Urochloa ruziziensis. The sequence goes on from CM027125.1 coordinate 40,597,035, forward strand.
AGTGGGGTGATCCTGCACTCGTGGCCTGTGGTGGTTCTTAGCAGCGGTGTCAAGATTCGGCTGTAGCATGGCTGCATCAGCATGTGGAATGCTGTTGGGATTGCTATGAGAGAGGCAGAAGGTATCTGGATTGGTCCTGCCCCTTTGTCCATCGTGCTGCCAACTTGTATGGTTAATGTCATCAGCAGTGTGAAGGGCAAGTAGATGAGCAAGCAGCTGACAAAGATTGGAAGCATTCGGGTTATAGCCTCTGTTTCGTCAACTTGAGTAGTGCTGCAAAATGAAAATTGCCTGTTATCACCATCATGTATCCAGGATTTGTCCAACAAAATTTGCAAGGAGATTATGACTGGGATACAATAATCGTAACTCTTTGTTAAATGAGTAAGTTCCAGGGAAATGTGAGCAGTGAAGAACTTACCCAGGTTTGTGTATGCATTCTGCTCTGCCGGTCTCTTGCAGCTCCATAACATCTACAGTGGATTGCCTCTTCTTTGATGAAATGACAAGAACCTGTCGAGGTACCAGGGTCAAAACTTGAGAGCCTCTGCAAGTTTAGTTTTTTTTTTATCTTGAATTCTTACAAACCAGCTGATAGTGATAATAAATCTAATTTTATTTTCTGATTTATGCACCGAAAAGGATGATTAAATTCCTTTATTTCTTATGAGTAATTATCTGCTATATATTTAAAGTTTTGGAATACGATGCAATGATCTTTTAGCATTAAGCATTGAAGGCATGTAATCACATATTGAAGACTTTTTATATTTATTGATTGCAATCAACAAGTATACAGTATACTGAATATTCCATATGTCAAGTGTACCATATGAACTTTACCTCCAATGTTCTAGTTAGAGGACTTCCAATAGGCTTCTGCATTCTATAGAAAGGCATTCCACTGGCTGCCACAAGCAGCCCCTACAAGAGCAATAAGAGCAGATATCATAAATCCAATGTTCCAGCCCAAGTTATTCTCGATCCACACCAAAAAGGCCAAGCCAATTATCGCTCCAAGAGAATTCGCAAACTTGAGCCAGATCAAGAACGTACTCTTGAGCTGTGATTTTTTTGGGCCATCATTGCTGAACTGATCTCCACCAAGGGATGGTATGCAAGAACGCATGCAGCCCTCCCCAACAGCAAACAATAGTAAGCTCAAGCAGAGCATTGTCAGGTTCCAACCTTTAGCTGGCTTACAGTTGTTTGGTTCTTTGTTTATCTCACAAATTTCAGGATGAAGTGAAGGAAAATGGGCTTGCAGTGCTAACAATGTATAACCCTGCATCATCCACCAGAAAATGTTTATAATTTGGCATTTTAACTTATGGTTTCCAATTTCAGAACAAAAGTATTCTAAGAGCAATTACTATTGCGTCTAAACTCTAAAAGGAGCAATTACTAATTACTATTACGTCTATTCTAAGAGCAATTACTATAGCCTAAAAGAAGCAGCTGAATCAACGTGCTAAGTGCTATGCTTTAGCTCCGGTAGCTGTACTTCCACATCGTAGGCTTGTAGCCAAATAGGTTGATGGGAACAAGGATAGTTATTAGCTAAAAAAAGCTATAACAGACTCAACATAATTTTTAACTGGGAATTAGATTGAAGTAAATTACCAGGACCACACAGGGGCCACATACAAATATAGCAGTGGTTTGCTTGATATATGCATCAGAGATGAAATTCATCAGTGCAGCAGATATCAACACGGCGCCAACCAGGTAGCCGATCACAGTTGATGAGGTCACAATATCCAGATGCAACGTCCCATGGAAATAGGCCACCACGCTGAAGTTTGAGCTGCTAGGGCAGCTTCTCAGCATGAACAAAACTGCAAACAACATACTAGCATTGAGTTCAAACTGTTTGGTTGGAACTGATTACAAAGATGCTGAACATCAAATTTCTGGAAGAAATACAGATATATTCTCGGACCAATCAAGACTAGATTAAGCTACCATGTGTATATGTACGTGAGCCAAGAAAGGTGAGGTTTTTTTTCTTGGTTGCCAACATTCTCATATCTACATATTCAGGTAGAGTTGTCTTGCGCGTGCAATTCGAGAAGGATGTGGCCTATTCTGAACTATTTTAAATTCAAACTATTCTGAGCTGAGATCAAACATTTATGTGTTAGAGTTGAAATTTGTATAATCTTCTTAAATGTTCATTTGGCACATAGTTGAACTGAGAACACACCGAACATGATTTAGAACATTAGCTAAAGAAGAGGGCTCTCATAGAACTGGTGACTAGCCCAGGTGTCCAACGGTATAGTGGTGCACGTGCAATTCGGATTCAAATCAGGTTGTTTTATGTGGATGTTTTGAAAAAATAAATCAATGATATCTTGATAGCTTATCATTGATAATCAAATGCACCCTTTTCAAAAGGGAGAAAGAGTTTGGGGTTAGGTGTATAGTATTCAGTGTACTCTTGCATCTGCTTCTACTGAGCACAGATCAAGATGTCAGTTACCAGTGATAAAATAAAGAGGAGGTCAAATTGTCAGTTATTTTCCTATTTAGAGTTGGATACCTCGTGCTGTAGGTCCTATTCTTTTTACTTTCGAGTCGTACAATTCCTACAGCTGTGGATCCAGATGAAAATCAGTCAGATACTCTAAACAAACTAATCAAGAAGTCAAACTGTCAGTTGCCAGACTGAAATGCCTCCTTGTCGTGTTCGATCAAGAAACACACTTTGGTTCTCTATGTGGTTATGTTTGCATACTTACTTTTCGAATAGGTAAAGACAACAGAAATTGTAAACAAGATGATCAAGAAGTGCGCAAGTGCAAGACTAATACCGTATCAGTTGCATGGATGAGGCAGAACAAAAAATAACTGGAGGTTGCCTTCACTCAGATCACGGTAACAAAAGCAGTGAGACCTTGCTTTCAACTATCTACCGTCTAGGCGTCTACACTCCAGAACAAGCTTATTGTACTTTGCATAACCCCATGCATATGGTGCAGACATGTAGATCGCTAGCGACAGGTCCTGAAGCAGATCGATCAAGGCAGAAGGCAGAAAAGAAGCACAAAAAGAAAGTTTGCAAGAATTGAAGAACATAACAAAACAGAACACTGGTGCCACACTTTGCAAGGTACAGGAGCCGATCCAATCAAACAGAGATCAGCTACTGAATAAAGGCATACATCCATGAACTTTGAGCACAAATTGGCTGGCACAGTTGCTTATTACATACCGTAGAGGAAGAGTGTTGCCCTGATGCCTCCATGCCTCTTTTCATCCACTGCATTCCCTCTCCAGTCCACATACACTTCTTCACCCGCCATGTAGCTTAGGCTTCTTCTTGAGAGAAGGGGGAAAAAAGGAAAAGAACTGACAAGCAGCAAGCTCAGCTCTGTTCACTGCACGTAATGCTCTACCACGGCAAGGGTGACAGAGCACAAGCTCTTCGAGACTCCATAATCCCCCCTTCTCTGATATTATATATACCGAGAGTCATATATGAGTAGTAGTGTTGTTGGAGGCGCACACACACGATGACAGGTTGGATATATAAAAGTTAATTAATTAGTTGATTGACGAACTAAGGGTAGTCTCGAAATGGCTCGATTTTTAAAAAAAGAAAATGAAAGGAAATAACAGAAATGCCGGCGTGTAAGATCACGTGGTGATCATGCCCGCGCGCATGGACGCCGCTGCCGCTCGTAGTGACGCCGCGTATCGGCCGCGCGGCCAGGACGTGGACGGCTGGACGGGCATCTCCTGTCCGCAGCGCGCGAGAGCTTACCTTGATGCCGACGTGCGCGCGTGAAACTTTTTATATTTTCCTGTGCTTCCAGGCTCATTAGCTTAGACGAGGGAGCTCTCGATCAACGCCGCCACGCCGGCGTTGAAGAATGGAGATCTCCACGGATGGCCACGCCATGGACTTCTGATTTGAAACGGTCGTCACCACCAGTTCACTCCCGCCTGTCGTCAGCGTCAATTGATATCCATGTGATCACGATGGGCTTATGATATCGTTCACTGACATCACATGCAAGTGAGTGCCCTGTTGTAGACTGTACTGCTGTAGTAGGCACGCAATGGATTGTACACTAAGAACCAATTAATTAGTAAAATGTGCAGCCATTACAGGTTTAATCGCCGATTTGATTTCTTTTCCTTTTTCTCTATGACTGGGATGACGACAGGCACACAGTCCATCGACACCGTACCACATATCTAATGCAATCATACAAACTTCTAATCTAAGCCACATGATGTTGATCCAAGCTAGGGGGCTCACGGAAGAGATGGGAGGGGGATTTGCAAAAGTGTGATTAGGGGGAGAGGTTGGTTAGATAAATTACCCAATCCACCGCACCCCTTTGGATAACATCATGTGGCTTAGATTAGGAGTTTGCATGATTGTACGGAAGAGTTGGTTTGCACATGATATGTTCCTGTAATTATATCACATACTAAACAATGCAATTTCTTTCCACTAAACAATGCTATATAAATAATATATAAGTGACACATATGCGTTAATTAATGGATGGATTGTGCTAGAAATTGTACATTTATGAATAAATTTTAAATGCTAGAAATTCTTAAATTTCTGGATGAAGGGAGGGTATTGCGACAACAGGAGTCATCGATGCGTGATCCTTTGCTGTTTGAGTTTAGGAAAAAGCCTACTCTATTTAATTTTGCACGATGTACTATACTAAAGCAACACCGAATCATATTTTGTGTGCTGTCGGCCGGGGCAAAAAGAAAAATATATTCTTATTTCGTGTCGCATCAGAAGATCCCAGAGATCGTCTCTGAATATCGCCTCGAGATGATTATATTGTACACGGAGACAAGCAACAAAAGATGCACGTCTGCAGTATAGGGGGATTGCAGATTGGCAGCATCGATGACGCCGGGTATGTAGGCGCCGGAATCGGACTAGCAGGCCGGCCGCCGGCCGTCGAGGTGAAGCGTGCGCCGTTACGATTTCAGGCCGCCGCTAGCTGCGGCTGCCCCCCTCACGTGGTCGTTCGAACAGCAGGGAGAGGCGCGCGGCCGCGCGGGGCCACGCTCCTGCGTGCGCCTTCGCCCGCCGGCGCCTTCCGTGGACGTACGTGCGGCGCGGCTCTCTCGGCCTCTCGGGGTGCACGCACGGCCTACGATAGATGATGGCTTGACGGCTTGACCTTACTCTCGCGGCGTGCTCCAGGGTGGGGCTCGCATTAACGTGCGTCATCGGCACTTTGGAATCGTGCCGTGTCAGGAGCAAAGGACCAATATCGCCCATAAGGGGCCAGCAGATTTGCACTACAAATAAAAAGTGATGCGACGACTTTTCCACAGGTGCTCCGTACATATAACCAAACCGTCTTGGCCCTATGATGCACGTTTAATCCTTTTGTAGCCATTGGATAAGAACTCGTCAGATTTAACTAATTCATATTATTTTTAAGGAAATAAAAAGATGGTATACATGGCATTATTCTAGATCAAGCCAACCTGATTTAGTAGTCAACTACAGTAGACACTACTTCCCGCAATAATTAATAATATATATGCAATCAGGCAATATGGCAATAGAATAGCAATGTACACTATGGCATATAGTCCACATATAGTTTGTATATACTACGTATATGCATAGATAAACATATTTAGTGTGAATAAAAAAACGTTACACGTTTGAGTCTTGGATTCAGCACAATAATTACTCATACTAGCAAAGGGCACGTGTCAGGCACACGCTTTAAACATTATTAAATTAATGATCTAGTTAATATGGACTCTTTAGATTAATTTATAGCATTTGATCATCATAAAATCTGACGGCGTAGGAGTAATGTAGTCAACTTGGACTCTTTAGATTAATGAGCGTCGATCGTCATCATAAAATCCGACGGTGTTGGAGGGGTAAGAGTAACCCGTAAGATTTGGTACGAAAATTTTGTCGTCCTTATAGTATTATAGAATAGATTTATTTACATCTGTTCGTTTATTCGATGAGCGGGGCGACGTCGACGTGAAGAGAGAGACTTCCAACGTACGGCAACGGACCGGGGGTTCTCATCAGGATCCCAATTCTACGTTCGACCGTAGGTTGTGGACCTCGCGCTCGGTCCAACCGGCTCCTTCCGCTCTGTTGTCATGGTAGGCCCCACTCGACCTCTTTCTCTTTCATTTTTCTTCCTTCATTTTCTTTCTCTTTTCTTCACATCGCGCTAGGGTTCTCCACCGTCGAGGAGGCGGCACGAGGGAGGCCTTGGGTCCCGCTTGCCGCCGGGGAGGTGGTTCGGCCCTAGCCCGCCACATGCCGCGGGGAAGGCGGATCCAACCCGTGCCTCTCCGCGCGCCGCCGGGGAAGCCGTTCGAGCCCTCGCTCGATGCTCGCTGCAACTAGAAATGGAGGCGTGGCGGGAGGATGGTGCAAAGCTCGTGGAAGCAGCAGCAGCTTCGGCCGCGAGGGAGGGGCGCGTCGCGAAGCTGGCCGCCATGAGCGATGGTCGGAGCATAGCAGCGAGAGCGGGGCCAACCTCTTCGCCGTGTCGCACGGCAGATCCCCCAGCGGCGGTCGTGGATCCCAAGCCCGCAGCCTCAAATCCAGGTTGCAAGGACCATGTCGAGCCCACAAGAGCGGCGATTCAGCCCGCCGGTGAGCAACGACGAACATTCGGGATTGCTTCCCGTTTCCTTGGTGGACATCCCGTCCTCTTCGAGCAGTCCTCGCCGGGTCATGCTTCCCCAACTTGGTGTGGCTGGGCTCCCCACTAGGTGAGGTCCATAAGCTCCAACCTGCATCTAGGTCTTGTGGCTATCTGATTTTAGCTGCTGATTTGCTGCCTGCCTAGTGGGTCGTTTCCTCGATGTTTGATGCTTACATCCAATGGTTAGCAGGTGTTTTTAGTGCGTATACAGAGCCACTAGTTAGCTTAGTCACATAATAATAATTTTGAATTTTGGCTATGTTGTTTGTCTGCCATTGATGCTTCTGATTTTGGAAGCATGCACAAGCATGATATCCGATAGAAGAGTTAGATTTGCATCATTTGAACAAGATGGGCATGCTCGGTAAATTTTGATCTGCATTGTAGTTTGTTCGCACATTTTTTTCATAATCGTACAACTGTGGAGTCTCTAGTATTATGGACTTCCCTTTTCACAAAACTATTGTATTCAATTTGACAAATTGGTACAAATAGTTAAATATTTTGGCTAACTAATTGATTAGTCCTTGGTTCCTGGCAGGAATCAGGAATCTGTGGGAAGAATCGACTTTCGAAGAACTCATGGACACTTGGTGTTGGTGTTACAAATAATGTGTGGTTTGTCAAAGGTAATTTACCTATCAATTACTAGAAACTCATGATCAACTTTTACTAAGTTTGCTTTTATCAAGCCTTCTAAACTTATCAAATGCATTAGCTAGAGTTTGATAAAATAAACACACTTGTTGTTGTCCTAAACAGATCTGTGCACAGTAAGGAAACTGATCATGTTAGCATATTGACAGCATGCTTCGCAAATATATCATCTAAGATAATTGTAATTGAGATAAGGGCAGATCCATCTAAACTTTTTATAATGGAGGGGGCAGTGATAACTTTATAAATTGAATTTTCTGACTTTATGAGGTAAACATTGTTTCTCACATGCTCCTTGTGTGCCTCATCAAAAGCTTGTAACATCAATTTTAGGAGTAATACCAGAAGCACATATGCATATAGAGAAAAATGAACTGTTCATAGAACTAATGTAAGCAAAAATGTTTTGTAATATTGAACGAGAGGGCACCAACTACTGTTGAATGGTTATTATTAGAATCATGTTCAGGCAAAGATTACTACTGAATGATTGCTATTAGCATCATGTTCAGGCAAGGATTGCTGGATATTTCCATAACTTTACAGCTTAAATTTTGAAATATCAATTGGGTGGTACCATCTTGAGTGCTAGACTCCCATTTTTTAAGCAACCATAAAGGCAATGATAACCTATTAGGACAAATCATTTAGCAGTTCATTATTGTTCAGGGCTTTGCACACAACATACCTGCAGAACCACAAGAACACATAAATATCCCTTGCAATGATGTCTTTTGGGAGCAAATTCCTATATTAAAAGCTCATTTCCATCTAAAATTATATTAATAGATAAGATTTAAGTATGCATTAACTATAATGCAATGGTATTACTAGGTAGCATAGTACCAGATGAGCACTTCTTATGTTTTTATTATATTTCTAAGCAAAATCTTATAGATATTTCGTAACATAATTGTTTTGTTGTTTTGTGTAAAGTTTCTCTTCAAAATTTTTCTTTCTTTCCGCTTCCACCGAAAACAACCACTGCAATGCTAATTCATTTTTACCTTTTTCACAGTGCCATGCTGAAAATATGAGAAAGCATAACTTGTTTATATTTTCCTAATGCAGGTGTCATTCTTCTAACTCACAATGGTCAACATGATGCAGTCACAAGGTTATGAACAATCACCTCACAATATTCTATACAGAGTGGGTCATACTCAAACAAAACTCTTTCCAAATGTCTTTTCTATAATTGAAGCAATATTTGCATTTTTTTTTGTGCTCCCACCAATGCTGCACATTCATTTCTTTTTCATTCTGTAGCATTTCATCAGTAAGCTATCAGTGCAAAGTTTAGTGCTGTAGCTCAATCGCTCACCTATAAACAGAGATATCCTGTCAAGACCATTGGTTTTCACCATCTCTTAGATTTATCATGCACCAGTAGTTTTTTACAGTAAAAAATACTATAAATTTTGTTATATAGTTGTTATAAAACTTCTACATAAAGTTTTTCCTTAGTTATAGTAAGCTTCTAACAGCTTTGTAGAAACCTTTTTAACAAACTCTGTAAAAACTTTGTACAAACGTTTACAGAAGCTTATAACAAACTTCGTAGAAATTCGTACAAACTTTTACAAAAGCTTATAACAAACTTTGCAGAAACTTTGTAAAAACTTTTCCTACAGAAAATTTATAGAAACTTCTTTTTAACAAACTTTGTAGAAACTTTTTGTGACAAACTTTGTGAAAACGGGTTAACAAACTTTTTAAACACTTTTCTACATAAAAAATTATAAAAACTTTCTAAAAAAACTCTACAAAAGCTTTGTAGAAACTTTTTACATAAGCTTTATAACAAACTTTATATTATTTTTTTACAAAGTTTTACATTTTTTATAGAAAAGTTTTTATAAAGTTTTTAATTAAAATAACTTTATTACAATTTTTTATTCCCCATCTTTCTTTTTTAGGAGGTCAGCCAGAAGAAATATCTGAAAATGGAGAAGCAGTTTGCAAAGAAACAAAGCAATTTTTTTATGTGTGTAAGAAGACTTCTTTTGTTAATCATAAGTTTATCATGTGTCTATCTATGAGTACTTACTTAGTGGTGTCAATAATGCTAGCTTCAATGGACATTTTAGTTAATTTTGGATGGTCGTAGCTGCTATTTTGCCATTGCTAGCGGCTAGGTTTTGTTTTAGTTGGTTCATTTGTTCCAATTTGTTGAACTGCAGAGTGCAGACATGAGAAAAAAGAGACTATGAATATTTTAGAATGGTCCATGATAGTGTTGTTTTTGGCTTATTTTACTTTGGCTTTGAGTGTGCACATGTTTGATTTTTGTTTACATTTTATCTTAAGTTACATATGAGTTCATATGACTGAAAATATTTTAAAATATTTTAGCTGCTATTTATCTTTATTAATAATTGGAAGTTAAAAGTAATAGATTGTGATGTGATAAATGTTGTTGCTTGACTGATTTTTGGCCTTTTGGTTGGTAGGTAGAATCCACTTGAGCAACCAAAGTCGTAGTTTGTCTCAAAATTATGGTATGCAACAGTTGCCTCACCTATCCCTTGTTATTTTGTATTGATGAGTTCTCATACTTTATCACATAGGATATGTTTATATGGCAACATTTTTAGCTTAAGTTTCTCTTTAGAAAGTTATTGTTAGAAAACTTCTCTAAGTAAATATTGTGAAAAAAATTGTTGTAAAAAAGTTTGTTTAAAACTTGTTTGGAAAGTTTCTGGATAAATTATCTATAAATTTTGATTTCTTTGAGTAAATATTTTAGGAAGTTATTGTGATAGCTACAAACTTTTACTTAAATCTTTTGTTACACATGTTTTTACAAAGTTTGTCGTCAAACTTTTGTTACAGAATTTTGTTTGTCTAAAGTTTTTCTTGGAAATTATTTCTTACAAATGTTTGTTGCAAAGTTTTGTTACACACGTGACAAGACTTTTTGTTTTTGCAAAACTTCATTTACATGTTTGGCAGGAAAATTTGTGGTGGTCATTTTTCCACAATATTTCATTTACATAGCAGAAAGTTTGTCGCCAAACGTTTTTTAGAAAGATTTTTTGATAAATTATCTACAAATTTTGTTAAAACTTCTCTATGTAAATATTTTGGAAAGATATTGTTGCAATTACAAACTTTTACTTAAAACTTTTGTTACACCTTTTTACAAAGATTGCCGTCAAACTTTTGTTATAGAATTTTGTTTCTACAAAGTTTTTCTTGGAATTAGTTCTTACAAATGTTTGTTGCAAAGTTTTGTTACACAATTTTTCTACAAAATTTGTGACTGAATTGTTTTTTTGCAAAATTTCATTTACATGTTTAGCAGAAATTTTGTCGTCAAACTTGTTTGGAAAATTTTCTTGATAAATTATTTATAAATTTTGATGAAACTTTTCCGAGTAAATATTTTGAAAAGTTATTCTGGCAGTTACAAACTTTTTACTTCAAACATTTGTTACACATTTTTTGCAAATTTTGTCGTCTAACTTTTGTTACATAATTTTGTTTGTACAGACTTTTTCTTCGAAATTATCTCTAACAAATGTTTGTTGCAAAGTTTTGTTAGAAAAAATTTCTATAAAATTTATGACTAACTTTTTTCACAAAATATCAATTATATGTTTGGCAGAAAAATTTGTGATGGGATTTTTTTTACAAAATATCATTTACATGTTTACCAAAAAGTTTAGCTTAAAATTTTTTCACAAGAAATTCTCCAAAGTTTGCCGCTAAAAATTGCGACAACAAATGTTTTCCCGATAAACTTTTTTGTCGCAATATAAAGTTTTCTGTTAAATATTTCCCGTGCTAAATTATTTTATACAAATATTTTTTGTTTATAAAAAATATTTGACTATAATGTTTTTATTTTCTACCAATATAACTTGTACAAAAACATTGTAAGAAAAGAATTTGTAGCAAAATAAATTGCACCAAATATACTTTCATCAAAAGAATATGTAGCAAAAAAGATTTTTATAAAATTGTTACACTTTCATTCCAAAAATAGTTTTACTATCAAAATTTATATTCAAAAGTTGTAGTCAAAATATTTTTTGCTAGAATCTCTTTTCTCGAAAGTTGTAGTCAAAATATTTTTTCTTTCCACAAGTTCTATGTGCACTTAAAGCCAAACTATAATTGTTTGTTTTTTCACATCACAGGTACAATAAAGACCGATTCAGCTGATGCAAGACGACACAAAAATTTCATTTTTTTATTGTCTCTTTATCGTTATATTAAGTTGAAGAGTTGAAGTTTGTCTAAACTTTACATGGTTGATATGCATAACAAACGTTTATTTAATGTTGTTAAAGTCTACTTTATTTATTTACCCCCACCCAATTTTATACCCATTTTCCCATGTCCCGAATGATTTCGCTTGCAAAAGAGAAAAGCGCGTTGACGCACATGCAGATAGGCTGGCATCTAGGCTTGCGTGACCACTAAAATCCAAAAAGAAAATGATTACACCGTACACGCCACCTGAAAAGGAAATGATGGCTGGTCGGAAGATCGACCGCACGGACGCCTCCGTGCGGCCGAGCTTAAATTAGCTACGCCCGGTTCTCATCAGTGCAAGTACTACGACTGCTGCTTTCTTTGTTTTCTATATGCAAACTCAGATCGCGTGGCCAGCATGCCCGTGCCTACTCGGATGGATCTGTCTGCAGGGGTGACGCCGCGTATCGCCCGCGCTGCCGGGACGAGGGCGCCCATTAGTTTACGGCTTGTCTTGTACTCCCTGACCCTGAGAGAGATCACAGATCAGGTATGCGCTTAGCTCGAGATGTATCATGTATGCGTGGACTTTCGTCAGTTTCGTGTACTGGCTCCAGTTGTTGGGGTTTGGGATGTTGGACCGAGCCACTGAGCACATGGATCACCGCATCGCCGGCGGCTTTGTGCCAATTTGTCAAACACGAAGTCCCATGTGATCGATTGGCCCTGGATGAACTATTTTAGATTTTACTGGCAGTATGTATAGCGAGCCGGCGTCTCCTACGCTGTAATATAATACTAGCTACTAATAGAAGTGTTATGGGACGTGGTATGGGAAGAGAGTGAAAACAGGCAAAGTGTTGCGCAACGTACGTTCGTGCCATGCTTGCTTGGATGTGTTTGTGTTGCAAACTTTGCAAGCGAATGCTAGAAATGTGAGAGGGCGGAGATGGGCAGATTCCTTGCATTGCATCGGCGAATAAGGATACTAGTTCATTTTTGTTTAGACAAAAACAGTATTCATGCATGGGGGCAATGTATGTGTTTGCCTCATTGTTCCTTTTGAACTGTTTGATTTGATGTAATTGATCCCTTTTCTGTCTTCGATAGGTAGGACTTAGGAGTAACCTCTATGACTACTACTCTTCGATCTCAGTTTTATTTTGTTTGTAGTAAGTAAATACTTCTATGAAACATGCTGAATGCTGAACAAACCCTCATGCTGCTGCTGCTGCAAACATTGATAGTTTGATACGCACTCCAAATTCTGAATGGCGTGCTACTACGTACTATTACTAGCTACAGAAGTACACAGAGAACGAAAGCTAGTACGACGCACACAGGCATGCCAAGCCAGCGAAGTAATCCGCTTCCCCAGCCAAGCTCTCCATTCCGCACACGAATCTGCCAAGTTCAGAGTCCTGGTCGTCACACCGCGCCACCTCCTCGTCCTCGCAACCTCCGGCGCAGCGGCGCGCGTTCATGTTGGCAAGGACGGCACGGCCTTGCGACTTGGCCTCCCTGAGGATGGAAGCCCAATACGCCAGCCACTCGTGATCGCTCAGGTCGCGGCCGTCGGCCAGCTCGACGGTCTTGCAGATCGTAGCAAACGCTTCCTCAAGCCTGTCAACGAGCGTGCTCCGTTCTTCCTCCTCCTGGGTAGCTTCTACCGTCTGATCCATCGGTGTCTTTCTACAGGACTCCTCTGGTCCTTCCTTCTTGTTCATGTTGGGAGCCAGTAGCAGGGCTCCAAATCCTGCCTCTGCATCAAGACTGCAGATGAATGGTCCTGTAGAACGGCCTCTTCCTCTTTGCGACCTGTTCCCGCTGCTGGCGGAAGGCCTCTTCCTCTTCGCGACAATGATGCGCTCCGTGCTCTCGGTGGAAGGCTCCGGCGGCGTCAGGATCTCGAGCTTAAGCAGTTTCAAGAACGTCCCGATTTCTGGCGAGAGCTCCTCCAGCCTCTCCACCGCGCTGTTCAGCCTCTCCATGTCCTCGTCGCTCGAGAACAGGTGTGCCTTCGTGGCGCTTCGGGTGACCTGCGCCAAGCCCGACGGCGGAGCAGCCGAGGCGGTGGCAGAGGAAGAAGAGGACGGCCGGTCCTGCTGCTCCTGCTGGCGGTGGGCGTCGTCGTCGCCGGGGACCTGGCCCTGAGCAGCGCCCATGCTATTGCTGGCACGCTGCCGCTGCCTGAAGCCGGCGAGCACCTCGTCGCCCTCCGCGGCGGCCACCTTCAGCGTGTCGCGCCACTTGAGCAGCCAGGCGTTCTCGATGGGGTGCTTCTCGGACGCCTCCACCGCGCTGTGGAACTTGATGAGCAGCAGCTCCAGCCGCCGCAGCTTCTTGTTGGCGGCGGCGGCGGCCTGCCTGTTGTCGAGCCTACCCACGAGCCCGGAAAACAGGATCTTGGCGAGCTCGCCGGTCACCGCAGAGGTTGCAGAGCTAACTATCTGCTCAGCCATGGGCTTTAGTAGTGATAGGAATCAGGCGAGCCTGTAATCTGGCCACTTGTTCAGTTTTAAGGATTGATCTCGCGCTAAATAGGGGGTCTGAATGCTAACGGAAATGGAGACCGCACGTACTATGAGACAGAAGAGAGCTGACAAAGAAATCGGCATCAAGATCGGAGGCGCCGAGGCAGACGTGGTTTGTATCGCCATCAGCTGCCAAGGCCTGCAATGCATACAGCCGAAACTGTCATCCGCGGATCAGAGTCGCTGCGAGCCTGCGATACCGACATGACGTGCCGGAACGGAAACAATCAGCATTCCAGAAATGATAACCTTGAGGACGTACTCAGCGGAATTGCTCGTCAGCAGATTAAAAAAGGCAACGGAAGATATCTTTTCCTCCGTTTCTCCTCCTCAAATGACTGAAAAATGTGTTTCCTTCGATCACCACCGCTAGATACCCCTACATCTCCATCCAACGACATCTCTCACCCACCTTCTCTTTCTTATCTTCTTCATCCCGACGGTTCCTTCCTCCTCTCACTCTCCCTGGCCTGACTCCGCAACCTCTCCTGACGTTGACCTCCCCCGCCGCTACCATCTCCCGTCGGCAACGGCGGCCTCCGGCGCCTACGCCACTGCCGCCCTCCACTGCCGAACCCTAACCCTTTGGAGTCGGATGCCTCCGCCACCACCACCTCCGCCCCGCTTCGGCGGCCGCCGCCGCCCACTAACGCCACTGACGCGAACCTCTTGGATCCGGACGTCCTTGCTGCTACCACCTCCGTCGACTCCGGCGGCCTTCGCCGCCGCCCGCCGCTGCCCGACGTAAAAATCTTGGAGCCCGGCGCCCCCCCCCCCCCCCCCCGCCGTCTTCACCGCCCACCGGGGGTCCCCCGTCCGTCCGACTTCCGACGGTGTCCCCGCTGCCTCCGCTCCGCCGTCGTCTTCCCACCACCACCTGGCTGCCGGCGAGCTACCCCGGGAGCTTCCTCTACAACCGGCAATGGGGTAAGCCCCCCAACCCCAAAACTCTAACCCCAACGCCTCCTTTTTCTTCCCTGCGGCAACCTCACTCCGCCTCCTTATCCCTCCTCTAAGCCGGTGATTGAAAGAAAGCTAGTATTCTTCAAACGTTTGAAGAGGAGTAATTCTCTAAACAAATTCGATTTCGTTGTCTCTGTCTGGCACCTCGTTCGCGCAGGTCACAAAAAAGGCCCCTACATTTTTCTTATATAAGTCCTTCTTTTGGATCTCGGTATTAATCGTGATCTAATACTTTTTTTGCTAAAAAGTTCAAATACTTGAAGTAATAAAGAGATTTTTTTATGTAAAAAATATGTTATTACATAGAAACGGCATAAATATGAAGGCACGAGGCAGTTATAAGCTTATATTATATAGACGTAAAAAACAAGGCAGCTTTCGAAACATATATTCTCTGCAGAAAATATATATTGATACGTATACTCAAAAATTAGAATGGCGTATTTGAAGTTTTCAACAGAGACGACAGCTATCACCACCCCACGGGCACAGAAGTGCCAAGCCGAGGAAGTAATCCGCTTCCCCAGCCAGGCTCTCCATGCCGCACACGAATCTTCCAAGCTCAGAGTCCTCCCGGTCGCCGTCGCATTCCTCTCCCTCCTCGCAGGCGGCTCCGGCGGCGCCGCGGCGCGCGCTGATGGCCCCAAGGACGGCGCAGCCTTGCCCCTTAGCCTCCACAAGGATGGAAGCCCAATGCGCCAGCCACACGTGGCCCCTCAGGTCCCGGCCGTCCGCCAGCTCGACGGTCCTGCAGATCACAGCGTACGCTTTCTCGAGCCTGTCCGAGAGCGTGTTCCGATCCTCCTCCTCGGCCTCCATGCTCGAGAAATCCTCCCCCACCTCCTCATTCTTCTCGTCAGAGCCGAAAGCATCGGTTGCCAAGCGTGCAATCGGGATTGAATTGCAGGTTGACATGGGCCTCGCTCTCCTCATCGCGCCGCTGGCCCAGAGCTCGGGCCTGCTCCTTTTTGTAGCCGTGGTTCTCTCCGTCGTCTTCTCCCTCGATTTTGACTCGAGCGCCAAAATCTCAACCTTAAGCAACTTTATAAGTCCCCGATTTCCGGCGAGAGCTCCTCTAGCTTCTCCACCGCGCTGTTCAGCCTCTCTATGTCCTCACTGCTCGCGCCGCGGATGCCGTACACCATGCCCGACGACGGAGCATTTCTTGCGGAAGACGAAGCAGAGCCTGGTGTGGTTGCAGGAGCGGAAGCAGCAGAGGAAGAATGCTCCTGATGCTGCTGCTCCTGCTGCTGGGCGTCGCCGGCGGCTGGAGCAGAATCCATGGGTGGCTGCCCGAAGCCGGCGAGCACCTCGTCGCCCTCCGCAGCGGCCTCCTTGAACTTGTCTCGCCACTTCACGAGCCAGGCGTTCTCGATGGGGTGCTTCTCGGACGCCTCCACCGCGCTGTGGACCTTGATGAGCAGCAGCTCCAGACGCCGCAGCTTCTTGTCGGCGGCCGCGGCGGCGGCCTGCCTGTTGTCGAGCCTACCCACGAGCCCGGAGAAGAAGATGCGGGCGAGCTCGCTGGTCACCGCCGAGGTTGCTGAGCTAACTATCTGTTCAGCCATGGGCTTAAGCGCGATCCTCTGTAATCTGGTGGCCTGTTCAGCTTTAAGGAGTCATCCCGCACTAAAATAGGGGGTCTGAATGCTAACGGAAATGGAGACCGCACAGATGAGATAGAGAGATCTGACAAAGAAATCGGCATCAAGATCGGAGGCACCGAGGCAGGCGTGCTTCTAGCGTGGTTTTGTATCGCCCAGCTGCGATGGCCTGCAGTATACCGACGAAAAGGTTAACACGAAAAACGAAGCCGTGTCCCGTATAGCTAAGCTGCGCGCTTGCGCCTGATTGTAGGACTGCTGACTGCCGGGAACGAAAGCCGGCTGGAGGAAGATTCCGAAGAGCAGGAAGATTCCTGACTGTCGAGCTGCACATCGTTCCATCATCAGACAGTCTGTCTTCATAGGACAGCAGGAGTCGCATCGCCGAGTAAGCGTGTATGTGACAAAAGAGAGAGGCGATGACTTCGTTCCCGAACCTGACGAACCGGGGCGCATGGCCGGCGGCGCGGCGCAACGCGACGGCCGTTGCCTGCGCGACACCCCCGCGTCATCCGCGGTCCAGCGACCGGCGGCCATTCTTCTTGGCCAAGGTGATGTCAAATCTCGGAATTTTCGAGAGCCGGCCGTGAGAATCAGCGTTGCAGAAATGATACCGTGAGAATCATAGACAACGGAAATGCCCATACCTGCCAGCAGGCTGAACAAGACAACGGAGGAGATAACTGATAATGCAACCTTTTCTCCATTTCTCCACGGAAACAATTCGATTTTGCCGTCTCCCCGGCACATCGGGTGCCGGAAACTGTACAAATACACCCAAATCTGGGTCTACAGGCCTCCTGATCACGGGGACTATCCGATCCTTTACTCCCACTGAACATTTTCCACTGAGGCTATTACATACAATCAGACAACAGAATAGCAATCTAGGAACCACCACATAATACAGTTTGGATCTTCATCCAGCTTCTTATGAACACCCTTCCTACCAGGCAATCAAGCGCAACGCGGCCATCTTAAAAGTGTCGCCGCCTTTGCTGCCATGCTTGATCGGAGTCGGAGCTGAAATGTTTATAGCCTATGCCGTGGAACCCAGAAGGCTCTGGCAGTTGCCACGGCTTCCCCATGCTCTTTCCTTCCACAGCTGCTCCACCTGCTCGAAGGTCAAACCTTTCGTCTCTGGCACGTACAGTGCCACAAAGATGAAGGCCAGCACCCCGATTCCAGCAATGATCAGGAAGGTCAGGCCGGTCCCGACCAGCCCCACGATCGAGAGGAACGTCTGCGCCACAATGAGGTTGGAGATCCAGTTGACGGTGGCTGACATGCCCCCGCACATTCCACGGTATGCCTCAGGGTAGATCTCAGAGTTCACGGCCCATGGGACTGGGCCCATGCCTGGGGAGAAGAAGGCGATATACAGGGCAAGGCCTGCCACTGCAAACCAGCCTAACGCGCCTTGGCAGGTGCCATTAGCAGCAGCCGTGCAGAGGCTAGACGATGACTGCAAAATGAAGGCCATGGCGAGGATGACAAGGGAGATCACGACCCCGCACAAGCTTGTAAGGGCCAAGCGGCGGCGGCCACAACGGTCGATAAGGTAGATTCCAACAATGGTTCCAGCAGCATTCATCGCAGCAACAATGAGGGAAAGGAGCAAGGCCAACTTGTTGGAAGTGAAACCGGCCATCTGGACTATCGTGGGGCTGTAATACATGACGGTGTTGATCCCAGTGAATTGTTGGAAGGCCTGCATAGTTTGATACTTATATTAGAAAAGGTGACATGCAGTTGCCTATTTTGTGCATGAACTGAATCTAGATGTAGAACTTGAAGTTAAGTAGAATATCTGCTTCGCTGAAACTGAAAGCAAAAGATCATGAATAAGAGAGTAAATCAGTGGCTGAACACACCTGAAGACCAGCTCCAGCAAAAAACGCTAGCCTTAATTCCTTTGATTTAAAGACATCCAAATAGCTTGCAGTATTGTCAGACTGGAATTCATGCATGGAGGATGAAGCAAGCAGCTCTACCTCTTCCTCCAAACGATCAGAGTCGTAGATCTTTTCAAGGACTGCAATAGCTTGTGCCTTCTCATCCTGTAACAGAAACTAAGATAAGAACAGGATGCCACATCAAAGGAGACAATACATAACTGAATCAAAAGGTAATAACCTTCCAGTAAAGCCAACGAGGAGATTCTGGCAGAAAAAGCATCAGCACAAACTGTACAATGGCAGGCACAGCAGCAACTCCAAGCATCCAGCGCCATGTTCCAGGAACCTGTTCCATGTAGCAGGCATATTACTACCACAACATAGCAGTACTGCATCAAGAGCTTAGGAGTAACTCCAACAGAAGTCTCCCAACGAAAAGAGCTTACTGTATTCAAATTCTTATGTTTCTTTAATGCAAACATTTTTTTTATTAATTACAGTGAGCTTTCAAGCTGCAAAGCAGATGAGTATCTTAATCCAGTTAGCCATTGCTATGAATGTTCCACGTCAACTTCCCAGCACAAACAGAAACCATGCAATTCAAACGTCTCAAAAATTTTCTTCGTAAAAAAAAGTATCACTAATTTTAATACTCTGGGTGTGTAAATATGTAGCAATCAAATGAATAAACGGTAGAATAGGCCATGAAAAACATTGTTGTGCCAAGCTTTTGTATCTGGGCGAGAACAGTAGAGGGTGAGAGCCAAGCAGTGCTAAAATGTGCAATTGGCAGGAATATAAAGCAGCGATGCAGCTAATTCAGTTGAACTTCCAAAGCAGAGAGATGGAGCATTTCACCAACATCAAAGTTGGTACGCACCGAACAACAGCTCGTCGATAATAAATCCATTGCTGCTGGCAGGGGAAGGCCAACTCTTGTTCATTGACAGTAACATGTGTTACATAATTAACTAGCACCAACAAGGATGTTAAAGCCATGTAGAAATAAATATAAAAAAGAGAATAGAATAGAGAAAACTTGCCATGCTGAACAAAATCTCATGAATGCAGCTTTTCTACATGGTTCTTGTGCAAACGCACTACACCAAAGTAGTAACAGTATATGTAAGGAATATTGTCTTTAGTTCCTAGCGTTGTGTACAATGTAAAGACACATTCACTAATAAAGATAGTAAGAGCTTTTCTGAAACAAAGCATAGTTACTTCATCTTGCTGAGCTTAAACATTGGATGGAAGTTCCCCTAGTTTCCAGTTGTCTCTGACTAAGTGACTAAAAGGGGCTTAGGCTGAGAACAATTTCAAAGAAATGACTGAATATAGATCCTGAGTGGAGATTTAGTATTACCTCAGTAAAGCCGAGATTGATAAGATAGGAGAAGAATTGGCCACCAGTAATCATGAGTACATTAGTTGACACCAAACCTCCCCTAATTTCTGATGGAGCAGCTTCAGCAATATATACTGGTGCCGTGACCGATGCTATACCCACACCCAACCCAACAAGGAGTCTTCCGAGAATCAGAATGTAAGGACCACCAGCAGCACACATGACAAGTGAGCCAAGTGCAAACATCAAATCAGCAAGAAGAGTAGACTTCTTGCGACCATATGCATCATTTATCCAACCACCCCCAGCAGCTCCCAGCATGGCTCCGACTAAGGCCATGCTAACAATAGTTTCCTGAGGAAGAAACCAGACCCAGACACTCAGTACATATATGGGGGAAGTGCCATATTGTAACAAGCAGTAATCAGTAAACTAGACTGAACCTGTAGGAAGTAATTGTCTCTGACTGCTGGAAATTCATCACGGATATACAAAAGGGCTCCAGATATGACACCTGATGACAACACAAATTTCTCAGCTATGAGTGAAAAGCAATTTTTCTTCCAGAATTCCAGTTAATAGGCTGTTACATAACTAGGTGGTACCAAAAACCTCACGCAAAAGTTTGCATCAGCTCCATTCGAAAAACACCACCATGCAGCTTTTGAGTAACAAATTATTCTGAAACAATGTTTGCTGTTTTACTGTCCATCTTAATTCTTAATGTACAGACTACATATTCCAATCATTGTCTCGAGGGGTTGTATATTCTAATCACGTCTATACCAAACTAAATTAAAAAGACTCTGAAACATCAAATTCCATAAAAACGAGTCTTACAAAAGAATCGCAAGTAATTTTTAGCATAAAATGGCCCAAAATCAGGTCCCTACTCCCAACTAACCAGAAACCACCTCATACAATGAGAAGACCCTTAACAGCAGCCGCCAATGTCATCATTGTTCAAGTAAAACAAAGAGAAGCTCCATCCTAATATACCTGTGTCGTAGCCGAAGAGGAATCCGCCGATTCCTGCTGCGCCCGTGAGCGCGAGCACGTAGCGGTTGCTGAAGAATTTCATGTTCCTCTTCCCCACGGCGTTCAGAAGCCCGGAGCTCCCGGGAATGGACATGTCGATCGTCATCTTCGCTCCGGCCGAATCTCAACGGAACACCAAAAATCCCCCACCCCCCAAATCAACCTCGGGCCGTCTCACAGAGGGGAGAGACCCCGAATCAAGCGAAAAGGTCCCCAAATCCGCTCAAAATCCACGGAGATGCAAGCTCCCGCTCCCAAATTAACGTGGGGCAGCGGAACAGTGCAACCGCCGGAACCGAAGGCGCCAGAAATTTCCGGGAACAGGGAGGAATTTCTAGACCTAGTCCGGAACAGGGAAAGGGGGATTCGGGCGTATTTGAAGCCAGCGACGCCCATCTTAAATAGGGAGGATTTTGTTCATACAGCTGGGTAAGGTTGGGTGCTACTGGGTTGGTGGGTGGATATGATCGGAGGAGAGCAAAGCTTGTAAGCTTGGAATAAAATTGTTTTTGATTGGCTTTGCTCCATCTGCTTGGACTCCGAAAATATGGTGGTGCTTTTCCTTTT
Organism: Urochloa ruziziensis; assembly: GCA_015476505.1. Lineage (NCBI taxonomy): Eukaryota > Viridiplantae > Streptophyta > Magnoliopsida > Poales > Poaceae > Urochloa > Urochloa ruziziensis. Next base: position 40,618,530 of record CM027125.1, read on the forward strand.
GTGCCTCCGTGGAAATCGCAAGAGGGCATCGTCGTCAAGCTTTCACTTCGCGTGTTTTGCTCGTGCGCAGTGAATTAAACAGCACAGTTTTTTTTTTTTGAACGAACATTAAACAGCACAGTTTTTACTTCGAGACCTGTAAAAGTAGCGCATGAGCCTGCAAATCCTCATGTTCAGGTGGTGGTGAATTATACTCCACAAGAAACAAATTGGGCTGTAAAGCCTGTAACCGAGAAGATTTCTCTTCTTTCATGGAAAGGCACATGGCAATTGGCAATACAGAAGGGCTGAAGGATCTCTGGTCGATGCGATGGAACTATCGTGGCCACTGGCCAGATGGACACAGCATTCTAGCATGAAGCGTTGATGGCTGCTCGGTGTCGGTGCTCGCTGCCTCACTATACCTGTGTGTGTTTGTCGTGCATACGACCAGAAACTTCTACGCTAAAAATGACGTACTCCGTCGGACTAAACGCCTGATAGAAGCTTCGTGATTGTGCAGCCTGATGCGGCTCACCGAAATCGAATGGCCGGGCAGCGGGCGAGCATGGCTGCCAGTTGCCAGGTGACGTGACGTGGAAATGTGCGCCCCCTTGGATGCCGTGGCACCCGGCTCCGGCTGAGATGGGCAATGCCGCACGAAGAGGTAGAAACCGTTCGGCCGACGCAGCTCTGGCGTGTTTCCTTATCATTCGAGCGTGTTTTTTTATAATGGAAATATCCGGCTTCAGACCTTTTATAGAAGGGGCAGTCCGTCCATAATTATTAAACTCACGCATAATATTTAAAACACATAATGGTCCAACGTTATTGACCAATGCGTAAAATAAACGGCCATCCATGGGACACGAAGAACTCTATGGCTCTTGACTCTAAGCACTGGCATGCTTTGACGAGCTCGTCTTTGTCATCAAGTGCGCTGCAACAATGCCCAAGACCGGAGCCAGTGCGTCCCTCTGAATAGAACCTGCAAAAAAAGTTTTTGGTTTGCATTTGTTAAATACAGTATCGTTCTTGTGAGCCATATTGACCAACATAGAGAAACAGCGTCTGTCAACAATAGTAAATTGTGCTTATGGTTTCCGAGTTTAGACCAACAATCAAATAAGTCAAAGGTATTTTGTGGTGGTGAGATACAAACACAATATGTACTGCACGCCATAAAAATTTGGCATAATGACATTCGAAAAACAAATGTTGGATAGTTTCTTGTTTAGTACAGAAGCAACAAGTTTTACTTCATTCCAATTTCTTCTGGATAAATTGTCTTTCATTAAGATCACTCTCCTTTTAAGATACCATGCGAAAATCTTTATTTTAAGAGGAACCTTCATATGCCAAATTTCCTGGATAACTTTAACATTATTATTGACTAGGTGCTTATACATTGACTTAACTGTGAATACACCATTCTTATGGAGATTCCACACAAATAAATCCATGCCCTCGTATAAATTAACATGTACTAATTTTAAAACAAGGCTATGCCACTCAATTAAATTGTTCCCAACTAGCGCTCTCCTAAATGATACATTGAGTGGATTTGTACTGAGCACTTCCGCCACAGTTGCTTGCTTTCTTCGTACTATGTTAAACAAGTTTGGGTACTGGAATTTTAATGCCTGGGTGCCTAACCATTTGTCCTCCCAAAATCTTATTTGGTTGCGCTATTTCGCTTGAACTTACCAAGATTTAGGAATTGATCTTTTACACCCATAAGGCTTGACCAAAAGTGTGAAAAAGTGTGAGTCTCCTGCTTTCTTACATGTCTGGCTTAATGTTTTAATGTTGAGATTCTTATTTCTAAGTAATTGTTGCAACAAACCATCCTCATTACATAACTTGAAAAGTCATTTGCTTAGAAGACATTTGTTCTCTAGATCTAAATTTTGGATACCTATCCCCCTTGCTATTTTGGCTGGCATAGGATCCCCATTTTACTAACCGGTATTTATTCTTATGTTCTTCATTTTGCAAAAAGTTTAAATCCTTCGAGCGTGTTTAAATCGACAAAGTTTGCAAAAAGTTTTCCACCTATATAACTGTATCAGTTTATTTCTTCTCTTTTGTGCACGTACCTCAATGTAAAAAAAGTTTCGTCACTTTTCACCCTTTCATCAGATTTAAACAGGCCATAGGCCCTTCTTTTCTTTCGTTTTGCGTAATCCGAGATATACCAAGGTGTTTGTGTGCAGTCTAGTTGTTTAGGGCACCATCAGTAGTCTAGCTATCTGAGGCCAGCTATTTGGATGGAGAGAAAGTATAAAAAAGCAAAGCAAGTCGGTGTAGTAAAGCGAGAAACAACATGTCACTAAGAGAAAAATACGTCGGGAATCGTATGAGCTAGCTACCGAGCAAAACACGCCTGTTTCACACTGTTTGTCGAATATAATATTTTTCTAACTAGCCAAATAGTCGGTCGCTGGAGACGCCCTTAGGGCATCCGGAGTGTCGCAGAGGAGAGGGTCCTAAGGCCACTTAAGACCGATCTCATACAATCTCATACATACCAGGGGCGGTCTTAGTAGAGGTCCTAACGCAAAAAGGCAAAGGCCGGACCTTATGTCAAAGACCCGACCCTAAGAAATAAACAAATGGACTGAAGAACCATGATGGCGGGGTCCACAGTGCATGCATAGCAGCTCGGGTGAGTGGACATCAGGCTGCAAGAGAGTTATGGGATTTCTTTTTTACTGCACGGGACCCACCCTCAAAGGTCGTCTCAGCCAGAACAGCATGGTTCTTATCTTTTTGTGAGACCCATCTTAAGGGCTCTATCGCCCTCGCACACTCCTGATGCCCTTAGGACTGGCACCATGACGTGTCGGATCGGTCAAGGTGGCTATACGTGGACCGAGGGGGCCACCTGTGCACCTGCCCGGTCCTCGTGGGAAAGACAAGTTCTTGGCCGAGAGATCGCCACTTACTCGTCGGTGGGCCTTCCGATTGCGACGTGATCTCGATCCGAGCTCTTGTTGGCATGTTGGTTCTGAACTTCTGATGTGTCATGTTTGAGCTCGAGCGATCATTTGGTCCCTGGCTGCCGATTTGAAGCTTACCAGGTCCTTTTACGATGCACCTTACCTGAAGACAAATCCTAGGTACTGTTCGGGGTGCATCTTGCGTAGGGATACAACGATTTTCTATGCTCTCTGCACGGGAAAAAAATGGATGGGGAAAATTCTTTTTCTTTCTTTTCATGGGCCTGCCATGCATGGGTGATGCTGGGCATATCGGGCCCAAATAATCCTGACGAAAGATCTGGGCTGAGAGTTCAATCCACGCACGCTTGGGCTCTCTTCAAAACAGATGCGGCCTTTGCTTAGTAGACGGGCCACTTTGCGCGAGAGAACTTTTTTTATTCTACTTTGCAAAAAAAAAAAAAAAACTTTCTTCTTCTTGATTCCATTACACCGTAAGCTTTAGATTTCCCGAACACATGTTCTTTTCTTTTAAACTTTATACGTCAGAAATAAAGTCCAAGTTTTGGAAAATTCAAAGTTTCTCTTCTATGATTTTTCAAGGTAAGCTTCTAGCTACTAAGCATGTCTCTTCGATATTGCCTAACATATTGCAATAATACACGAAGCACGACAAACACCATGTCTCTTCGATACGCCAAGCACAAGACTAGATTTTGTTTCCTCCATGTTTTATCTTATAAGGTATGTTTGAGTCCATTCCTACACCTAACTTTAAACAGTTCCGGTTAAACCAAACGGGCTAGCTTTTGGTCTAACTTTTATAACCACGCAAATTACTTCTTATTTTTTTACTAGCTTGTGCACCGAGGCTTTTAAAAGCTCTAGCTAATCGAAACATGCCCCTTTTTCCCACTTTTTACAATCTAGCTTTTATAACATCATAAGCTACAATCCAACTTCCAAACGCTTACAAACATACACGACGCCCGCCCTTACGAACACATGCACGCAACCCTACCCCTATAAGCACCTCCGAAAGATTGACCCGACAAATCCTCGAGATTGATGAAGTCACCACTGGCGCCTCGCTGTCGACAGGCACGCCGCCTACCACTAAAAGAATAGGGCCGGTTAAATCCTGAAATAAATCTAGAAAAATTGAAGCACGAGTGCTAAATCGAGGATTTGAACTCTGGTGGACATGTTCCATCATAAGGACCCTTACCACATGTTAGTTCACAAATTTCAAAGTTTCATTCTTACACTTTCTCATTGTTTAATTTATTGCACAAAACTATATCGATGAAATGAAACCAGGAAATATTTTCAGCTAAGACTATAGTCATACTCCTTGGCTTCATTAATTTTGTCCATAACACAATGGACGCACACGAAGGAAGTACTAGTTTAAAAGTCAATGTGAAACATTCATATCCTTCATAAATGCAATTGTAAAAGCAAGTAAACATTTAATTTCAGTTAAGGATACCGAGAAGAAAACATTATAATAAATAACCATACCATTGATGTAATGGATCATTGTAAAACAGTTCCATTTAGAGGCTACAAACAAACATAATTGAATGAAAAATAGTAGTGTTATAGCAGCTCCTCTATATGCATCACAAGGACAAGCGCGAATGTGGCAAACATAGTACCAGAAGACTACTATTATGAAACGAAGCCCATGAAGGAAATAAAACAGATCCTAAGACAGCTAAAAACACGGAGAAAGGGCTGTGAGAGACATGAAAAGGGAAAGGAAGAGAGAAACTCTAGACACGACTAAAACAAGGAGAGAGAAAAAGGTGTAAGAAAAAGAGAGGAAAGCTCTCATTCCCAGCTTCCTCTACAACCGAGAGAGAGCGAGCGAATCCGACCCATCCATTTCTCCCTTCCTTCCCATTCCCCTATTCCAATCTTTCCTCCGCACCCCGGCCCTCCCCTCCGCATCCACCTGCACCCCCAATCCGCGCGGGCGCCTCACCACCCTACCCCGATTGCTACCTCCTCGTGGTGGGCGCCGCTCCGATCCGCCCGATCCGCGCTGCTCCTTGGGCTCCGGCGCGCGGCGGCGAGCGGCGGGGGCGGCGCAGGGATGGACTCCGAGGACGACATGCACGACGCGAACGACTCCGCCGACGACGACTTCTACAGCGGCGGGGAGGCCGGGCTCGCCGCCAGCGATGACGGGGACGCCGACTACGACTTCGCCGACCACGACTCCGACGACTCGGGGGAGCTCCTCTCCCACCGGCAGCAGGTGATCTTGGGCTCCCGGCCGTGGGGTGGTGCGTGGCAGCGGATCTGCTTCCGTGTGGAGAATGCGAGAATTGGCGGGTCGTGAATCTAGGCGGTGGTTGATGAGACGTCTGTTAAGCATTGCACGTGTAGGACATTGCCATACTAGTTTAGTAGCGTAGATTATATTGGACGTGGTGCACTGGCTCAGAGTGAGTGGCCTTTGCATAGGCTGTTAGCCTTATATGAATGTGCAATGGTAATGCAAGCCAGACCCTGCTCCATCAATTGCACGAATGCGCAGCGAGTGACGCTGTTAGTTCATAATGCACATGTTGGGCACTAGGAGAACACTGTGACAGACAAATACTTTCCTTGAAAATTAGTACACCAAGCGGTGATAGTGTAGAATATTTGTGATTGAGTGATGGAAATTTGGAGGGTGTAGAATGCTAAGCTTTATCTGCTTGTTGGATGCTAAATTACATACAGTATATGAGCTGCAAATGGCATGCAATCTGTAACAAAATTTATACGCTCGATGCCCTAGAAACAGCCAAGAGAAAAATCTTCTATGCCCATACTCATTTAAGTGTTAGGACTTAGAACTGTAGAATGCAAAACGGTATAGTAACCTTTTCTATGCCAGAAAATCTGAATTGGGTGCAGTTCTATGTAGTTTTGAAGAAAAAATGTGATGGCCAGACAAAGCTGATGATGGGACAGTAAATCTTGCTTTATCTGTTTCTTTGTTTTTCCATTTTATTCTGGCTTTGCATCTTGTTCTGCCAAATATACAACAGGCATTTCTAGTATGTTGGCACATCATCAATCAGTTCAGGGGGTGTGCATTTTAGGACAGCATTTGGGGACTGGAGAATCCAATCCAGTGTTACTCGGAGATCAGTGTCCCAACTTCCCATAAATTGCTGGATCCAAGTTTGCATTGATGTACGGACGCTTTTGGCTTGACGATCATGTAACACATCGAAACTGAAACAAATATATATCCTGGATGAAATTTAACTATTAAGGATGTTTGGGTAATAGGGATTTTTACAGAGGCTAGCAGGCCAAAACAATCTTTAAATATGTCTTCTTAGGGAAGCTATGCCAGGCTGAACTTGAGCTACATGTAAGGCAAGCCAAACAATTCAAGGAAGTTTGGAAGTGGTTTGAGCATGACACTTGAAAAAAACATTGTTTGCCAGCCTTATAACAATGCGGACATCCATGTGGCGTGTTAAGTTTTTCTGGTAAATGGTAATCATATTGATGTGATTTGTTTAACCAGAATTTGTTACTAAGAATTTCATTAGATTTTTTTTTGTATTTATCATTGATTCTCTTTGTGATAACATGCTGATCTCTTTGCTAAAATTTTATGCTAGCTTTACTTGATCAGATATCGGCATTCAGTGTTTGGTACCTCATTGCAGTCATTTGTTTCTTGTGGTCCAGCAAAATTACAGCATACTCAGTGAAGTTGATATCAATCAGCGCCAAGAAGATGATATAAACAGGGTTTCAACTGTGCTTTCAATTTCAAAGTCAGAAGCATGTGTTCTTCTTCGCAACTATAACTGGTATAACATTGAAACCTTACTCTTTCAGATTGCTCTTCTAGTACCTTGCAAACCTTTCCATATGATGTGCTATTAAGGTTCAAACTGTTGTAAGTGTAGCTTATGAGGTTGTGATTTATGTACAGCTTATGCTATAGGCAAGGCTCATGTTGATTCACTTAAGATTATGCACTACTGCTTTAATCCGTCAACAATAGTGCACTTGCTGATCTGCCATTTTGTGTGTTGATATTTGCAATACCTCATTTTAGTGTTCACCTTACAGGAGTGTTAGTAAGGTGCATGATGAATGGTTTGCCGATGAAGAGCGTGTTCGTAAGGTTGTTGGCTTACCAGAGAAGCACACTGAACTGCCAAATGACAGAGAAGTATGCCCGTGCCCCATTAATTTCACTTGTTCTTTTAGTTGGATCTGTACACTCTCTCTCCGAATAATATAATAGTTCTTGGTTGTTGGTACTGTTACTTTTGATCTTGTTGCAAGTGTGCATGTTAAAATATGTGCTTGAGCTTTGAATGTGTTTGTGAGGGGCTTAAGAATAGGTCCAAGTGCTTGTGTGTTGGAGCACATTTGGAGGCAGTTGGTGTCTAAGATAGTAGCATGCTGATGCATTAGGTTAGGCGCTAAACTAACTGTGATCCTGTCCTTGTGGCTAGTGGCACAGCCGCATATGGCTTGTTTGCATTACCAGCTTGCAATCACTTTTTGGTCAAGTCGCTCACTTTGAGTTAAGTTGTGTCTTTGGGTGCTTCATCTTTATAGAGCTAGTAGTACGAGGTAAAGGAGATTCGCTTGGCATACTCCTGTGTGTAGCTCTTGTATTGCGTGTTCATTCTTGTGTTCACAGGAAAGCATTGAGTATTGAGAGTGCTCATCACAGATAGCTGTTGCAATCTTTTTGTTTCACTTTCATGCTATGACATGTGGCTCAATTTTTGGCGCTGATAGTATTTCTGTTTTAGATATAGATCGATTTTCATTAGCGATGAAGTCTTGGAGATAAAGTCCTAACTCCTAATTTGAAACTTGGTAATCCTACTATAAATAAAGGCTGTGGAGGTCTGGTGGAGATCAACCCTCAATTATTCTATCCGATTTTTTGTACAATTTCTTTCCATATGACTATTTCAGCACTCCCACTTATATGCTGAGTATTGATGATGAAAAAATGTATCTATGTATGTAAAGCGCATAAACTAGAAACTTAATGCATTCATTCATACTTTTTAATTCATACTTGTACTGTTACATGCAATAATTATATTTAGCAACATATAACTATCTGTCCAAATGTTGGGGAAAAAGTTTGTACTATACTTGTATTGCAGATTTGCAATGCACACGCATCCGCACACAATTTCACACATACTATATATTTTGACAGCATATTAACAGTCAATTCCACTGCACCTTGTTTGAGTGTCTCAATACTCCTGAATAGTTTGATCCTGAACTCCTTAAATTCTTATGCATTCATTCTTATCATAACAGGTGACATGTGGAATATGTTTTGAAAGTTGCCCCCGTGGCACGATGAATGCTGCGGCATGTGGTCATCCTTTCTGCAGTACCTGTTGGAGAGGTTTGTCAATTTAGGATTACAATGTTTATTTATATATAAACGTTTGAATTCCCATTTGCATGAGATGAATGTCACTTCATATCATATCAAATCATTGGTTAATGGCAATTGTTTGCCCAGCCTTATATCAAAACATAATGATACCATATTTAGTGATTACATCTTCTGTTCTGCTACCAATGGTTGTTCCTGGCATTGTCAATGTTGCATCACTTTTGCAAATACCATTATGATTTTATGTCATGGTTGCCTATAAAGTTTGCCTATTAAGTGATTATCTTCACTTACATCTTTTGTTATACCATTCAAAGTTATCACTAGTTGTTTCAACAAATTTGTCGTAGGATCCGGTACTTTACCTTTGTCAATGACATAAGTTTTCAGTCTAGGTGAAAGGCTAATTCATTATATTACAATCTGACCTCGTCTTGAGTTTTATTTCATTTGCTCATGCTGCAATATACCCTTACCTGCCCATACTCTATTTGGATATAATCTGTTTGGAAAAATGGCTTGTTGAGTAGATATGCATATGATAAGAACTTTCTTGAACAGAAAGGAAGTTTACTGCTTTGCATCCAACAACGACAACAAAGCCTTCTTGTCCCAAACAAGCTGAGGTAGGCTAGAGATGAAACCCAACAAGAGCCACTTAAAAATGATGGTTTTGGTAATACTAATAGACTTTGCACACACCAATTTATTATAAAGGGTCAGTATGGTGGAGTAGTGGTATAATTTTTTGGGGTGCAGTTTTGGACACCTCTATGTTGTTATTTTGACATTTCATGGAATCAATTTTGTGTAAAGAACTCTGTTTGATTTTTTTAACTAGAACTGCGCCATTGATTTTTCTTTTTTAAATGGGCGGCCTTTGGTGCAGTGGTAGAGCTTCACCGCCTGTGACCGGAAGGTCCAGGGTTCAAGCCCCAGCCTCTGCACATTTATGTGTAGGAAAGGCTGTGCGCTAAACAACCTGTCCCCAGACCCCGCATAGTGCGGGAGCCTACGGCACTGGGTACGCCCTTTTTAACTGCACCGTTGATTAACATTTGCTATTGACAGGTTACATTAGCACTGCTATAAATGATGGTCCAGGGTGTTTGATGTTGAGGTGTCCTGATCCATCCTGTGCTGCTGCTGTTGGACAAGACATGATAAATGCACTGGCTGATGACGAGGATAAGGAAAAGTATGGGCGGTATCTTCGCAGGTCTTACATCGAAGATAACAGAAAGGTAAGTTATAATTTGGGGGTGGAGATGTTGGCGTCTACCATACTACCATGAACAATAAAAAGCTGTCCAGCTGATATTTGGATTCTCTGACTTTTTAGTAGATCCTTTTTTTTGGATTGTAAATAATCAAACCTGTTTTGTTCGTGTTCCTTTTTTTTCCAAACGAAGGAAACCAACATTTCTCATGCATTTCGAACAATTGTGCACTGTGGCATCTTGTTCTTCCCACAATTGAATTATTTGCACTATGTCAATTACTTAAAAAATGACACTTTCCATATTTAGGCAGCACTTAGTTTGACACTTTCCATACCTAAAATCCATGCTGATTAAAGTGAACCGTGTGGAACAGACAAAATGGTGTCCTGCTCCTGGATGTGAATATGCGGTGGAATTCGTCATGGGCAGTGGCAGCTACGATGTCAATTGTAACTGTTCATATGGGTTTTGTTGGAACGTGAGTACTTGACCAATTAGTTTATTGTATTGTAATCAGTAGACCTTATTGATTTTTTTAAAAATTTTTTGCAGTGCACTGAGGAAGCTCATCGTCCGGTAGATTGTGCAACTGTTTCAAAGTGGATCCTCAAGAACAGTGCAGAATCTGAGAATATGAACTGGTATAGCAGGCACAAAGCACATTATGCTGACGTTTTGGTTCCCAGTTGAACTTAAATTTTCTCCATGACTTGCCCTGGCAATAATCACACTCCCCACTCACACCCCAAATGAAAAAAAGGGCGTTGATCCAAAGCAAGCTCATTTACAGATCACTGAGCTGTACAATATTTGAGCCAGCATGTCATTGCATTGCAAACTTTGGCTGCTTCGGCTGTTAAAAAAAGTCATGTGCTATATCAAGGTGTTCAGTGGTCCGTGCATATAAAATGTAGCTTAGTTGATGTTCTTTTAGTAGCATACTGTTCTAAAACCACCAGTCCACCATAATTGTAGTTGTAATATGGGTGCATAAGGTGTCTTAATTTAGTTTTGTTTTCTGTTACCTTAGGTAGTTCAAGTGTGAACTCTGCTGTTGACTTGCGAACTGTTTATTTGTGATTTTCAGGATACTGGCTAATTCGAAGCCTTGTCCTAAATGCAAGCGACCTATTGAAAAAAATCAGGGATGCATGCACATCACATGCACTCCTCCATGCAAGTTTGAGTTCTGCTGGTATGCAAATTCTCTTTCTTTCTTTATACATTTATATATTCTTAGTACACAAACGAAAATGATTTGCCCTATCATAATACAGGTTGTGTCTTGGTCCATGGTCAGAGCATGGAGAGAGGACTGGTGGATTTTATGCTTGTAACCGCTATGAGTCAGCAAGGCAAGAAGGAGCGGTAGGAATTCTGAGCTTCTGATCTAAGTCATCATAAACAGCAAATTTTAGGTCATGTACTAAATTTTCTCAAAGCTTTTGTTTTGCTTTCTTGTGGCTACAGTATGATGAATCTGAAAGGCGAAGAGAAATGGCAAAGAACTCCCTTGAGAGATATACACATTATTATGAACGATGGGCAGCCAATCAATCGGTAAGTCGTAGAGTGTGAAAAGGTGATCTGAACAAATGTTAGATCTCACATTAGCATGGAATTCAGGCCAACAATTGATGCATGTCAAATGTTCTGTTGGCTAGAAATGCTTGGTTGCCAAATAATGAGAAAAAGTCATTCACAATAGTTTCCCTAGAAAAAAAATGGTTCAGCTGAGATGTGCTTGTAGATGTCTCTTGAGATACTAGTTCTTGTGCACAACTACAGATAAACCTTTACAGATGAAAAAACATGTTATTGGTTGACACTGCACTTTTCATATCACTTCTTAGGGCTAGAACACCTTTTCTGGTTACTTTAAAATATCAATATCCTCTTTTCTAATGATGCAGTCAAGGCAAAAGGCATTGGGCGATCTTCAAAGTCTGCAGAATGAGAAGGTAATGATGCACATATGAAACTTGCCATTCTTTTTCTTCATTTCTTATTTCCTTATTCACATGAAGTTGATGAACATGTTTACGGTTTGCATATTACAAATATAATGTCTCTTTTAGCTACCTTAAAATGAAGTGACCTCTGTTCAATAATCCAAAATTTGTAACACCAACTTGTCCAAATCTTTCTTCAGCTTGAAAAGCTAAGTGACATACAAAGCCAACCTGAGTCACAGCTGAAGTTCATCATAGAGGCATGGTTACAGGTATTACTTCATTACTGCCCATAGCCAAGTTTAAATTTATGAAAGTCTTGTTCTCGCATGACTGCTTTGATTTCAATGTGCAGATTGTCGAATGTAGAAGGGTATTGAAGTGGACTTATGCCTATGGATTTTACCTGCCAGATCACGAGCACGCCAAAAGACAGTTCTTTGAATATCTGCAAGGTTTGCAGCTTAGCTTTCCATAAATAAACATGTATAGGCCGCTTTCACTGAACTGATTATTCTTGGTTCTGTTTGTTTAGGTGAGGCAGAATCGGGTTTGGAGCGGTTACATCAATGCGCAGAGAAAGAACTTCAAGTATACCTTGAAGCAGAGTCTCCCTCGAAAGATTTCAATGATTTCCGTACAAAGTTGGCTGGATTAACTAGGTAAATATCACTTCTTTCTATGCCATCTGTCCATGCTTTGCTCTGCTGACCTGAAGAAAATTTAATTTTCTTTTTGCTTCTTTTTTCCCTTAAGAACTTGGTCGCACCTAACTTTAAACAAGCGATCAGTTAGTTTTTAATATAAATCTATTTGACATTTTCTTTTGTTTTACAGTGTGACTCGCAATTATTTTGAAAATCTTGTACGGGCTTTGGAAACTGGATTAAATGATGTCGGTCCTTCCACTAGCCAGGGCACATGCAGCAAAAGTGCAACTTCCAAGAGTCTTGGTGGTAAAAGTAAGAGTGGCAAGAACAGGGCATCAAATACGAGCTCCAAATATGGTGCCCCGAGCCGAGGTGTGGATGACAGCAACATATGGACATGCGAGCATTGCACATACGCAAACCCCAAATCTGCCAGAGCCTGCCAAGCCTGTGATCGCCAACATCGATAGTGCTAGCCAGTCCCCATTTGAGTTTTGGACTTTATTCATTTGCAAGTCCTCAGGGGTTACTCCGTGATGCACTGCATACATGAAATTTTAAGTGTTAACCGATATGTGGGGCTAGCAAGGAGGTATCAGTAGGAGGATTGCGGCACAAAGTTATGAAAGTAGATTTTCTTGTATCCTCGATTGTTTGTCGGCTGACAGCGCCCGTATAGCCTCACCTCATCATCCAGGTCCATCTGTATATAAAGTATATCCATATCTGTAACAATGTTTTGCTTTATTGAAGTAGAAGGGCCCCAGGAGGTGCCCACTGCCAAATGAACTGAATTATTGTAGTGCTGTTGTAATGTAATAATGCATTGACCAATTTTAAAATTTTAAAGAAATTTAGTCTTCCTGTTACATAAAATTCCAAGAGAGATATTAAGTTTTCTTTTTGTTTATTTATTTTTTAAAAAAAATTCGCGGGGAAGAGAGCTATTAGATTCGAGGTGGGCGATTTCTTTGGCTCTTGATTTCTTTGATTTGAAAGGAAATCACGAAGATATTGTAGCCATTTTAAAGAAATCAAAACATTGTATTCCTTATGTTTGCACCAGAATCCTTAGATTTAAAGATTTCTGTGATTATTTCTTTTCTGCTGACTGAGTCTGATCGTCAGTGCTACTCCATGGAGTAGAATGGCATACATATGAAATTGCAGCAGAATCCATGGTATATACCCAATTGTAGTAAATCAAAGAAATATATACGTCTTGCTATGACTGAGTTGCTCGTCAATGCTACCTTAGCATTGCACAAGGATGGGAAGCAGAGACCAGAGAGACTGCAGTAATCAGAAGAATCTCAAAAATCGAGTAAAAAGATAAATACCATAATCTAGAGATCTCGTAATTTGGCAAGTAATTACGTGACGCCTTTGATTGATAATTTGATATGCCTGCATTTAGAATGCCTTGATTGATTTGCTGCGGCCGAATCAATCAGATCCTCATTTGGCCTCGGCGCCCCCCAACGGTGATCAAAACTTGCCGCGATTGAACTGGCACAAGCTGTTACCTCCTAAGAAACATAAAAATGTTTCCAAACCTGTGGTTCGCGATTCTATATATGCGCGCTCGCCCACGGCTCTGCAACACACACCAATCCCCAACGTGCCAGCATTCCTCAGCTTCTCGCCATGGACTCGCCGATCCCGTCGATGGCCGTGGCGTTCGCAATGCTGCTGCTGGTCGCGCCGTCCGCCGCGCACGACGGCCACCACGCTCCTGCCCTGCCCTGCCCCTGCACCGCACCACCGCCATCACCATCACCACCACCACGCTGCCGCGCCGAGCCCACATAGCCACCGTGGCCATCACGCCCCGGCACCGGCGCCGGGACCTGCGCACTTGCCGAGGGCTCACAGCCCCAAAAGTGCCGCCCCAGCGCCCGCTCCTGCTCATGGCAGCCAGCCGGCCAGCGCTCCTAGCCCGTCCCACCACGGTGCGCGCAGCGCTCCGGCACCGGCGCCGGTTTCCGTCACCATCCGGCCAGCGCTCCAGCTCCGTCCAACCATGGCGGCCACAAAGCTCCGGCTCCGGTTGAGGGCCACCATCAGGCCAGCGCTCCAAGCCAGCACAACCACGGCGGCAACCAGCACGCCCCGGCGCTGGCTCCGGGTCACCATCATCATGGCACCCAGCCGGCCAGCGCTCCGAGTCCGCACCACCACGGTGGCCGCGACGCTCCGGCGCCGGCGCCCGTTCACGCCAACGGGCCGGCCGGTGCTTCAAGCCCGAAACACCACGGTTCGGCTCTGGCGGCAGTTGCGCCAGGCCCGCGTCACGGCGGAGCGGCAGCGCCGGCGACGGCTCCGGTTCCGGCTCGCGTTGGCAAAGTGGCTCCCCCACCGAGTGATCTCGCGCGTCCGCCGGCTTCTGGTTCTGGCGACCTCTACCCCTCGTCCGCCCCCGCCCCGGCGCCGGGAACTTCTGCTGCCTCGGGCGGCGCCGTCGCCGGTGGAGCATCGGGGATGATCGGCGCCGTCGTCCTGTGCTTCGGCGCGGCCGCTCTTATTCTTTAGAGTAGTTAGAAGAATCTGTAATGTCGGCAATGTAATAAGTTTGTGTCCATCATCAGTGCCTGTCACAGCCACGGAAAGCTCTAGCAGATTAGGATGCAGCAAAGGGAGAACACGTTTTGATTGTTTTATTCCAGAGAGTAAATTTTGCATATTGAATATCCATGTTTGCATGAAATAATTCTAGAAATTACAACTTTATATGATATAGATATACACAAACTATGTGGATTGCCGAATTAATACGGGAAGAAAAACGTTGAGTACATATGAACTGCAAAATAAGACTTGATAAGTAGTAACTTTTGGTCTCCTGTATATGAACCAGCAAAATATGAATTGCCAGCCTTTTGGTCGTCAGTGGTATGGATGAGTTGGTATGCGATCACAAGCGACAATTGTTTCCTTTGATCTCCGTATTCTCTCCTCAGTGACAGACCAAACACCAAAACTAGCGTGGCGTAGATGTTCCGCACCTAGATTTTGATGAAGATCGACGATGATGCTTGATGTTCTGCCTTTTCTTTGTCAGATCAGGAAGTACATATGTTGACACCATAAAAAATTTAGAGAGAATATAAAAAAAATTACTTTGTCATGTGCGTGCTCTTTGCCGTGCGCTAGTAGGCATGGCACACGGCAAAGGGCAACGGCCGTGACCTCTCCGTCCCCTTTGCCGTGTGCCTAACGGCTGGCACACGGCAAATGACCTCCTTTGCCGTGTGCTGTCCTTTGTCGTGTGCGCTAGACCGGTACACACAGCGGGGGGGGGGGGGGGGGGGGGGGGTGCACGCCGTGTGCTGCCTTCTTGCCGTGTGCCTTTTGTCTAGCACACGGCAAAGAGAGCACTTTGCCGTGTGCCTGTGGTCCGACACACGGCAAAATGTCATGCACATGGCAATGGTCGGTTTTCCGGTAGTGTACAATATGCTACGATGGTACAAACTCTCCATCTGTGGTTTTTGAGGCATGGCTTGACCTTGTCCTTCCCATAGTTCGTCGTACGTGTCGTGGTGGCAGTTTGTCACTTCGTTGAGTTCCATGGTCATGCACGTGTGTTGCCATTGTTACGCATGCTTTGTTGAATTGTTGCTCCTTCATCCATCCCCTGTTAGTCTTTGTATCCTAGTCACTATTGAACATATGAATGTGGACTATTGCTTGATCTCGTAATTTGCATTGAAGAAATGGAATCTTCTAGGTGGGCTATATTTAGCTCGGTTGATTCTTAAGAAGAACTCTAACACTGCACTTAGGAAATACGCGCTGACAAAATCTAGTACAAAATGGTAAAATACATTTACAACGAACTTCTCACCAGCTGAATCATCAGTAGTTCACGTTGTTATCTTAAACGAGTCTTGTTTTTCCTCAAAGGATGTATAGGCTTACACAACTTATAGGATTGGCTAGTCATGTGAAACTACCCAAAAAGGAAGAAAAAAAAATGCTATACTGAAGAATATATACAAAATAAAAAAATTAGACAATAATAACAGGATCGTTTTGGAATCGAACTCAAAATCGCTCACTTGGCATCAATGCAACTTACCATCGCACCAACTGACGGTTTTTGTCGAATCCTAAAAATAATCTATTTAAACCTTTTAAACTTTCACCGTACCTATTTAATTCGTCAGAAAGGTAAATGATCTAGGTCTCCCGCGCCGCCGCCTCCGCTGCTGCCCCGCACCCCACCACTGCCATCTTCCCCTTTCAGCGCGGGGGCTTCTTCACGGAAGAAGACCCGGCGGCGGTCACGCGCACGCAATCGGGCGGCGGCCCGAAGCGACGCGGCGCTACTCGTCCCACGCCGCCGCCGCCGCCCTTCACTGGTTAGCAACCCTAGCCTAATCTGCGGAGCAGCTATGGCGAAGCCGGAGGAGAAGCTTCGCTGCACGAAGGAGCCCTTCATCGAGGATGTCGGCGCCCGGAGGATGTAAGCATGCACGTTCCCGCCCCGTTTACGAAGCATAGTTCAATGATTACACTGATCCCGCCGCTCTCCGTTTCGGTCGTCTGTTTTTTTATTTCAGAAAGAGCATGCGGTTCAGTGTGCTTTCGGGCAGCGAGATTCGCAAGTCCGCGGAGGTGCAGGTGTGGAACAGCCGGATCTATGGGCACGACATGAAGCCAGTGCCCAATGGGCTGCTCGACCCGCGAATGGTAATGACCCCCCAGGCTTGCAGTGTTCGCTTGGCTCTGCAATCCGCATTGAATCGGCTGCCTATGCTGTTTTTGCTATGTGCATTTTGAACGAGGAATTGTAATTGGTAGTTACATATGAATGCCTTTGTAGCATTGTTCAAGCTGTCGCAATTTATTTTCCTGTGTCCAATTTCAGGGTCTCGCTAGCAAGAAAGGAGACAAGGAAACTGTATGCAGCACCTGCCATGGTCCATTTGCTGCATGTCCTGGTCATTTCGGTTACCTAAAGCTCGCTCTTCCAGTTTTTAATGTTGGCTTTTTCAACAATATTCTGGACGTGTTGAAGTGTATCTGCAAGGTATTGCCATGAAGATACTTACATCATGGGTGTGTTGAACTCTGCCTTGATACTTTGTTCGCTTGTTCTTTCCCAGGGCTGTAGCAGGGTTCTTCTCGCGGAGAAAGATCGCAGAGAGTTTCTGAAGAAGATGAGAAATCCCAGAGCTGATGCGCTACATAAAAGTGCTACCATGAAAAGAGTGAGGGACAAATGCAAACTAACCTGCTGCCCCCGGTGTGAATACAGAAATGGTAAGCTATCCTGTACTGTGCCCACAATCATATTACCTGAGGAATATCTACTACCGAACACCTGGTTATTTGTTTGAAAGCTAACATTTTCTAAAAAATCTCTCAACCCTTTCATGTTTTTGTTGGAAATGCAGGTGTGGTTAAAAAAGGCAGAGTAGGCAGCCTTACAGTGATTCATGATTGCAGCAAAATTCTGGATGGACATACAGAAGAACTGAAGAATGCATTGCAACACAAGAAAGAAAAAGTGTCCACTAGTTCACCTCGCACGTTAGACCCTGCAACTGTTCTCTCTCTATTCAGAAGAATGACTGACGAGGTAGGGGCCATTTTTCATTCTTCAAAACTCTTACGTGAAGAGAGCACGGCAATATATGGGACATGCAGTACTCAGTAACATTAGGACAGTCACATGAGCTTGAGAAAACATTAAGCCTACCTAACAAGTTGCTCCAAGCCGCATTGGCTGCCTCACATTTGATGCTATTCTCCAATTTAGAGCTGTTTTCAGTTTTTCTAATCAAATGTTACACCCATGTTCGTGCAGGACTGTGAGTTGCTAAACCTTGGTGATAGGCCAGAGAAACTTATTGTGACGGAGATTGCAGTGCCACCTGTACCTATACGGCCTTCTGTTGTTGTTGGGAACACTAGAAAAAGGTTTGTTTTTCAGTTTGTTAAGAGTTCATATGCTTATCCTCATGCTCATGGGTGATCCAGAACAACCTTGCAATCATGAGTTGTCTTGCGTTTTGCAGTAATGAAGATAGCATTACTGCTATATTGAAGAGCATTATTAATATAAATTCCATCCTTAAGGAGACCCTTCAAACCGGGGGTCTGTTCAGCAAGTGCTTTGTAAGATATTTCAGAGCTCCTCACTTGTCTGTCTCTGTTTTACATGTTTCTGAAATTCTCCATTCCTCTTCTCCTTTTTTTGGGTAGAGAAGCTCTTTCATATTTTATTGTTTTTGTACCATTTTAGAAACTAGTTGTGTTCCTCATAACCCACAGACTTATGGCAGAATTGAAATGACGAGATTCATCATACACATATGTGTTGTTAACTAGAAATCTGACACCCAAATCAGGGCTTCTAAATATATTAATTGGTTGAAACAATAATTTTGAATTATCTGCAATTATTGGACATTTATCTTTAGAGACTTTAAACTTCTAACTTATTTCTGGCTACATTAAATTTTGCTTGTGATTCTGATCTTTAAGACGTCAGGGATCATACTTTCATATGCACACTTTGAATTGCTTTCAGTTTCATTCTTTTTTTTGGTAAGGAATGCTTTCATTTTCATTCTGGAAACTTAGTTTATCAGATTTTAACTTTTTGTTGAGATCTTTAGCTAACACTTCTCTTTCTTTATAGGATTGCTGGAGCCAACTTCAACTTCTAGTTGTTGAATATGTAAATAGCGATGCCCCCTGTCTTCCTGATTCGCAACATCGTGGCCTTGTTCAACGACTCAAAGGGAAGACAGGCCGATTTCGTGGTAACTTGTCTGGAAAACGTACTGAGTACACTGGAAGGACTGTGATATCTCCTGATCCAAATTTGAGAATAACAGAGGTACTCGTTCATGTTCAATTATTTCCTTAATTTCCACTTCCCAATAGTTTTCCATGTCATCTTTAATTAATGCCTTTAATTCTTCAGGTGGCTATTCCTGTGTTGATGGCTCGAGTCTTGACTTATCCTGAAAGGGTTTCAAACTATAACCTTGAGAAGTTGCGTCAGTGTATACGGAATGGACCATATAAACATCCAGGGGCTAATTATCTTATAACCCCTGATGGTACAAAGCTGTAAGTTCTAGATGATCTTCTGAATTGTTAGCTAGCCCGACCCTAATCCATCATTCTTTTCCTCTTTTTTAGGAACTTAAAGTATGGTGATAGAAGGATTCATGCACGTGATTTAAAGTGTGGCTATATAGTTGAAAGGCATTTAGAAGATGGTGATGTTGTCCTGTTCAATAGACAGCCGAGTTTGCATAGAATGTCGATTATGTCTCACAGGGTATAATGTCTTCTTATTTGTTATTCTTACTATACTTAAACATTTGCCTCAACTTTGGGTACTTGCTTTTGCACAGGCAAGGATAATGCCATGGAGAACACTGAGATTTAATGAGTCTGTTTGCAACCCGTATAATGCTGATTTTGATGGTGATGAAATGAATTTGCATGTCCCTCAGACAGAGGAAGCTCGCACCGAAGCACTTATGCTCATGGGGGTAACATTTGCTAACCTTCCTTCTTGTAGTTGAGCAATTTTTGGTTTCATATACTAAGTGCTAACACCTAGCATATTTTTTTACAGCTGGTATTTATTATATCCATTGCCTTTGCAGGTTCAGAATAATTTATGTACTCCTAAGAATGGGGAGATACTGGTTGCTTCCACACAAGATTTCTTGACCTCATCTTTTCTGGTTACAAGAAAAGATACTTTCTACGATAGATCTTCCTTTACTCTTTTGTGTTCATACCTTGGTGACGCAATGGAGAACATTGATTTGCCAACACCAGCCTTGATTAAAGTAAGAGCTACACACTGAGTGAATTTTTTGTATGGTCATATCTAAAAGTTTATGCTAAGAGTGATGCCTATAGTTCAAATAGTTGATATCATTTGAACATGGTAAATTGGGTGTTTTCTGTTACCTTTTGTAAAACTCATTTAGTATTTACATATAATAAAACATAGCAAAAGGCATGATTGCCTTTATTCTTAAATGGAATATATGCATTTTGTCTTCCATTGGTAGGCATCTTTGTAAACTTTATCCTTCTTATTAGGATACTATTATCTTTTGGTAATATTGTATTTTTGCAGCCTATTGAGCTTTGGACTGGTAAACAATTATTCAGTGTGTTAGTTCGACCTAATGCACGTACAAAGGTATTTCTGAATCTTGCTGTTAAAGAAAAAATTTATTCGAAAAAGAAGGAAAAAAAGGGGGGTGAAGAGGAGGAAAAGGAAACAATGTGTGGAAGGGAAACAATGTGCCCCAATGATGGTTATGTCTACTTCCGAAATAGCGAACTGTTGTCTGGACAAGTTGGGAAGGCCACTTTAGGTAATGATTGTAATTCAAATATGAGTATGAGTGGCAGTATACCAATTATATGCTGTTGCCTGTAGCAGATTGTATCTATTATTATGTGGACATACATGTCAATCTAACTTTCAGCCAAGTCAAATTGTAGTGTTTTCTTTCTATAATTCCTTCATTTCAGAGAGCATTACTGTGGACAACAAAATTCTTATGTGATTTACTCATGAACCTACACTCACACTAAATATTACATAAGATGTGTTATTTTATCAGTTGTTAGTAAAAAGTTTTGTTCACTAGTTCCTGCATTTTATGGGCACCTGATTGAATTACAATCTGCTACAGGCAAAAGTTTTGTTTTACATGATTGATTTATAAGCAGTAAACAAATTGCCCTTTGTCTGCAGGTAATGGGAATAAGGATGGTATTTACTCTGTTCTTCTAAGAGATTATAATTCTCATGCTGCAGCAAGTTGTATGAATCGCTTGGCAAAATTTAGGTGAGACACCTTCCACACTTTATACAATCTAATAATTCATGCTACTTTATATGAGAGGTGATTCATTTATCAATAAATTCTTTTATGCCACTTTAAATTTTTCGTGATTCCTTATGTGCCACGGATGTCCCAGTGACATGTAGCATGTAAGGGAGGCATAGAATTTCATAGTGGCATGATGGGAGTTCACCCTCAATTCATATCGGTACACCGTCCTTTTTTTGTGGTATATACAGGAGAGTTAATAGGTTGCTTGGGCCAAGTTAGCTACTGTTTAGGCTTCAGCGCCAAGTTATCTATATGCATCACATATGCACCATAGTTTTGCAAAATATTTGTATTGAAACTTTGTTCTGATCTGAATTATGTACTTTGCTCTCTCAGTGCAAGATTTATCGGGAACCATGGTTTTTCCATTGGTGTGGATGATGTCCAACCAGGAGAACATCTAAATCGGCAAAAGAAAAAGAAAATAGATGATGGATACAAACAATGCCATGATCTTATTTCTTTGTTTGCCAAAGGTTCGCTCGCATTGCATCCTGGTTGCAACGCAGCTCAAACGTTGGAGCATAAGATAACTGGTGTGTTGAATGAAATCAGAACGGCTGCTGGAAACGTAAGTCTGCACCAGGTTTCATTATCTTGTTTATTTCTTTAGTCAATTAGCATGTAAACAGCTGCTGGAAATCTGATCCTATTTTCTCTGTTAGTTTTTAACAATTTATGGAGAATGTAATTGTCATAACAAGTGATCTAATAATCCACATTTTAGGCTCATGTTAGATATTATTTTTAAAATGACATGTCTCTGTAGTGTTACTTGGGTAAGTTTCCTTGTAGCACTGTAATTCAAGTGAACAGGGTTGATGTAGATTTTGTCAAGTGACTAACCAATGTGTCCACTCTGCCTTTGCTGTGCTTTTAAGTGGATTGCTGAATATTTTGGATGCAACATTTTTTTCAGGTGTGTATGGATACACTTCACTGGAGGAACAGCCCATTGATTATGTCCCAATGTGGATCTAAAGGTTCTCCGATCAATATCAGTCAGATGGTTGCATGTGTTGGCCAGCAATCTGTTGGAGGGCGTCGTGCCCCCGATGGTTTTATAGATAGAACTCTTCCTCACTTTCCTATAAATTCGAAGACCCCTGCGGTAAGGAAAATTGGATTATGGCTTGCTAATTTGTGCATTGGGTATTTCTAGCGCTGGTCAAATGAATAAATTCTGCATCTTTTGTGACCACCAGCGCGCAGAATGACTGCAAACTGCACATCTTCTACATTGCTTGTTCAACAGTGCAGATCTAATAGCAGTTTTACTTTTGTTTCTCAATTCCCGTGTACCACGACCATGGTACTTTACTGAATAATGACACGAGTCTACTGCAGCACAGCAGTAGTCAACAACATCAATATCAAAGCCTTTCAGTCCCAAGTGAGCCGGGGTAGGCTATAGTTGCAGTAGTCTGTAGAGAAATTGGAGCTTTTGGGACATTCTTTTTTTATTTTTGTAATAATATTGTTCTCTATTTGACATGTGTGAATCTGCCATTTTAACTTTAATCATGAAATTGACATATTCGAATAATGTAAATTCAGTATTCTAATAAGGTTTTTTTCTTCCATTTGCAGGCTAAAGGTTTTGTTGCTAATTCGTTCTATACTGGTTTGACTGCTACTGAGTTTTTCTTCCACACAATGGGTGGCCGAGAAGGTCTTGTTGACACAGCGGTATGTCTAAATTTAAACATGTTTTTCTTTGAGTGTGCTATATGGATTGCATCATAAGAGATGGCACTATTGTTCATATAAGTTTAAATATGACGTTCATGTGCCACTCAGTTGAATAAGTAAAAGCAAACATGATGGTATTATTGAAAATATATCGCCCAGTCTGTTTTCCTGTCCAAATTGTTTTTCACTATGACTGGTATACAGTATAATTTAGTAGCTCTAATTAGGCGAGCCAAATGGATCAATCAAACAAAGGTCGGCATCGAAGGATCTTGATCCTGCTAACTGTTACAGACTTGCATTGACGGAAATGACCATCTTTCTCTGAAGCCAAGATACAGTTAGACAAATCGGTGTTTTTATGACAGTGTCTTGTGTCGCCTAAGGTGTTGCCTTAGCCCACCTAGGCGACAAGGCAGTAGTGGCTTGCCTCACCGTGCCTTAATGCTTTAAAAACCATCAGACAAATCATTACCCCCCTGACACCTGGCACACAGAAATTCTTGTTTTTTAAGAGTTGCTACAACAATATTAACAGCACAACAGACCATTTAGTTGACAACTACACAGCAGACAGAGCAATAAAAGATCGTCAAGTAGAAGCAAAAGAGAATCTCCTCGACCACATTAGTGTTGTTATGGAATCATCTACACTTGATTTGTATCCTCAGAAAACAGATGATGGTTGTTTCCTGTGCATTCTCATTCACTAATTTTAGTGCGGTTCCTGATATCTGCTTGCTTCCTTTGTTGTAATCTTTCTTTTTATCATAGGTGAAAACAGCAGAAACTGGATATATGTCCCGCAGATTGATGAAGGGTTTAGAGGATCTCTCTGTTTTCTATGATCAGACAGTCCGCAATGCTAGCGGTGGTATAGTTCAGTTTTTGTATGGAGATGATGGCATGGATCCTGCAAAGATGGAAGGAAAAGATGGCACACCTTTAAATTTGGATCAATTGTTTATGAAAGTCATGGTTAGTTTTAATGTAGAGAATACCTTGCTAGATGATCATAAAAAAATGTTCTGATCATTTAACTTTTACAGGCCACATGTCCTCATAGAGGAATGGGTACATTATCTCCCGAGGATATCCAGCAGATGTTAGAAGATAAGCTTGAACAACATAAAACCTCATCTGATGGTGGTTGTAGCGAAGAGTTCAAGGCAGACTTGAAAAAATTTATTGGGAAACGTATACAATTACTGGAATGCACAAGAAAGGCACTTCATCTACCTGAGAATCCTGTAGGAAAGACTTGCATAGAAGAATCCATTGCTGCTAATATTTCTGGTATATCTGCAAAACAACTACAGGTGTGATCTCATTCATGAGAGCTGTATCTATAAATAAACTTTTGCTATTTTTAACTGACTTGCATGTAGTTTTAATTTTCTGCAGCAAATGTGCCATATGATATATTAATATGGTACATTTATGCTTTTTAACTGACTATAAATTTGCGATTATATACTGTGTTAGGGGCTAGCATAAGTTGCATTAGTAGTTGCAAAATAAATAGTTCATGTGTTGTTTGGTTTTCAATTTATGACATGACACGAACAAGTTCAAGACTTGCAACTTTATATGAACCTTAGTTCGCAAAGAGGTAACTACCATGCTGATAGTGGCCAGGCAACATGCCTTAAACAGAATTAGAGCATTAAAAGGTGGAGACACTTTGGATCAGGATGAGAGATTTAGATAAGGAGAAACTTAAATTCTTTTATTGCTTGATTTGTTATAGGTATGACTTGACTCCTAAGAAACATATATTTCACAGGGAAGCTTGCCGTTAAGGACATAATACATAGCTTATATCAGTAATGAAGTAAAGCCCTACTAACGATGCTACGGATCCTTCTCTGTTAAGTAGTTCAACTATGTTTTTATTTTTAGATTTTTTTTCACTGGTGGCAGCTGTAGTTTTCTACTTTTCTTAGATTACCACATATGTGGAAATTACTATCTAATCTTTCGAGAATTGGAAATGACACATCTGCATTGAGGAATTAGGTGAGCTGTACAAGGTTATCAATGTTAGACTGTTAGGTACAACCCCAAGGCTTGTTCTTTCCATGTAATTCCAACATGTACATTTTATATTAATTATTAATGTGTTGCGACATGTTAGTCTTCCCTGCTGTTCCTGACATTTTTCTTTCTTGCTGCACATTTTTTTTTATTGTGTTAAAGCAACATCAGGTTAGCATACAACTTCTTCCTATATAGGCACTTTTCACCCAATATAGTTTACCAGCCAGTAACCTGATATCATGCATCTTTTCATCTCTCTATTTATTAAGGGGAAAATGTTTGCTTGGTGATCCAGTAACATAGTTTAGGCTGTAGTTGAAGTCTGCTCCAAGCCTCCAAAGACTGTTCTTCCAGTTTTGTGTTTTGTGCTTGTACCCTTCTTTCAGAAGATTTATTTCCTTTTACCTGGATCAGGTTTTCTTGGATACCTGTTTTTCTCGTTATTACTCAAAGACAATTGAAGCTGGAGCATCTATTGGAGCAATTGGAGCTCAAAGTATTGGAGAGCCAGGGACTCAGATGACACTGAAAACATTTCACTTTGCAGGAGTAGCTAGCATGAGTATCCTTTTTACCTCTGCTTTAGGAAAATGTTAGTTAATTCTGTGGCATTGAACTTGCTGAATTAGGATGTTTCAGCCTATTTTCTAAAATTTTCTACTTCAGATAAGTACTGCTAAGATTTAATGTCTCAGAAAAATAATATCAACCTTTCATGATTGTTTACAAAGAACTTTTATGCCTCCATCAATGTGGCTCACTTTATTTAGCACAATACTTGCAATGCAAAAGTCCAGAAATAGAATATACATATATAATTTGAAGCCGACCGAGCTCTCTACAGTCTGCAGTAATGCCTTTTACAACTTGTTTCTTTAACCATGAAAAAGATGTTACTCTTGGTGTTCCTCGCATCAAGGAAATTATCAATGCTGCTAAAAAGATAAGCACACCTATTATCACTGCTGAGCTTCTGTCTAGGAAAGATGTGCTGTCTGCACGCATTGTGAAAGGAGCTATGGAGAAAGCAGTGCTGGGCGAGGTAAGTTGGTGTTGATTGGTTTTGTTACAGAAAATTTATTAATTATATGCACTTAAAGAAGCCAGTTTGTTTTCTGTTCTCTGGTTTTTACTAATCAAACTTTTGCCATTTTTCAATTGACTTGCAAAAGTTTCTCTGTTACCTTACTTTATGCTCTGGAGGCTGAATGCTGAGTAGCTGTTTTTATGTGGTACAAGAAAATAACACGTATACTATAATTGTACATGTATAACTCAGCATCTACTAGTTCCATGATAAGGGTACCAATATGCTAGAACTGCTTTTTGTACTATTGTTTGTGCAATTGGGGGCTGCAGTTTTAGACTTGCAATATGTTGGCTTGAGGCGGAAATTGTTCAACAATTTGTATTGGCTTTAATTTTCGTGGATCTATCTGTTCTACAATAGCATGACTCACCAAAAATGAATGAAAAATTTCCTGGATACTCTGTACCTATTGTGATCTTTCGACCTGCCGCATCTTGACGGATTTCATGCAGTTGTTTTGGTGCTTACTTTTGGATTGGTGTTTTTTAAAATGAACTTTGGATTTATGATTTGTGTGTTGATCAGGTAGCATCAGCCATAAAGATTGTCTTGAAATCAAGTCAGCCAAACTTGGTGGTCAAACTTGATATGCAACTTATAGAAGCTCTGCACATGGGAATATCTGCTGACTCTGTGCAGTTGTCAATTTTGAATCATCCAAAAATCAAGTTAAAATCTGAGGTGTGAGCAAAAGTTCCAGACTTTGATACAATGGATGATTTTCCTCTTCTTTTTTTACCGTGGTTGCAATTTACAGTTAAATGATCTTCGCAGCATGTCCGTGTAATTGATAGAGCCAAATTGAGAATATATCCAGCTGGAACGGATAAGTCCAAACTTCAGCTTGAGCTGCATAACCTCAAATCCATGCTTCCGAAAGTGATTGTGAAGGTGAACAAGATGTCCACTGTTAAATTTTCAATTACAAAAGTATTTCTGCTACTATGATCTAACGCTGACCTTAAATTAAATTCAGGGTATTCCAACTGTTGAAAGAGTTGTAATCGACGAAAGAAAAAAAGATGGCAAACTAGAAAGATACAACCTGTTGGTTGAAGGGTAAGCTTTCCTATTTATTTATTTATGGTTTAGTAAGCTTTCTAGCTTTGATAACCTTCCATTGTTTGTGTAGTTTGTGGGTTATTTAGAACTTAGAATTGCAGGATCTTAAAGCTGTTATACAGGATCTTAAAGTTGTTATACACCTTACCTGACCTCTGCAGTATTGTCCTGACATGATATATGCTAATCAAAGAACTGTGTAATTACAGAACAAACCTCCTGGCTGTCATGGGTACCCCTGGAGTTGATGCTAGGAATACAAAAAGTAATCACATCATGGAAATGAGCAGTACACTTGGAATTGAAGCTGCTAGGAGATCTATTATTGATGAAATTCAGTACACAATGAAAAGTCATGGCATGAACATTGATGTGAGACATATGATGCTTCTGGCAGATTTGATGACATACAAGGTATTATGATCTCTGTTCGTTGATTTTTTTTTCTCTCGCTCCACACTATGTTGCTCTTACACGATTTACTCGCATCCTACTGCTGAACAGGGTGAAGTTCTTGGCATTACTAGATATGGCATTGCAAAGATGAAAACCAGCGTGCTGATGCTTGCTTCATTTGAGAAAACCCAAGAACATCTATTCAATGCCTCTTACAGTGGTCGTGAAGATGACATAGAGGGAGTCAGCGAATGCATTATCATGGGCATTCCCATGCAACTCGGTACTGGTATTCTCAAAGTCAGGCAAAGGTATACGGTTCGCTTATGCTCCTATATTTGTGCTACTCTTTTCGGCATTGAACTTATTCACATCCAACATGTTGAATACTTTGCAATCCTATATACTCCCTCCATACTCGTATTAGATGATGTTTAGGACAACGACACGGTCACCAAAATGTAACTTTGACTTCTTATTTTAACAAAAATATTTATTAAAAAATAATATATGTATACTTTTCTAAAAATACTTATCAAGACAAATCTATTCATATGGTTTTCACATTTTCAAACTCAACGACTTAAAAGTTATTCGTGATTTATATTCCCAATGTTTGACTAAAACCTTGTCCTAAACATCATCTAATACGAGTATGGAGGGAGTATTGTTCTAAAACTTTTGCGAGGTTGTGTGTTCTTAACCAACCTCACGGTTTGTTGATGATATGCCCCATTTCCCCTGCAGGCTCGACCATCTCCCTGAATTGAAGTACCAGCCGGACCCTATATTGTCGTGATCCATACACGTGGATCTGATGCCAGAACTCTGTACATATATAGCTGAAGCATACATGCATAGCGTAGGGCAACTGCAGCGGCAGTAATTTTTGAGGTGAACATCTTTCTACTGTACTGGCAGGCGCTGAGAACATTTCAAACGTGACACTGTAATTGGTACAAGTCGGAGCTATGGCAGGCAACACCTGCTACATCTCTTAGGCAATACGTGCTGGCACTAAACTTCTCTACTGGGTAATGAAGCCTGGGACTGCTAATCGTTGATTTTCCTGTTGCTGGACGTTAGGGGGACCAAGGGTTTAGCTGCACTTCCTTTTCGGCGTTTGACCTTGACCCTTGTGGTGCATGTAAGCTCGATTTTTCCAGTAACGTAGCGCCCCCATGCGGCCATGCTTACAGTTTTGCATCTAGAAGGGAGGTGGCTTTTGTTGGACCTGCTCCACCGGCCGTGTGAGACACGGCCGCATCTCACCTACTCCCCGGCTGCCTCCCGCCATCAAGATCCTCCACGCGACCGCGACTTCGTTCCCCCTTGCTTGGTTGACAAGGGACCGTGGATCCGTGGTCCGTGCGTGCGTGAAACAGGAGCGAAGCAACAACGCAGGGCATATGAAACTGCGCGCGCTCAAATCAGACACTCGTACGTACCCGGTCCACGTCGAACGGCGGAAATCAAAAGGTCGTATCGGTGCATCTGGCTGCTTCCCCCCGGTTGTTTGGCTGTCTGTTTGTTCAGACATTGTCAACAAGATCGAAAGAGAGTCGGAAACAATCTTGACATGATCCGGGAAAGCAGAGCCGAAAATGAAATAAAATGCGCGTTTTGATGCGTCTTTTCCTGCGGCTGCTGTGACCCGTTGAGTTTTGGGAACTTTCTTGGCAGGAGAAGTATGCTTATGGACGTTTTCGTGTAATGGCATTGGCACGTACTAGGTTGACCGCACTGCCTAGTGTATTCCTCGTTTGTCTGACTCGGTAGTACTGTTGCTTGTACGTTGCAACATAGTGACGCTTAGGGGGAAAAAATGCGGTGAAATATCATATTCGAGACAGGCAGAATCAAGAAGACATAAAAAATTTGATCAGACAACTCATCCGGCCCTGACTAGCTGTCGAGAGCTGCTGGTACACCCGTGCTCGTGCGGTCGTGCCCGTACTCGATAGCGCAGATTCCACTTCAATCCCCGGGCGCTCGCTCGTGCGCACGGGCCGTACGTGCGCGCGCGCTGGCTTTTGTAGCTTTGTTTACGCATCACCGTGTGCACGCGTGACGCGCATTAAACTACAGCGGCGCGCGGCACGCAGGGTAGGGTGTTGAGCCACGACTTCATCGAGCCACGGATTTAGCAGACCAAATAATTATTAATAGAGCTTAATTAACATGCATGCGTATGCAAGGCGCAGGGCGACCAGATCCGGATGCAGAGGTGATGATCGCGTGATCGAGCTCGAGAGCTGTAGCTCGTGGCACACCCTGTCTTATTCTCTCGGCTGCTGGTCCGTTGGCCAGACTAATAGATTACTCCCCCTCGGCCGTGCGCCCGGCCCTTGACGATCAAATTTTAATTTCTTTAATTTGCGCAAACCTACTCTGTCTGTTTGCACTAATCAGACAGCCGCGACTTTTGCTCTCTGCAGCGCTGGACTTATAGTACCACTTCGTACCAGCTAGCTGCTACTACTTGTGACAGAGTATTGCTTTCGTAGCTGCAGCTTTGACATTCGACGAGCTGCTGATGGTCGCTTCTTCATTACGCATCGGAAGCCAAATCCTCGCGTCTGCTCGGCAATATGGTGATGGAATGGAGGACGCGCGTGGTGAGAACGGCAGTGTGCAAAGTCAACACGAGAGACCAGGAATTCAGTATCTTCGCAACGGATCACCGCACGGCGCACGCTTGGCGGCCACCTAACGACTCCCCCCTACTACGTGTGAGGCGTGGACCCTTTAGACACACGTGTGGCCAGTGTCTTTGGGCGTAGAAAAGCTGTTGGAAAACAGAAAGATATAGAAAACGATATTTATAAAAATGACTCTCTAGATGATGGTTTAGAGAGTGAGTTTTAGAGAGACTTTTGCAGATAAAGTGTCAAATGCGCAAAGTCACTGTTTGGAATGTCAAAAATCCAAATTTCTCTGCATGCACACAGGTCGCGTTGTGATTGGCTAGCTGCGTCTACAAATACCGTGCTCCTGCCGTCATGCGAATCACATCAAGCAGCAACCAAATCAGACTATATCAGGGCAGAGAGATGAAGAGCAGCATCATGATGGGCACTAGCCGCCCCATCGTCCGCGCGCGTCTTCTCTCTTCTCCTGTACCCCGTATCCTCCAACATGTTTCATCACATGGTGGTGTGGTGTGGGGTGTGGCCGTGTGGGCGTGTGGCTGGTGGCTCCCATGTTCCCATAGAGGCTCACTTGCTACACTAGTAGTGCTGCATTTTAGCATTTGCACGGAGTATGTAAGAACTGAGCTCGACCCACAGCTCGGCCAGCGCCTGACGACAAGTATGGACGCGACGGCAGCAGTTATTTCTACATTGCCGCGTTTAGATGTTTCGCGAAAAAAATTTACAATATGTCGGGCACACATTTAAAGTATTAAATATAGACTAATTACAGATTATGTCAGTTTATCGCAAGACGAACCTAATGAGTCTAATTAATCTGTCATTAGCACATGTTTACTGTAGCAATTTATTGTCTAATCACGACCTAACTAGGCTCATTAGATTCGTCTCGCGAAGTACACTCCATCATATAATGGGTTATTTTTTCGACTACATTTAATACGCATTCATGTGAGGGAACGTACTCGAAAAAAATTTCGCGAAACATCTAAAACAGGGCCTTTGCGGCACCGTGGCCCGTATGCTACCTTACAACCTGTCTTCACGTTACTGGAGCAGCACTTGTAATGAATAAATGATCGTGTCCGAGCCCCCACACAAATCTCAAGTCACATGGTTTCATCGAACAAGTAAACAGTGGAAGGTAGACGCATTTGGTGTCACTTTCCCCGTTAAATTGCTCCCATCACATCATTTGATAAAAAAAGAAGTGGACCGTGGAAGGTCGATAAAGGTCCAACGTCTTTTCCCGGTTTACAGAAAGTAAAGTAGTAACGTGTACCGCAAATCCCATTTATGGATCGGAATTGGATTGCCAAATATTTTTAATTGGAGATTAACATTACCACGCATGCGTTTAGTGTTGCAACAGGCGTAGAGGGGTAATCATGGAAGAATCAAGAATTCAAGATCACGTGAAAAGAAGTTTCCAATACCAACCAGCTCGCGTCATTTTTTGTAGGAAAAAAAATGATGTTTAATGTCGAAGCCTGGGCTTAAAACACTTCATAGAAGAGGATAGAAAAATTCTGCTAGCTACGCTGACTCGCACGCGGCCTGGAGTCATATTGGAGGCCGGCCTGGCCGGCTCCCGTTGTCCCGACCGAACGCCACGACTCCACGAGACGAGCCAACAGTTGACCCGAGCCACCGGCCGCCGGCCCGCCACATTTCAGACCAGACAGCCAGCCGAGTCGCAACAGTACAAGGCTCGCGCACGGAAAGCCAGAAGCCAAAGCAGCCGCTCGCGCACATCTGAAAGCGACCATCGGGATTCACACCCTCTTTCTCCCGCACGGCGCGGTATATTCCTCGTCCTCCATCACCAGTTCACCACCACCTCCCCGGGGTAGTCCGGTAATTGCGCAGTTGCCAAAGGGTGGGGCCCAAGAAATAAAAACCACACCCCGACACTTGTCGCCGGAGTTAAATGAGCAGCCATGGCAGCAGGAGCGGCGAAACTTCTCCCCCACCTTCTCCGGTTTCTCCCAGTGCCTCGTGCGCCGCGTATATATATACACAGGCACACACACCCCCGCGCCCACCTCTCGCTCCACTGCTCCAGTCTAGTAGACGTGGCGGTTTGACTTTCTGACCGGGTGAATCGGAACCGGAAGTGCGCGTCCCCTTTGAGCAGAAGAGGCGGGCCAGAGGAAGGATCTTCTTCGCTGGGGAATTCGGAGCCGGCGACCGGGCGTCGGTTGATTCGTTCGTCGCGGTTCGTGGAGACGGAAGGGAGCGTGGGGAGAGGAGGCGGGCGCGGCTTTGTTGGATTCTGCCCTCTCGAGCTCCGATCGAGGAGGTAATCTCTCCGTCCCTCTCAGCGCCTGCTCCTGCTTCTTCCTAGAGCTTCCGATTTTTAGGGGGGGATTTGGATGGACTGCGCGGAGTGCGGCACTAGGCTCCGGTGGTCGTCAGTGTACGGTTGAAGGTTTTGAGGGGGGAAGCAGGGGGTTCTTCATGAAGGTTCTCCTGCGCTACTTCGGACATTTGTTTGATTCCTACTCATGTGTGCTCCTTTTTTGTTTACTTACGGTGTGATCTGAAGGATATTGTCTGGATTATTCGAGAAGTTAGCGGCTTACTGAGGATTTAAGGTTTTAGTATGTGGATTTGGATTCTGAGAAGCCTTTTGCCCCCCCTTTTTGGTTGGTCTCTGATGTCTTTGTTCGTTTGTTGAGGTGGCTTCAGAGCGTTGTAGCCTGTAGAATTGACTTTGATCTGGTCATCTGTAGAAGATGTGATTCCAGTTGTTCATTCTAGGTTTAGTTTCAGGAATTGTGCTAGCACATAGGTAACCTAAATTTCGGTTAGATTTATTTTTTTGGGTAAGAAATGGTCAAAAGTGGTAGCTTGTGGGTGTTTTATTGATTTTGTGCGTGCTGTCCGTTTGTATTGAGCAATCATACGCCTTTTCTTTCTGGCATTGTCCTCACTGGAGTCTCTAGAAGGTGAGTAGGTGACAGATTGCGTGTAAAGTAAATATTTTCAGATTTCCCTCAGTATGGATGACGATTGCGTTTATTTGTGGGGAAGATGGTAGATTACTTTTGCAGCCGGGCACTTTTTGCAGCGCCACTTTTGCAGATTTGGAGGTTGTGTGTTACTTACCTGATGAATATTCAATGACACCGTTAGCTTCCCAGTCGTGTGTTAAATTTGGAGGTACACTAGAAAGGTGTCCAATTGGTTTGCCCAATTGGGAAGTTCCATACTGCTGGTGTACCCAGTTCGAGTACAAGTGATTTGGGTGACCCTTGGGAGTATCTGATCTGAATAATGAGTTAGTACTATGGAACATAGAGATCTTCCCTCTTGTCTCTTAGTGTTCACCTTTTTATTGTTACTGAAACTATTATGCTTAGCTTCTGGAAAGTGTAAGCTGCTGTAGCAAACAATGTAGTATATGACATTTCCTTCATATTTAGTAAATGTAATGGAGATTAAGGTTCAGCGAGTGGCCAGTTTCCTCAGAAGTATCTGTTTCATGTTGAAGCATTGAGATTCTTAATTTCATTTTATTGTAATTCGTGTTCATTTCTTGTTTCAACTAAACTTAATATTGTTTTTATCCTTCCAGCTTTGTTAACAGCGGATATTAAAAGGTAGCAAAATGAAGGCACCATCTCTACTGGTTCAGTGTTTCCCTGGCTTGCTTCCCAGCAAGGCCACTAGTTGTGTGCCAATTGTGTCTGAGAAGGATCTACAGCTACCATCTCCAGCTGTTGAAATAATCCCCTCAAAGGTTATTATTCTCATTTGATTCATTTATATTTGGGAATTCCAAAGGGACGTTTTGCTTTATGCAGAAGTTCTGTTGATTCTTAAACTACTAACGTTAATAACAAAAATAATATTCTTTGAACCTTTTTCAGAGTGCCCATCCTTACAAATATGCTGGTGAGAAGGTCGATGTGCAAGGTCTTGATATTTTCAAGGTTAGCAGTGAATACAAATTTGCAGTTTGATTAGGTTTCTTGTTGGGAATACATTTTGTTTGGTAAATTCTTCAAAGACTTAGGTCCTAATCTTCAACTTTTCAATATGTTTCTGTTTTTTCAGGGGAAGGTCAGTGTAGCAGATATGATAGCCTTTTCACCTTCTGAAGTAGCATCAGCAAAATACGACGGTAATCATCTACTCTTACATAAGCTTGCAAGGCTTTTGCCCCCTATATTAATGTATTCTAAATATGGAAACTTACTTTATTTCTCTTTTCCCAGGAACACTGAAATATTGGGAGAGTTCCATCACTCTTGTCAACATTATTAAAAATGAGATTCGTGATGGACAGTTGAGCTTCAGAGGAAAGCGGGTTCTAGAGGTAACTCCTGCAAGAAATATTGCTTCTTTAGGTAGTTTGTAGTTATTTAACCTAGTTGGTGCTCTGTACAGATTCATTTGGTTTCTATTTCTCCTTTTGCTTCCATAGAAGCAGAATGCATAATAGAGTTCAATAATCTGGAATTATGTATAATGGTAGTGTTGAGCCCTTTGGTTCTTTCAAGCTTAATTTTATCTACCAAAAGTAGTTGCTAAGTTAGTGCTCTGAGTATTTCAGCGTGGATACATTTAGAAAAAGATTCTATGATAACTTCTTGATTGCCCTTTTGTTTTGACAATTGATGCAGCTCGGATGTGGATCTGGCCTGTCTGGTATTTTTGCTTGCTTGAAGGTGCGTTATCTTTCCATTGCTTATTATAATAGTCAAATAAGGAAATGCTTATTTTAAATAGATTTTACATTTTTTTTAGTTATGACATGACATGCAAGGACCTGACTAGCTCAAATTCTACTTGCAGGGTGCATCCACAGTGCACTTTCAAGACATAAATGCAGAAACCATACGGTGCAGAACAATACCCAATGTTCTTGCAAATCTTGAGCAGGCACGGGACAGACAGAACAAACCATCAGAGAGCCCTGTTACACCATCTAGGCAGCTGTTGGCTCCCAACGTGCATTTCTATGCTGGGGAGTGGGATGAACTCCCTACAATTCTCTCAGTAGTGCAGCCACCTGCAGCACCGACAAACCTTAGCTTCTCAGAGGAAGATTTTATGGATGGATGCAGTAGTCATGACGGGAGCAGTATAGTTGGTCATGACTACTGCCCTAGGCGATCTAGGAAGCTTTCTGGTAGCCGTGCATGGGAGAGGGCTAGTGAGAATGACCAAGCAGATGGCGGCTATGATGTAATTTTGATTTCTGATGTCCCGTATGCTGTGAACTCTCTGAAGAAGCTCTATGCCCTTATTTCAAAGGTCAGTTCCTTATTAGCAATGTCAGGTCCAGCATTTGATTCCCCATGCATCTAGTTGAAATTGTGATGGAGCATGACATTTGAAGCTTCCTAGGTTCTTTCATTGATCAGGACTGTAGATGCTTCACGGCAGTGTGTTTTTTCCCCCCTTTCCTCTACTATGTTATTTCGTTTCTGGTGTCTAACTTTGTATTTTATTCTTGCAGTGCCTACGTCCTCCATACGGAGTCTTGTACGTGGCTTCAAAGAAGAACTTGGTCGGTTCCAATGGTGGTGCAAGGCAACTTCGAGCTCTTATGGAAGAGGAAGGTGTCCTTGGTGGTCACTTCTTAACCGAGTTGTCTGACAGGGAGATATGGAAGTTCTTTTTCAAGTGAGCAGATCCAGAAAGTGGGAGAGGAAAAGAATTCTGACATTCAAAACACAATTTTTTTGTTTCTGCCCGCAGTAATGTACATACGGCGAAGCCTAGTTCCATTAATTCTTTGGAGTAGATTGAAATAATTTGAAAAAATATGTGCAGTTGAGCTTGCTCTAGTGTCGGCAACTTTACTGTTTTGTAGATCTGCAATGTCGTTATACTAAGTACAGAAAAGCAACTGTATGTCTGTATTGAACTTTTGTATACAGGATATATGATGGTGGCGATTCAGTCAGATCATCATATTAGACTCCCCATCCCCCCCCCCCCCCCCCCCCCCCCCCCCGCCCGCAAATTGCGCGTCTTCCTGAGGACGTGTACACTATTGTGAGTTGGTATCTGTCTTGCTGATCCAGTGCTTCGTGTACCTTGGTGAAACTATGTTCTAAAAAAAGTTTCGATCATGTTAGGGGACTCAAATTGTCTAATATTGTGAGATTCATGTTAAGAAAATAGTGTGGAAATAAGGTTTTCAAAATATTTCATACACTTGTATGAGATTCATGTGTCAAAAGCTAATTCTTTTTCTCTTTTGATGAGAAAAGGGTGGGAATGTATTAAAAGTTGAGCATAGTACATCTCCATTTTACATTAAGGGTATCAACAAAAGGTAGCCTCTCTCACTTAAGGCCAGTCTCAGTGGAGAATGTCATCGTACGGAAAACTTTGAGATCTGTGACTTTGAAAACTATCTATCACCATGACATCATCTCTCATCCCATGACACTCGCCTCATAAATAACATTGCATGTCAGCAACTTTTGTTGATGTGACATTATATTTAATGCTCATGCACTCCTCACTGAGACTGACCTAATAAAAAACATGGCACGATTGCGAAAAAAATTAACAAAAAGGTAGCCTTCTAATCTTCTGTCATAGCAACGACAACGAGTGACTCCATTTTTTTTTCCTTTTCTTCCTTTTTTGGTCGTAAGAACCAACTCCACCAACCTTTCGACTTTCGAGTGCATTTACTTTGAAAGAACATCAGCTATCACCTCATCGAATAAGGAGTGTATACAAAATGTATTGAAATTCTACAATCAAAATAAGTTTGTATACACAATCGAATGGTGAAGAATAAGCGCATTTCCAATAACTAAAGATTCATCTTTTGATTTCCGTTTTTGAGCGCTTGAAATCTCACAAAACGGAAGTACTCCCCATAGAAAATGACTACAAGAAAACCCATTTCGTTGCGCGCACGAAAGTGCCTAGCAGTACCACTGGCCAGTAGGCTGTGCTACCAGCAAAGTATTAGGGCCGCGTTCAGATGTTTTCCGAAAAAAAATTACAGTATGTCGGGCATACATTTGAAGAATTAAATATAGACTAATTACAAAATTAATTACAGATTCTGTCAGTAAATCGCAAGACGAACCTAATGAGTCTAATTAATCCGTCATTAGCACATGTTTACTGTAGCAATTTATTGTCTAATCACGACCTAACTAGGCTCATTAGATTCGTCTCGCGAAGTACACTCCATCCATATAATGGGTTATTTTTTTCGACTACATTTAATATGCCATACATGTGAGGGAACGTACTCGAAAAAAATTTCGCGAAACATCGGGATGACCCGCACTGTAGCACTGCCGTTGGTCGCGATCATCCGACGTCACGTGCCCATCCGGGGCCACGAGAAAACCCCCGGAAAAATCTCGCCGCCATCACAAGCAGCCGCCCCGGGCCCGCTCGGCAGTCGTGCTGGACTCGAGTCGACGCGCCCCCATCCCCATCCATCCGGACCATCCCAAACCCCCACGGCAAAATCGCGCGCCTCCGCCCGACGACGCCACGCCCGCCAGGCGCCAGCGCAGATCTCCGCGCCCTGACTCCCATCGCCCTTCCGCCTCCGCTGCCCGTTTGTTCCGGTGGGCGAGGGCGCCGCCCGCCCGCGATCGCGCTCCGGCTGGCTTGATCGATGGGGCACAACTCCAGGAAGAAGAAGAAGCGGGGCGCGGCCGGGCGCAAGGCCGCCAAGGACCACGCCGCGCAGCTCGAGGGCGACCAGGCCGCCCTCGACGAGGAGCTCACCGCCCTGTAAGTCGCGTCCCCCCTCCCCGCTTGGGCGTTCACGGATTATTATCTCGCCGAGCCCAATTTGTGCGAATGCTGTTGCTGCGTGGGCGTGGCGTTCCGCATTTCAAGCGCGCGGTTGCGGTGGTGCATATGTGTGATTTAATCCGCGATGGTGGTTAGCTGCTTCGAGTGTTTCCAACTGCCGGTAGCGATTCGATACTGCGGAGCATTGTTTGTTCACGGCATTGCTTGCCGTAGGGGAGAGTAGTTGGATTGCCTACTGCTAATCGTGCATGATTCACAGTCGTTCCTGATCATTTAAGTATTGATCACTGTCTGTGGCCTTCTCACATTGTCTCGTATGTCAGTATTAGTGCTCTTCGTTTCATTGATCATACGGCTTGTGCTTATGTAGAGTTTTGCCATTTTGCCTATTCCAAAACTGTTGCTGTCGACTGAGTAGAATGCAAATAGCGTTTCGTTGGTTCAGTTGGTTAGGAGTTCAACCCGTAGGCTTGGTCCCAATCTCAACTTGTTGTCACTTGCCAACCTTTTTGTGCTGCTGAATTGTCTTGACGATTGCTCCTGGTCTTATACTCTCATTATATCTTTCATTTCCTTGTGATTGCTAAATTGGAACTGTGGTCTTCTGGGAAAAAATCAGTGTTCTTGTTTAATAGCAGAAAAACCATGCTGTCTTGGATTTGTATTTTAGAGTTTGAAGTGGAGCCAAAATCAGGCGCGAAGCCAGCAAATAATCTCACCGGGGTCAGCATCATTAGGGACCGGGGTCATTAACACTAACAAACAGTGCAAAACAGTGTTTTCTCACTAGATTTCTAGAAAATCGTCGGGGTCGGCTGACCCCGATAAAGGGGCCTAGCTCCGCCCCTGAGCCAAATGACCGATTTACTAATAAAACAAACAATGACTGGTTCACTTTGTGTAATGTCAAATAAAAACAATCAGAGTTTTGTTCTACAATCTAGTCATGTTTCTTCATTAACCCTTTTCTGTTTGTATGATCTTTGCACCTTTTGGTACTACATCAATTAGGACTTCAATTTTAGGGGAGGACTTCAAAGTAAAATCAGTATCACCTCAGACCCGATTTAACATATGTATCAGGTATTTTCTAAGGCGCATACATATGGATTTTCTAATATAAATCTTTAACAACTGATGTCTTATTACCAATGAATTAACTTAAACAGGCCTTATTCTGATGGCATGGGCTTTGAGGATCTAAATGTTTCAGCCATTCTTGATATAATGTAAGTGTCTTCCTTCTAAGCTATAACAGCATTACCTATACTTGTTTATCAGTTTCAGTGGTAGACATTTAACTCTTGATGAAAATATAGATGCTTTCCTGGTTACCCCCACAAGTGTCCGAAGTTGCGGATCATACCTGAAAAAAACTTGTCTAAAGAAGATGCAGATCGTCTGCTTTCACTTCTTGTTGATCAGGTATATTTGACTTCACCTGACTGTATTACGTATGATATGTTTTTACTAAGATACCACAAATATTCCTCATTCAAATGAGTGGGATTCAGTTTGTTTTTCTTTTAAAAAAAGTTCGACCAGGGGAGATAACACCCCCTTGGTTTGTCTTAAAGGATGGGAGTACTGAACTGTGAACGACCAGAAGAAATGAGTTCTCGGTGAGGTAAACACATTTTGCGAGCATCCGGATTCAATATGGATTCAATGGAGACAATATTAACCGAGGCATGGAGCCGTCTCAAGTTATTTTGCCCTTTTGGTTTATGCAAATGTACTCCCTTTAGTGACACAAGTGACCTTTTGGACATGGCCATGGTATCCAAAACAGAACTATGACTAGTACTTTTTGTTAAAATACATTTAGAGAACTTAGAAAAATTGTACTTCTGTGAAACTATATTTCAAGACAAATCTACTCGTATAGTTTTCAAATATGGGAACTCAATAACGTGAAGAAGTTATTTTTAACCAAAGTTTGAAATGGTTTCTCTTCCTCAAAATGTCACGTATTTGTGACTGGAGGGAGTAATTTTCGTTAAACTCTGTTTGTATTAAAAACTGTCATGCTGCAAAATTATAAGAAAGTTCTGGCTATATGTATGTGTTCTTTTGTTATGTATGTGTCCTTTTGCGAAGTGTTAGGTGTTAAAACCGTACTAAGGCAGCTTCTACTCCTGTATATGGGCAAGTGCTGAAGTTGTTTATGCTTGCTATGTGCGTGTCAGTGTATGAAATGATTGTCCGATTATCACTTTACATTTAATAAAGGCGCAAGTACATTTCTTTTCTTGAATATGCAGGAGAACCGTGTATCATGTCATTAAAGAAGAAAAATATGGCACAGAACCACTTCAAACCATTACAAAGTTACATAGGGTGGGTCATGTACTAATTAAAAACATGACCAACAGAAACCCTGCAGTGTTGACACAGGGCTAACAGTCTAAGCCCGACTCTCTGGCTGCACACCGTAAAGAAGCCTCCATCATCACTACCCTAAGAACAATACTGGCACAAGGAAACACGCCTATTGGGTTCTTCCGCATTTCCCAAGCAACAAGAATTATGAAGATGCAAGTGCGATTTTATAGTATGTCTGCCTTTAGAATCATAAATATTAAGTTTTTTTATCTGACATTGTACTTCAAAATTATGATTTTCATAATATCATACTAAATTGAACTTTTGGTTTCCCTTAGCATAACCAACTGTGATTATTACCTTTTCCTAGTACAGCCTTGACTCATGTATCGCCATCTGTTGTTAGGCAAATATTTATTCCCGAGAAGGGCGTGTTATGATTTTCAATTTGTTTGAGGCTGCCCAAGAGTTTCTGTCAGAGATTACTCCAGCTCATGTTTCAGTGAGCACTGTAAGTCAGTTTTCTCATGGCCTCTGATAGAATTTATAACATGCTTTTATTTTCTTTGTTTTTGTTGTATGCATAGTGAAACTAGGGATGCAAGTTTTAGGCTTTTAGCTGTTTTGAATTATTCATGATGCATCCTTTGTACTGAACCATTTCCATTTTCATGATATCAGCTCTTGGATCATGCCTGAGGTTTCTTACTATCTGTTGTTGTAGGCTTCTTGCTTGGATTCGAGCTCAACTACTGATGTAGATGTGAAAGTTAGCCTTGACGGTGACCCTCACTCTGGAATCTCTTACATATATACCTCCTTTGATCTGTACAGTCAGTTATATGATGATACTAGTTGGAGCCGACAAGGTCCAGATCTGACGATGGATAGTGGCAGGAAAAATACTGGCTCTCAAGTTAAATCTAATGTTAGAAGCAAGAGAAAAACAATAATTGAAAAATCCCATGTCTCAGCTGATAAGGTTAATCATGCAAAGAGCTCATCTGGTGATAAAGCTGAACAACAGCGTGGCGCAAAGCATGGTGTCATACAGCAGGCAGCTCCGATTTTACATGTTGTGTCAGAGGAAACTGAAAATGATAGCAAAACTTTGTCTACTAGCAATGCGGGAAATACATCAGATACTCAGGAAAGGAGTTCTAGCAGTCTACATGTGCCTGAGGTAACAACACAGAACTCCTGCAGGTTCATTTTGTTTTAATGTATTCTGTAAATCAACTATGGATCACATTTCTATAAGAGTAAAGTGCAGCCAGGGTCCTTAAACTTTTCCTGGATTCTCATATAGGCCCATGAACTCTCAAAGTGAGCATCTGGGTCCTTCAACTTTTTAAGTGGTTCATCTCAGATGAGAAGGTCCACAACTGGAGCTAGAGCGAACCACTTGAAAACTTTAAGGACCCAGATGGCAGATGCTTACTTTGTTAGTTTATGAACCTAGGTGGGAATCTGGGAAAAGTTGAAGGATCCCAGGTGTGTATTTTACTCTCCCTGTAACTTTACCTGTTTACCAAGAAAAAAAGGAGGATCAATTTAGCCTAGGGTCGCACAAGAATTAGTTTATGAGAATCTGTTGTTTTTCAGATTGAAGGAAACCATCTATGTCCTGAGTTGTATGTCAATTCTCGATTATTTATTTTTGCAAACAGTGTTAATTATGCTCCTCTTGAGTCTGACTGTATAACATTCTTGTTGCATCTACTTCACAACTCGGTACATTTTCATGCTAATGAATTTGCGACCATGTCTTTCAAGGCCATACCATGTAATCTGTACTATTTTTTCTGCTTTACTTTTTTAGAATATTTACCTTCTTACTTTTAGTAGTCTGTCTACAATTGATTTTGGTAGAAAAGATTTCATCCCCATCTTACTGCATATTGATCAATATTGGTAGGATGCTGTAGCTTGGAATGAAGAAGATTGTGATTCAGACTTTAGCTCCTCAAATGGTTCATCTTATGTTTCTGACATGTTAGATGACGCTTCAAGGAATAAGAAAAGGGATTTAATTCTGGTAACTTTTTGTTCTCACAACACCCTCTATGAGTGACATCTTCTCCTTAATTTGTGAACTTTGTTTGGTATCTTAATTAGGTCCACCTGCTTCGCATAGCCTGTGCGTCTAAGGATTCTCTTTCAGCTGCTTTGCCAGCAATATCATCAGAGCTATGCAGCATGGGGGTGCGTATAGTTTCTTTCTCTATTTTTGCTCTTTAGTTCTTTTGTCACCACTCCCAACTGAATGATCTATCTTTCTTGTATTAACCAGGTTCTTTCTGAATGGGCTAAGAATTTAATTTCTGACTCTCCTACTGTTTTTGGGGAAACTTTTAGTCATGTTTTTGGGCAACAAATAGTAAGCCGCACCTGTTTATCTTCTATTAACTCATGATTTACTTGTACCAATACAATCTAGTGTTGATCATCTCTAATTTTTACCTGGCTTTCTGATGGCATTCACAAATAGATCTCTTCAGAGTGCTCTCTGTTTTGGAGAGCTGATAATTCATCATCTAGGCCGAATTCCCGTTATTTGAATGATTTTGAGGAGCTCCGTTCACTTGGTGAGTATCTTATTCCCATCAGTAATGTTTTATTGTGTAATTTCAGGATGTATCTGTTGGAGCTTGGGCGTC
Organism: Urochloa ruziziensis; assembly: GCA_015476505.1. Lineage (NCBI taxonomy): Eukaryota > Viridiplantae > Streptophyta > Magnoliopsida > Poales > Poaceae > Urochloa > Urochloa ruziziensis. The sequence goes on from CM027125.1 coordinate 40,661,254, forward strand.
TAAGGTTGTAAGCGTGGAAGGTTGGGGGACGAGGGGAAGGAGAGCGGCGGCGACGAGAGCGCGACGCCGTCCTGGCGGCCGGTGTCGAGCACGAGAGCGAGCGTAACACGAGCAGTTGTGTCAAGGCTGAAGAGATCGATTCAATCTCCAGCTAACTTCCTTTCAAACCACGGTCTAGTACATATAGTTGTTACAGCAACTGACTCAAACCCAAAAGAAACAATCGACTCGATACAACTTGCACGCAACGTGCCCACGACACGCTCCGACGCGCTCCTAGCCACGGTCTGCCTTGTGCCTCCTCTGATAGACATTTCCCACCATAACATCTCTCCCCTCCTCGCGAAACAGCTCGTCCTCGAGCTGGAACGTAGGGTACTCGGCTCAGAAAGCGTCGACAGGCTCCCAGGTGGAGTCACTCGGGGACATGCCTTGCCACCGGACGAGGACGTGCCAGACGCCGCGGCGAAGGCGAGCACGTAGAATGCGCTCGGGCTGAGGAAGTAGCCGGCCATCCTGGAGCGGAGGAAGCGCCGGTGTGGTAGCGGGAGGAGTACCCCGGAACGGCTTCAGGAGCCCCACGTGGAATACGTCGTGGATGCGCGCATCGGATGGCAGCTCCAGGCGATACGCCACGGCACCCACGCGTTCCAGTATCTTGAACGGCCCGACATAGCGTGGTCCCAGCTTGCCACGGCTGCCCCGGTACGAGGGATTGCGTCGGTCGGTGAAGCAAGCGAAGCCAGACCAAGTCGTCGACGTTGAACTCGAGGTTCCTGTGGTTGGTGTCGTAGTGTTGACGGGCGTACTCTTGGGCTTGGAGGAGACGCGCACGCACGTCCGCCAGGAACGTATCACGGTCGGTGAAGAGCTTGTCGACGGTGTCCGTGTGAGCCGTTCCTGGTGTGTACGGCAGCAGAGGCGGAGGCTCGTGTCCGTAGACCACCTGAAATGGAGTCAGATGCAAGACGGAGTGGAACGCCGTGTTGTAGCAGTACTCCGCCCAAGGCAGCCACTCCAGCCACGCTCGGGGACGGTCGCCGGTGATGCAACGCAGGTACATGGCGATCGTCTTGTTCGTCGCTTCGGATTGTCCATCCGTTTGCGGGTGGAACGCCGTGCTCAACTTCAATTTCACACCGGCGAGCTTGAAGAGATCCCGCCAGACGTGACTCCGGGAAGCCGTGAAGGTGTACGATGTCGGTGAAGAACGCGCGCGTGACAGAGGACGCCATGTAGGGATGCCCGAGCGGAATGAAGTGTGCATACTTGGACAAACGATCAACGACTGTGAGTATGACACTCTTGCCATGTACCTTGGGAAGTGCTTCAATGAAGTCGATGGAGATGTCTGCCCAAACGTGTGATGGTACAGGAAGAGGCTGAAGTAGTCCCGCTGGGTGGAGCGACTCGGTCTTGTTCTTTTGGCACGTCGAGCAGGAACGAACGTAGTCGTGGACGAGCCGGCGGTCTTGTGCAACGTTGAAGTCGGTCCGGAGTCGTTGTAGTGTCTTTTGGATCCCTTCGTGCCCCGCGGAATGTGCGAGCTGGAGGAGCGTGGGAACGAGGGAGGAAGACTATGGAACGTGGATCGCGCCGTTGTGGAAGATGAGGCCGTCGTGGACGCGCCACGTCTCGTCACGTTGTCCGCCCGTGATGTCATCCTTGAGTGCCGAGAGTTCTGGAGATGAGGCGACCTCCGCTCGTAGCTCGTCGTAGAGAGCAAATGTAGGTGCTGAAATCGAGTGAAGCTCGACTGGTTCGGCATTGCGGCGGGACAAAGCGTCGGCGACAGTGTCGAGCCGGCCGGGCCTGTACTCCACCGTGAAATCGAAGCCAAACAGTTTGCTGATCCACTGATGCTGGGGAATGGTGGACAACCTTTGATCAAGCATGAACTTCAAGGCATAGTGATCTGTCCGGACAGCGAAGCGACGACCCCAAAGATAGGGACGCCAATGGCGCATGGCTTGCACAAGGCTGATCAGCTCTCGCTCATACGCGGCGACTTTCAGGTGGCGGGGAGCGAATTGCTTGCTGAAGAAAGCCAATGGTCCCTTGCCTTGATGTAGAACGGCGCCAAAACCCGAGCCCGATGCGTCACAGTCCACCACGAACTCGTGTGTGAAGTCCGGAAGTTGAAGCACCGGAGCTGTTGTCAGGCGTGCTTGAGCGCAGAAAAGGCCGATGCAGCTTCATCGGACTAGTGATATGCATCCTTTTTGAGCAGCTTAGTGAGCGGGGCGGCTATGGCACCGAAATCTTGGATGAAACGCCGGTAATACCCAGCGAGCCCGAGGAACCATCGGAGGCCACGGGCAGACTTTGGTGTAGGCCAAGACGCGACAGACTCCACTTTGTTCCCATCCATGGCAACCCCTTCAGCTGAAATGACATGGCCCAAGTAGGAAACAGTGGTGGTGCCGAAGGAACACTTGGAGCGCTTGACATGAAGCTTGTTCATGCGCAGAACCTCGAGAACGGCGCGGAGGTGTTGCAGGTGTTCGGTCCAATCCCGGCTATATATGAGGACATCGTCGAAGAAGACAAGTACACAACGACGCAGAAGTGGACGCAGCCCGGAGTTCATGAGAGCTTGGAACGTCGCTGGTGCGTTGGAGAGACCGAAGGGCATAACCAGGAACTCGAAACGTCCATGGTGAGTCGTGAACGCCATCTTGGCGACGTCCTCCGGGTGGACACGGACTTGATGGTAACCCGATCGCAGATCGAGTTTGTAAAGAATTTGGCGCCGTGCAACTCATCCAGGAGTTCTTCAACGACAGGAATTGGAAACTTGTCCTTGACAGGCATGTCGTTGAGTGCTCGATAATCAACACAAAAGCGCCACGAGCCATCTTGCTTCTTCACGAGCAGCACCGGCGCGGAGAATGGGGAAGTGCTTGGCCTGATGATTCCCTGTTCGAGCATGGTATTGCACTGTGCTTCTAATTCATCCTTCTGCAGCTGAGGGTAGCGATACGGCCGCACTGCCACCGGTTCAGTGTTAGGCTTCAAGTGGATTCTGTGGTCGCAGGCACGAGCCGGTGGAAGTCCGGTCGGTGGAGCGAACACATCATCGAAGGATTGGAGAAGGCGATCAAGGAGTGCCGGCTCACTGGAACGTATGGCGTGCAGACGATCATGCGGTGAACCAGTGGATCTTGGTGTGTGCATCCCTCTCCACATCACGCGCCGGTCTTGTCGCCAGAAGGCCATGCAAAGATCATCAAAATCCCACAGAATTGGACCCAGCGTGCGGAGGAACGCGACGCCGAGCACCATGTCGTAGCAATCCAACGGAATGGAGTAGCAATCAATGTTGAACCGCTCCTGGCCAATCGTGATCGCGACGTTGTGCGCTAGGCCGCGGCACACGACACGATCGCCATTAGCCACCACCACCTGAGCTCCACCGCCGGCCCAAAAACGGAGACCGGCCATGCTTGCGGCGATGTCGCTGACGAAATTATGTGTAGAGCCCGAGTCGAGCAAGGCCGTGAACGTGCGGCCACCCACGGAGACTTGGAGCTGCATGGTGTTGTCAGCCCGGATCCCAGTGATGGCGTGGAGGGAGATGAGCGGTTGTTCGTCGTCGGCCGGGGCAGGCTCCTCTGCAGTGTCGTCTTCTTCAAAATCCGCAACTTCCAAGTAGAAGAGGCGCGGACATTTGTGTCTACTGGTCGTCGTAGTTGTAGCAGAGGCCAAGGCGACGCCGTTCAGCCATCTCAGTTGGGGTGAAAGGTCGGAACGGCCGAGGTGGTGCTGACGGCGGAGGACCAGTCGCAGCAGATGGGGGTGGAGCGGGCAGCACCGTGGAACTGGTGTGCGGTTGACTGCGGACCGGGGGTCGTGGTGGACGTGAGGCCGCTGGAACAACCGCTGTGGCGCGGCGTTCGTAGGCGCGCGCCAGTGCCATGGCGCGTTGGAGATCAGCCGGCGCGTGGAGCTCGACGTCGACGCGGATCGCGTCGGGCAGGCCGCCGGTGAAGAGCTGGACTTGCTGCTCAGGGGCGAGGTAGCCGGCGTGAGCCATCTTTGTCTGGAACGCCTCTTGGAATTCTTCAATGGAGCCGCGGAAGGGAAGACGCGCTAGATCCGCCAAGTGATTGACGCCAATGGCCGGCCCGAACCTCTGCTGGCACAACTGCTTGAACTGCGGCCAATCTATGGCGCCGACGTCGCGTTCCAGCATATAGTACCAATGTTGGGCTGCTCCCGTCATGTGGAACGAGGCGAGCCACACCTTGTCCGCCTCGCCGGTGAGCTGCGCGCGGAAGAAGTGCTCGCAGCGGTTGAGCCAGCCCAGGGCGTCGTCCTTGCCGTCGTAGGTGGGGAAGGACAACTTATAGGATCGAGGAACGCCGAGGCCTTCAGCAGATCCCAACGGACTGGCAGGTGGTCGCTAGGGAAATTGACCGAGAACCGGAATCGGCGATGGCGAGTGTGGGAACGAGATCTGCGTGATCAGAACCGACTGACTGGTGGCCGTCATGTGAACGACGGTTGCCGTGGAAGGCGGCGCCGACGGAATGCCCCCATACCCGGGGATGCCATAAGACGAGGGAGCCAAGGACGAAGAGCCGCCCGCGTTCCCGGTGGTACGGTCGTCGGCGCCGGTGATGCGGGTTGCAAGCTGGCCCATCTGGCGTTGTAGGTCGTAGATGGCAGCGGTGAGGGTGTCGAAGGCAGCCGCTGGAACCGCAGTGGAGAGAGCGGCGACGGGGAATGAGTGGTTGTGGTTGGTGGAAGGGTGGTGGGCGGCGTCGAGGATGGACTGGTGTCGACGGCGGCGGTGCTGCCGCCGGCAGATGTCGACATGGGTCCTGGCAAATCTGATACCAGATTGTTGGAGCTTGGGCGTCTAAGGTTGTAAGCGTGGAAGGTTGGGGGACGAGGGGAAGGAGAGCGGCGGCGACGAGAGCGTGACGCCGTCCTGGCGGCCGCGTCGAGCACGAGAGCGAGTGTAACACGAGCAGCTGTGTCAAGGCTGAAGAGATCGATTCAATCTCCAGCTAACTTCCTTTCAAACCAGGGTCTAGTACATATACTTGTTACAGCGACTGACTCAAACCCAAAAGAAACAACCGACTCGATACAACTTGCACGCAACGCGCCCACGACGCGCTCCGACGCGCTCCTAGCCACGGTCTGCCTTGTGCCTCCTCTGATAGACATTTCCCACCATAACAGTATCAGTTACAAAGTTCCAAAAGAATTTATCTGTTGGTGTTTCTTCAGATTAGTGCTTTCTATGTTTAAACAAAGGAAGTATTACTAAAATACCTCTGTCCTTAAAACTCTCAGAAAATAAATATTACACTAGTATATTGGTCAGCAAGAGCACTTCCATATGATCATAGCATTTTCATGGTTTTTGAAACAAAATTGTTAGAGAAATAGTGGACAAAATTGCGTTTCAGAGACCGTAAAAGGAAGGGAATGTTGTCTATTTGCAAACAGAGGGAGATGTATCTTAACAAAACTATGAAACTTCATTTGAACTAGAAGGAATTCATGCACAGTTGTGACACACTGAGCTGAGGATAAACCCCTTGCTCAATTATTGTCAATCATTTAAGCTGACGAAGCTTTATGTTACTAACTTTCTGGTACTAGCTCTTGCCCACTCTATCTCTATGCTAACTAGGTGACTAGAGCCGCCGATTTTTGGTAGCCCCCTTGTTCGATCTCCGTGGATCATTGTAGTGTGGGTTGGTGATGTACTACCTCCTTTCCAAATTATAGGTTGTTTTGGCTTTTCTAAGTTCATCATCTTTGTTATGCATCTAGATAAACACTGTGTCTAGATTCATAGCGAAATATATGAACCTAGAAAAGCCAAAACGACCTATAATTTGGAATGGAGGAAGTACCATTTTATGTGTGCAAACCTGTACTTACTGTGTGATTGGTATTTGTTATGAATATGCTTTATATGGAATTCTGTGTTTGCTTATGGTAGTGGATAGTATATACTGTAGCAGAACTAGAAATGGTCTGAGCCTTGGGCTGAGCATGTTATTCATGGCTGGCTCCATGTTATTTTATTTTTTTAAAAGTAAACTAAAACGGAATAGGTTTTCGGGCTTGCACCCCTGGAGCCCCAGATACCCATGGTGTGGCTCCTACCTGAGTAGTGTTAAAGGTCTCACCTTTAGTATTGAATTGTATGTGTTGCAGTTTAACTGTATGCGTGTATTTTCATCAATTAGTATGACTCTTAGTATATCATCTGCACAGGTCAGGGGGGCTTTGGTCGGGTTGCATTATGCAAAAACAAACTAGACGGACGGCAATATGCTGTAAAAAAGATACGCCTGAAGGATAGAAGCCCTCAAGTTAATGAGAAGATTTTAAGGTTTGTATATTCAATCAAGTTCTGTTAATCAGTGAAAGGGTCTCTAGCCTAGTGGTTAGAGCACCTAAGTAGCACCTAGCAGACCCAGGTTCGACTCCTCGTAAGAGCGAATTAAATGGGTCTGGAATAAAAATTATAAAAAATAGGTAGGGGATTCCTCTACTGACTTCGGGCAAAAAAAAAGTTCTGTTAATCAGAAACAAGTTTTTTTTTGCTTTATGCATGTGTTGCATCCTTTCTATGTTCATGTTTGGGATCATCTTGATACAAGCAATGTAAAAGACATTCTAATTTCTTATCAGTCAACCTCTTTTTTTGGTATATTAGCCTTCTCTTTACATGTATTTCTATTTATTTGGCTTGGACCAGTCAAGTCCTCTACACCATTGACTAGAACATGTAAATTCATGTCACTTCTGCAATTCTTATAATGAGCCAATGAGGCATTAACCAACCAATTTGGTATGTTTTGCTATTATTACAAGCATTGCACCTCCCTATAGATTGTAGTGACTGTAATAGTCAATGAGGTTTACAAATACAGTATTACTTATTAGTCCCTTACCCTTATGTGGATGTGATCCACAGGTCCTTTTTTCTCCTTTTCTTTTCAAGGAATTTGCTCCAGCACATCTGTTATGGCCTTTTTGATGTTTCTCATTAATATCTTTGCAAGGTACTCAGAGAGGTGGCCACACTTTCACGACTGCAACATCAACATGTTGTCCGTTATTATCAGGTGATCGTCTCCACCGATATACTTTTTTTATTAAAAACATTTTACTCAATATTTTCTGTTTGCCAATTCTGACACACTTATCATCGAGATGCTAGGCATGGGTTGAAACTGAATACGGTCATCATGATATTTTGAATGCTGGTGGGTCCCGTACTGCTGAGAGCTCTATCTTTAGTTATGACGACATCAGCCTATCGGATGCAGGTGGTGGAAATAAGCAGGAATCCACATACTTGTACATCCAAATGGAATATTGTCCTAGGTGTGTTTCATTATGCAGCTATGCCCAAAGAAAGTTGTGCTGCGGTCTCTTTACCATTTTTTATTTTCTGTTATCTTTGTTGAGAAACTCTTGATGCTTGAGCCGTATAATAAGATTTTGTTATAATTTATCAAGAATACACTACAATGATACCGTTGAAAAGATCTCACTCTTCTTAGTAATATTAAGAATCCCCTTACTCCTGCGCCTGTAATTCCTTCAATTATTTTCTTGGTTTTTGCTGGATCAGAAATGTGTTCTGAAAAGAATAGGGTGTAAGTTAAATAGCTAATATTTTCAGGGATATAATTTTGAAGGGTTCTCATGGGCGTTGTTATTTGAATTGTTGGAACTTTAGGCGGTGTGATATTTCTTTCTGCATTCCCAGTCATTGAATGCCATTCTACACTAAGATATTGATTATAATTATTCTGTATCTAACTTTTTTTGGACTTGTGTTTTTTGAAAAGGACCCTGCGACAGGATTTTGAGACATACAGTTCATCTTTTGATGTTGACCATGCATGGCACCTATTTCGACAAATTGTGGAAGGCCTAGCTCATGTTCATAGTCAAGGAATCATACACCGTGACCTGACACCCAGCAACATATTTTTTGATGTTCGCAATGATATTAAAATTGGGGATTTTGGTCTAGGTATGTACTATGTGATGATATCTAGAAATGGGCAACTGGCATATCTTTTCAATCTGTTTTTATCTAAATTTTGGCACTATGTACTAATAAACTAAAAATCATATAATGTCGTCTAAGATGCAATTGTTGCTGATATTTTATTTCCTTGAGTTGTGATGCTATCAATTATTTTTTATCCTCTGTCATGCAGTGTTCTTTAAACATGAAGCTTCTATGGTATGAACGATATAGAATGAAATGGCACTGTCACTATTTCCCTTTTTCATGTGGAATTGGAAAAACACAACTATATAGACCTCAATGCACATGCCTGTTGAGTAGAGACAGTGTGGCCGGTATGGTCATATGAAGTTTCCAAAAATATATCAGCTGAAAATATTTTTATCATTGTTGTCAGCCAAATTTCTGAAGCTGGAGCAGCTAGATCATGACCAATATTTTCCTACTGAGGCAATGGGTGTTTCAATGGATGGAACTGGTCAAGTTGGTACATACTTTTATACCGCACCTGAGGTAGAGCAGAAATGGCCACAGATAAATGAAAAGGTTAGAACAAATTACTTGCTATTTTTGCTTAAAAGATGAACAAAAAGCAGATATTTGTGAAATGGATTGGTCAGCCCTACTGGATATGTTTTAATATTTGTTTTTTCCTTTTGTGATATTTCCTCTATGTGGGCAGCGTATTTGCTTATTATTTAAATGAATTCAGAGCTCCTACCCATGGTTTTAAACATTTTGTAATACGGCAAATATTTCCTTTTAAGTTTAATATGGCTCTTATTTATGTGAATTGCCAGGTTGACATGTACAGTTTAGGAGTTATATTCTTTGAGCTTTGGCATCCATTTGCCACAGCGATGGAAAGGCATCTCGTTCTTTCTGATCTTAAGCAGAAGGGAGATCTTCCAAAATCATGGGCAGCACAATTTCCCGGCCAGTTAAACCTGTTAAGACGCTTACTGTCCCCAAGCCCCTCTGACCGTCCATCTGCTGTTGAGGTCTTGCAAAGTGAACTGCCTCCTCGGATGGAAGACGAATGGCTAAATGGTAAGCCATTAACTTTTCTGCATTAATATTACATCATTACCACTTAAACATGTCATGAAATGATCGCTGATTGAAATTGATGTCTGCTTAAAAATTTTGATTGATGAATGTTAGGTTTCTGCTCTTTTCACATGAACTGTTGCCCAAGTATAAGGGTCACAATTGTCTGCTAATAGGCACCTGTGATGTACAGTCTTTGTTGTTTGTGAGTTGATTTGGCTGCTGATATGCAGACCATGTGTCCATTGTATTTATTGAATGAATTGGTATGTTTGACACTTTGGCAACATTTTATCTAGAATTTAAACCTAATCTTTAAATGAAGCCTTTTTTGGTAAATAGACACTGCAAGTACCTTTAAATTCATATTTGAAGTGCTGGAGCCATGTTAGCCTTCTCTGTCATGTACATCTCTGAGCCTGGCCCTATAATTGAAGTGCCAATTTTATCTGTTTGATTTATGCTCACTAGTTTTTGGCAATTGGTACAGATGTGCTTAGAATGATACAGACACCAGAAGACACATATGTTTATGACCGAGTTATATCTACAATATTTAATGAGGACAGGCTGATTGCCAAAATGCAATGCCAACATGAAAGCAGCAAAAAGTCCACTGGTGACACTGATAACAGTGAACTTTTGGATACTATCATTGAGGTTGCAAAGGAGGTTTTCAAGCGACATTGTGCTAAAAGGTTCCAAATATCTCCCTTGCTTACTTTGGAAGGGAATTTTACTGAAAATAGGTATGTTGTATCCAGACCACTTACATGTCTCATGTTTTGTGGCGTAATAGCTGATGGGTATTTGTTCTTATAAGAGAGAAACCGACCAGTGATGCCTTTTTACTAACACTCTGCACTGCAATTGATGCTATGGCCTACAATTTTCTAGGGAAAAGACGGTGAAAATCTTAACTCAAGGAGGAGAGATGCTAGAACTTTGCTATGAACTGCGAACGCCATTTGTTATGTCAATTGCTGGGAACCAGGTCTGTGACAAGTAGTTGTCCTTTTTGTGTTTTCACTTGTGTGAATGTGCATGCTTCTACTTTTGCTTTTTTCCTATCATGCATGCATATTATGGGTCTTCATATTAATTTGACTCGTTACCTTTTTTCTTAGACATAATTTAGTTGCTAGATTGGTTATGTTTCAAGTACATCTATTTTCTTTTACTTGTCATTTTGGAAACTGATGCAGTCTACACTATTCCCTCCATTCCAAGATGTAGGTTGTTCTAAATGCACTGACAAGGCATGCTTCATGGTGGATTTAACAAAAGTTATTTGATGTTTGTGCATTTTTATGCAAACTTGGTCAAAGTTAGAGAAGTTTGAATTAGAACAAAACTAAAACGACTTACATTTTTTGGAACACAGGGAGTGTATGCTTTAGAAATTGTTCATTAATTGTATGCAGAATTTTAAGGAAATTTAGCAATTTAATTAAGAACTTAATAATGAAAATGTACTAGGAAAAAAATTCAAGTGAAAACTTCTTAGAAGTTGGTTATATATTTGTGGTTAAAAGTTTTGGGACGTGGCTTCACAGTAAGTAAGTAATTGAGAACATAAGTGATCAACTTCATGTGTATATGTCAATTGATGGTGAATATAGTACTACCCTACTTGTAGACTGTTCCCTGCCTGCCTTTTGTGTCTCTGGCCTGAAACACTTGTTATGGAAGGTGCACATTTTTTTTGACTGAAATACATAAAAAATTTGAATGGGCATGTTGTGTGACCACATTTGCTAGTTCAACTTCTATAAGGATTTAATACTGTAGTGGATCCTATACTGTAGTGGACCCTGGGAAAATTCTATTTGATCGAGGCCAGGTCAAGTAGCCGTTGAGTCACTGTTGGGATTTTCTTGAAGCATATGAAACCTCTTTGCTTTCTTTCCTTTTGTTCTATCCCTATTTACTCATAAATTCATCTGCAGACATCATCGTTTAAGCGTTATGAAATATCATGGGTTCATAGAAGAGCCGTTGGCCATTCAACTCCTTACCGTTTTCTCCAGGTAAGTTGTTTAAATGGACAGGATTGTCATTTAAACACAAACATCTTTTTAAGTTTGCACCCTTCATGCTGATGAAACAATTGAAGAAATCCTCCTCAAAGATAATGCTGATATCTTGTTAGGGTGATTTTGACATTATTGGCGGTGCTTCACCAATACCAGAGGCTGAAATCATTAAGGTATCATTTTTTATATTTATCTTCCATTTTTTAAGAAAATCATTTGAAGGAACTATCTTGGAAGGTACAATTTAATATTAAAAAATAGATTTTGTGTTGTCATAACTATTTAGTGTGATGATAGGTGGCTTTGGACCTTGGGACCCATTTTTACGATTCCAAGGCACTAGTCATACGTCTGAATCATGGAAAACTTGCTGAAGCAATTTGCTCCTGGGCAGGGGTTTCTCAGGAACGACGACAAAATGTTGCTGAGGTATGATATTCTGCCTTACCTGTTTCTGAAACTTTTGTGATTATATTGGCTGATATTTTCTTCTCTGTTTTCAGTTTCTATCTTCAACTCTTGTCCAATATTGGCCCAATATGGCTGACCGCAAGTCACAGTGGAGTTTGATTAGGGGGCAACTATTGCAGGTATAAAACGCATTTACATTGCAATACATACAATGCTATCAGAGGAGTAGCTTTATAACTTTTTTTCTTCTTTATATGAGCATTTTTCATAGCATAATGTGGAAATTGCAATTCGCACACTTGAATTCGTGGGAAAAGTTATACTTCTCTGTTATATTTTGTCTCCTTGGATAAATGAGCTTGCTTCTTCACACCCAACCAATGCTATTCACGAATGCCCAGCCAAAAACAAATTGATATGGACCTGTAGGACTGTGATGCTGTGGTAATCTTGTGAATCTTTTAGTTTCTGTTTAAATGGTTGTCTATATTATTATGGATATGAACATCATTAAAAGAAAATTTAGCATTTCACTGTATAATTTTGATGACATGGGCTGGTTTATTGAATACTCCAGGATCTTCGTCTTTCTGAAGAAGTTGTTGAGAAGCTTCATAAAGCAGATCAGCGGTTTTGTGGATCTGCAGATCAAGTACTTGCTAGATTAAGAGGGACCCTGTACTATGGTGATTCTTTAATCTTTGTTTCATTAGCTGCCTAAATCTAGGGGGTGGAATATTTAATTGTCGTTACTGTGATTTTTTTGTTGTAGATAAATCTGCTAGCAAGGCTCTCGATGATCTATCCGCACTTCTGAAATGTTTGAGAATATGGTTGGTAGAAGAACCGATTACTATTGATGTGCTCATGCCTCCCTCAGAATGTTACTATACAGATTTGTTTTTCCAGGTGAAGTACTATAGCCTTACATCTTTTGGAAAAAGAATTACACTCCAAATTGTTGTTCATTTTATAGAACACACTTTTATCTTGGTAGAGAACCTATTTTATTCCTCGTCATGAAAGTGAACCATAGCATTCTAATGTCTTGTTCATTCCTTGCGTTATTTAATTGAGAACAAAAAACAAAAACAAGGTATTGCACTTAGAATACTAGTTGAGTTATATGAATTATAGGTCGTGTGTCAACATGTGCAAAGCATTTTATTAGTGTTCATGCTTTGCTCCTTCATAATTTCATATTTCTTCTTGATATGGCACATGCAATTAACCCTGTCTGGACACAGGTATACTCAAAAGAAGGTAACCATGGACCAAGTTTCCATGAAAAGCTGCTGGCAGTTGGTGGACGGTATGATTGGTTGATGGAACAAGCTTGGGATAAGGCACATGTAAGTTGTACTTGATGCCTCCTGTTTGCTAAAGGAGATACATTGAATGCATCTATTGTAACTAATAACTACATGCTGATGGCACAAAACCTTAGCTCTGTAACTGTGCAGCAACCTCTCAGATTTTCCATATTTGTCCATGGGAATTAAATTATTGTTGTTCCCACGAATACCTTTTTTAATGAAAATAAAATAGAGAAATAATTTGTGCTGATTTCAGTATTTTAACTGTATTTGGTTCCTGCAGAAATCCAAACCCCCTGGTGCTGTCGGTGTGAGCATCGCACTTGAGAAATTCCTTCCTAACAGTCCTTCATCTGAACTGGGGTTGCCAAGACTATTGTCCAGGTGATCATAGATACTTCTGTATTATACATCCCTCTCTGATTTCACTGATTCTTGTACTCCCTAATAATGTCTGTGATCTATCTATGGTCTAAAAAATAAATAATTTCTCATTCAGGATTGAACCTAGCATTAGTGTCCTTGTCTGTTCAAGGGGCGGTGGCGGTCTGTTAAATGAGCGCATGGAACTTGTTGCAGAGCTTTGGAAAGCTAACATAAAGGTGGGTTCTAAAAGTATCACAGGCAAGGATCCGTGAGGAGGATGAAGCTATTATGATTATGACCACTGCTGATAGATTTACTACTTTCAGGCTCAGTTTGTTCCTCAGGAAGACCCAAGTCTTCAAGAACAGTATGAATATGCCAGTGATCATGACATCAAATGTCTTGTATTTATCACTGAATCAGGTCTCTCACAAACAGATCTTGTGAAGGTAAATGCATTAAAGTTGGGCTGATGTGTTTGTTTTTGCTGTTTCAAGTAGTTTCCAGGTATTTTCACCAAAAAATACATGCTAGGGACAGTAAACCTTGCTTTTATCCTACTGCTTTGCATTTTATTTGCACTGCTTTGTGTGTTTCTGATGTGTCTGTCAGTATGAAATTTTCAAAGCATTTAAAATCTGCCTATATCTCAATTGTAGTTAGTTAGCAAAACTTGTCTAGTATATTGAGCTTATATGAAACAGTTTCCAGAGCACTGAATTTATTTGCTTGACTAGGATTAATATCAAATTTGCGAGTTGTATCAATTATTAACAGGAGTTTGTGTTTCTTGCTGTTATTCTAATGCAAAAATGGGAGCCAGAGAATATCTTTTGAAATAGTGAACTCTTCGAGATACATAAAAGGATACTTGTTTGGAAATCAAAATGAAAGAAACCTGTTTTTTATTATTGATCTAGAAACCTTCAGTAACTATTCTATGTGCAGAGGAAGCTCTAATCAACTCCCTTTTTGGGCATCTGTGGCACAGGTTCGGCATCTTGATTTTAGAAGGGAAAAGGATGTTAAAAGAGAGGAACTTATAAAGTTCCTGTCTGATGCAATATGTTCACAATTCAAAAATCCTACTATCTGGAATCTGACCAGTGGTCCTCCTTAGTCAGTTGTGTTCAGGTTTGTTCTAGCATAGCATCAAGAAATGCCTACTTTTTTACTACCTTGTTTGTGTAGAATTTGTTTATCTTGTATTAACTTTCAGTATATTTGAATTCCATTCTTTTTAGAGTGAGCCAAATTTGTGGCTTCTGGTCTCTCCATCTCTTGAACTTCAAGGTGAAAGCAGTTCTGTTCAAACATGTCAAGGCACACCACAATCATGCATGCTAACTTCCGTGCGAAAACGGTGAGGCATGGCTCTCTGCAGTCTTGTCTGCCCTTCCATGAGACCATGACCGAAGCCCAACGTTATGCCCTGTGGCCTGAACCAACGATGGGGTGCGGCGATTGGCCGATTGATGCAATCCTGGTTGAGCTTTGGAGGACCAATGTCGAGCAAGGTTGCTTCAAATACAAGGTGGCGGTTAGTTGGTGCAATTCTGCAGTTTTGGGGGTTTGGATAGATGTGGGGGGTTTTGCTCCTGCAAAGGCGCAAAGTATTCCTGTTAATAGCACAATTGCTATGCCTAACATACCTTGTTATAAAAAAAAAACATACATCTCCAAATGTACATACCTTGTTATAGACTATGTACGTAGTCCGTAAGTCCGTTTGGTGTAGTCCATGTACATGCTTGGATTCATGATCGGAAATGCTCGATTTTGCAACTGCCTGAGCTACAAATGCGTGCAGATTTGCTACGTGATCATGTTGTACTAGGTCGCGCAATGGCGGCTGTGGGGGCAACTGGCGATGAGTGATTACTGCTTACTCTCGTGACAGGCATCTCCTGGACTGGACGTTGCGGTGGTCTGGTAATTGTTAGCAACCCCTGCCCCCCTGGTGTAAAAGGCTGGCTGTATTGTTCCGGCCCCCACCCCAGAAGTCGACGCCTCATCCATCCCCATCAGGTGTCCGCTTGAAGAGGAGGCTAGGCTAGGCTACAGCCGCCCGAGTTCAGCCAGCGACTTGCGGCGCATATCGTGTCCGTTGCGTCTGAGTCGCCCGGTGGACGGCCGGCGGCGGCAGCCGTGGCGAGGGCTCATGGCCGAAAGCGCAAAGCCGGTTCTCTACAGTTCTACTTGCGCCAGGGTCAACTCAACTAGGATGGGCCCGTCCGGACCCACCCGGCTAACTACCGCTGCGGCGCTGCCACTCGCTGCATCATTCATTTGGTCGGTGGGCTACTGGCTTCCGCCGCCAATCCCATCCGTGTGACGCCGCTTTGATTACTGTACCTTTGGGCACCGGAGGGCCGGCGAACCGAGCTTGTGCTTTGCTGTGACTGGTAACTTTTGACATCATCCACACGACCACACCAAATGACCAAACACGCTCCGGCTGATTCACTTCTCACGAGTCTGCTGACTGCTGCTGCTTTACACGGCGATTTGTGTAGGGTCTGATTTTATCCTTTTTTTAACGATTTTTCTTTTTTGAACGAACCGGGTCTGGCTTGGCTTGGCTTGGCTGGACGACTATACACGCATGACTCTTTTTCAAAAAAAAAAAAAAAAAAAAAAAAACCTATACAAGCATGACGTGGAGGCAACGACCAATCATATGCAGATGGGGTGGGCGCACGCCATCTATGTGGCCGCGCTGCCGGGTGCGTGCATGCGGGGGAACGCAGATGCTGCAGTGTGCAAGCGCGGCTTCGGCTGGCCGGTTCAGGTTCAGCCGTTCAGGTGATCGACGGAGATCCAGTAGGGAGCCGCCGCGAGACGACACAAAAGGACAGTGGGATCCACATGCACGGAAGCTCTGCGCCGCTCAACGTGAAAGGGAGAAAGGGAGAGAAGAGGAGCCCACCCCTCCAGCAGCAAACTCGTCGAAAATTGCCCTAATCCAATACTCCCGCTACATGCGGATGGATATCAATATATCATATCTATTTATCTAAAAAAGAATCAACAACATGTCACGGCGGGACCCACATGGACGTGAGCCCACGTGTGAGCCACGCAGGCTTTCCACCGAAACTCTTCTCTTCTTTTTTTTCAAAAATTTCATTCATTTTTCTGTATCGCTGCCAGTTGTTCTTTTTTCCTGGAATTATCCGGCTGACAGGTTTCTACCATTTGTCTACTGATTTATCCGAGACATGCAAGACCTTGTACAGTCGGCAAGGTTGAACAGGTAGATGCCAACAGCCCGTTCCCGTTTGACCCGAAGCGCGAAGGCTGCAAGGTCGCTGCTGCCTCGGTGTCAAGCAACCACGCTTTGACTGGCTAATCACCATCTACGGGGGACTTAGTAATTGGCTAATGGTAGCAAGCGTTCCTTGCTGAGCACCTGAACTCTCTCGCAGGAGAACCGAGAACGGCAGAGACTTGTGTGTCCCGGCTGCTGGCCGATATCCATGGCAACTTTAGCTTCGTTTTTTTTTCTTTTTTTTTTCCTTGAAAAAACGCACTAATGCTTCTGGCCTACGCAGCGTTATGGACTTGAACATGGTCATTGCTGAGCACTGAAAAGCTAGAGCACATTAGCACCCACCCAATCAAACAAATACCAACTGCAGATCATTTCACCTGCAAATCATTCCTAAATAACCCAACAAGAGTGCCAGTACCACCAGTCCATCACCATTCTCCGTAATACCGGCAAATTCACTGAGGTACTGCATTGAGGGTAAACCCAGGCAGATCTGATTTATCATTATTTTCCAAAAAGATCTGATTCATCAAGTCACAGCAGAAAAAAAAATGTTGGCAAAAGAAGGATCGACCTCATTGCACATTTGCTCAGCATTGAACAGTATTTCCTGCTACTGATGATATGATATTGTCTAAAACACGGAGAGGAGAAAACCACTGTGATTTCCCCCATCAACGCGCAAACCAGGGCCCCCTGCTTATACTCAAGAAAATGTGATAGAACTACCGGAAAGAACTCACAAAACTTGCAGACTTTGGGAATGTTTGGTTTGGATGACGACATTGTTCTACCAAGTATTGGAATCCAGCTCCATCTTGAAGACTTCATCTTAGGCTTTGTCTAATAATAAAATAAAGTGCATACTAATGCCACTTGATTGATCAGAAATTGATGCACACCTCAACATCACGGTAAATACGAATTTTACATCAGTTACGTGAACACCAACCCCAAAGAGAGTTAACTGAGATGAAACAAGGTAAGTAAAATAATAATAATAAGATAAGAGAAACCGAACACGTTATTGGACAGAACTTAATCATGCCAGGCTAATCAACCGGTGGTTGCACGAAGTCCTGTGGCAGGGTGAGGAAAGCAAAGCGAGAATTCGGTGGTGCCTTTTCCCCTAGCACTTGGCACCACTATCTGGCAGGCTTCCTATTTGATGCCTCCCTCCGTTTCTTATCCCCTCCAAAAGATAAAACAAATAGAGCTACCACATCGATGCCAAAGCCTATCTCAAGGGAAAGAAAGAAAGGAACAAGGGCCTCCATGCTTAGGTCAACACAAGAATATGTAAACCAAATATTCTCTCCCTATCTCAATTCCCCCTTGGGTGCTTTCATGGTCTGTCACCATCCCCTTATAGTCTTATTGAGCTAGACTCACACTAGGAAATTATATGGGTTAATCGCTGAAATGTGAGGCCAGAATATCCAAATTCTTGAAGAACAGTCATGTCCACAGGAGTTTAATTACTCCAATAATCTAGTGGATTACTCATGTTGGAGTTGAGCCATTTCACACAATATTCATAATAAAGCCGGACCGTTTCACATAAGAGCCTTGTAAACAATGCATTGGATTTATTTTCTTTTGGGGACATTGGGTTTCTTCTCTTT
Organism: Urochloa ruziziensis; assembly: GCA_015476505.1. NCBI lineage: Eukaryota > Viridiplantae > Streptophyta > Magnoliopsida > Poales > Poaceae > Urochloa > Urochloa ruziziensis. The sequence goes on from CM027125.1 coordinate 40,679,352, forward strand.
TCGAGAAAATCCACTAGATACCCCCTTTTTTTGGTTGGGTTGGGTGGGGTGGGGGGGGGGGGGGGGGGGGGGATCTATTAGATTTAATATCTAATAATTAACCTAGCATTTTTCTAATATTATCTTATGTGCCTTCAGTTTAGAAACTGGGAACTGTTTGCTAGCCTGTGCAGCCATTGTGAGATAGATATTGGGAACTGAGTGCTCTCGCACTCTATTTTTAAATAGCTGTCACCACCAAGTCTATTTTTATACGCTAAGCCGTTGTGAGATGATCTCCATATATGTTAGGGAAATTTCTAAACTAATATATAGTAACACCTAACTTTCTATGCCTGGTCACTTCCTTTGAATAACTAGGAAAGAAAAACTGACATGTCCAATTGCATGTTGATTAATAATCATCCCCAGTTAAATCTTGTTGGACTGAACATGCATGTGCTATTTCTCAATGGGGTAAGATGCAAATGGCAAGGCAAAAAGATTCTTTTAATGGCACACAGAGTAGAGACTTTTTTTTATTTTTTGCGGAGAGGGAGAGCTTGAACAAAAAAAAAGCAAGCATAGCATAGGGCTTTAAAGGTAAGCAAGCCGACTAATTAGTGCAAGGAAATACACTATCATCGATTTCAACTTAGCCACATCCACATGAATAATGACGAAATTGAATGAAATGAGATCACAACAAAACTAGCCCCCCAAAAGAGACCGAAAGATACAACAGAGAAAGAAGCTTTTGCCCGCTCTCTCTATCTCATCTTCTTTTTTTCCTACTTTACCTAATTGCTTCCTTCTCTCTCCATTTAATAGAAACATCTAGCTTTTAAACTACAATTCTTTAGGATTCCTCGCCACGAAGGCCCTCCTCCCGCGGGTTTGATTATTCGCACACACGCGCGGGTACGGGCACAATTTCTTACCCAGCAGCACCCAGCGGGCAGACAAGCTCCGTTTACCCGCTAACTTCCTGACAAGTAGGCCCACCACTCCAAATCCATCCACCACCGTCAACTACCTCCACACCCCCGACGCCCGCTTGGCCTCCGCCGCCGGCCGCTCCTCCGTACGTCCGCCGCCGCTCGCCATCTCAGCCTGTAGCAGCACGACCACCAGATCTGAGGGCAATCGTTGGTGCAGATGCCTACCTCAACCGTATGGCCAATCCATCGCGAATGGCGCCCTTCACCCGGAGAGGATGCCCTCAACTTCGCTAACCCAAGGTGCGAACCCGCCACTAATTTTGCCTCTTTCGCCTAAACTGTGGCAGTTACAGGGACGCCTACGGGCAATGGTGCACGGGGTGCAGTGCGGATGCTGCTCCAAACGGGTGACGGGCATGGATTTGAGAATAAGCTCGCGGGCACGGGTTTGCATAGGTTGTAGCTGTGGGTGCCCGTTGTCATCCCCAGCTGCATTCCTTCCTGACTTCCTCCATTGTTTCTTTCTCCACCCCCTTTCCCCCTCTCTCTTTCTCTCTCTCCTCTACCCTCTCTGAAAGACTGGATACAGAACAATAGGAAAATAAATAGAAAGGACGGGAAAGAAGAAAGAACACATACCCAGCAAGACTTGTAAAAAAATCTTCAGCACTCCACCCTCTTGGCCTGACGAGATTCATACAGAGAATTTTTTTTCCCCTTTCTTTTGCTCAAGAATTTTCCTAACCTGTACAGGAGAATTGCTCTTTTTCTGCTTTATTTTTCCGTGTTTCTTTTGTTGGGAATTTTTCTTTGGTCCGTTCTTCTTCACCTGTGGGGAGGTGAGGAGCAGAGGGAATCATGGGGAAGCAAGGACCATGCCGTCATTGCGGAGTCACAAGTGAGCTCCTGTTCTTAAATAAAGCTAGAATTTTTCTTATACTTTTTTTTTCTTGTTTCCATCCTCCTGTTCCCCTTTGTTCCTCAGCAGCTGGTACTTCTCGGGTGATGATTTCCCCCAATTATGCATCTGGGAAGTGAACCTGAGTCCGTGGGGCTCATCTTTCCCTGTTCTATGTGTGTTCATTGATGAATACTACACTACTGCTCTGAATTCACTGAACTGCCTGGAGTGTTAGACAAATCTGTGGACATGCTTTAAGTTTCTGAGGCCTTTGCCTGTAAAATTCTGAACGTTAGGAACACATTACACCATGATCATAGAACACATTTAAACTTGTGTTTGACTAAGTTGTGCTGGATATGCACATCTTAGATAACTTATGCCGATAATGAGAGATTAGATGATTTGTTTGATGCATCTCACACTCCTATTCTACAAGAAGAAAATAAACGTTTGCTACTCTTAACTTGTACACTGCTCATGTTTTGTGTATCGATTTTTATGGTTTCCTCATGGGAAATGCTGTAACAGGTACTCCCCTTTGGCGCAATGGGCCACCAGACAAGCCAGTGCTCTGCAATGCATGTGGCTCAAGATGGAGAACAAAGGGTTCATTGGTAAACTACACACCAATGCATCGGAAGGATGACATTGATGATGATGAACCTAGAGTTAGCAAGCTGAAGCCACCAACATTGAAGCCAAAGTCACATAAGAGAAAAGCAAGTCACATGGTAATGGAGAATGGGCCATTTTCTGGTCAGAATTTTCAAAAGATGGGGGATGCTGACCCAAGCAATCGATCTAGTTATGGATCTGCAATATCATACTCTGAGAGTCACGCCGCATATTGCTCTGTTGATGCAAGTGAAATGAGTGGTCAGTGATCTTGATGCCTACTTTATTGGTGTTTAGTAAAATGAATTATGTGCGCTCATTCTTTGTGAGTATGTGCATGTGACTGGAAGTCTGAAGTGCATTCTTGGATGCTTTTCTTTGTCTACAAAATTATGTTTAAAACAATAAAATTTTCGTTAGACATCTTTAGAGATCATATTATGCAGATTTGATTTTCCTTCTCTGTTTTTCATGAATGTATTGATGACACCTAAATTTTTTTAGTGAACTCATGTTCTATCTGTAGTCTATAACTATGAATTCATGAGAAGTTCAGAACTTATGGTGACTTGATAAACCATTAGCTACGTATTACTCATTATTATAGTAGAGGTGATCTTGAAGGATAGAAATCTACATATTAGGTTAAGATGGCATGAAGCCTAACATCTAGCAAAGATCATGTTTCAATAAATATCACGATGCACATATGTAACAGCATGTCTTCCTTTAGACCTTTACCAAATCTCTGAAGTGATACTTGATCACATTCAACCCCTTGAAACAAAATAAGGATATAATATTGATTCTCAAGATTTGCCATACATAGTCTAGAAATTACCACCTTTTTTTGTTATGTATGTCAATGTTGACTTCTGATATATTACTAATTCAGGTTCAGCACAATCACATGTTTGGGAGTCCCTAGTGCCATCAAGAAAGAGGAGCTGTGTCACTCGTCTGAAGCCTTCACCTGTAGAAATGCTTGCAAAAGATCTTAACTCCATCATGCATGAAGAGCAGTTATATTACCTTTCAGGATCCTCAGAGGAAGACCTACTGTACCATAGCGAAACTCCTGTGGGTTCCTTTGAAATGGGCTCTGGAAGTGTACTTCTAAGGCATCCAAACTTGAAATCCATGGAGGAAGAATCAGAAGCAAGCTCCATTCCTGCAGATGATAAATCATATATTAAAAGTGAATCCTATTCAGGGTCTGCCTTGTTTGTCGTTCACAGTGGAAACAAGGCAACAGTCAACTTAAAGGATGCAACTGCAAGGCCAAAGAGGTCACCACTACATATTGAAAATAATGCTAGGAGGTAATACTTTTTATGTTCTTATTAGCATATGAGTGTGTGTTTGAGTATTGTTTTATCCTCTTTGCTGATTCAATATTGATTACACTAATTACCTTGGTAAGAATCAATTTGAGTTTCTCTCTGCATCTCTGATTTGCAGGGATAAACTTTATTATGAAAGCCAGCATATCCTGGAGAGCATTGACTCACCTTTAGTTTCAATAGATTTAGAGGTATCCATCCTATGATCCTTTTTTTTGTTCAGGTTAATGATTTGTTCAAACACATTAACCTAAAAAATTGTTCTGTCTTTTTAATACATTTACCTACATCAGTTCATCCCACTTCCACTTTCACATCTTTTGAGTTATAATGCCTAAATTGGCCTTCAAGCTTGTCCGTACATGGTTAATTAGGTGTTTCTTCTTGTTCAGGAAAAGGTGATTAAGGAAACTGAGGGAGTGGAGAATATCAGTGAGTCCATAAGCTTTGCCAAGTCCACCATGTAGCCGCTCAAAAGATCACGTGACACCTACATTCAGGGTGATGCAGGTTAGCAATATTAGTTCCCATGATCCTGACTTGTATAGAGTTTCTAGATATGACACCAAAACATGTCTTGCAGCATATGGTGTATATTCCTATTTCACCATTTCCTTATGTCAGTGACACGAAGAAGGTAGTAGCTATGCTGTTGGGATCTGCCTCTGTGGCGTCTCTGAATAACCTATTCCGCTTCGATTTCAGTCAATGCACCTGTTTATTTATGAACTTGGAAGTTGGAACTGAATTGAAAAGTAGCCACAGCCACAATTCAGGCTACCTAAGATCAGTATTTTAGGAGTGGGAAACAATAGCCTGATTCCCTTAACGTTTTCAAAAATACATTCGCTGCTCGCCCTGCGATAAAGCTCATTGATTAATAGGCATTAGAATCTAATACATTCTTGATGTGCCTTCTGATGGCCAACAATCCTAACAGTTATAGCAATGGCGTAGCCAGAATTTTAGCATATAGAGGGGCATGTAAACAACATATGAGTGCCTTATTTAAAGTTAAATGTAATTTGATGGCCTATATATTTTTCATTTATGCACAAATAGAACAATAATCAATAACCATTCATTCAGTCACTAGTTTGTGTGCTTACCTACTAAAAATACACTAGCACTCAGTATATGATACATGTTTGTGTGTATGCACAAATAGAACAATAATCAATAACCATTCATCGAGTGATAGGCCTTGCTATTAGTTCTCATCAATTGCTTTCTATGACATGCATAGGTTTACGATTGGATGACAGAGGTCATAGATAGATTTCCACTCTCATCAAGTGACATGGCAATGCAGTTGGATCTGATTGCTAAAGTTTATGGTGTTTCACGTGCTGAGAAATACTAGGAAGTCCCTGACGCCTTGAAGGATGTATGGTTCCCATCTAAATGTATACGGCCAAACTATGATGAAAGAGAACAGAAGAGTTTTTGAGCAAATCAGGGGAAAATGTTTCCTTTGATATAGGAGAGCCTGATGTGGCGATGAATGTCTATGTGGATGTAGGAGAGCCTGATGAAGTGTCAGCAATTGTTGATGGGATGAAGGGGGAAAATGTTTCCTTTGATATATGCACTTGTAATATTTGTATAAAGTGCTGCTCTGCTCAACAAGATTTTCATGAAATTGAGCGAGTCTTTAGCCAGATGATCACTGTGTTATTGCCAATTGGAATATTAGCTGATTGAGACCAGGCATTTTTGCAAGAATCGTACTATCACGCTTCCCTTTTGCAAAATAGCATGTATAGACCACCGTCGTCCTTGTGTACCAGTGAACGTTATCGCGTGAAAACCGACTTTGGAAAGATGTCGTGGTAGGATGCGTTAGCAGAGTGAATTCTTCAAGGAACAGAACTATACAACTTGACAATTGGAAAATGCAGCAACTATGACAAAGACCACACGTTACATTTGAGGAACTGGCTGTTGAAACATGCAGCAAATGTGTGTGTTGGACAACAAGTATTACCTCGTTATCTTCTCTCGAGGTTGTGTTGCCATTTTTGCACGGGGAAATTTATGCTTGGCCAACAAATTAAAGAAATAAGCCGATCCATCCAGTAGCTAAGTTGCTGTGTGGTAGAAGTAGAATAGACTTGGGCATTGGCAACTTGTGCCCCTTGCCGATGCTCACTGGCCCAAGAGCATCATATCTGAACTGGACCATACTCTCTCTCTTTCCGAAACAAATTGCCCCGGTTGTCCATAGCCCATTTGACATTTCTGGCATAGTATACATTTTATTTGGTTTGGCGATGCCTCTATTTGGCCCATCTGGTTTGATAAGGTTTGCGCGTGTCTGGTAATTTCTGAATTCTGGAACATGATTTGTTCAAAAAAATTCTGGAACGTGCTTGACCTGACGGCACGCGTTACCTCGCAGGTGCTACAACAACAACGCCTACTTCTCCAGGGTCGGCTGCATCAGCCTGCTGGAGACGCGCGTCGTCCTCTAGTCCAGGCCGAGCTGCTGCCTGTAGTACATCTGAAAGACGACGGCATCACCACCAGCAGCAGATTGATCTGCAGAGAGACGGGTACCTGCAGAGATTGCTCCCAAGTCCCAACCTGAATGCCCATGTACAGTACAGTACAGTACAGGCGCATGCTTGGAAGCAAACATGGAGTACGTGCCCTGCATCAATCGCATCGATCCGCGCGTGTGATTGATCTGCTGTCCAGCGCCTAATTTTAGCTTTGCTTTTGCTATCAGTATAGCTTTTCTTCAAGCCTAAGAGCAAGTATTATGAGAGTGAATCAGCAGACTACTAGGTAGACATCAGGTAAAAGTCTAGCGCCACGGAGAGAGAAATAAAGAGGAAAAATGAGCAAACGACTCGCGAGACGGCAATAGAAGCGGGCGTATGCATTAATTGTGTAGACTGCTGAGCTCCTATTCGCTCTAGTCGTATGCAGTCATGTGCAAAGCATTAAACAACAGGGTCCTGCCATTAGAGCAGGTATTATAGTTGGCGCAAAGCGGGCGAGTTCTGACGTGGAGGTGAGATAAAGTTGGAGAGAGAGTCGAGTGGGCGGCTCGTTATGCGCCAGGAGAAAGCGGGCGACAGTGCACTGTTCACCATTGAATCACTCGCCCGCCCGCTCAAGAGCTTCCACGTTGTAGCTGAGCATTAACTACTGGTGGGGTCCGTCACTTCTGCATGCGCCGCTCGAATGAGCTGGAGTTCTCGTAGCCGGCGAGCGGGCGAAATTGTTAAACTTGCTCTTACCAGCACAGCAAGTCCCGTGACGTTGAGCCTGAGTCACTGACGTGCTCACGAGTTTATAAGGGCATGTACAGCGCGTCCGTAAGACGCGTCTGTAAGCCGATGCTTTTGCAAAAATAACCCCCGCGACGTAGAGACGCCCTACCGCATCGTCTGCCGAGGCGACGAGGGCGGCCCGTTGTCCCAGGCGGAGGGGACGAGTGCGCCTCCGCTGTACGGCGCCGTCGCCCGAAACCGACGCCGCGCTCGGATCCCACGCGAGGGAGAAAAAACATTGTAACCATGTTTGTCTTATATATGTTTGATATATTTTTTATCACGTAGCCACACAATGGTACACAAATTATTTTCATTGAAGCAAAAAGCTTTGATATTATAAAAGTTATTGTAGTCATCTTTCTATCATTATGCTTGGTATTATTCTATCAAATAGTCACACAATGGTATACACAAATATAAATACATTTGTAGTTGATCTTAAGTTGCATACAAAGCATTAAACAGCTTACAGAAGGCCTCTCTGTCTGTGGGTTGTATGAGTTGTCTGTACATTTGTCTATATGTTAAAATCGAGGTTCTGCAGACGACCAGCCGTCGGTGGGCTGTACATGCCCTAGGACCTGCTCTAAGTAATAGTCGTTGGCCTGCTAGCCCGGCACGGAGTTGTGCTTGGCATTGTTTTTGCATTCTTGGGGAATTAAATGCTCAATTTTGCAACTGACTGTAAGCATATATCACGACGAGTGATCACTGCTCTGACTCTCGTGTGACATACATCACAAATTCACAATATGGAAACAAAAATCAACCAAAAATATAAATAAGTACAAGATATAAATATGTATGCACATACAAAATTTGGAGACGAACAAATTTTTTTACAAGGAGAAACATAAAAGACAAATCAACATATGAATAGTGCACCCGATCAAATAAACATGCTAATTTTTTCTTTTTTGTTTCTCTTTGCAAAAAATTTTGTTTATCCTCAAACTTTTCATGAGCATGCATCTTTGTATCATCTACCAATTTATATTTTTTATTGATCTTTTTTTGCATGTTTTGACGAGTTTTTTAGAAAGTGGGAGGAAGGGAGCGTATGAAGCAATGGGAGCCCATCAGGAGACATTCTCAATAATCTCATCCATCTATATCTTCGGGACTGGAGTAGCTAGGCTGCGGTGGTCTGACGATTGTAGCAACCCCTGGTGTAAGGCTGTCCGCACTGGTTTCGGTAAAAGGGACGGTAAAGGCCACGTCTCCCTTTTACCGTGAGTTGTACCGTTTTTTCTTCTGCAGCGGGCTACGGTAAAAGGAACTGGACCTCCCCGTTTCTCTCTTCACCCTGGGAATCAAGCGTGCGTACAGATGAAACGGTAGCTGCCACGTCGGCTGGACCCGTGCACCCGCGCGCCTTCCCCAACAACCGGACGGAGACAGCAGAGGGAGGAGGGCGCTCGAAGGCGTTGTCGTCAGATGACCGCCGCGTCGAGCTAGGGAGGAAGGAGAAGGGCGCCGGCCAGAGGAGCCCGCGCCGTCGTCGAGCTCGAGGGAGAAGTGATGCAGGTCGAGCACGCAGCATCCGCCGCCGGCACGCCGGATCCGGCCGCCGCGGGACGCGAGGAGGCCCGCCGCCGCCGCTGGAGAGGGCGTCGATTCCCCCGCCGCCGCGCTCGCCGAGGCTCGCTGGACGAGCAGCCGCCCCTAGGAGGCCTGACGGAGGCCCGCCCACCGGCGCGCGCTCCCCAACCGCCCGGGAGAGAGAAGACCGAACGGAGAGCTCGAGGACGCCTTGGTCGCTGCTGCCCGCGGCCGAATCCGAGCGAAGATCTGCTGCGCGGAGAGGAGGGCAAGCCTCGCGGTCTCCGCCGCCGCGCTCGATGGAGGTGGCCACGCGGACCGGAGAGGCCCTTGCTCCGCGAGATCGAGCGGCGGCGAGCTCCGGGGTCCGCGAATGCCCGGGAGGGAGGAGGGAGGAGGGGCGCGCGGCGAGGTGAGGTAGAGAGAGGGGCAGGCGGAACAGCAGAGGAGCTCCTCTCCTCCTCAATCGCTCCGGCCGCGCGGGGGGAGACGGAGCTTACGAGCTCCCGACGCCCGATCCGCGGTGGCGTACTCTCGGCCCTGCTCGAAGAGGAGGAGGAAGAGGTGGAGATCTGGAGAGGAAGAGGACCCGGCCATGGTATGCGCGGAGCTCCGCCCCGCGCGCGCCGGAGCTCTGGCCTCGGGAGCTCCGCCGCCGACCGGAGGAGGACCTCACGAGCAGAGGTGGCGCGGCGAGCTCGCGGGAGGGAGGAGGAGCGGCGCGCGCGCAGGCGGGCGGAGGGCCGCGGGGAAGCAGAGGAGGGGGTGGGCAGCATCGTCGGCGGAGAGAGAGAAGGGACGTGGAGAGAAAGAGGGATTAGAAAGACCGCATAGAAAGAGGAGGGAGGATAGAGTGGTGGGGGGGCCCGGCGTGAGAGAGAGGGTGGTGGTGGAGAGAGAGGAGATGGTATTGGGATGATTGAATAAAATATAGTATCGTTGGTATAGAGTATGAGATATAAAGTATGACGAGTGCGAAGAAAGTTGTTTAAGTAGAGAATCTCGATGACCAGACAGAATATTCCCTTTAAAAGATATAGAAGAGTACCACCGTGCGGACAGCCTAAAATTGCTGTCCTGTACTGTTTCCGCTATGTGTGAGCGCTTGCTGTCTCTGCTGGAACCGCCCCCTTCTTTGCTCACATTATACTAGGAAGAAATTTACTTACACTTCTCTACTAGTACTGCACATTGCACATGCAAGATCTACGCAACGACTTTGATGGTGATCGAGCGAATCCTCTAATAGCATCTGTTCCTGCATTATGCTAATCCTCGATGTCCAAGAGATTCTCAGCACGGGGAACTAATCTACCAAGCCCAGCATGCACGCCCACACCAGCTCACGTCCAGCCGAGTGCCGCCGTTTTCAGTTTCAAAAAAAAAAAAGTCCCCATAATGCTACCGCCAAAAATGAGCTGCGATCCAGTGAGTGAAGCTGAAGCCCTCTCTCACCGGTCGCCACCCGCCATCCCAGGCTCAGCTGCCGCTGCAGCTGCACTGCACATCTGATCTGGATTCCGGAACCAGCACATCATCCTGTCGGCACGTGCGGGCAGCTGTCGCGCCGGCCGCCGTCCGTGCCCTGATCGGACGGCGGAGCGGCGGGTGGCAGCGAGCGGTTCGGCGACCGAGATCCGCGCCCGACGGGCCCGTGGGCCGGCAGTTTGATAGTCGACGCTCGACGCGCTTTCAGTTGACCTGTAGTTCTCTTTCTCTCTTGGCAATTCTTTTCCGGCCGCCGCTGCCCTGACTTGGATTTAAAGAGTGCAGACCAACTACCTGCAAAAACGCGTCCGCACGCAGCATGATAGTGGGGGTCCCCGTCCGGCCAGTGCTTCTTCAGTTCTCCCATCGGTATCTTATGGTTCTCACCTGTTCCTTGAGAAAAGAAATGTCAGGGATCAGGGTGTACCAGCTAGCGCAAAAGAAAATGAAGGTAGGAGCTCAATTCTTCTTCCATTTGTCATTCGGGGACGTGAGAAGATGATCAATTTGAATAAGGGTTACAGGTGGGGCTGAAAGCTCTATACATGATAGCGCATTTCGAGCTGAAATTTGTTTCCACAGAAATAAGCTGAAAATCGGGGAATCCGGAGGCTTGGCAAACATGAACGTGACAGCAAGTCTTTTAGTAGACAATAAGAATAAAATTGTCGGTTGTGCTGAGGCTTTTCTTTTGAAAAAAAGTCAGATGGAGGCAAATAGCTGTGAGCCTGTGATTGGTTTTCTTCATCCTAATGCCTTGCTATATTTTGTTTTAAAAAATACCTTGCTATATTTGGTTCAATGAATTTCAACGTGGCAACAAGTCATCAAATATTTCTCCTGAGCATATAAAAAACCAAAGTATTTGGCGAGGAAAAAAATAAAGGGAAACGGTACATTTTTCGTCAACAAGGTAGTAAGCATACATGGTGGCTCCTGAAGTTTTACCTGCTTCTAGAAAGTCATAAAGTTAAGGGCGCAACAGGCATGCTACATGCGTTTTTTTTCTCTCCAAAAATATACTTTTTTATACTTACCAAAAATATACTTGTTGACATGACTATCCTTTATTTCCTGGCCGTGGCAAAACATAATTACGGCAAACTGCCATCATAAGTCAAGACCAAAACGACCGCAAAACGTTCAAGACCAAGAAACCCTTTCCGTCAGTCAGTTTCATACCGTATAAAAATATTTATCGCCGTTAACTTTTTCTTACAATTTTGACCATTCATCTTATTTAAAAATTTATTGTAAATATACAAAAAGTTAAGTCATGTTTGAAACACCTATAGTAGTAAAGTATATTACAAAGTACTTACATTACTTTTTAATAAAATGAATGGTCAAAGTTGTAAATAAAAAGTCAGCGACGACAAATATTTAATATGAAAGGAGTATATTTTCACACGAAACATATTTGCTTTCCCTTCAAAGAAGATTGCAAATTGTAATACCATCTTACCAGTTACCACGCGGCCGGATTCTAGTCAAACATGAAACATGTCGTATCTACACCATTTTTGTTGGGAATACGGCATCAATCTCCAGTGTTATAAACTTATAATAGACTACTTTATCAAGAAGTCAACTCGAGATGTGGAGACATAAGAAAAGGTTTTCGCCTCTATCGACTCTTCTGGCACGCAATTACAGTTTACCGCCTTTCTGTAAGAAAGAAAGTTGGAGAAGCTCGAAGCGTGTTATAAATACAGCCATGGCCCATGGGGAACGCTTTGCTTGTACCACACCCCACACCGGCACACCACCACCCCGCCAGCTAGCTAATGCATTGCCAAGCCCACACGGTGCCCGCCATCGCCATGCCACCATCCTCCCCTCTCGTCAAGCTCCCGCTCCTCCCGCGCGGCCTCCTCTCCTACCTCCCCACCTCCATCCTCCCCGCCAGCAGTGGCCGCGAGAGCGCCGCCGCCGCTACGCCCACCACCAGCTCATCACCGCCGGCGCCGCCGTCTCCCAAGAAGATGTCGTCGCCGCCGGAGCAGCAGCAGCAGCAGAACGGCGACAAGAAGGCCGACTCGGCGGAGCTGGCGCGCGTGTTCGAGCTGTTCGACAAGGACGGCGACGGGCGGATCACGCGGGAGGAGCTGGAGGACTCGCTGGGGAAGCTGGGCATGCCCGTGGCCGGCGACGAGCTGGCGTCCATGATCGCGCGCATCGACGCCAACGGCGACGGGTGCGTCGACGTGGAGGAGTTCGGGGAGCTTTACCGCGCCATCATGGCCGGCAACGGCGAGGAGGAGAAGGAGGAGGAGGCGGCGGACGAGGACATGCGGGAGGCGTTCCGGGTGTTCGACGCCAACGGGGACGGGTACATCACGGTGGACGAGCTCGGCGCCGTGCTGGCGTCGCTGGGGCTGAAGCAAGGACGCACGGCGGAGGAGTGCCGGAGAATGATCGGCCGCGTCGACCGCGACGGCGACGGCAGGGTCGACTTCCACGAGTTCCGCCAGATGATGCGCGCCGGCGGGCTCGCCACGCTCGGTTGATCGGCTGGCGCCTCCTGCATCTGGCAGGAGCGCCGTGCTCTGTGTCTGCACCTGCATGCTTGATCCGTGCTAGAAGTTGTAGATATTGCTTGGCTTGAGGGGGAGCTCACGTAACCACGCCTGAACTTTCTTTTGGGTTATGTCTTCTTTTTTGGTTGTTTTGTTCGTTACTCGTAGAGATTGATGATGGGCTTGCTAATTAACTATTGTACTGGGTGTTGCTCGACCACAAGAACTGCTCGCTCGATGAGGGGAAAAGGCTTCCCCTGTTTTATTCAGGGTCTTGTTGAATCATGTCAACTGGCAGGCATCTGCAGCCTGCAATTTGCAATCTGTCTGCATATGCATCTCTGAACATGCCGTCGGAATCTTGTTGTTAGCATGCAGCTGCACTCGAAAAGAGGGCAAGGGAGAGCTTGAGAAACGTCACTGTTCCATTCCTCCCTCGAGCAGTTGACTTGCCCGTCCATTTTTTTTCTTCTTTTCCTCGGCGACATGCGCGCTGCTTAGCTTAACATGTGATCCGCACGATGGCAGGCACGACGAGCAACGGGTTTGGCCAGTTGGCTTTCAACGGGGTAGAGCACTTGACTAGAGCCACAGCTCGTTTCGGATGAGCAGGTTTCGGGCGAGTGGGAAACGCAGCTCCTCGCACGGCGTGCACTTGACCCTTGGGTGACGGCGGAATCACTGGGATCTGGCGCCAAAAGACGACGAGATCGTCCCTAATCCCCTGACCCAAAACCTGCCCCGTCCCGGGCCGGGAGGCGCGTCCGTGCCGTGCCGGCGTGCAGCCCCCGCAAGGCCGCGACCGAAACGACGCGTCGGCGCGTACGCCCCGCCACCCACGCCACGGCCGCGACGCGCGGCCGGCCGACGCCAGCCAGTCACCCACCGGCCACCACGCCCGCCCGTAGCCGTTGGTCCGGCGGGGACCGCGAGCCGGCCGTGCGAGAGGGGACCGCCGCGCCATGTGATCGGTTAGCCTAGCCCCGCGCACATGCCGACGCGACGCGCTTGGTTTGGTTTCTCCGTTCTCCACGCCAACGGCGCGCCGGCCGTGCGGGTGCGGCTCCCCCCCGACCGTCCTCGGCCTCGCCACCAGGCAGCGGGCCGGCACGGGAGTCGGGGGGCCGTGCGGCGAGGGAGGCCGGCGTGGGTCCGATCCGGCTGATTAGGCTGATTAAGGATAGCGTGCTAGCGCCTCTTCCGTTTCTTTTTTTTTTCTGCCGGCCGGCGGTTGCCGGATGCACGGGAGCGTGACTCGACCTGACTCGGTCCCCGGATGCACAGGCGCGCTGGACCGTTTGAAACCAGGGTGCCGCGCGTCAAAAGTACGGAGGGGGTGACAACTGACAATGCGGCCGGCGCCGGACATTTCTTTTCTGATATACGGGGATCCTCTTTCACGTTTTCAATATATTGAGGAGAATGGATAAAATCAGATCCTTTTTTCTTTTTCCCTTTCCCTTCTAACATGTGGGCTCTACTTGTCAATGACTGAGCCTTTCATCTTCCTCATCCCTCTCTCTTCTGCCTCTCTCTTCTCTCTCACTTCTCTAGCATTGGCGGGTGTGGGCGGCCACTGGCGCACAGGCCTGCGCGCCAGGCCCCGCGCTGATGGCGACGTGCCGCCGGCGTACAGGCCGGAGCGGCCTGGCTCCGCGCGGATGATGAGCCGGCGGCCAATGGCGTCGCACTGGCCGCCGCAACCGAGCTTTGCGTGGATGGTGAGCTGGCGACTAGCGGCGGCGCACGGGCTAGCGGCAACAGCGGCATGGCCGGGCGTCGTGCGAAGGCGGTCAGGGCAGCGCACAACTGCCTCGCACGATGGCAGATCTGGCCAGAGGCGCATAGCTCCGAGCGGCCATGGCGGCGTGGCCGGGTGGTGGCTTGGCGGGCCGACGATCGCGGTGGCCGGCCGGCATGCCATCGCCACGCGGGGGGAGGGGGGCGGAGCGGCGACCAGGCGTGGGAGGCCACGCACAGGAGGCCAATGGGAGAAGAGCAGAGGAGAGGAAGGGAGGAAAGGAGATTGAGAAAAAATATGGGTTGGTTGAGAAAAGAAAGGGGAGAGGAGGGGATAAAGGGGATTGAGAAAAAATATATGGAAAGGGGATTGTGAAAGAGGATCTGCTGGAGCTATGTTTTTCACCTTCAATCCCCTTTAACTCAAATATTGAGAAAGAGGATTGGTTTTCTCAATCTGCTGGAGACGGAGCGCATTGACATACTAGGCCGGGAGCCGCTGGCCGCCGCATGTGCGGTGTGCACAGGGCGCCGCACGCCCCCAAGGCCCCAATGCGTGCCCGCCTAGCAACTGCAGATCTGGGCCCATATACGTATATACGGAGTACTAAGTATATGCGGTTGATTTTTCCGATGAACGAGTTTCATTTTATTAAACCAAACATCAAAATGAAAATCAGATTGCGTTATGTTATTTATAGCAAAATACCTTCAAAATAATAACACACAAGCATATGCCGTGAGAATTTATATTTGGAACATTTTTTCAGACGTGGAACAATTTCATGTCAATCTGGAACAATGTTCCCGTTTGAGAACAAAATGTTCCATCCTAATAAAAAATGTTTAGAAAAAATTATTCAAAATTTTATCAAGCGAGATCTTGTTTTAAAAATTTAATTACAAGGAATACCGGTTAGAATTCAGTTTAGATGTTACATTTGAAAATTATAGCTTCTTTTCTCTTATTTGCACGGAATCCAACGGACATTCAATGTTACCTCTACCGTACAGCTGTGATGGAGCAGCGGGAGGTAGGTGGGCCCATGCATGCGCGCAGGGACAGGAGGTACGGAATCTTTACATGCGGAGCGTCAGGGCTTGCGTCAGAGGCGTTGGCACCGCATACGCGGCATATAGCAATTCCGTACTAGGCCCCCCTGCGCGCTCTGGTTCTGCCAGTCTGCCCCCGGTGACACCGGTTCAGAGTTCATCTCCTGGAACCTTGGATGGCTGGATGACCTGACCAGGCAAGCAAAACCTCCCTCCGCTTTCGTTTGATTGGTCAGTTATGCGAGAGAGTTCTCCTCTGACGAACGGATCAACCTCTCCAGCCGGCGATCAACCTTTCCTGGATGACCTGACAAGGCGAGTGTTCCCTCCGAGTCAAGTACTGTAGGTTTGAGTGGGATGTTTGGATTGACCCAACTCTCACGCGAACATTTCAGGTGTATGACCTCGAGAAGGTGTCAACTCCCTGGTTCACCAGTTCAAAAGGTCAGGCTTCAATCAATTGGGCACCTTTGCCTGTCTAATTGTCAACATGGACAGAAAGCAGTAGGTTATCCATCAGCTTTTTGCTGAGTCGTGCTGCGGCGTTGGATTAAACTTTGTGTCGCCTTTCCCTTTCCGCAACCCCCAGCCATTTGACCCGGTAAAACTAGGTGCCGGGTAACGCAAGATAGCAGTCAGTGATGTACACATTTGTCATTACACGCGACTAATAAAATGTTTAGCTTTCCTGACTGAGACAGTGAGACTGGCCCAATCTTTTCGTTGTGTTCTGTCACTCACGCCTTGCCTGCTTCTCCAGGCATGATCCCTTGCCTCATGAACTGTCAGCAGCGTACTGGCACAACTGGGATGGATAACTCATCATGTCCATCGCCTAATCCAATTCTCAGAGATGGTGAACTTGAGTTAGTCACTTCTGCAGTTCTGCTCACTTGTTAGTTTGTCAGTGTCTACCGTTCCTCTCAAAATGAAAAGGTTCGCCTGCTTCTCGCGCCAAAACAAGAGACAAAAATATAGCTAGCTGGGCCCAGAGCCCACCTCCACCGAAAGCCCACGAGCCCCTCTCTCGGCAACGGGCGGGCCCACGCCGATGTGTTTGAACGGCCCACGCAGACGAGACTCGTCCCCGTCAGGCTTCCCCATTCCTCCGCTCCCGCAGAATTCGCTCCGCCATGCCCCGCACGCTCGCGCCGCGCAGCGCAGGAGCCCCCCACGCGGTCGGCGCCGGCGGCTCGCCCGTCCCACCGCCGGAGGCTTAGCGCCTAGTGCCTCCGCGCGCTTCGGCCCAATCGCCTACGCGGTTCCTCTCGCTCCCTACTGCGTGCACGGTGCGCCGTACTGCGGTCATGGCCAGCCGCCTCTTCCTGCTCCGGCGGACCACAAGGGCGTTTCGGTGGCAGACGCCACGATACCGCTTGTTTCCTGCTTCGTCCGATAGTGGGAGCTTGGCGTCTTCTCGCGGGACGCTGGAACCGCTCGCCGCTCCGCCCAGCTCGCCGTCGTAAGAGTCTGACAAACCCACTGATCCTCTTGCGCTGATTATTAGTACTTTAAGCAGTTGATGCAATGCAATGAACCTATGTTGAGGTGTGGTGGGGGGGTCTCCGTGTCTGAGCGGTGCTTTCAGTTGCCCCTGTGCTGTAGGTATGCACTGAAACTCTCTTAGGCGTAGTGGCTGTCAGGTGTTCGTCGAAATGCCGACCTTGGCATGTCCTGCTCAATGCACTGCTTTCAGCCACGTTTTTACATTTGTGGTTTTCTAATACGCTGCATGTAGTTCTACCTTTTCTTGTGCACCCATGTGGATTAGCACATTTTGATCCTCAGCTGTTGTTCATTCCTGAAGCAATTCATACTGCAGTTTTCTTGTTTTTCATGGTTCTGATTCTGCTGTAGTTATACTTTCCATAAGGTTTTCCACCGAGATGCTGGGTTCTTCAGTTGGTGGCAAAGTTATAATCTGCAAGCCTACCATTGTATTCATACAAGTCCATCGGTTGGTAATGAAAACCAAGCTACGGTGGAGCCTCAACAAAACCCAGGAGCATCTGTATCATTTGATGATTCTGGTGAACCGAAACCAAAGAGGAAAAAGCTCAAAGGAAAGAGGGAAGTAACAAGATTCTTGAAATCCTTGAGATGGAAAAAGAAAAAGGAGATTCAGAGAATGACTGCGGAGGAGAAGATTTTGTACAAACTGAAGCTAGTAAGCTGCATTGCATTACCTCCATGCCTATCTATTTGATTTGGTAAAAGTGATTCACTAAAATAAAGTAGTGAAGTTTCCTTATGTTGATGTGATTAGCTTGATTTCCAAAGATCCTATTCGTGCTGTGTCATTTGAAATATTGTGAACCTTTATTTTTGCCAAAAACTGCAAGTTATGCTTCTATTGCTCCTAATCACTCTCACAAGTAAAAATAACAGTGGTGAGAATTCTTATTAGATGCTGCCTGCAATTTGTATCCTGCATGTATTGTAACCTACTGTTCACTTTCTAAAATTTAGAATAGTGATGAAATATTTTTTTCCTTATATTCATGCATGCTGTTGTGGATATTCAATTTCAAATTTGTTCTCCTTTTTTTTGGATTTTCCATAAAGGCTCGAAAGAAGGAAGAGCGGATTCTTGCGGCACTGAAAAAAATTGAACCAGAAGATCCATCAGAACCTACACATGATCCTGAGGTTCTTACACCAGAAGAGCACTTCTATTTCCTCAAGATGGGCCAAAAATCTAAAAACTATGTGCCTGTTGGAAGACGTGGAATTTACCAGGGAGTGATCTTGAACATGCACTTGCATTGGAAAAAGCACCAAACTCTGCAGGTCATTGTGAAGACATTCACACCAGATGAGGTCAAGGAAATTGCCATAGAGTTAGCCAGATTAAGTGGTGGGATTGTGCTTGACATTCAAGATGGGAACACAATTATTATGTACAGAGGGAAAAACTATGCGCAGCCACCACCAGAAATCATGTCTCCAAAAGTTACACTCCCTAGAAAGAAGGTATGTCCCTCTGGCGTCATAGTGCAAGGAGAAATATATCAATATCTTTCGCATAGGATGTATGTCAAAGGTGAGTAAAAACATTAAAAAACACTGTTATAGGATAGTTGCAATACTTTCAAGTAATAGCTGCCACAGTAATGCTTTCCTGATTTGTTTTTATCTATTTTATCAAGATATAAATCAACTAGTTATATTAAAAAACAGGAAACATATCCAACCAATTCTGTCTAGGTAGAGGCAAGGATCTTTGAGGTGTAAATTTGAAATACACTACAATATAGACAAATACTACGCAGTTGAGAAAACAAATATTTGTGCCTTTTCCATTTAAAAACCTTTGTTGTTTTTAAATTATTATTAATGTTTTTGAAATTTTCAACTAGGCACTGGATAAATCCAAATATAAAGAAAAGCTCAGAGCTGTTAGGAGGTACATTCCCAGGCTTGAGCAGGAGCTTGAAGATCTTCATGCACAGATGAAGTTAGCCGGTGATCATAAAGGAAAAGATGTAGGGAAATATGTTGCTCCAATTTCACATAATGCGAACAGTATGGCCGCGAGGAAAGAATCTTCTATTTCAGTTCGCAATAGAAACGTATCTGATCTCCTGTCTGAAAGTGTAGAGGAGTACAAGAGGTTAGAGGATGAAAGTTCTGAGGTTGAAGATGTCTCAGCTTCAGAGTCTATGTCATTTTCGGAGTCTGAGGATCTCTCTGATATTTTTGAGACAGAATCAGAGGAGCAGGAAGAAGACAAGAAGGAACGCCCCTTATATCTGGATAAGCTCGATAAATTTCCCTCAGAAAATAATGATAATGAACCAGATGATTTTGAGGAGCATCTACGGAAGATTGCTTCACTTTCTGATAAGACTGATTCGCCTTCAAAAGAACTGAAAGTTTCAGAGCTTGACGAGATTGATAAAATCTTTCTGAGAGCTAGTTCATTGCTAAAGAAAAGGTGAAAATTTGGGATTTTTTATACAAATGGCATTCATATTTACATGTACTGTGAAAGTTTGTTGTGCAGTTTTAATGGCATCTTCAGAAAGGATTTAGATTTATGACCATCTAGCTACAGGCTGGCAAATCTGGGAGTTTGTTTATTCTCAGAATCATATTACGGTGATCATGACATAACTGGAATTTAGCGAGCTCCTTTGAATTTGTGAGCTGATAATTTCCATACCAGAAATCAGATAAATATGGGTGCATGTTTTTTTTCTAAAATGCAATGACATTTATCAAAATGGGGGGGAACCCGTGGCAACTGGTGTTAGCTGTAGGCCTGCTATTTTAACTGCTAATTTCTGTAGACAGAGTCTTGATTCTTGAAGATACGTGAGTGTATCCGTTCATGCCGAACTGGTATTGCTTCATTTGGTTCTCCTGTTGAAGATCATTAATGTTTCCTTTAGTTGAGCTAGGTCCTGTGTGCGTGCTATTTGAGCTCCCAACTGTATTGTATAATTATTGTTAGCCTATGATTTCACTTTTTTTTTACAACCAGAAATGAATCCATTCATAAGAGTAGCCTGTGAAAAAAGGGCGGCCTTTGGTGCAGTGGTAGAGCTTCACCGCCTATGACCGGAAGGTCCAGAGCCCCAGCCTCTGCACATTTATGTGCGGGAAAGGCTGTGCGCTAAACAATCTGCCCCCAGACCCCGCATAGTGCGGGAGCCTACGGCACTGGGTACACCCACAAAAGTAGCCTGTGAAATAAACTGCGCACGAAGCGCAAGAATGAACCTACCACCAATGTTCAGATTTTGGATGTCTTCTGAATGATCTCGTGGATCGCATTTTCACTCAATTGGGAATCCCTTGTTTGTGTTAATTAATTAGTGGTTGAACAATTTGCCCATCTGACGGTGTTCAGTCGACATAAATGTTCTAGCCGATGCAAGTGTGATATGACTGGTGACTTGGTGAGGCCGTAAGAACCTGACAGAACTCAAGCAGAAGAGCATCTGCACCAAGCCCAAGCGAATTCAGCATCCCTCACATCAAACACGCGTGTCGATTCTCAGGCCGAAAGTATTGGCCCCAAACTGCCTTATAATTACACATATATGTCCAACGTAAGCGATTAGTAGTGCATCTCATGATGGCATACACACATACTTTGCATACACATACGCATCACACGACAGGAGAACCCGTGCTTGCAAAGATTTCCATGCACATCTCAGGATTCTCAGCCGAGGTCAGGAACGATGAAGAAGTCGTCCTCGTCGTCGGGCAGCTCCACCCGCGGCTTCTTGCTCAGGCGCGCGCCGCCGACGCCGCTCGCCTTGTAGAACCCCGCGTTGCTCGCCGGCTGCGGCGTGGCGAAGAGCTCGGGGACCTCCGCCGTCGTGGTGACCTTGGCCGGCCCGTGGCCGTGGAACAGGTCGATGTCCGCAAACCACTCCAGCTCCTTGAACCCAAGAGGCGAGTCCTTCTGCAACGAGCGAGCATACGAAGATAAGGAAACGAAACCCGCTATGCTATTGATCGATTTGTGGAGCATGAGGCGTTGTCATGAAGAAACGAAAAGAAAAGGTTTTGATGTTGTTTGGTTGCTTGCCTTGTCGCTGGATTCGTAGTCGGAGAGCTGGAGGAGGTCCTCGACGGCCCACCCAGACGGCGGGAGGAACGGCGACGACGGCACCTCCTGCGGCTGCGGCGCGGCCTTACTGACCGCCGCCGGCGGCGTCGTCTTGGCGTTCCCGGCTGCGGGCGCGGGCTTGTTGGTGGAGCTGCCCCCCTTGGGCGGCGGCGGGAGGGCGTCGGCGGCGCAGGCGCCGGCGCCGCAGACGGAGCTGAAGCCGACGCGGATGCCGGTGGCGAGGTATCGCTGGTGGTTGCCCGAGAGCGTGCCGGGGACGTGGATGGGCTCGTCGCAGTCGCGGCAGAAGAGCGCCCTGTCCTCGACGCAGAAGATGAAGGCCGGCTTCTCCTGGCACACGTCGCAGCGCGGGAGTGCGTCCTCGCCGCCGCCGTTGCCGGCGACGCCGACGAGCGGGAGGCGCTGGTGTTTGCTTGCGAGCTTGTTGGCGGCGTGGATCTCGACGTCGCAGCGCGCGCACAGCGCCGCCTCGTCCGCGCAGCACACCACCGTGGCCGCCGCGCCCTCGCACGCGTCGCACTGGATCCGCATCGCGTTCCCCGCCTCCCCTCACCTCAGCTCTCCCAGGGCCTCACGTACACAAATCCGGGGGGTGCGCTTCCGCTCCAGACGGACCAGACCGAGCTAAAAATCTCTGTGCACGGAAGCGAAGCGAGCGAGCGATGGCAAAGCGGGCGAGCGGCGGGCGGCGGATGGCGCGTATAAAAATCGCGCAGCGCGCGTCACGCCACGCCCCCGTCGCGCGCACGCGGCGGGTGTGGACGGGGCGGGGCCGGACAAGGCGGACATGGGATGGGGCCGATGCGCTGTGTGGACGAGAGGCGCTGGGCTGTCCCAGTTGCTTGGCGGCTTCGGGTGCGAGCTGGGAGTGGGAGGAGTATCTCCTCGGGATCGCGGTCGTGGGCGAGCGGTGCCGCGGGAGCCGAGATTTTGATCCGGTGGTGCCGTGGTCAGTGGTGATGTGTGGGCTGACGCCGGGGTGGGACCCTCGCGTCGGGGATGGGGTACGGGGAGGGCGCGAGGCCGATAATTTCTTTGCGTGCTCCGTTCCGTGGGAGTGGTGGTGGCGAGGACGATGAAATCGCGGCCACTTGCGAGTTGCAACTTGCATTGCACGGGATGGGAGAAGGAAAATGGTTTCTCCGTTTCGGACGGGGATTCTGGTCCATGTTCGTGGTCCGCCGGTGCTGCGGGGTGAGACTGTTCGGCGCATATGCGGGGTGCCCCCATCGACGCACGTCCATGCCAACGCTGGCAGCCAGCTTCCTCCCGCGCCCGAGCCACCCGCATGCATTCAGTTTCCTGTGGCATGAAAGCGACGGGGGATAAAAAAGTAATTGTTGCGTGTACGGTGACCGTGAAGGAAAAAAGTTATGGTTCGAAAACCGAGCATCCAAATTTAATTTTTAATCGTACCATTGTATTTTTTACAATGAAATCTTCGAAACTAGACTACATTCAACTTTATTTGAATGTATTTTTTGTTGGAACATTTTTTTATTAAAGTTGGAACATTTTATCGTGGAGCTGGAACAATTACACCCTGTTCACGGTGAATTTGTTCCAACTGTTGATGAAATTGTTCCATCTTCATGAAAATATGTTTCAGAAAAAATCTAATCAAAATATAGTCAAGTGTGGTCTAGTTTTGTAGATCTCGTCGTATCAAATGCAATGGTGCAATCGGAATTTAATTTGGATACTCGGTTTATGAAATATAGAACGTTTTTCAAAATCTTCTCTGGTGGGTCCCATTGAATAGAATAGAAGAGGAATTATGTCTTACACACGTGAGCAAAGAGGAGGGGGCGGGAGGGTCCCGTGCTTAGGCAGAGGAGGCCCGCGTGATTAGTATCTGTATAGTCAGCGGCAAAAGTGTTTACGCCGCATATGCGGCTTTTAGCGTTTCCGGGTGCTGCGGCCGTCGACGGGGAAAGTTCGTACGTGCCACACACGCTTGAGATGAGATGTGCAATTGTGTCGACATGAGAATCCACCAGCTCAGCCCTTTTCTGAACCACGGTGCCCTGAACACTTCCAGGCTCACGATTAGGAGTGAACCTGCAGCCAGTGAGACGTCTGACGCTGGAAACCGACCACTCGTCGCTCACGCAGCTTCAGGCGTTCACCGTCCAACATGATGGCTGGCGGACGGCCACTCGAGTGCCGCCGCCGGTTGATGTCAAAGACTCATCAGCGTTCAGCAAACGCCCCGACGCCGATAGATGCCGGTATCATAATGCACAGCCACGCTTCGAGAATTTTCTCTAGTAGATCGATCGGGCACAACAACGGCCAGTGATCTAGTAGCCGATCATCGTCCGAGGCGAGCGAAAAGAAGAAAAAAAAAAGATCTTCACGTCGCGAATCAGGACCTGTCACAGTAGTTATCCTCTCCGCCGTGGCTGCTGTGATGGGAATCTGTGGCCGTGGTGGAGCGCTGATATTTTCTGATGGGTGGCGGCTCCATTTGGCAGCGCCTGTCGCGGGGCGGCGGCACACCTGTCAACAGTGCCGGAGAGGCTGTATTCCAGCCGGGGACGACTGCGCCGATCCCAGCCAGCCATACCTTAGCACCACGATATTTTGGGCGCCTCGATCCAGAGAGCTGAGAGCTTGAGATGATGTTGCGCTGAATCCCTGATGCATATCCGTTGTGCGTTGCTAAGCGGATTCCCGGCGTTGTATGCAGAAGTGAAGGAACAAAATTAAAGGTACTTTATGAGTCTGATGACACGGTAATGCTTCGCTAATTCGGGTATGGGGATACCTCACGCAGGCATGGTGGCCATATCTATCACCATACAGCGTGGAAAGCAGGGGTTTAGCGCCCGACAGGGACCATCATCAGAAACCGAGCACCGATACGGGATTTGAATGCGG
This sequence comes from Urochloa ruziziensis, assembly GCA_015476505.1. Lineage (NCBI taxonomy): Eukaryota > Viridiplantae > Streptophyta > Magnoliopsida > Poales > Poaceae > Urochloa > Urochloa ruziziensis. Next base: position 40,703,230 of record CM027125.1, read on the forward strand.
CCGAGGCCGACAACCCCCCGGCCGAGGATTATTTGCACGCAGCATGGCAGGGTCAAGCTGCCCTGAGGCTGTCCGCACCGGGACCTGGGAGCCCACACGGTATGCGCCACCTGGCGTGCATGCCGTGCGGGGTACCGGTTTTCCGCCTGCAGCGGCGACCTGGGAGAGGATCGGTACCTCCCAGGTCGCGCGCTCGCGCGGTACTCTCAGAGTGCGGAAAAGGCGCCCGGTACCATCCACGTCGGCGTGGGGCCCGCCCACCGCGTGCCTTCTCCAACAACCAGGAAGCCGGCCGTCGTCGTCCACCTCGCGCCGCAGCGAGGGGAGGGAAGACGGGGGCGGCGCGGAGGAGGAGGAGGAGCTCCGGGCTGGGCCCTCGAGGCCGCCGCCGCCTCAAGCCTCGCCGCCGCCCTGCCTCCGCCGGATCTGAACCAGAGGAGGCGGCCGACGCACGGAGCTTCGCACGGAGAGGGAGAAAGAGAGGAGGAGGCCGGCCGGCACACAGAGCTTCGCGCCGGAGAGGGAGAAGGAGAGGAGGAGGCCGCCTGCAGGAGGAGAGGCAGCAGGAGCTCCGGCAGAGGAGGTGGATCCCGTGCGCCGAGCTCGAATCGGCCTCCAACACCATGGATCCGCGGAGCTCGGCCTCCAACGCCGGTGAGAAGGAGCTCCGCGGCGCTCGATCCGGCCGCCGTCGGTCGATTCACGCCCAGATCCGCGCGTGGAGCCCTCCGCGCCGGCCGAGCTCGTGGCGCACGGGAGCGGCGGCGGGGCCGAGCTCGCGGCGCACGGAGGTCGAGGCCGGAGATGGCTAGAGGAGCAAGGGAGGGTGCGGCATGGCCCCGGCTCGGCCTCCGCCGCCGCTGGGAAGGACGAGGAGCTCGTCCTCCGTCGATTCCCCCCGCCGCCGTCCATCTCGCGGTGGAGCTCGGCTCCTGGAGGCCCGCCGCCGCTCCTAGCCGGGCGCTGGAGTGGATGGGGCCGCGCGCGCGGCGAGGAGGAGGGAGCGGCCGCCGGCGTTGGTGAGGAGGGCGTGGCGGCGCCTGCTGTGCCGATGGAGGAAGCGAGGACGGAGAGAGAGAGAGAGAGGAGGTTGGGGGAGAAGAAGGGGAGGCAGAGAGAGCAGAGGAGGAACAGAGGCGATGCTTCGGGAGAGAATGCGAGAGAGAGGAGGGGAGAGGGTGGGGCCCGCAGGGAGAGGGAGGGGTGCGGCGTGGGTTAAAAAATTAGGATTGTGGGCCCCACGTGATGGTAGTTGGTATAGAGGTTGAGTGTAAAGGTTGACGGGTGCGGGAGAAATGAATTTATAGTAGAGAATCTCGATGACCAGGACAGAATATTCTCTTTTAGAGGATAGAGGAGAGAACGACCAGTGCGGACAGCCTGAACAGCTTCTTTTTTGCCTCATGGCTCAGCTGATTTTTTGCGGGAATCCTGTGGTGGCTCGTCAGGTTCTTTGAGGAAGGGTCCATTTGTCGCCGCGCCGACGCGCGCGTCCGTCCGGGTCCAGAGAGGCCGTATTTGGTTAACTGATTTTATAAAGCAACATCCAGCCATCTGCGGAAAGATAATCTCCATCTTACTGCAGCTATTGTAGCTACCTTACAATTCTGGTTATTGCATATATCAAATAGCTCTTTAAATCTTTCTTTTAACGGGACCTTCCCACACCATGGATCCCCAAAATCAGTGTTTTTTCCATTTCCTATTCTTACCACCCTTCCCTTTAAATATATGCCTCTGACTTTTAGCAAATCATTCCATATAGGAGTAGTAAATATTTTAAGACATCAAACTATACGTTAGGATAAAAGTTCTGCTTCTGGCCAAATAAAAACAAACCAGAATTGCGTTCTGCAGAAAGATAATCTCCATTTTCAATATTATAGCCCTTTGCACTGCTTCTGGCCAAATGAAAACAAACAATGTCCATACAAAACAACAAAAAGATTTCTGGGGAGTTAGTATTTTAGGACATCAAACTGTATGTTAGGATAAAAGTTCTGCAATGGTAATGATTGAAAAGTTTCTGACATTAAACAACTGCACTAATAAATTGTTCAGTAGGATTGGAAACATAGTAAAGGGCTAAAGGCACTAGAAAAAACTCATAACCCACTCCAACTTAGCATTCTACTATGGTGAAAAAATATGTTCTAGTACTAATTCCAAAGGTTACAAGACTGAGATTGAACTTCAGCTATATATATGGCAGGAAATAACATAACAACAATATAACTGATAGATGATGAATATAGATAATGCAAAGAGAAACTCTGCTTTAATTCTTACCTTAATGTTCCACATGGGCATAGCAGCATGTTTCTTTAGATATTTCTGAAGAAACTGAACGGTATTTTAGGTTTAAAAAGATTTTCTCTATAGAGAAAGTCATGCTCGACTAGACTGTTTTCTTCAAAGCGGTGTGGAGTAGTTCTTGGAGCTTCACTAATAAATCTATACTTCATTACCACATGACCTAGAGGTTTAACATGGAACAAGTAATATTCCAGTTTGCTTCTTGTATCGGCAACCAACAAATGTCCTTCATCAGAACCAAATGTTCCTTCTTGTGTTGGAGCCAACTGTAAGGACAAAGTGCACGTGCATTTGATTTATCAACATATTCCAGAAGAGGACACGGTACTCGTCAGACTCTCCCTCTCCATGATGATACAGAGCCAAGGCAGTGTGTGCGTGTGTGCCGCAGATATCTCGAGGCAGTCCAATCCACTTGTGCGTGGCTGGGTTGCAGTGCTGCTTGGTGTTAAGGAGGAGGAGGCCACGACAGGATGCGAAGATGGTGAAATCACCACTTTTCATGCTGAGGAGCCGGGTGGTCGAGGGACATTCACTAATGTTGTGCATCGGGAGTGTAACACCCTGCTTTCTTAGGGCATTTAGAAATACAGGCTTTACAAAAATTTTCTTTAAATTAAACATCATTTCTTTCCTAACAATAGCCGAATTATATTCTCTAAATAAACTATGCATGTGTGTCGCATTTGGATGCTTAGACACCCCCTCTTTTTCTTCATAATCCGATGTTAAAAATCCTTTTAAATCTCTCTCACCAATCCTTTATATTCAATATTCAAATATAATTTGAATATTTATTTCCAATGCCAAAATTCCCCCAAAATACCCCAGTCAATATTTATTTCAAGCGTCACCTCAAAACCCTTCTCAAATTTGAATCCATATTCAAATTTGAACTTAAACTCTAATCCAAATAAATAGAAAACCATTCAAAAGGATAAATGGGCCAAACATTACTTCCGGCCCAGCCAGCCCCGCGACCCATTTCAGAAGTCCATTTCTTCCCTCAAACTCTCTTCTCCGCCCAGCCTCCCGCCTCCCTCGGCCGGCCCACGGCCCAGTCCGCACCACGCCACCTCCTCCTTTCTTTCCCCCGCGCGCGGCCCAGTCCGCCTCCCTCTTCCCTGGCCCACACGGCCCACGTCCCCCTCCTCCTTCTTCCTCCCTTCCTCCTCCGTTTAGCGCCGCCGCCGCCTGCTAGCGCCACCGCCGCCGGCATAGCTTCGCGATGTGCCGGCGTCGCGCTCTCCGCGCCTCTTTCCCCACCACCGAATCCGCATCCCAGCGCCAGCAAGCCACGCCGCAAACCGTGGTCCCGTGTGACCTCACCTTCCCGCCTAACGCTTCCCTTCCTCCCCCATTAATGCGCCGCCGCAACCCTTCCCCGCCGCCCGATCGCCGGCCGTCGGCCGGGATCAACCGGAGGACGGCAAGCGCGACACGTGGTGTGGGGACCCCTTATCCAGAGGTTCCCTGATTACCTGTATCAGGTCCTGGATCGGCCGCTGATACAGATCTTATCACAGATTAGTATCAGAAGAGGTAAATAACGTATATTTTAAATAGATTTAACACCGTTTTTAGCTAGCGGGGAGCGGGCAGGCACTTCATTCCTCCACCGGAATGGGCTGCAGCACCTTCTCGCCCTGAAGGCCTAAACCTGTAAGACAATGAAAGCAAGGGTGAGTATTCTGAAAAGAATACCCAGCAAATCCCACAAATTCAATAATATATATGAATTAAATAAATATAAAGGTCGGTCCTGGAGGGGCACTTCCTCCCTGCCAGTCCCGATGTTAATCCCGAACCTGATCAACGGTACCTTCGCCGTCTCAGGTTCCCCGTACAGAAACAGTAAAACTAATCATCGGGGCTTTGACTAAGTGGACTCTTGCCGGAGTCGCGGCTATCCAGATAGATTCTACACTCTGCAGAGGTCGTACTTATCTACCCCGCATTCGGTCGGCCCGTACCGTGTACCTTGGCGGTACCGACCTACGAGACTCGTACCCACCGGTGACCATCGCTGGTCAGCATTCCCTAGGTCCAGCCACGTGCATACTGGGGGCTAAGCAGGGGCTACTAATCATCCGCCTCGCGGATATCAACCCGGGTTTTCTGATGAGCTCATCGGGCCTCTGGCCCTCAGGGTCTCTGACCCTGTATCCTAGTCAACCCGTGCCGCCCAGTCCCAGCCCTCTGTCTGGGGCTGTCTCCAGTATACCCGTTTCCCGACTTGGCGCGTACTCGACCCGGCACCAGGCGCTACCCAGTTCGCCGGTCAGCACTCTGCGCCAATCATACGGCTCCTTGGGATGGATTACTAGGTTCAGCTGGTGGGGTGTGAATCAAGGCCTCACATAAATAGGCATTCCCGAAGGCTATGCCTTTTTGGCATGCGAGGTTGTACTGGGCACTAGAAAGACTCTCCCGTGAACCGGTCCTTAGCTGGGATCAGAGTGGCTCTTAGGACAGAATCCCCTTCCTTGGGATCTTCCTTCCACTCCCAATCTTAAAGCATCCTATACTACAGCGATGCTGGGCATACCCTCAGGTCATGCCCCCCTAGCTTATGCTGCACATAATGTAAAGTTTAGTGAAGGGGGTGATATTATTGGTGAGACTTGCCTTCATTGTCGTCCTTAGGCGTTTCTTACGCGGGCGTATACCATATGTTGACCGGGCTGGGCTTCGGGTCTTCTGGAGCTTCGGCGTCTCGTCGGGCCCGGTCATGCTATCGATAAAACACATAAAATAACAATCAGCATAACAGTACACCAATCAATTCGTAGAAGGAAAAGAAGAATGGAAAGGGAGGCAGGGATTCGAAGGATTTGCCTAAGGGTTAAAGGCTAGAGATTGGATTAATAACCCATTAAATATATATATAATTAATGGATTAAAGGATAGGGATTCTAGAAGAGAATTATTAAATAATTCCCTGGAAGATGGTTGGAACGATGGTTATCGGGTTTCGAGAATTATATAGATTTCTAAGGAATAATTCCCGAATGATTGATATGGATCTCTAGAAAACCCTTATGTGTTTGTGGGCAGCATGCCGGCTAGGGTTTCATTGAGATCTAGGGATGTATGGACGGGGCGGTATGACAGCTGGGATTGATACCTAGGGGTTTACGGATGGTTGGTGTGGCGACGGGGTTTTAGGCGGGCGTAACGGCGGGGTTTGGGTAGCATAATGGCTAGACTGGGCTTAGGATATAAATATTAGGGAAGTAAGCATATAGAAATGCTAGAATAATCCCTAATATTTATGAGAATTTTCTGGGAATTTATGGGGCTAAGACATGGGAAGGAGAATTTCCTGGGTACACTGAGGGACACTTTCTATTGGCTTAGAACTAAGCCTAATTTGGATTTAGGCTCTAATGGTGTGGTAAAAAGGATTGGGTGGCACTAATAGGCTTAGGAATATTCCTAATATTTATGGGTATTTTTGGAGAATTTTTGGAGGTGAGGAAGGGCTCTAAATAAACTTGTGTGTGTACTTACCCGGGTGTGCGTAGCGTTTTCCAGGCGGCTGACGCAGCAGGTGGGGCCCACCAGCGGCACTATTCCGTGGGTCGGAACCGTGGGCCGGTGGACCGCGGCGTCCCCCGCTCAGGGTTCACGTGCGCCGAGTCTACGCGGGGTCCGGGCAGGGGAATTTCCTGGGTACACTGGCCGTGGACCGGTGCGTGGCCAGGTCTCCGGTCCTTGTGGACCGGGATCACGCGGCCGGGGAAGGGCTGGGCTCGCTCGTCAGCAGGTGGCGGCGAGGGGCAAGACGACCCAGAGAGGGTCGTCTTCCACCTCTGGCCTGGCCGCCATGGACAGGGAGCGGGGGAGCTCGGGCTCCGCTCGGTCTCAGGGCTCCGGCCACCGCGGCTCGAGCGGAGGCGCGGAAAGGGGAGAGGAGCTCGCAGGCGATTCGTGCCTGGCCTCAGCGGGAAAGGAGGAAGCTAGAGGGGCGGCCACGGCAAGGGATGCCGGAACTCGGCTTGGCCTTGCGCTGTGTCGGGCAGGGGATGGGCTTGCTTCCCCTTTTATAGGCGCGGGGGAGGCGGCGGAGCTCGCCACGTCGCGCCGGCGAGCTGAGGACGGCCTTCGAGGTGAAGGCGCGTGGCGCCGAGGAGCGACATCACGGCGGCGGCGGCGGTCTCGACCTCGGCTGGCGGAGGGTGGTCGGCGCCAGTCATCCTGGTGCGGCGGGAGCCGGGGGTGGCGACACGCGTCGCACACGCCCCCCCGAAGTTCATCCGGCCGGCGGTCGGAGATCAGGCGGCGGCGGTGTATCCCGGCGGCGCTCGGAGGGGGAAGAGAAGGATGACGTAGGGGAAGCGGGTGACGTCATTCGTGACGTCGCCCCGACGGGCGTGGGCCGCGCGCGCGGGAGGCTAGCTGGGCCAGCGGAAAGGGGTGGCGAGCTGCGGCCCGAGGGAAAGGAGGCGGGTGCGTGGGCTGCGGGCGCAGTGGGCCAAGCGGGCGGGGGCCAAGTGTGGGCCGCCCGCGGAGAAGGGGGAAATGCGGTTGAAAAGAGGGAGTTCAAGGGGTGAGGACGGACTTCTGGTTTGGGCCGCGAGGGACAGTTGGGCCAGAAGGAAGGGTTTTGGCCCGGTTATCGTTTAATCACTTCCCTTTTTATTTAAAAGGGTTTTTAAGAGGAGTTTGATTTCAAATTTGAACCGAATCTTTTCTAGTTTAAATCTAGGGTTTTAGAGACTTGTTTCGGCATTCAAGTTGTCAAGCATCCCTTGTATTTTCCCCTAGTTATTTATAGTTTATTGTTCTCATTTATTTCTTTTAAATCTATAATTATCCTAATAAACCTAGTGATTAATCCTAATTATTTGAGGATGTTACACGCGGACGCTCCACGGACCTCCACCGCATCTAGGGTGCGGCGCCGACCACCCCGCCGGCCAAGCCCAAGGTCGTCGCCACCCGCCGTGATATCATTCCCCGGCGCCGTGCACCGAGCTACGCTCGGTCCTCCTCCTTCTCCCCCGTGACGTGGCCGCACCGCCGGCATCTCTCCGGCCTATAAATAGAAGGCCGCGCCCTCCCTTCCCCTGCACAACTCGCCGGAGCCGAGCTCGGGCCTCTACTCCACTACGGCCACGCCGCCCCGTCACCCTCCCTCCTCTGCTCCAAGCGCCGCCGTCGAGATACGCCGGCAAGCACAACGCTAGCACTGCTCCGCTGCTCGGTCGCGGCTGACCGACGCGCCACCGCACCCAGCCACCCCCGACGACGTGCGCCACCACGCGCACGCTGCCCCCGCCACGACGAGCCCCTCTCCACCACCGCCGCTCACCGCCGCCACCGTCGGATGTGGTCTCGCCTACACGGCCACCGCCGGGCCCCTGCCGCGGCCCCTGGCCGCACCGCCGCTGCACTGGCAGTCACCGCGCCGTCCCTCCCTGCATTGCGGCCCTTGGCACGTATTCACGCCAATGCTGGCCGTCGGGATGGGCCACCCCGCGTGTCGCGCCCGCCCGCCGTGGTGCGACCTTGTGCCATCGCCGGCGCTGCCCGCCGCAGGCTCGCCGTCGGCCGCTCGGTCCCACCGCCCGCCGGGCCATCCTCCACTCCTTCCCATGCTCCGCCGGCGAGAAGGAAACTAGTGGAAAAGAGGAAGGGGAGGAAGACCGACGGCTGCCGGCCTGCCTCCTCTCGCTTCCAGGTGGCCCAAGACGGCGTCGTCAGGTGACGCCGTTGCCGGACACCGTCTTCCCTACCCCGGTCGCTGCCACGTGGGCCCGAAGCCAACGGCGTCGCGCCCCGCCACCACGCGCGTCCCCCCCCCCCAGACTTGGTCCGCATGGACCGAAGACGCGTGGGCTGCACGGTCCACCGGGCCGTGAGCCCGGTGCACCGCACAGTGCCCCGGCCGGACCCCATGCTGACGTCTCTGCGCCCCCTGAAAATGCTAGGTACACCCCAATCCTTACACAGAAACATTTATTTCGAGCACTTCCTCCACTCCAAAAATTTTCCAAATTTCTCCAAAAATATTAGGAATATTCTATACCTATTAGAGCTATCTAAACCATTTTAGGATATTTCTTAACCCCAAATCCCAAAAGAGTAGCTCTCATCCAATAGAAAAGCCCCATTAGTGTACCCCAAATCTTGCCAATCCAATTCCAAAGCTCCATAAATCCCCATGAATTTTGATAAATACTAGGGATTATTTTAAGCATTTCCATGTGCTTAATGCCCAAGGATTTATACCCTAGCTCCAAATCCTAGTCGCACTCTCTTAGTACCCCGCTGAAACCCCGTCCAAAGCCCCGCAGACGCTGTTTTCGCCACCCGATCAAAACCTCAGGTTTTGGTAAAACCCTAGTCGTTGTGCTACCCAATTCCATTCCATACCAGTAATAATTTAGAAACTTATTTCTAAATAATTAATATAATCATCCACTAATTATTCTGGAATTATTGCTTAGCAATCCAATAATCCCCGTACCCACTGTTCTAAACCTTTCTTAGAAGCCACCGTCATCCGGGAGTTATTCCCTAGAAATTCATGTAACTCCCCGGCCGTTCGATCAACCCCGAGGAAATGCTTATCAATTTTCCTGAAAATTCCATTCCTTTAAGTCCATTAATTATTTACCATAATTAATGGATTATTTCTCAATAACCCTAGTATCCCCATTTTATCCTTTATTTCTACTCTATAGGAATTGATTGATGTATTGTTATACTGAATGTTATTTTCCATGTTTTATTGATCGTTAGGTCGATGGTGTGACCAGACTCCGATCCAGATGCCGAAGCTCCAGAAGACCAGAAGTCCAAGCCTGGTCAACATCGAATACACGTGCGCTGTGCGCATTAGCGGACGTCCAAGTATCGTCCATGAAGGCAAGTCCTGGCAACCACCTCCTTAGTCATGCCAGTCCCAGTTCCTGCATAATAAAATCAACCAAGTTAATAATATGAACTGCATATTTTATTAAATTCTAAGGAAAACACTCCACATTCCACCTCCACCTTGGTTTAGAGGCATTTCTAGCCAAACAACCCATTAATAACCCCGGTCACGACCCGTCGATGACCGAGTGTTATTTAGTAGTTTCTTAGGAAATTCTGAATATTTTATTATGAAGAGCTTTCGAGAGATGAGAGTGAATAATGAACTTTAATATAAAATGAGCCAACTAAGAATAAAACCCCGTAAGGATGGACTTGCGAGTAAGGGAGGCAGCCTCGGCAGTGGATCCTGTACCAAAGGCTTACTCTGGTCACATAAGGACCGGTTCACGGGAGAGTATTTCTAATGCCAGTACCGCGTACGGGCCAAAAAGGACATAGCCTTTGGGAATGACCTGTAATGTGAGGTCTTGATCCACACCCCGCTAGCAGATCCTAACCAATCCATCCCAAGGAGCCGTATGATTGGTGCAGAGTGCCGATCGGCGAACTGGGTAGCGTCTGGTGCCTAGTCGTGCACACGCCAAGTCGGGAAATGGATGTACTGGAGACAGCCCCAGACAGAGGGTTGGGACTGGGCGGCACGGTTTGACTAGAGTACAGGGTCGGAGACCCTGAGGGCCGAGGGCCCTAATTTATGAGCTCATACCCGGGTCGATATCCGCGAGGCGGATGATTAGTAGCCCCTGTTTAGCCCCCAGTACTATCTATGGCTAGACCTAGGGAATGCTGTCTGGAGACCGACACCGGCGGGTAAGGGTCTCGTAGGTCGGCACCGCCTTTCGCGAGGGTACGGGCTGACCGACCGTATGGCATAGGGTACAAGCTCTGCAGAGTTAATAACTTATCCGGATAGCCGTGGCTCACGGTCATGAGCCCATATAGTCAAAGCCCCCGTTGATTAGAATTCACCTTTAGTAATAAAATATGAGATGGTGAGATGGACGGAGGCCCAAAGGAGCGAGGCATAAGCCGGCCCAGGAGGACCCGGACGGTCCCTGGGATGGAACTAAAATATGGGGACTGGCAGGGATGAGAATTCCCCTCCATGACCAAACCAACTTATTAATCTCCCTTTCCCACCCCCTGTTTATAAACATAACTTTACTTTGTACTTTCACTAAATATAACCCTTACACCTCACTCCGTTGCATGCGTTATAATTCTTGCTCCAGGCTTGCTGAGTACCAATCATAGGTGTACTCTGCCTTGCTTTCAACTGTTACAGGTGCATGGAGATGTAGGGCACCTCGGCCCATTCCCTCCATGGAATGGGTCATAATGCCACTCTCCGCTAAGGCGAAGGTAGTTACTCTTTATTTGCTGCGCCGTTTATTGCTTCAGATTCTAACCCTGTGTAAAACATGTATCAGCATACTGATTCAGGGACTGATACAGGTAATTAAAAAACATCCGAAGGATGGTCCCCACAGGGAGCGCCGGGGGATCTTTTAAAGTTGAAGGAGTCGAGAAAGACGTCACACTTGGAATGATGGTCTTTGTGAGGATAGGAGTAGAAGAGCAAGTGGGATGGGATCAATATGTGCTTGGCGATGATCCTAAAGTGACGGGAGACCCAGCAACAGAGGCCGTATTTGGTTAAGGACCGCTTCGACGAGAATCGTGTGCTCTAAAGATCCTCCCATCTCCAGGCCCTCCTTTTACCATCGGTTAAACTCCACACGTTACAGCTTTGCGTTTTTCTCAAACTCCCTGTTCGTTTCGCTGGGCTGAGCTGGAAAGTCTGAGACTGATTTAATAGTATTTTATGAGGAAAACAATCCGCTGGGCTGGAGAATGCTCCGATGACAACGGGGAGAAAAATTCCTCGAAAAAAAAAAACTTGTTTGTTCAGCTGTACAGTTCGTCCGATCCAATTGATTTCGTGTCCTGGACTCTGAAACAGTCGCTGTTGTGGCCCTACCGATCAAATTTGTGGCCTGCGTTGCTTCGCCCCGGCGATGTAGGCCGAACCCATAACGCGTCGGACCCCACACAGTGTTTGCCTGGTCGCCGTGACGCCGTGCATGATGAATGCGGCACAGTGCGTTGGGTCAGTACAAATAAACATAACTTTGGTACGATTAAACTTCTCATCTAACACCACCAGCCTACTCCTAGTAGTATGACAGGAATCAAACAAAATTTTTTGCCGCCAAAAAAAAGAGAATCAAACAAGTTTCGTACTTGTAGAGCCCAGTTGTGGTGGGCTTGTCTCTAGATTCAACTTTGGGCCAGTAAGGCCTGTAAGAACGTTGGGTTTCCAGAAGGCCTTTTGACCAGATAGTTTAGACAGCAAGGCTCAAAACGTGGACGATTTCATCATCCTTTGTCTCCAATTTTGCTTCCTTGGTGACCCATGCTGCGGCATGCGTTAGATACTTGAACTGTAAACTGATAGAGCATCTCCAACCTAAAATGGATACCAATACCTAAAAACTACCATAATACCTAAAAACAGGCTAAAAACTTGCTCCAACAGCATACCTATATGGATACCCATTTTAGGTGATGACCCAAATCTCTTCCCTGGATACCCAAATATACCAATCCAACTACAGGATATGCATATCCTCCTTCCACTAGCGGGAGAGCCAACTGCAACCGGCATGAAGCTTCCCCGTCGCCTCCCCACCTCGCTCTGCCCAACCGCACCACCTCCCGTTGCGGAACTCGCCGCCAGACCTGCCCAACTTCCCTGAGCACCGGTGCCGGCGAGGGAGGACCGCCCTGGACGCGGCCCCACATCGAGCCACCCTCTCTGCCTTTGATTTGGCCCTGCCCGCCCCTTCGATTCGAGCGGATGGCGGAGGAGGAGCACGGCCGACGTTGATTTGAGATGGAGCCCAAGGCCTTGGACGTCGATACAGTCCCGCCTCGGTGTGGGCAAGCACTACCGCGCGGGTCACGCCTCGGCGCTCGTCCTCCATCCCCGCATCAGCTCGGGGGAAGCGTCGCCCCTGCTACAAGCCGGGAGAGCGGCGACGCGGTGGGAGAAGATGAACGGTGCGCGCGGCGCAGCTGAGGCGAGCGGCGACGCGAGTGGAGATAAGAGGGGAAGAGCAGCGACACTAGCGGAGGAGGGGAGGAGCGATGGCGTGGGCGGAGAAGAGGAGCGGCGACGCGACTGAGGGGCGGTGGCGCGAGTGGAGGGAGGAGCGGCGGCGCTAGTGGAGGAGGGGAGGAGCGGCAGGGCGCGTGGAGGCGGAGGTGGCCGAGAGGGGAGGAAGCTATGGTGGACATCGAGGTGAGGAAGAAGATAAGGTGTGTGAATTTGTAGATTAGTCCGTGAAAAAATATTTCATTCACAGACTAGTCCTTGAAGTGAATATATATATCCAATTTTAGCAATTCTGTTGGAGAGGAGCAGAAAGTCAATACTAAATCGTCTCTCTCCTGTACCTAAAACCGATTTTACCAATTCAGTTTTAGGTATTCTTTTGGAGATGCTCTATTGTGTCCTAAGCAATGCAATTGACCGGGGTGAACCCTTGTATTCAGGATTCCCTTATACACTTGCCTTAGTCTGCTCCGAGAGTGCCGAATCATGAAGCGTCACGCCACATTTCAGCATGAAAGATTTGCATGTTCAGGAGGAGTCGGCACATTCTCAGATATGCACATGGCAATTGGGCTCTGCCCTGCCTGAAGCTGCAATTTTAATATGTTATCCTAAACGGTAAACGGTAAACAGTCGGTCACCCGCAGTTTAGCTCATTATACGGACTACACGGCCAATTAAACGGATTAAACGGCCATTAAACGGGCTAAACGGGTGATTAGACGGACACAGTTAGGCACTTTAGCGTTTACCTGGCGTATGAACGGGCTAAACGGCCGTTTAGGCGAACAATGTTTCAATCTCAGCATAACTGGGAGGATCACCATCACTGACATGCGAGAGGATCACCATCAGAGGAGGGCATCTCAAGGAACTGGCATTTTAAACTGCCGCTTCAGTTGCTGACGGCAACAGGCTGCTAATTAACATGTCACTAAACACATAGTTACATATCACATAGAGACGCAGTACCCAGCCACATCTGATCATACATATACGGTGCCAAGGGAGATCAGACAGGCATACAGACAGGACAGGTTACTAGTAGTATAATACAAGCGGAGATTTGACAGCTCGCTTTAGTTTCTTGTTAGGAGATCGAATTGGGGTCAGGCACTTGGAAATTCTACGCCCCCGCACATGCAGATGCCGTAGTACTTTCCTCGGCTTCATTCCTCAGGGGAGACCAGAGACCGGAGCGGCTGCTCCCGGTGAGGCTGGCGGCCGGACTTGCTCCTCACCTGCGCCTGGTCGTGTTCGCCGGCGCCCACAGGTCGGCCCCATTGCTCTGGGTCAGCTGCAGCGTCAGGTCCACCGGCACCAGGCACAGCCCGCGGTTCCGGAGGCTGTAGTGCTCGGGATCCTGAATCACGTGCCAAACATGGAGTACATGTGTTATGATCTCGTGACAGGTTTCTTGCACGCGGAAAATCGGTCAAATTCAGGCCAAAGTAGCATCTTCTACGGGTTGCGTTAGGATTTCGGTGGAGACAAGGGATGGCGAGAACTCACCTCAGGCGCAGCGCCGGCGGCCGGAGGAGCACGTATGTAAGGGGAGCTCAGGACCTGCAAAGTTTGGTGCATTGCCATCAGCAAAAAAAATGGAGGAACGGCAAAACTGACAATATTATGCAGTATGTGGTCACTGAAATTAGGACCTCGAGTTGCTTGTGCAGGAACTTGATATACCCTGACGCCTCCTGCAGAACAGAAGCCGTATCCGTCTGCAGCGAATAAGCAAAAACATGATTGTAGAGACTTCAGACGGATTAGAGCAGAAATGCAGAGAAAAAATTCGCAGAATTGAGTACCTTCCCAAACGGTGACACTAGCTGCTGGAGCGCGGCGACCCTCTCGCCGATCTTGTCCTTCTTCTCCTGCTCGATCGCAGCAGGAAAAACCTCAGCCAGACAACCATGGAAGACGTATGAGTATGAGATGCGCGATACGGACACCATACGTACCTTTGGTGAGACGGGAGACGTCCTTGGGCTCGTGTTCCTCGGCTTCTTGGAGGTCATGCTTCCGAACTCCTCCGAGCTGGTGGTGACGACGGCCTTGCCGCTGAAGTAGCTGTCGGTGTGGCTCCTCTTGCTGTGGTTGGCCACTTCCGCCATCATCATCTTCTTCGCCCTCTTGCTGACTGCTGGTATTTCCTTGCCGTGTTTTCCTGCTGAAATCCAGGAGGAAAGTGTAGGTCAGACGAGCCTTCTTGCTCCTATGCTAGGGTAAAAGCTGACTTTTACAGCTGTGTCCGTTGGTTCAGAGGTCAGTTTCATGGAAAATCACTATCATCCGGCCAAAAGCCCGGTCTTGAGATGGTGCCCAGCTACTTCACTAGTACTAGTAATAACACAACAAAAGTTAGACATGACAAGACAAGGTCAAAGGTGCCATTAACCTCAATAACCTTTTTCCTTGTACAGGAACTTTGTTCTTCAGATGTGTGCATTCTTTTTAGTTCACCCCAAAGCATGTCAGTGTTCACCATTGGACGCGAGAGTGCATGGACAGGGAGGCAGCCGCACTTCAAGATTCGCAGCAAGTGCTGTCCTACTGCTGCACCCTTTTTCACTGTAAAAATGAAGGCCTGCCACCTTTCTGAAGTTCATTAATACTCCCTCCATATCGATTTATTTGACGCCGGTAGTGTAATTAGAAAAGCATCAAAATAGACAAATAGTTGACGCCCGTGTTCAACGAATGCATCATCTTCCGTTTTTAACCCTGCCTTCCACGCCTCCCTCACCGGCCCCGCGAACTGCCGCCGCTTCCGCGAGATCCTGCTTCTCCAGCGTAGGAACGAAAGGGGTGGAGGGCAAAACAATAAATGTATGTGTTCCTTAATTTTGTTGATGATGTCTGGAACGTCAATTAAATCGATACGGAGGGAGTATAATGTAATATACTGATTTTTCTGTTAATTGAAGATTTTGTTTGCTTCCATTGATGACATTTGGAACTTATCCGAAGGTTCTTTAGCTACCATAAAAAAATGTTGTGAGTAAAATAACATGGGAGAAGACAAGGTCTCAGACAGGCACCGCGAGGATTTGCAAATTTAAGTTGCAGCTTCCATTGTACGAGTTTGGAGACCTTGTCTTCCCAGTTGAGCTTAAAAAAACAATTGCAGACCAGAATGGTCAGAGCAAATAAACTAAGGTAGCCCTTATCTACCAGTATTTGAAACGTGTCAGTTCAGAGTTCCAAACACTTCTAGGACATTAGGAGCTGATAGGGTTTCAGTCTTTCAGATACAATTGTCCACGTACTGTGCTTTGTATATTCTGCACAGTACACTGTTTTGATAACTAAAGATAAGCTACTCCATGATTAAATGGCAGTTAGTTCACACAACTCAATTTAACATACATATAAAACTAGCATATCCCAAACCGGATAGTAGCTCTCATAAATCATAATCATGTCTGAACATGATCGAAAGCTACGGTCTGCCGCACGACATTATACGAGTCAGTATCACGTCCTCCATGCGTATCATGGCTCGTACTGTATTAATGATCAGTGATCAGCAGACGCGTATTCTTGTCATGACACGTTCCAGTCAGGCGGTGGGCCCCCACACCTTCTGGTACGCATGCGCAAGACACCAAGCAGGCGCCAGCTGTTGGGTCAGGCAGGCTAGCAGCGGCGACGGGCGCTGCTGGTGCAACTGCCCTAGCGTCTTCCATTTGGGCGCCATTCCAGGGTGCTCTGATTGAGAAGTCCCAGACAAACAGCCCCATTGACTGCGCGTGCTCCTACTAGAGAAAACAGGTTTGGACTGTACTCCTACTACTGCTTTGAAGTTAGGAGCAGCTAGGCCACACCCTGTCGATCCATTTGGAAGGGTTTAGGCTATAAAACTCCAGTGCCATCTTTTGTTTGTTGTTTCTCATATACTGCTTGTTCTTTGCGTTCTACCATGAAAAAAAATCTTTTATTATTATTATTTATGAATAAACAAAAATGGTTGTGGAACCAACAAATTGAGGAAAATAAAAGACTAGAAGAGGACAAAGACGCTTGTCCCCTTCGATGATGCATGGTGGAAGCGGAAACCATGCATGATTGATTGACGAATTTGTCAGGAAGCACTAGGTTGTTAGCAGTTCCGAGCACCAAATCGAGGCACCCCATTTTCGCACACCTCTCCACCTTTGGCTTCACTACACACATCCACCACCCAAACCGCCCCACTGTTCCAATTTCCACAGTCTCGCAAGCATCTACCCAAAAAAATCTCTGAGAGATTGCGTCAAAAAAAAAAACTGAGAGATGAAGAGCTAGCACTACAAGCCTTTAAAGAGAAGTCGGAGGCCCTTTAATACGCCGTGTCTCCTACCCTCGTCGCGACGCAATTAGCAGCAACCCCCCTGGCGGACTAAATTAAATTCTGTTAGTAGCAGTGAGGAAAGGCTTTGCTAATCTCTCACGTCTAATTAAAATCTGGTCGCCGACGTAGGCGGATATCCGTAGCCAGCCACCCGGGCGCCAGCTGTGAGGAAAGGACGCGCCAGGCGCCAGCCGGGCCGAGAACCGCTCGCCGCCCGCCTGCCTGCCTGCGCGGCTGCGCCTGCGCCTGCGCCTACTGCTGCTGACACGTACGACGCGCATTGCGCCGCGCCATGCTGCATGCACACGCCATGGCTGCCTACCCCTGGCTGTACCTGTACCCGTCCCCATCTCTCTCCGTGCCTCGCTCCGCTTGTCGGTGTGAAGGGAAGGACAGAAGAATCAAGAGCATGGCAGGCCGGTCGACGCAGGCATGCAGATACACTTGTGCAGGCGCCATGGTTGGGCACACATCGGCGCAGCAAGCGAGCGAGAACTAGTGTTTAGCTCACCGGACACGTGTAATACAGGAAGTGATTAACCACATGATCGTATATTTCAAAAGAATCTAATCGCTAGCTGCTAGGAGCCTAGGAGTACACATACTTGATACTATATTTCAAAGAAACACATGATGCAATCATATCGATAGAGGAGAGGCTGAACAGCTGAAGAAAGGAAGGAAACGGAAGAGCTCTTACCAGGCGATGGCAATCGCTGCGTCTCCGGGAAAAGAGAGCGAGCGCGAGATCAGAGGCGTCGATCGAGATGGCGCGAGCTACCTCTCGCCGGGGAACGGCCGAGCCACCAGCGGATGAGCTAGCTGCGCTTCTTCTTCTTCTTCTTCCTGCTCCCGCGCGCGCCGGTGTCGTCAGAACTCGGAGCGAGAAGAAGCGCTGGCAGGCAGGAGGAGAAGGCGGGTGGAGCTGGATGGGGAAGACGAGGCTTATGCAGGGTTTAAGGATGGAAGCAGAGGGGCCGGGCCGGGGACATTTGGGGATCAGGGAAGAGGGACGCCCTGGCCGTTTATATACAGCTCAGGCCTCAGGGGAGTTTGCCTTGCTGTGCTTGCTACCTGGGTGGGCGTGCAGCAGCCTGCAGACGGATAGATTTCCTGAATTATTTTATTTTATTTTTATTTTTCTAAGGCAAGGAAACTATACCCCCACTCTATCTCCCTGTCTATCTGCACTGACTGACGGCAGAAAACAAAACAAAAACAAAAGGGTTCCTTATCACGAAATCGTTAGGTGCACCTCCCGGACGAGCTAGTATAAGGGACAAGGGAAAAAGGGGATAGCTGTGGGCACCAACTGGTTGCACTGCTCCCCTGGCGTTTGTGGCGAGGACGAGAGGGATCGAGGGAGGAGGAGTGGTGGTGCATCAGTGCATGGCATGTTTTGTGCCAACACCTCGCGTGTACCCGGTTGTGCGCCTAGCACTTCCGCCCCGCTTTTCCATGCCTAGGATAGGAGGGCGCGCCCCTTTTTTCCGTGGCTTCCTTTTCGGTCCCTTTTGTTTTTTCGGACGCATCGGCCTCGGTGACAGCTAATATCCAGAGAGGTGTGGAGTGAGTGAGGGAGAGGCGACGATGCGACCGGGCGAGGAGGAGGGAGGGGGAGATCGGCGCGACGAGGACGGGGGCCGGGGTGACGCCATATGCGCAGCCCACAGCGCCGGAGAGCGAGAGCGGGGGACAGCGACAAACCGGCTTTATTACTTCCGCTTGCTCCGGCCGCGGCACCCAGCCAGAGTGCCAGACGAGCCAGGCAAGGCAGAGGCAAGCCAGCAGCCTCTCGGCCCCGTCCGCTCGCGGTCGCGGCCGCGAACCCGGCCAACTGCGCAGGCACGCGCGGGGGCATGGGGCGTTCGTGCGGCGGCCGCGTGAAAAGGGGTGCGGGCGCCTTGTGGGTTTCTCTGTTGCGGCCGGTCTGGCGCGGCCGGGAAGGCGACTTTGTCCGAGGCGGGGACGATACGATACGGGGGACTGTGTGCGGCGCACCGCGTGCAGCGCCGTGCAGCGGGGCGCGCGCCGGGGTGCGGACAAGGGACGCGGTTCGTACGAAGGGATAGGGATAGGCCTGCGCGGCTGCTGCGCGCGCGCGCGGGGGGGTTAGGTGGCCGCGCGTCGCTTCTGCCAGGGCGGAGGCACTCGGCCACGCAGGCGCGCGCGGCAGCAAGCACGTCGTCGTGTGCTCGATGCCCGATGGTCTGGACTGGGGCTCTGGGAATGAAGGATCGTCTCGTCCGCATACGTGTGTGATGTCTCTGCGTGCGTGTTCCTTCGTTTCGTCTCTTTCTTCTTTGGTGACAAATGGAAACAGAAGAAGTCGGGGATGCCGTCGATCAAACGCAGCGTGCTGTCAATTGTCATGTCATGTAGTAGTACTATTACGGAGTACCATGTAGGTCTTGGTTCCATTGTTGTCCTTTGTTGTGCGCTTAGATTTCTGAAATCAGGGAGGCCCGGTGAGCTAGGAACGTTCATAATACTAGTACTAGCGATCGGTGCTCGCAATGACCAGAAAAAAGATTTTGCATTGCCGTGCTATCTACCTTTTATTCTCCTGCTTAACCTGCGCACCTGATGTGCTTACTGTTTGCATGCGCCTGGAACATTTTTCATGCGGCCATAGACCACTAGTAAGTCGTTAACCGGTGGGTCAGCCTGTTCCCATTTCAGGCCAAACTTCTAGAACTGACCAGTTAATAATCGGCTCACGTACGAGCCGCCGCTTGTCTTGACGGGATCCGTTTACATTGCGTTTGCATGCATGCTACACGTATTGACCTTTCGCTTTAGGCGACCGGATCAGCCTTGACTATGGCGCCCGACAGGCGACAGATTTAACCCGCCCAGGGGGTCCGTCATGTCTCTGTGAGCGAGTAATCCCTCTGCTGGCTGACTGCCTGTTGTGTAGCACCGCCGGGTCCCGTCGATCGATCTCACCACTTTCGGCGGCGGCCTCGGCTCCCCTCACATGACCCAACAGTGGCCGCAATCGCGACGTCCCACGGCTCTCGTGGCACGACTGCCTCTGCAACCTCTCCATCACCTGTACAAAGAGACAGCCATCCAAAGGGGTGCACCGCGCGCGCCCGACCCGACCGCGCACGCGCTCGGCGCCTTGCTGCCGCACCGAGCGCGAGCGCGGGAAGGGATTTCTAGCCTTCTAGGGGGCCGGATCCCGTGCGTGCCCAGCAGCCCGGGTCGCCGTCTGGGGTGTCGCCGTCCGCGGCCCTGGCTGGCTGGCTGGCTGGCGCGCCTCCGCGGCGGACGGCGACGCCGCCGCGAATCTTTTTTTTTTTCCTTCTCCCTTCGCCTCCGGCTCCAGCTAAGAGGCAAGCAGAGCGCGCGCCATGCACGAGTCCACACGATGACACGACGCGACGGTTTTCGCGGGGCCCCGGGCGCGGGCGCGGACGGGGTCCACGCGCTTCCACCGCCTCCCCGCGCGAGTCGCCGTCGCCGCCGAGCTGAAAGGGGTTTTTATCCGCTCCGCACCGCCGCTGCGTGCTTTTCTTTCCGTTCTTTCGGTCATGGGTTCGCAACTTGCCATCTTTACTCATATCGCGGTAAACTCTGTGCGGCGTACGCTACCTGCGCCGGTCGTGTGTGCGTGCGGGAGTGGACATGATCGACTAGACACGGGCGAGCCCTCACTCTAGGCCTTCATAACAAAAAAAAAAAATCTTTTAGAGCGTCTCCAGCAATAGCCCCTACTTTATTGAGCAGGGGCCGGCCCTAACCTTTTGGGCTCTAATTTTGTGTTGAACTCCAGCAAAGCCCCAACTTTGAAGCCCCTATTCTCCCCTAACGTGTGGGACCCGCTAGTCAGCCAGTAAACCTTATCCAGTTCTCCCCAACCCTGACCTCTTCTCCCCCACGCTCTCTCTTCCTCCCAACAATCATCTCTCCCTCGAGCGGCGCAGGAGAGCCCGAGCGGCGGCCGAGCGTGGTGGCAAAGGCGCGCGGAGCTCGAGCTCCGGCCAGGCTCGGCAGCGGCGGCGCAGGGAGCCCGAGCCACAATCGGGCGTGCCGGCGTCGTGCGGAGGCCGAGATCCGGTCGGGCGCGACCGCGCATCCCGCGGAGCTCGAGCTCCGGCTGGGCGAGTGCGACGGCCGCCGTCGGGACCTCGAGCTCCGGGCCTGCAGTCTGGCGCGGTGGCGGCCGCGGGAAGCCGGGCGGACAGGCGGCGGCGGCGGTCGTGACATCCCGCGGAGGTCGAGCTCCGGCTGGGCGAGGGCGGCGGCCGTCGTCGGGAGCTCGAGCTCTGGGCCTGCAGTCTGGCGTGGTGGCGGCCGCGGGAAGCCAGGCGGACGGACGGCGGCGGCAGGCCGTGACATCCCGCGGAGGACGAGCTCCGGCTGGGCGAGGGCGGCGATGGCAGCGGGGAGCCCAAGCTCCGGTCCTCCGGCCGGGCGCGACGGCCGCGGGGAGCTCGAGGATGGCTCACCCCGGCAAGGCCCTCCTCCTTGCGCGCGAGGATGGCTCCGGCGAGATTCGCCGCTTCCTCGCCCCTATCATCCTCCCTTGTGCGCGAATCTGGTGGGATTGAGCTCCGGACGACGACGACGAGGGAGCTCCAAGGGCGGACGGCGGCCGCAGCGAGGGAGCTCCGGGCAGATGCAGCGAGCGAGCCATGCCGCGCGGGAGGAAAACTGCCCAACAGAAAAGTAGGGGCTCTCTCTCCACCCGCGGGAGATGGGGCTGGTGGAGGGAATTTGGGTGCCTCCCTACTTTGGTGGCTTGAGTTGAGGCTCTGCTGGAGCTGAATTTTTTGCTACCGGCATCTACTTTTTGAGTAGGGGCTCAAGTAGGGGCCTTGCTGGAGTTGCTCTAGACGAGGCGGGGCGGCGGCGGTCTCACAGGAAACGGAAGCAACTCCTCTGCAGTTGGGCTTCAACAATTGAGTCACTGTCATGTAGGATCCACATGGCACCGATCCAACAGGAGAGGGACCAACTTGAGGATCTCGTTCGCAGGAACTGGTCATCTGAGCTGAAAACTGAACGCATGGCGACGGTTTGCCGAATCAGCGCAAAACAATGAGCTCGCTGACACACAACTGGACAGGACATGTAAAGCAACGGCCGTGTTTTCTATGGCTTGTTACGAACGAATGAATCACGGAACGGAAGCATAGAATACACGCACCACACTGAAAAACAATCAGTTTCTCGTGTGCATGAACGAAGCATCTCTGGGCATCATTACGAATTTACGTTGAGATACGGACCCCTGCTAATTTTCCTGCGTCTGTGCCGCGAATCGTGTCGCGGTGGGGCCGTGGGCCCGCTTGCACCGAGAAGCAATCCATCTCTCTCCCTGGTGGTTGATCCATCAAGCCGTGCAGTTCATCAGGGGCGCCGCTCGTGCAAGTGGCGGATCATGTCCCGGCTCAAAGTCGCAAAGCCTACGTGGCTACGCAGACGGGGCTGGTTTGCTTAACCCCATTTCAATAATCGCATGTGCTTAGCTTGTTAATTTGCTTTCCCTCCGGCCGACGCGCGTCGTCCTCCGGCCAGAGAGAGGCTCCTGGCTTTCGGCCGCATATCATTCCCCCGAAAATCGCGGGTGGTTTTGGCAAGGAACCAACCTACCTGACCCTATTTGTCATTGACTAGCAGAGAGGCACGTGCCGCAGAAAAAAAAATAGCATGTGAAAGAGTCCTGCTGCTAAAGTATAGCGTGAGAAAGAGTCCTGACTACTGATGTACATGACCCGTGGGCCAGTTATCGGAACAATGGATTCACAAAATTTGACGACCATCAACCATTGACCATCAATTTGCTCACTCTTTTTAGTGTATATATATAGTAGAAGGGCACGTGCCACATACACATGTTTAAAAAAATTACTAAATTAGTGATGCAGTCGATATGGACTCTTTAGATTAGAGCGTTCGATCATCATAAAATGCGATAGCGAAGGAGAGTCTTTAGATTAATCTACAGCGTTTGATCATCATAAAATCCAATGGTGTAACAGGCGTAAGAGGTAAGAGTAAGATGGTAAGATTTGATTGACCGCCAAATTCGTCGTACTTTTATATAGGTATGCTTAAGCAATTATGCCATGGCACGTGTGTGAGAACCAAACAAAATGATTTTTTTTTATAACAAACACTTCACAGTTTAGTGAGTTGAAAACACAAGGCAACTGCACATGTCCATCGACCAAGCAGCATGCAACAAAAACGTCACATGAATTAAAACTAATCGCTAGTGCCAGGCTTTGCATGAGTTAAAAACTAATCGTCCATACCCATCGGCAGCACAGCAAGGTGCCGACATCAAGCGATCGTCGTTGAGCGGCAGGTGAGACACCATAACAAGCGCCGGTCGCCGTGCACATCAAGTACGCGCCGCGGGCACCCTGGTGAAGAACGCCTCATGGGCCGCCGACCGGTGGCTGAGGAGGTACGACCCGACGTGTTGCTCGCCGAGAGGCCAAGGAAGATCACGGCAGCCTGATTAGGGCACGACAGGCCAATTAGAGTTCGAGGAGGAATTGGGACACGGTGTATCGAAGGTCCAAAGATCGTGGGACCGGTGGGTACACGGAAAAATCAAGGTGACAAAACACAAGGATTTGGGTGCAAAAATAAACATAGGCGTGAATCTCCTCCCTCCTTTTCACCCGTTCGTTTACACCCGGTAGGCCCGGTAGACCTTACATGTAGGGCCGCTACGAGGGGTACGTGGGTAGATTTGTTGGTGAGGATTGACATCAATTCTTTTGTAATACAGGTAGATTCGTACTCCCTCCCAAAAAATGCCGAGTACACAGTTTGTTCAGTTCCATTTCGAATTTATTATGGAATGACGTGAACTGCTGGCTTAATCATGAGTTCCTTCCTTAATCAAAACGCCAAAAGCCGCCAAAATGGTTAGTAACCTCATAATATCACGGGTGCACAACTGCACAAAGTGTATAATCAAATAGTGGCTTCCAGTCAAACGAATCGTTCATGGTGGCGTAGGCAAAATCAAAGAGTGCCGCCAAAACACACGTCCAGGCGAACAGCTTTCCCCCATCAGAGAGTTTGCAACGCAATCTGCAATCACGATTCACATGGACAATGACAACGAATGGGGCGTGTCCAGTGGGAGTTTTTTTTTTTAAAGGAAAAAACTTGGGCCTTGCAAACAGGCTGTGAAGTGAAGTGCCAAACATAGACAGTCGGACAACACATCATGACCGTAGAAGTTTGCAATGCTTCGCATCGATCACCAGATGCTTGTACGCCATAAGCAGTTATGGTTCATCACTTCATCAGATGCAGCATTCAAGATTGCCACCAGCATCATTGACCGGCAGACCGTCACAGCAGCCGGGTCTCGAAAAGTACTAGCACTACAGAAATCAAACAGAAACTGCCCCCCATCCTTTCCGTTCTGAACCTAACAGGCTAACACTGACCTCGACAGCAAATGTATTCCACAACAGTAGGCAAGGGCGACCAACTGCATAAGATCGTCAAAGCTGCATCCATGTACTCCACTCCATTCAAGCAGCTAGCCCACATCTATACATCATTTTTTTTCGAAAAAAACACATCTATACATCATCAGAACGAGGAAATTTTCAGAGGCCGACAAAACAGTGTGGCACCAGAGCTAGGACTCATGGGCGTGTGGGCGCAAATAGCCTCTGAAGAGCTCTTCCAAGCGACGAACAAGCTGCTGGGGCTGTTGCCACCACGTGGATTCAGAAGAAACTGATCTTCCATAGTAGTCTTCTTGTGCACTATCCTTCTTGGTGAAGCTCTCGGAAAACTCATGCCAGTTCAGCATGGCACGTTTCAGTCGAGATGTTCTCTTACCGGTGACTAGATACCTGGTGTAGTCCCTAGCAAGGCGGTATAGCTCCTCCCCTCTTATTATGTGGATATACTGCACACCAAAGAAAGCAAAAGAGAGATATAGAGAGCATATACATCCAGGAGCCTCAAATGTTTTGAACCAAGACAAATGCATCTGTATATTCGTCTGTTCATATTGAGGAAATATATTTAAGCATAATTCTTGTTTTAGCAGACAGAATAACAATTTCCCATGAATACTGAACAGTTTGAGCAATAAATATACCAAGAAAACAGTTTCAATGTTACTCATGTTCACCTGCATTGCTGTTAAGCTAATCGCATGGGGTATTACTTAATAGCGTCTACCTTATAAGCTAGTCCACACAGCTTGGTGTTTTCTTGACAAAAGTGAAACCACACAGACAATTGCAGACTTAGTATGATGTATGCTGTATGTGTATATGATTAAGCTAATGAAGTGGAGATTTCACTATCCTGTGATTCAAAAATCTTTACTATTTCTTCTGAACTAGGATGATGCGGAAGAAAAATTGTACTCCGGATAGTGGAAGTAGTAATGCTAAGTACTGTAATAGATCTGTACCATCCCCTAATACAGAACATCTTTTCTAACAAGAAATAACCATTAGTTGCCCAACTGGAACTAATAAGAGTTCAGGAATTGGTGAACAATCAATGATGGCACCTATTATAGCATTTCCAGAATAGAGACCAATGCAAGGAAAAGGAAGGGATGAAGTTACCACAAGTATGAAGGCAATTGTTGCTACCAAAATCTGGATCATTTCATATAATGAATCCTTGAAAGATTCATCCTCTGGGCCATCAGAACCACCACCGCTACCTCCATATCGGTTTTTGTTTCCTCCATTTCCACCAGATCCTTGTCCTCGAAGCTTAGCCATCTGCTCTTTCAGCAAGTCTTGCAAGGACCTTGGTCTTTTTGCTTGAGCCATAGCTTTGTTCAAAGATTCCATTGAGAAAGGCTGGAAAGCAGGCAGAAATAAATTTAGCACATGATTTGTAGAGAAGCTTCTGCACATGATAATGGGATGTCTTACATCACAGAATTAGATGGTGCACGACGTTTAACAAAATAAAGTTACAAAGTTGGTGTTAATACTAAATTCCTATTGGTTATGTGTAATATGAAAGTTGAAACCTTCAGTCAACATCAACACAAAATACCAGCTTGTCTAATTGCTAAACAATACAGAAGTATACAAGTTCCCAATTCAATGCTCTCCCCAGAAGTTGGACACCGCAACAAGAAGATAACAGAAGAGATAAGATATGCACCTTTTAGTATAACAAGTTTTACAACACTATTCATTTGATAACATAACAAGTGGGAAATATATGGGTTGGGTATTCAGAGAAAGGCAACTAAAAATGGAAGTGTAAGGTGAAACGAAACAGTCATGCACGATAATTGCTAAAAATGGGAAATGTATGGGTAGGGTATTCAGAGAAAGGCAACAAAAAATGCTTACATCATTGAAAGGCTTAGGATTCTCTTTCCCACTTGAGGCATATACAGGACCAAGCCTTTTATAGCAAGCAGAAACAAGAAGAAGCCTTGGATACAGTTGCTGTTGAAGCTTGCAAGAACTGGCAGAATGTGGGCATATGGAATGTCGACCAAGAAGCTCACGGGTCCTTCCAAGACCAGCTACTGGTCTGTAGGCAGTGAGCGTACTATGAGGCTTGTTCATTGTAGCTTGGAAGTAGCTCATGTTTCCGTACTTCTGGAATCCCAGAATAGCTTAAGAGCCAAAACTGTGGGATTAAAATAGGAATGTAAGTACCAGGAATACAGCAGTCCGAAACAAGAGTGTAGCTTATCAAAAATAAAATCAGTATCAACTTGACTGACATATAAACTCTAAACCATGGGCATAACTTCGGTTTCATGGCATAGAAACTTCTAGTTACCGGTAATCAATATTATTCATTGGAGGATGCAAATTTTTCATAACAAAACAAGGCAATCCAGTAATCTAATGCTAGGATAGGATGCAAACTTCTGGAGATATGTTTCCATTTCAGAACTTGGTTTGTGCATGGATTTTGTGAAAATAAACTCCTGAAAGAATGTTAGGATATTTTTTCCCTATTAAACACTAACTGGTAACACCAATGGGAAGGGACTTCTGGAGATATCTCAAGTTCTCAACTAATGAGTATCCTTAACATTAAGTTGCATTTGAAATTCTGCAAATTGGGCACGGATTTGGGACGTTTCGCAACCCGTAATTCTCAATTTCAGCAGGCAGACATCAGCCAACGACAGCAGTACAGCACCATCCAGTTATCTAACGAAAAGCTATTCCTATGAACAACTGCATAGTATCATAGTATGAGTTTCAACGAGCAACCAGATCCAATTAACATGCCGACTGAAGGTCATACGAAGTGCCCTGCATCCCACATCAACCCCTCCCTCGCCGGAGCAATTAGAACGAACTAGAAAAATGGAAAAAGGCTCCACCCACTCACTCACCCACCCATCCTAATCCCACACAAATAGGTACTCTAAAACCCTAGCCAAACGAAACGGGCAAGCGCATACAGCCAGGAAGCTAGATATACCAGCGATGGCGGCGGAGGATTGGGACGCGGAGGCGTAGGGGAAATAGGAATCATGCGAACTTTCATGGATTACTGAGAGAGAGAGAGATAGAGAGAGAGAGAGAGACTGAGAGATGTTACCTGGGCACCTGGCGTGCGGCAGGATTATGGATGATGGGGCCACTGGAAGGCGGCGGAAGTTCCGGGCTGCGAGAGGCGAGACAGCACCGGCGCCGGGCGGAAGGAGGCACTGGCGGCCGGCGACGGGATGCCAGGCAGCAGCCGGAGAGTAGGGGCCGATGGGGATTGGGGAACGGGAAGGATTATTCCTGGGATTGGGTTGCGAGAAGCTGGGGCCCGCTGCGGCGTCCTTCGTTCGGCGGCGGCGGCGGCATGCTCCACCTCTCGAAGGCCCAACTACATTGCCCACCTGACCCCCTGTGGGTCAGGCCGGCCCATGGACCCTCGCGATACTTGGATTTCAAAAAAAGAACATCTACCGGCCCATGTTTCTTTATGGGCAAATTATTTAGATTAAAAAAATGTGCAGATCACATGATGAGCAATTGCAATTGTCAAATACTGCGACAACTTGTAAATTTATAGGAGATTCTAAAAAAAACTTGTAAATTTATAGTAGCATACTACAGTGTATTGGAAACTGTAGTTTTTCACTGCCGGTTTCTGGTGGAAAACAGGTTTCCAACAAATACGGGAAGTACAGTAACATTCTTGGCTTTAACAGCCACACATGAAGAAGAGTACTATAGCACACGTCGCTCCAGGCGCCAGTAGTATGGTTTGTGCGACGCCGAGCATGTTATTTGTTGTTGACGAGCCGCTGAACAACCCGCCGATGGAGGCACCGATGATCGACGCCTAGCAGGTGAGGTTGCTCCCCGGATCGACGCCGAGCTCCCGGCAGTACTGCTGGTAGAAGCCCACCCGCGCCTCCATCTCCGCGGTGTTCTTGCCGTTGCACTCGAGGGCGCCGTTGATGGCCCTGATGGTGGCGCCGAACCCCTGCGGCATCACCAGGTGCACGTTGTCCATCCAGAACCAGAGCGCCGACTTGAACGACACCACGGGGTCCTGCGCCACGATGCCCGGGTTCGCCAGCCCGTCGAAGCCGATGTTCTTCCCCTGCCGGCCCGTAGTTGTAGTTCCACGACAGCTGCAGCGGGCCCCGCCCGTAGTAGCCCTGCCCCTGGACGCACGGCCACGCCGCGTCGCTCGCGTCGCAGTAGTTCATGCTCTCCCCGTCGATCTCACTGACGTAGCAGAAATCTGTTCCGATCCCATGCAAAGAAAATATCATCATAATATATATATGTATAAATGGTCATTGCAAACCTCGTCGGTGAACGTTTCAATATAATTCCGCAGCATTCCAGTGTCAGTTCGGATCGATCAAAACTCACGTCCGGTCTCGTGCGTGACGTGCGCGAAGAAGGCGGCGATCTCGCGCTTGCCTTCGTCCGCGGAGCCGGCGTGCGCGAAGTTCGGGTACGAGCTCGCGGCGCTCAGGAACGCGCTCAGCGTGTAGAAGCTCTTGCCCCTGCCCGCGCACCCGTTCCCGCCCTGGTTCTTGATGCCGTCGAAGAACGCAGCGGTGACGACGCTCGCCACGGACACGCCGTTGCCGCCGCCGCTTCCGCCGCCGCCGCCGCCTGAGCCCGAGCACGGGCCCGACTGGCACCCTTCGCCGCAGTAGGTGCTGGTGGTGCCGCAGTAGCCGTACTTGCTGCAGCACAGGCCTGGCTGGCAGTTGCAGTTCTGCGCGGCCGCGGGGGTGGCGGCGCAGTGGAGTAGTGCTAGGCAAATGGCCAGCACCGTCGTCAGGATCGTCGTAGGCGATGGTGAGCTTGCCATAGCTCCAGTTGCTTAGCTCTATGCTGTGAGGTTTATCGATATGGCAACGGCACGCTGGCGGCGGCGTTTTATATAGGGATCGATCGGGGTGATCTTGTCGATGTCAATGCGCATGGCATGGCATGCGACGTGAATGATGGACTAGCTTGATCAATCAATTCATAATTTTATTATGGTGCTACTTTGGCCATGTTTAGTTCCTCTCTTTCCATGAAAAGTTTTTCATCCTAGAAAACCATATCAGTTCATTTCTATCTATGCGCACGTTTTCACAGAAACAATAATTTTCACTCTCTATTCGAACTAAACACGCCCTTTGATCATGTACTGTAATGCACAGACATCAGATACCGAACATTTTAAAACTTTAAAATACATGGATAACATGATTTTTACCCGATGCTCATGATGATTTTAAGGTATATACCAACAGCCGCCAATTGGGGAAATAAAATAAAACTGAGAGCGTACATTGGTTCTGGATCGCCGCCGTGTGCGACTTACCTGTTGGAAATTTCTACTAATGTTCCTCAGCATCTGCGTGCACACTTACGTTGCGTCGCCTCGCATGAATCGCCTGCAAGTGTGTACCTAGGCCTTATGGCAAGTAATTAACCAAAATGGGGTCACATTTCACGCGCCTATGCTTACGTCGCCTCATCAAGCTATTTCTGGTAGATGGTGACAGAGCCCACACGGGGAACGTACGGTAGCATGCAGACTCTTGGGAGATTTCGTTTGAGATTGAGACGGCTCAGCTCCATTGGCTCCAAGGCCGTCAAATGGTGTAGGCACGGGCCTCGGGGCGAGCTTCTCGGTGCACGGGGTGGGCGCGCCGAGGAGCTGGTGGTGTCCGGCGTGGAAATTAAACCGCGCTCGCGGAGTACACGTTGGAATCCTGTACGGAACCCAATGCCATTCATGCGGTTCCATATCTGTGCCTCCATTGATTGAGGATAAAGGAAATACAGTAGTTTGAATTCGTTTCGTTTTTCCTTTTCACACTTCCTTCCTTCAATATATTCTTCGATGCATGGGCTGAAAAAGCGTTGGGTGCGTAATATTTTCGTTGGGCAGGCAGCCTGCATCTGTTCACTTCTCTTGTTGGGCCTAAAGTAAAAGTACAGTCGAGAACATAACCCTCTAATTAGGGGCGATGAAAAAGTCTACGCCGTGATCCGTTGCGCTGGAGCGCGAGCGTGCGACTGGCCCAGCAGACCGTCTTCCTCCTCTAGCTGCCGCCATTGTCGCCATCGCCGAGGAGCCAAGCCTGCCCTGGAGGAGCGGACGGGAGGTGGGGAGAGCGGCCGACGGCGAGGTCGCGCGCGCGGCCAAGGTGGTGGTCGGTTTAGGATTAGGGTTTTGGGTTGACGGGGTCCCAATATCTCTGGGATCGGAGGGGGAGGGGGGGGGGGGGCCTTGAGGGCGTCGGAGGCCCAACAATGGAGGCGGGTTGGCCGGGTTAGTGAAGGAGGTGGAATGGGTTAGGGGGAGGAGGTGGGATGGGCAGCGGTGGAGGCAGGGGCGGAGCCACAGGGGGGCGCGCCCCGGGCCTGCCCCCCTATCGCGGCAGTTTGTCCACAGGATCCCCTTTTATTTCCGTGCTAATTACATGTTAAACATACACACGTGTTGCTGGCTGCTGCTACTGTTGCACTTAAACTAGACGAGTACAATCTTAGACAGACGCACAACATCATTCTAGCGGCGCTTGACAGTTGACACGGCTTCCTTTCCTTTGCGCCGTTGCTGCTTGGGTGATGCAGCACTAGAAATTAGGCTGTGAAACCACAGACTCCTTGTGTGCTCCATTCATTAGGATTAGACTGATCAGGTGAGTTTAGAACTAATTCAGTTATGCAACCGATCAACAGCTATGCAGATCGAAGAGCTCTTAAGCTACGGAACATCTAGCACTTTGAACCCCTTTTTGGATCCCTCGACACCTTTGATATTTCCAAAATATGCACCCTAGTAGAAAAATACTGGCCTGCTCATTTTTTCCAAGATAGATGTAAACAACCAACCCGAGCTAAATTCAAGTTAATTGAAATGTAATCGTTTTGTATTGGAAAAACACACGCCATCTGATTTAATTCATGTATGTTTGTACGAAACTAATTAGTAGACAACTAGCTTAATTTCTTTTGTATCGCAAAACATATATTTATTTGCTTGTTATCTACTCCCTCTGTCCCTTTATATGTGTCGCTCGGGAAGTGTGATTGTGAGGAGAAAACGCTTCCCAAGCGATACATATAAAGGGATCGAGGGAGTAAGTTCTTGCAAAATCTTGGCTTGGCCCCCCTTATGTCCAAATTCTGGCTCCGCCCCTGGGTGGAGGCCGCTGAAGGTAGGACTGGCGATTGCGACAGGGCGTGGAGTTCGACAGGTTAGGACGGTGGCGGAAGCGGGCGGTGGGGGCGTGGAGGTCAGGATGCAAGCAGGCCCGCATGCAGGTGCCTGCAGGACACCGACGACGGCGGCATGGATGAATTTGCTCAACCTGCAGGAGCCCGCAGGCACCATGTATGCTTCCCGCTTTCTTTTGCAGGGCCTTGTGGGTGGGAATGTAGCAGGTGCACAGGAGTCTACAGGTGCCCGCGCGCAAGACACAAAAGCATGAAACTGACGTTTCCTGCTTTCTCCTTCCTCTGCACAACGGACATGAACTCAGAGTGAGCTCGACTCCAGCCGCCCGCCGGCTAAATCCTCTCCCCTCCCTCCACTATTCTCAAATCGCCTTTACCCCGACCTTCTTCACCCTCTGCGCTATGCACCAAGCTCCTCCTCGACGCACGCCATGGCCCTGGCGACCGGGGATTAAGGATCCCGCGGCCACCATTGCCGCAACCCCTCAAGATCTGCCTCACGTCGAACTCCTAATTTTGGTTGACATCTCCATCAACTAACTACACAAACGGATCTCGATGAGCCGCTCCTGATGCCTAGGCCTACTCGTTTCACCACGTTAATCAATTTTTCACACTCCGATCCCGCCGCTCGCCGTCGACCGGCTCCGGCCGGATTTCCTCTACCACAGTTCATGTGCGCCGTCCCTTTATTTCCTAAGCCTTTCCATGCCACCCTCCGCCACCCTGCCTTTGCTGCCGGCCATGCGCCGCCGATCAACCCCAGCAAGCGATGTGGAATAGAAGTTAGAAGGGTGTATGCGGCCTGTTGCATGCCTTGCGAGTTGTTGCGGGCCTCGCAGGCCTGCCTGCTTATGCCTGCCGGGCTAAGCAGGCTTGCCCATTTAAGCCCGCCTGCCAGTGCCCATTAAGCCATTTTTCAGGGCGGGCCTGACAGGTTAGCAGGTGGGCCTACGCCCATTTGCATCGTGACGTGGAGGTCGACGGTTAGGACGGCGGCAGTCTGCGAGCAACTGTGGAGGCCGCCGGAACCAGGAACCGGGGCTGGGTCCGGTAAGGGTGCCGGGGGCGGCGAGGCGGGGTAAAAGATGGGAAGGGGTGGACACAACGCACGGCGGGGAAGACGGGGTTCGCACGTTCCCCAAACCAGTGTGTGACCCGTCGCGCGATAGCGCGGGGCGATGAATGCAGCTGAGTCAGACACTCTTCTCGTCGTGACGTGATAACAAATCCGGTCGTCATTATTTGTTTTGCGTGAACGCTTACAAGTACCAGCAATGCGCTCTGCAAGCTGGAATATATTTTATTGCTACTATGCGCACTCGTGGATCTGTGGGATTATTCTTGACAAGCCTAGCAGGTGAGGTTATTCCCCGGATCAACGCCGAGCTGCTGGCAGTACTGCTTGTAGTAGCCCACCAGCGCCTTCATTTGAGGGGTGTTGTTTCCGTTGCATACAAGGCCGCCGTTGATGGCCCTTATGGTGCCGCCGAACCCCTTCGGCATGGCTTGGTGCGCGTTGTTCATCCAGATCCAGAGCGCCGTCTTGAACGAGACCACCGGGTCCTGCGCCACCTTGTCCGGGTTCGCCAGCAGGTCGACGCCGATGCTCTTCCCCGCCGGCCCATAGTTGAAGTTCCACGAGATCTGCAGCGGGCCGCGCCCGTAGTACTTCTTCCCCGGGACGCACGGCCACTGCTTGCTGCTGGCGTCGCAGAAGACGTTCGCCCTGTTGATCTCGTTGATGTAGCAAAAATCTGTTTGCCATCACGGCGTACATGTTCGCACGCAAAGATTCAAAGAACCCGCGGCCGTCGTCAAGGCATCAGATCCTGCGAGTTAATTAAGCAAGAGATTGGCGCGGTTTAATAATACCATCAACTTACGTCCGGTCTCGTACGTGGTGTGCGCGAAGAAGGCGGCGACCTCGCGCTTGCCGTCGGCCTCCGTTCCGCTGTGCGCAAAGCCTGGGAAGGAGTCGGCGGCGCTCAGGAACGCGCTCCGCGTGTAGAAGTTCTTGCCCTCGCACGAGCTCGGAGCCTGGTTCTTGATGCCGTTGAAGAACGCCTCGGTGACGACGCTGGACACGGACGCGCCGCTGCTTTGGCTGGCGGCGCAGAGTAGTGCTAGCCCAAGAGCAAGGCCCGTCAGGGTCGTCGTCTGCCGTGGTGAGCTTGCCATACTGGATAAGGCCGGGGGGACTCAGCTCAGCTCGCGGTTTCCTCAAAGGTTATGAGGTTGTCATGGCATGCTGGCGGACTGGCGGTGGACTTTATAAAGAGGCCGGATTTCATCTTGCATTGTGTCGTGGCATGCGACGTGGAGGACGGATTAGCTCGCAATTTTACTTTGTACTGACACTACTGTATATATTCCACAGTTTGAACTGGTGGTGACACGTCAATCAGCATTCAGCACGCAACTGCGACTAGCTGCAACCATTTTTTTGGGGGGCAATAGCTGGAACTGAAGTTGAGACCACGTCAATCGCCGCCATGTACGACAGCATGACTAACTGGCCACAATTTTCGCGTCTGCGAAGACAATTGCCGCCATCTGGTGGCCGCCGCTTGCAGCTGTATTTTGCTGTATTCCATGCATCGTGCATGTGAGGATATATCAGTGATCGACTTACGTGTTCCACACACTAACTAAAAGGGTCAATGATGCGGAACGGAGGACTTCCATGCCGGCGGCTGCTGCTTACTGTTTGGACGGTCGCACGATGCAGGAAGCCAGTGGCACTTCTGTTTCCTTTTTTAAAATTATTATTAGATTTATATGGATTATTCTCTGATTTTTATAGACATACTCCCTATGTTCTCAAATATATGACGTTTAGAACAAGCAAATTAGTTCATTTTATGAATGGAGGTAGTACTAGCTACCACATAGCATCCTTTTACTGGTAGTGATACCGTCTACGTCTCAACAAAACCGGCAAAGTAATCAACAACGGAACAGCGCAGTGGGCTCAACTTAGACCCGTGCTCGATTTAGGCCATGTTTGGGGAGCTTCTAGGAGCTTTCATTTCAAACTCTAAAAGCCAAAAGCTCCCCCAAACATGGTCAACTGCACCTAAAAGCACAAGCTGCAAAAGCTAGTTTTACACGTAAAAGCAAAAGTTTCTCTTGGACAGCTTCCCGAGCTTCTCCACTAGATCCTTCTCCCCGCGCCATCGCTTGGTGGAGGACCGCCCCCGCCCCCGCAGTGTCCCGTCGATGTACTCGCCCTCGTTCTCCTCCTCGAGTGGTCGCTTGGTGAAGGATCGTCGTCGCGGCCCCTTCATCCCTTCCTCCCCTTGGTGGACTGCTGCCGTCGCCCCCTTCCCTTCCCTCATTGGACCGCCATGGCCACTCCCTTCCCTCCTCTCACTGGATTGTACCCGCCGCTCCCTTTCCTCCCCTTGCTGGATTGCCACTGCCGCCCTGTTCCCTCCCCAAGCTCGACCGCTGCCACCACCATTTCTCTCGACCGTCGCCACCGTCCCATCCCATGCGACCTTCAATTTTTGACGAGATCCATGGCCACCATGTCAAATTCGTCCCTCCTCGATGGATGTCGCAACACCCCTTCCCTCGACGACCACCGCCGCACCATTAATTCGAGCTCCTTCCCTATCGGCGGCACTACACCCTTCCAAAAAGCATAATCGTAGAAGCTCCCCCAAACAGGCAGATAGAGCTTCTCCCAAAAGTAGCTTCCTGGGCCAGTGAGGTTGGATTCTCCAGGAAGCGCTTTTGGAAAAAGTATTGCCGCTCCTCTAAACAGGGCATTAGCCCAACACACAACTTTGGACGGGCTTAGGATGAAGAGGTAAATATGCATGAAGTTATTTGTTTAGGGAAAAGTTTATTTTTCAATCTCCAACTATGGTAAAAGTCTTATTTTGAACTACAACTACAAAAACGGATATGAAAGACTATCCAACTATCATTTTCGAAGTAACGAAATGATACGAAACGCATCCAAACATGAGTCTTGGGTCTAATAAGGTGCATTAGACAAGTTCGTTGCGAACAAGTTTCTTGAAGTTCGGTCGCCCAGAATGGTGCATTCACACTGGAACACCCGAGCGAAACTCGTACCGGTCATTTTCGAAGTAACAAAATGGTACGAAACGCATCCAAACATGAGTCTTGGATCTAATAAGGTGCATTGAGCGCGTTCGTTGCGAAAAAGTTTCCGGAAGTTCGGTCGCAAGAGCGGTTTTGCATTTTTTTTATTTTAAAAAGTTTTTATTTAATAAAAAATTATAAATAATTAATTTAAAATCATAAAAATATTAAATTGGTACCAAAAATTCTTTAAAATGTAATGTACTTGTCGATCTCTATTTGGAGTTATTTAAATATTATTTGGTAATATTCCTTGGATTTTATAATGAGTAATAAAAACTAATAAACAATATATAAATAACTCCAAGTAGAGTAGCAACAAATAACCTAGATTTTTTTTTAAAAAAGGTACCAATTTCGCATTTTTATGATTTGAAATGAAATAGTTATGATTTTTTATTAAATCAAAGCTTTTTAAATTTCTAGAAAAATGCAAAACCGGACTTAAAACCATCCAAAGGGCCAAATTTACCTGGTTTTGATAGTTGGGTGGTCCTTCCTATCTGGTTTGTAGTTTTAGTTTGAAAATCAGACTATTCCCTTAAAACCACCCAAAGGGCCAAATAGGACTTTTCCCTATATTTTAAGAAAAAGTCCTATTTTCAACCTTTAATCGTAGAAAAGTATAATTTGCAACCCACAACTAAAAAAATCATATAACAAGGGTCATCCAACTATCAAGACCGGACAAATTTGGCCCTTTTGGATGGTTTTTTGCATTTTATATAAATTCTAAAAGTTTAGATTTAATAAAAAAATTATAATTCATCCATTTCAAATCATAAAAATATAAAAGTTGGTACCATTTTTTTTCCATAAAGGATGACAACAGCAATATACGATGGTTTAGTTACAGTGGAGTGTCATGTAGTAGTGTTGTGGCTTAAGCCTAGACATAGTGGATCTATGATAACAACAATATATGATTGTGGAAAGGTATGTGCAAGAGTGATGTGGTGCAACAATGGTGATAGGGGAGGATTTAGGGATGGTGCTGTGGGGCGGGGGATCAAGCCCCTACCTCCCCAAAACTAATGGATCCTCGCATAAGCCCCCTCTTTTTTTCAGAAGGAAAGGGAAAGGAAGATAAGGGGAGAATTGGAGGAAGAAGAGCCCCTTGTATTTTCGAAGTGCAAATGCCACGTGCTATTTCAGAGCTGACGGTGGTGTAGAGTCGTGGACTTTTATTTAGATGTGGAAGTAGAGACATGCCATTTAGTCACGCACTCTTGCGGTGATACATTTTGTCGCTTAACAAGAAAAACTTGTACTATTCAGCCTGTTCATTCTGAGTTTGTTCTTCTTTCTAATATTCGGTCGCTCTCTTGCCTGGTTTATTAAAAAAATGTAAGTCGCTGAGTTCATCTGAATTAGCTGTTTGAGTTCGTCACACACTCTTGTGGTGACACATTTTGCCCCTTAATAAGAAAAACTTCATTCAGTGTTTGTGCTGTGCGCGCTTACAAGCACAGATATGGGCGCTGGAAACGTAGATACTTGCCAAGTGTTCTCGGCACTTCGGCCATACAAATTACAAACTTTTCGTTCTTTATTAGGTGGAATTACACAGGCCCGGCACTGCATTTTATTATTGTTACTACTTACTACTAAGCCCTGGGTTTCATTCCCGGCGGCAGTACAAGTATGCCACGCCGAGTATTATTTATTCTTCACTTACGTACACCTCTAGCAGGTGAGGTTGTTCCCGGGGTCGACGCCGAGCTGCTGGCAGTACTGCTTGTAATAGGTCACGCGTGCATTCATCTGCGCGGTGTTCTTGCCGTTGCACTCGAGGTCGCCGTTGATGGCCCTGGTCGTGGCGCCGAACCCCTGCGGCATCACCCGGTGCACGTTGTTCATCCAGTACCAGAGCGCCGCCTTGAACGCGATCACGGGGTCCTGCGCCACCTTGTCCGGGTTCCTCAGCCCGTCGAAGCCGATGCTCTTCCCCGCCGGCCCGTAGTTGTAGTTCCATGTGATCTGCAGCGGGCCGCGCCCGTAGTATTTCTTCCCCGCAGCACACGGCCACGCTGGTTTCGTCCTGTCGCAGTAGATGTTGTTCTTGTTGATCTCACTGATGTAGCAGAAATCTGTGGGTAGTGCACCACATTAAGTTCAGAATAATGTTTGATATGATAAGTGGCCATG
Organism: Urochloa ruziziensis; assembly: GCA_015476505.1. Classification (NCBI taxonomy): domain Eukaryota; kingdom Viridiplantae; phylum Streptophyta; class Magnoliopsida; order Poales; family Poaceae; genus Urochloa; species Urochloa ruziziensis. Next base: position 40,740,803 of record CM027125.1, read on the forward strand.
CATAAGAAATAGACTTACGCCCGGTCTCGTGCGTGACGTGCGCGAAGAAGGCGGCGATCTCGCGCTTGCCCTGGGTCTGGGAGCCGCCGTGCGCGAAGCCCGGGTGCGACTTGACGGCGTTCAGGAACGCGCTCCGCGTGTAGAAGTTCTTGCCCTCGCAGGAGCTCGCGGCCTGGCTCTTGATGCCGTTGAAGAACTTGTCGGTGACGACGCTAGCCACGTTCTGCGCGGCTGCCAGGCCAGCGGCGCAGAGGAGCGCCAGCCCGAGGGCCAGGATCCTCGACGTCGCTGAGCTCGCCATACTGGATCGCATCACAGCTTCAGTTCCTGACTAGCTAGTGTAGGCTTCCTTGCTGCAGGGCGCCTAGCTAGCTTGCTGTGGTGAGAGTGTGAGGTGAGTTGGGGTGGTGTGCTTGTGCCGTTTATATAGGGCTCAGGGGCTCTCGGGCATGCATCATGTCGCAGCTCTCGCTGTCTCGCAAGTCGCTACACTAACACTATCATACTATGTCAGTCAAACTTGACGGGCTGGACTTACGTCGTTCCAGCATTGTACTGGCAGTACTGTTCGACATTATGAAATTGCGGCTCGTCTCTCAAGTCTCAACACGTACCCTCGTCTCAGAAGCTGTGCGCGGCGACTGCCGGCCAGCTGCAACGCATGCTATGATTTGTTATTTGGTCCATTTTGGATAGCGGCGTGTACTTGATTCCTTGGTTGAAATCTGGTTCGTGCTGCTAGGACAAGTCTTTCCTTTCCCGTCATTTTTCTCAGGCGCGTAGACATTTCCATCATCCCGGCGCTGCTGGCAGCCGTGTATTGTGGTGAACTGGTTCCACGCATCAGCCATGTGCCCATGTGCGAATTTGTTGGTGAGATATATGGTCAATCCATTAAGGAAGAATAAAGCTTCCAAGAAAAGAACAAATGTATTAAAAAAACACAGTACAGACGAACATGTGGAACTTTAGCCAATTGACCCAGTCTGAATCTGGTTGCTGGTGCTGCTGGATATGTGTACAAAACCACAGCTCTTATTGTTGTTTTTGAAGGACTTAGTTCACTTCTTGTCTTAAAGATTCAGTTGAGCATTCGGTTCACTCTTCTTGTCCTTGGAACTGGAACTGAGTGTTCAAGTGAATCTTTACGTGGTTTCAAAAGGAACAGTCGCCAAAAGCATTCAAATGATAACACGAGATCAGATAGCTTTCCTTCCTCTTCATTTTTCCCCTGTATAGCATTCAGATCATCTCCAATTTTTTAAAGCACCAACAGCTACGTGTCAGATTCTTCTCCATTGGTTAATTTGCAATTTCTCTCTCTCAAAAAAATAAAAATCCCGCTACACAATGAATTGCCCCCGATCCAAGTTATGGGTAAATTAGGTTGATCATGAAGAAATAATTGAATATTTCCTTTCAAGAAATGCTAGAAGAATTGCAATTGAGAAGGTACAAACTTTGTTCTGTATATTAGTATGTTTGATGTAAATTAATTATTTTGTGAAACAGAATACATATGCAAGTGCTCATATTTGCACACAATATGTACCCTATCACCCTACGGGCACATTCAAAAGTTTGCCCAACAGATTTTAACAAAGTCGATAACAACAAAACTGAAAGAATAACGTCATTATTCATTAATTCAAAAATAACTCAAAAACATAAGTACCCACACTGAGACTAGCACTCAGACCCTATTCACAATCAGTAGCCTATTTGAAGTGTTGTTGTTGTTATTTTGGTTGAGGATCTAAATCAAAATTTGGCACATGGCCAAATATTTTGCAGAGCGGCCCTGTTTGCCAGTTTTATGACTGGGAAGTGAGTATCCTCTTAATTCAAATAGGAAAGCACATCAGCTCCCAAACATTTCCAGATAATTTGACTAAAAATAAAATCACCACCTACTCACATAAACGTGGGAATTGGTGATAGAATCTAAATGTATTCCTACCTGCCTTTTGTTAAAATTAATTGGAAAATGGTTAAACCAATTCCAACTGGGCACCTAATATTTTTATCCTAATAATCTTTCTTGTGCTAATTCATTTTTCAGAAAAAATGGGTTTATCTTGCTATCTCGAGCAACTCAATTTGTCTGTGCAATCACAGTACAAAGTTTCTTCAATTAATTTGCCCCTTTTCTCCGCTTATAAGTTAGATTTTTCCTTCAAATTTTGTGGAGGTGGTGGATGATGAAAGCGTTAACTATGTTATATTAGCAGAACACTTTAATATTTTTTCCTTGGCTATTGCACGCCTTTGATGTTATGGTAAACTAGTACATAATATTCCTAACCTAGGAAAATATTCAATAAAAATACTATAACATAGGGTATGATAGATGTTACCTATATTGCATTGCAAAGTTTGGAGCTAAATTCAAATTGTATGAGGAGGAAAGAGTAGAAATTCAATATGAGTTTATTGATTGAACCAATTTTTTTTTTAAAAACAAATTGGGAATGAGCTAATTTTTTTTTCAACTCCAGCACATTGGGTGAATTCTTTTGGTAGTAATAACATATCTATTATCTTATTAAAACAGAAGTAAAAGGAGCCACCAGATTCACCGAGAGGGCCTAGAAAATTCCACGTTAATCTAAAAAAGAGAAGAATATACACCGTCGGATTTTATGAAGATCTAACGGTCCATATTATTTACATTAACTGAAAAAATAGAAAAACATATACCGTTGGATTTTACAAACATCTAATGGTCCATAATATTTTAAATAATCCATACAAAAATTGACTTTAACAGTCCAATTAAAAAAGGAAAATAAAAGTAGACATCTTGAACATGTCCGTTTCTAAATCGAACTTTAACTTCATTGTTTTTTACTACATACTAGCAGAAGGGCACGTGCCGCAGGCGCGTGTTTTAAAAAAATTACTAATTTAGAGGTGTAATCTATATGAACTCTTTAGATTAATATAGAGCGTTCGATCATCATAAAATCCGACGGTGTAGGCTCAAAGGTGAGATGTAGTCAATATGGACTTTTAGATTAATTTAGAGCTTTCGATCATCATAAAATCTGACGGTGTGAGTCAATTTTGACGACGGACGAAACGAAAATTTCGTCGTCCTTTATAGTATAGATTGAACATGTCCATTTATAAAAAGAAAAAAATGCTCTTGAACATGTCCGTAGAAAAAGAAAAATGATCTTTAACATGTCCGTTTCTAAAAAGAAAAAGGAAAGGAACGTGTGACAAAGTATAGAGAGTACAAATAAAAAGAAGCAAAAGAAAAGGAGACATCTTAGCTTATGCGACTTGGGCAACGTAAATTCCAAATAATAAGGAAGTCCAAATAACAAATATACATATATGAAACATGCATATGTTACCGTCAGGTCTCATGACGCAGTCGGACTCTACACAAATAAACACTAACCGACATCAGGTCTCATGCGTGTCCGACTCTGACACAAATAGGCTCCATCATAATAAATAAATATGACACTAAGGAGGTGTTTGGTTCCTCGTGCTAGAGTTTAGCGTCTGTCACATCGAATGTTTGGGTACTATACTTTGGAGTATTAAATATAGACTAAATTTAAAACTAATTACACAGATTGAGACTAATTTACGAGATAAATCTATTAAACCTAATTAGGCTATGATTTGACAATATGGTCCTACATTAAACAAGTGCTAATGATGAATTAATTAGGCTTAATAAATTCATCTCGCAAATTAGTTATGACTTCTAAAATTAGTTTTATAATTTTGTTCAAACGAAGGGGAGCCCCCCATTGTTTTTTTATTAAATGAGCAAAAGGTTTATATACATTGTACAAGGCCATAGGCCTAAAAAGAGATCCTAACTAGCTACCCAAAAGCTAACTGAGATTACTTCTGTAATTAGTTTTATAATTAACTAATATTTAGTCCTTCTAATTAGTATTCAAACATTCGATGTGACATGTGCCAAACTTTAGGCCCCGGATCCAAATACCCCTTAAGAAAATGGAATAGATCAATTGAAATGCACAATTGACGGGATAGATCATTCTCTCACTGATATCGCCTTCTCTTGCGCAATCGCTGTGGTAGCTCACCCTATTGCCGAGATCACCGAGGATTGCTCGCCCTATTGCCGAGATCATCGGGGATCGCTTGCCCTATTGCCCTATTACGACAAAAATACTACTAGAAAAAGAAAAAGATCCTATAAAATATATTTTCAATTCACATGTCAAATTTGCATTATAAAAGTTAAATATTATTGGCTAAATTATTGGTCAAAGATTATAAAGTTTGAATCTTGATATGTGTGTACACCTTACAAAAGAAAACGGAGGAAGTGATATCAAAAACCTATATCGAGATAAGAATAACCATGCAAGTACAGAAATAAAGATGCATTTATACTAGAGGTCTTCTTCGGTGCTCCATACCACCCTACGGCGGTATAGAGTATAGATGGATGGGTAATTTTGTAATTAAACTATAATATATTTTTTACCGGAAGCCCCAAACCTAAATGAACATGTGCGGAAATGAGTACATATTGGACCAAATGATAATGAAAATAAAAATATTTTTCCCATAATACCCCTATACCACTATACTACTCCACCTATACCATCCTATACCACAAGTGTGGTTCCAGTGGTATACAACTAATTTGGACCGTCGGATCCTTTTATACTGGTCCTTTTCGAACACCAATATAAGGTGGTATAGAGCACCGAAGAAGACCTCTTATGCTAAATATCTATGAATCAACATAGAGCCTAATTATAATTTTAACTATTAGAAAACAAAATTGTCATAAATCAGTAGTGGCACTAACTATCCTCCTGATGTTTAAGAACTAGAATAAAAATCACACAAGTTACAGAACAAGCTCACTGCATGCTACATCTCATTGTCAGAAAATCATGCATTGACAAAAACTAAATATATAATAAAACACATGGATTTGCATATCTAGAGCTAAATAGAGTTGGAGAGAAGGTTCGGTTTCTAAACTTGGTACCGGCTGGAGGACGATGCATGCGGCGTAGAAGTTGTGCTCCATGGACCGAAGCGCGCCGACAATGGCGACCACGGCCTCCGATGCCGTTTGAAAGCATGGCAAAGACGGCGGGTCGCCGTGCCCTAAAGGGACCACCGGGCTAGCGCCGGTGCCGCCGCCATCGTCCACCATCCCAACCTTCAATCTAGCCGAACAAAAACAAACTACGAACACCAATATAAGGTGGTATAGAGCACCGAAGAAGACCTCTTATACTAAATATCTATGAATCAACATAGAGCCTAATTATAATTTTAACTATTAGAAAACAAAATTGTCATAAATCAGTAGTGGCACTAACTATCCTCCTGATGTTTAAGAACTAGAATAAAAATCACACAAGTTACAGAACAAGCTCACTGCATGCTACATCTCATTGTCAGAAAATCATGCATTGACAAAAACTAAATATATAATAAAACACATGGATTTGCATATCTAGATCTAAATAGAGTTGGAGAGAAGGTTCGGTTTCTAAACTTGGTACCGGCTGGAGGACGATGCATGCAGCGCAGGAGTTGTGCTCCACGGACCAAAGCGCGCCGACAATGGCGACCACGGCCTCCGATGCCGTTTGAAAGCATGGCAAAGACGACGGGTCGCCGTGCCCTAAAGGGACCACCGGGCTAGCGCCGGTGCCGCCGCCGTCGTCCACCATCCCAACCTTCAATCTAGCCGAATAAAAACAAACTATATGCACGAGCGCATTACCCCGTAAACATGACTGATCGACATATTAAAAAAAGATAAGAAAAAACACTTCAACTTATAAGGCAGATATAAAATATTTTCAATAACAGTCCTCATCGCTAAATATAAAAATGTACTTTGTGTTGAGAATATTACAATTAAGGCTAAAATAGAAGATTAGAGAAAAAAGAATCTAAATATCACCATATATATATATTGAAATACTAGCTACACATGCAATTTTCACGCACACATGGAGAACAACTGGACTACGGCTCTAGCAGCGGGCCTCAAGGTGTCATCTCCAACATAATCATCCACTCACCATTGGGCGCCGCATGCCACTTGTGACACACCGCTGCTGATAAAATTTGATCAAAACCTCAGAAGAAAGAAGATCGAGTGGGGGTGGGGAATGGACAAATAGGTCAATCGGGTTTGCGACAAATGGGGCCATTAGGCCATTACCCGCAAAAAAAGGAGCAGGCCTGGCCCAAAAAAATTTCAAGGTGGGCTTTAACTAAAAAAACACTTTAAATTAAAAAAGACGCAAAAAGATATTTTAAAAACATATAGCTCAGTAGAACAATGTATCTTGTATAGACGACGACATTGTATTTTGTATAGACGAGGCTAAAAACGGCAGATTATAGAGAAAAGAATCTAACCTCAACAAAACATACTAAAACAAGGAAAAATATCTATAAAATAATATATAAGTTACAAAATGAAAAATAAGAATAAAATAAAATGAAATGATATAAAATATTAAAAACTAGCTACCCGCGCAATTTGCGCGGGTCACCTTGCTAGTTACCTATAAAGTTTGAGCAAGATATTGGAGGGGAGTGGCACACTTTTCTCGCAGGCATGCATTTGGTTGTTGATAATAACTTTGGTCATCAAAGTGTTTGAGGCAATCTGCATATTTGCTTCATTATTCAGGTCGAATAAATAAAAAGGCCAAGCCCCAGCGTTTTATTCTTAGTACTATTATACGCACTCGCTAATAAACCCTATAGGTTTCACCAGTGCGCGACGTACGCCAAGCTTTATTATTCTCGACGAGCCATACATGAACTCGCCGAGGCCTAGCAAGCGAGGTTGCTCCCCGGGCTGACGCCGAGCTGCGAGCAGTACTGCTTGTAGTAGTTCACCCTCGAGTTCACCGCGGCCGGGTTCTTGCCGTTGCACTCGAGGTCGCCGTTGATGGCCCTGATGGTGGCACCGAACCCCTGCGACACCACCTGGTGCACGTTGTTCATCCAGAACCAAAGCGCCGTCTTGAACGAGACCGTGGCATCCTGCGCCACCTTGTCCGGGTTCTGCAGCCCGTTGAAGCCGATGCTCTTACCCGCTGGCCCGTAGTTGTAGTTCCACGAGATCTGCAGCGGGCCGCGCCCGTAGTACTTCTTCCCCGGGACGCACGGCCACTGCTTGTTCTTTGGGTCGCAGTAGTTCCTGGTGGCCCCGTTGATCTCGTTGATGAAGCATAAACCTGTTGGTCGCGTACGACGACGATGACATGGAAACAGAGTGAGAGACGCACAATCAAGCCATACGAACTGCTAAAAAAACTCCTACAACTACAAGCTCGTGGCACTGGGACTTCAACGTTTTTTTTTTTGGAACAATTTAAAAAAAAATTGGAACAATTCTGGGACTTCAACGTTATTATTTCGAAAAAAATCGACTCACGTGAGGTCTCGTGCGCGACGTTGGCGAAGAAGGCGGCGATCTCGCGCTTGCCTTGGGTCTCGGAGCCACCATGGGCGAAGCCCGGGTACGCGTTGGCGGCGTTCAAGAACGCGCCTCGCGTGTAGAAGTTCTTGCCCTCGCAACTGTTGTCCTGGTTCTTGAAGCCGTTGAAGAAGGCGTCGGTGACGACGCTAGCCACGTTCTGCGCGGCTGCCAGGCCGGCGGCGCAGAGGAGCCCGAGAGCCAGCAGCACCAGGACCGTTGGCGCTGCTGAGTTTGCCATACTGGATCACACGCACAGCTTCAGCTTCTAAGTTCACTTTGCTGATTGCTGTAGACTTGTGTGAGAGGTGATTTGAGGTGGTGTGTTGCTGGAGATTATATAGAGAAATTAGGGCGCGCATCTTCTCGTTTGCATATGCCATTTGGCTTGAAGGGATGATGGACTAGCAAGGTCGAGCATTAATGTTTGTTGTTACTTGTACTACTATAGTTAAGACTTTGAGATTTGGATATAGCAGCCGTGTACTTCCATGTCATATCCGGTGGAAATCCAGTGCGTGCTACTCCCTTCGTTTCAAAATATAAGTCATTTCAACTTTTTTGGAAAGTCAAACTATTTTATATTTGATCAAAATTATAGAGATGACTTCAAAGATTTATGATACCGAATACCTATACTATAAAAATATATCTAATGAAGAATCTAATGGTACTTATTTGATATCATAAATGTTAGTACTTCAAAAATTTGTTGATGTGGCTTTATATTTAATGCTCATGACACTCTCCACTGAGACTGGCCTAAATTTGGTCAAAGTTGAGAAAGTTTGACTTTTCAAGAAAGTTGGAATGACATATATTTTAGAACGGAGGGAGTACTCCCTCCGGTTTGGCAAAGAAAGTCGTTTAGGACAGCGACACGGTCTCCAAAGTACAACTTTGATTTCTTATTTTTATAAAGATATTTATTAAAAACTAACATATGTATACTTTTGTGAAAGTATTTCGCAAGACAAATCTATTCATGTAGTTTTTACAATTCCAAACTCAACGATTTAAAAGTTATATATTCACGATTTATATTCTCAATGTTTGACTCAAATCTTGTCCAAAACGACTTCCTTTACCAAACCGGAGGGAGTACGTGCTACTGGAACAAGTATTTCCTTTCTTGTGATATTTTTTCTCATCTGAGCAGACGGTAGGCATTGCCACTTGTCATCAATCGATACGGCCGTCACCGCTGATGACAGCCGTATATGTATTCAGTTGCACTCACCACGAATGTGTGAGTTAATTGGTGTCCTGCGTGTTCCGATATGATCCACTTCCACAATCAACATAAATTGTAAATCTCGCAAGGCAGACTTCTAAAGATTGTTGCGAACGATGACCGCTTAGTTTGGACTACTGCACGCAAACAAGCCTAAACTTTTGATTGGGAAATTAGTTTCAGTAATGGAATGTGGTCTAGTCTATTCCTGCTGTTTGATCGATGTTCGGCAGAATAAAAATCACAGCTCTTGTTTAATTGTTTTGGAGGACGTGTTCTATCACAAACTAAATTAAATTACGCATGCAGATTCTTGGTAAAAAATTAGTTGAGCATTCTGAATTTCTCATCGTTTCCTGTGTGGCTTTACAAACCATTGTTGAAGATCTGAAAGCGCAGGGGTTCAAGCACATATCAATGGAAAATCTATTTGTGGTCTTAAAAAGAAAAGTTGCCGGAAGCTCTCAAATGATGTTTATTAGCAAGTCATTTGCATAATTTTTTTATATAAGTATCTTTGGTCCCTCACTTATAAGTTTATATATGAATTTTCAAAAAAAAAGAAAACTTACAAGCTTTTGTACCCTTTGATTTATTAACAACCCATGAAATCAATTTATTATGTTTAGAAATATATAGCTATGCTTGTTTTATACTAGGTGTATTAGAGTTTTAATATGTAAATTTTATAAATAGATTATTATGTATAAAAATAAGGATTACGAATAGATTTACGGAGTTCAAATACCTTTAATATGGCCTGCCCAATCTAATATGCCTCGCTGGGGTGATGGCAGAGTAGCGTGTTACGTGGATGTGCTGTCCTAGTGCAAATGACGAAGGGTCTTTGTTTTCTCATAGCAGCCCATGTACTTGACTGCTTGGTGGAAATCTAGTACGTGCATGGACAATAAGTCTTTCCTTTCTTGTGTTTTTCTCATTCGCGTAGACATTATTTCCCTCATCTTGTCATATCACTGTATTTTCCTGAACCAATTCTATGAATCAGGACGCGTGAGAATTCATGGGTGACATAAATGGACAATCCAGAAAGGATGACTTCTAATATCTTTGTTGGGGATGTTTGTTTAATTTGGACAGGCATTAACAAGCCTGATTTTTTTAATTACCATGCGCACAAAACTTTTTTAGCATGATATAGATGCACTGGTAGAAGGAAAGAGATACAATGGACCACTTTGGTTGTTGCATTACCTCTGTTGGATAGATGTTCACAGAACAAAAATCACAGCTCTTGTTTAATTGTTTTGGTTAAATAAAGCATACTTCAGGCTTTTCATGACTTATTTTATTATAAAATATAAGCATCTTCGGGCTCTTGCATTACATGTAAGTTTGTACCCTTCATTTGACCATTAAGGAAATTAATTCATTTCAATTTCTTCAACCATTTTAGTAGGTGTATTATGGTTTGAAAGTTCAAACTTCAACCAATAATTAGTCAAATTATTGGCATATTTAGTGTATAAAAAGTTGTGGATTGATTTATATTTCAATAATTCATTTCAATTTCTTCAACCATTTTAGTAGGTGTATTATGGTTTGAAATTTCAAACTTCAACCAATAATTAGTCAAATTATTGTCATATTTAGTGTATAAAAAGTTGTGGATTGATTTATATTTCAACGGTCTTCACAATTTGACATTGAATTTATTTTTGCAGTTGGCGACATATTAAAGAGAAATTGATGATCAAAGTATACATCTGATTTTTTTTAATAAAATCCCAACAATACAATCCATCACTATAAATTATTTATCGCCGTTTTATATTACATGAGGTTTCACTTCTTGCAATTATTATATAATATGTAGAACATGGAACTAATTCTAAAAAGTGTTAATCATAATGTTTATTAATTGTAAGTGCTCGGTCATTACTCATTAGCATTGTTGGTTTAAATCCTGCTCGTACCAGAATGGTGACAGCCCCCCAATAAGAAAGGGAACTAAAGTCTAAGGGATGAGCATAAGCAAGGCCAAGAGATAATCCTTTTTAGTGGAAAATCTGTAATCCTCCCCCTAAGTGGTTCAGCTCTTGCATTTATATCGTCACATCATAATTTACTTATCCATCAAGTATTATTATAACTTGTATATTGGTATATATGGTATTAGTGACTTTTGTAACTCCAAGACCGTAGTTAATAATTGCTCCTGTCTTCCCATTTTAACCCGAAAATTTTACCTTTTCTACTTAACAATTGAACAAAGTTCCGTTAATCTACTCTTTTGTATCTCCATACAAATTACTTTTTAGTGCTATTGTACAATAAACTTTTAAGTTTGAGGAAGACAGAGGAGGGAGTTGCACAGTTCTTTTCGTGGGCATGCATTTGCTCGTTAATAATAACTTTAATCATTAATTAAAAAAGTGTTTTGAGGCAATCAGCATATTACTGGTGCTTCATTATTTAGTTCGAATACACATGCCAACCCCAACGCTTTATTGTTACTGCTAGTATAGGGTACTCGCATTTAAATCCCTGGTTTCACGAGTACGCAACGCAGAGCTTTATTCTTGACGGCCACGCATACCGACGCCTAGCAAGTGAGGTTGTTGCCGGGGTCGACGCCAAGCTGCTGGCAGTACTGCTTGTAGTATCCCACCCTTGCGTTCATCTGTGCCGTGTTCTTGCCGTTGCACTCGAGGGCGCCGTTGATGGCCCTGATGGTGGCGCCGAACCCCTGCGGCATCACCCCGTGCACGTTGTTCATCCAGAACCAGAGCGCCGTCTTGAACGCGATCACAGGGTCCTGAGCAACCCTGTCCGGGTTCCCGAGCCCGTCGAAGCCGATGGCCTTCCCGGCCGGCCCGTAGTTGTAGTTCCACGAGATCTGTAGCGGGCCGCGGCCGTAGTAACTCTTCCCCGGGACGCACGGCCACTGCCTGTTGTTGGCGTCGCAGTAGTTGAAGCTCTTGTTGATCTCGCTGATGTAGCAGAAATCTGTCGGAAGATCGCCAACGAAGAAGAAAGATTAGAGTCTGCAGTAGAGGGAAGCTATTCATTTCAATCAACTTACGCCCAGTCTCATGCGTGACGTGCGCGAAGAAGGCGGCGATCTCGCGCTTGCCCTCGGTCTCGGTGCCGCCGTGCGCGAAGCCTGAGTACGCGTTCGCGGCGTTCAAGAACGCGCTCCGCGTGTAGAAGTTCTTGCCCTCGCAGGAGCTCGAGGCCTGGTTCTTGATGCCGTTGAAGAACGCGTCGCTGACGACACTAGCCACGTTCGCGCCGCTGCCGCCGCCGCTGCCGCCACCGCTGCCGCCACCAGAGTAGCACGGGCCCGAGCGGCACCCCGTGCCGCAGTAGGCGTCGCCCATGCCGCAGTAACCATACTGGCTGCAGCAGTAGCCTGACTGGCAGCCGCAGTTCTGCGCGGCGGCCGGGCCGGCGGCGCATAGCAGCGCGAGCCCGAGAGCCAGGACCATTAGGGCCGTCGTCGGCACCTTCGCCATACTGGATCACTAATTAATTGTGATCTCCTGACTAAGTTTCGTTGCTGCGGTGCAGCTTGTTGTGAGGTGATTTGAGCTGCAATGATGGTGCCCTTTATATAGAGATCAGGGGGCGTAGTTTCCTCGATGCATGGCGTATTGTTGGCATGTGCATGCGACGTGGAGGATTTGGAACTAAATTAAACCCAATCCCGGTCCGCCATTGTACTCGCACGACTTGATAAACTCTTGTGACCCATGTGTCAAGGTGTACTGACAAATTTAGCTGATCCAATGCAAGTTAAGATAGCCGCCCTGTACTTGAATAATGAATACTGCGTGGACAATCCGCGCATGCTACTGGCAACAAGCCGGTCGATCCTTCCCCGTGATTCAATTATTTTCGCGCCTGCGAAGAGAATTGCCGTCATCCGTCAACCGCGTACAGCCGTATAATGTTGCTCAATTCCACTTCTACGCAGCTGCAGCTTGTGAGGGCCTCGTGGCGACGTGGCCTGCTTGTTCCAAGAACCAACAGAAATGGTCAAGCCAGAAGGGAAGACTTCCAACATCGCTGCCGGACTGCCCGTGATGGCTGTCTAATTTGGACCGCGCGCATTTTCTTTTCCTTTCTTTCTAGACTGCTATGTTCACTTAAGAGAGAGCCAATTCAAAAAGAAAGAGCCAATTCCATGAGCCTTGGGCTTTTGTGAGCTTGAGCTTCTGTGACATTGTAGCAGACTAGCAGTCCAGGCAGATGTAATCTGAAAAAAGAAGAAGAAGAAAATGCTGTGTCTCTACAAGCTTTGTGTGCTGTTTTGATTTCTGGGCCTTGAATTTCAGTTTCAGCCCAATACAACATTCTAGTCCATCTATGGTAGCCTACCGCTTTAGTGTTGTTCTTGTGAATGTTCAGGGAATGTGAGGCAGCTAATGATCTAGCAGCCTAACAGATGATAGCCGATTCTCAAAAAAAAAAAAAAATGATAGTCAAGTCAAGCAACTTTTAGTTCTTTAAGCTCCAATCCTTCCATTTTTTTTTTCTATTGAGTTCACCTTATTTGTTTTCAGTCCTATTGCGCGTACTCGAGTTTGACAAATGTGTCCCTTCTAGACAAGTTGAGACTGCAGTTAATTTTAGGATGTTTGATATAGTATCCAAATTCAAAATGAAGGTACTGAATTAGTATTAGTTTTTTTAATTTTTTTCATTTTTTCTGAATTATGATTGTATTTAGGGAAACATCGTAATGTCTTAGCGCAACAAAGTACGGTAACTACAGGTTCAGTAACGGAGACATCGAAAAGATTTTCTTCATTCTTTCTGCCCTTTTGATCTTTGTTTGAATTCTTGGAATACTAAAGCTAATTATCATGCTTTCTGCATAAAACAGGCTGAGGCTTGTTTTTATTTTCAGTCTTATTGCATCGATGGGCTAACTGTTACTGAAAACAGAAAGTTTATCATCCACATTTTTCTTTTCACATGAAAAGAGTTCATATACATGTCACGTCTTGGCGTTGGGTGGAAAATTCATGTGATGGACGAACAAAATCTACCCAGACTCCCAGAGAAATGGATTATCAGTGATTAGATTGTTCCAAAAGCCATCAAGTGGTTTGATTGTTCGGGGTAAAATTTTGTTTTGAAGGAATTGAATGGACAAATGAAGTGGATTGTTTGGGTAGTAAAATAGACATTCCTTTTCCTTTTCTTTTAGAAGAGAAGCCGTACAGAATTGCATGGAGGGGATGAGAGTTGTTGTTACATCCAAGAATGGAGTTGGATAGGACGGCCTAAAATTCAGGAGTCTCGAGCCTCTAAAATACTTGCTAATGCTGAGTGCAAGGTGTGTTGTAGTTATACATGCTAATGCTATGGTTTGGCAAATTGTAACGTAATCCGATTACGGACAGAAAATGATTACGTTACACCTATTTGTTTTGAACCGCTCTATAATCTAATTGCACATAATCAAATACTGGCCCATTGGCAGCCCTTTACACCCCTCTCAGCCTGGTATTGCATCCCTACAACTCCTGGCATCATCTCCCCTTGAGGCAGTTATTTGACACCGTTACTTTTTTTTGCGAAACATAGTACAAACGTAGACGCTCACAAACGTACGCATACACTCAACCCTATGAATACACGCACGCAACCCTACCCCTATGAGCACCTCCGAGAGACTGAGCCGGCTGATCCTCGAGATTGACGAAGTCACCACTGGCGGCTCGCTATCGACGGGCACGTCGCCTACCACTGAAAGAAAAAAGCGCCGGTTAAATCCTAGAATAAATCCAGGAAAATGTGAGCACCAGTGTCAAGTCGAGGACTTGAACCCTGGTAGGCAGGTTCCGCCACAAGGAACCTTACCAGCTGAGTTACGCTCAGTTCGCTAATAGCGTTATATTGTGCCACCAAACAAAGTCCGTAATCAGTTATTACAGTGCTGATACCGCCGCAACCTATTTCCTACAATTATCGTTACCTGTCCTGTAACCAAACGATATCTAAGTGTCGTTCCCAGAAAATCTTAATATTTCAAAATGCTTCATTATTCAGGCTGCATAAAGAGTTGATAAAGAGGCCCTGCGCCCCTGCATTATTGATTCTAGTTGTATAGTACATAGTCCGTTAAACGCTCTGGGTTTAACTTCAGGCGACAGTATTACATATGAGTGTCCAGAACACTTTATTCTTCACGAGTTAGGCATGCAAGTGAAGCCGGCCGGCACGTCTAGCATGTGAGGTTGGGCCCGGGGTCGACGCCGAGCTGCTGGCAGTACTGCCTATAGTACCCCACCCTCGCGTTCATCTGTGCGGGGTTATTCCCGTTGCACTCGAGGGCACCGTTGATGGCCCTAGTCGTGGCGCCGAACCCTTGCGGCATCACCCGGTGCACGTTGTTCATCCAGAACCAGAGCGCCGTCTTGAAGGCGATTCCGGCGTTCTGCGCAACTATGTCCGGGTTCCCGAGGCCGTCGAAGCCGATGTCCCTCCCGGCAGGCCCGTAGTTGTAGTTCCACGAGATCTGCAGCGGGCCGCGGCCGTAGTAGTACTTCCCCGCAGCGCACGGCCACTGCCTGTTGTTCGGGTCGCAGTACCTGTTGCTCTTGTTGATCTCGCTGATGTAGCAGAAATCTGTCGGTATGGCCGGAGCAGATCAAATCCATCAGCAAAACGATATCGGTATAGGAAGAAGAATGATTAGAGTCTGCAGTGTAGAGGAGGCTACTCAATTCAGTCAGTTAACTTACGTCCGGTCTCGTGTGTGACGTGCGCGAAGAAGGCGGCGATCTCGCGTTTGCCTTGGACCTCGGAGCCGCCATGGGCGAAGCCGGAGTACTTGTTGGCGGCGTCCAGGAACGCGCTCCGCGTGTAGAAGTTCTTGCCCTCGCACCCGCCGGCGGCCTGGTTCTTGATGCCGTTGAAGAACGCGTCGGTGACGACGCTGGCCACGTTCGCGCCGCCGCTGCCACCGCTGCTACCCCCTCCGCTGCTGCCGCCGCTCCCAATGCACGGGCCCGACTGGCACCCGGGGCCACAGTAGTCGTAGGACTGGCCGCAGTAGCCAAACTTGCTGCAGCAGAAGTCCGGCTGGCAGCCGCAGTTCTGCGCGGCGGCCGGGCCGGCGCCGGCGAGAAGCAGCGCGAGGCCGAAGGCCACGACGGCCATGACCGTCGGCGGCGAGCCTGCCATACTGTCTCACTATACTTCAGTGTCTGGCGAAGTTTGGTTGCTGTGTTGCAGGTTGCTGTGGGTGATTTGAGATGTCATGAGGGGTGTCGCTTTATATAGAGTTCAGGGCCGTGGAGATGCAACGGCGCATGGCCTGCGACGTGGACGATGTGGACGGAACGGCTCGCGGTCGCCGTCCGCCAAGTACGACCGTTCAACGTTTGGTGATGAACTCTGTGGCACACGTGTTCACTTGTCAGTGTGCATGTGCCGATAAGCTACTCCGATCCAACGTGTAGGTTGAGGTACCAGCATCATCAGATCAGTTTGGATCGCCGCCGAGCACTTGAATACTCGGTGGAAAATCTGCGCATATGCTACCGGCTATGCCGTTGCTTTCCTGTGATTTTTCGCGCCTGCGAAGACAACTGGCGTCATCTTCGTACCGGGCCGACGCGGGCAGCCGTATATTGTTGCTCAATTCGACGCACCTTGCCTGTGCTGATTTAGTGGTGCGTGCGTATTCCACAGGATAAGAGAAATGGTCAAGGTAGAGAGGAAGACTTCCAGGATCTGCCGGTGCCGGTGATGATGGCTGCCTAATTTGGACCACACGCACTAACCTACAATTTGTTCTGTTTTAGTATTTTAGTACTCCGTATTTCTCTAGATGAGTCTTGGGGTGTATTTTTTGTTCTTTCTTATGTTGCGTGGATTTGGAAGCATTATTCCAGTTATAGAGAAGATTTAGAACATTTTTTTCTTTTCTTTTGATACGAATTTTGAATATTTCTACAAGATAGAATCAGTTTCATATGCCTTGGGTTCAAACGAGTTTGCTTCATGTAAACGCCCCTTTAAATATTCAGAATTCGTGACCAAACAAGAAAAGCCGGCGCCCAATTGGATCTTGATTCATCACGTGAGGTCGCCATAAGGATAATAGTACTATTATGATGCTCACATTTGCATCTAAAATATGTTCTAAAAAGATCAACCAAAGCGACGAGTTATACATGTCCATCTGCAGCACCATAACAGTAAGTGAATTCTCTATTTAGCATCGGGAAAAGTTGTCTTTCCTTATTTAGCACTCGAAACTTGTTTCTGCCTTGTATAGTACCCAAAAATTGCTTTCTTCCTTTTCTAGCACTACCGTCACATATGTTAGGCAGTCCCGTTAAATAAACTGTGAAACAAACTTTTATGGATGAGAATACCCCTAACCAGATAACCAAAGGACAAGTTCTCCCCGGAAACTCACCCACTGCCTCGTCTCCTATCCCGCTACTCGTGACCCCTTCCCTCCCTCCCCGTCTCCCGTGTCTCTCTCTCTCTCTGCTCTTTCTCCTCCAACTCGGATTTGTAGACTAGCAGCATGGAGGGCTTGGGCGCGAAGGTGGGCTGGGCGATGCCATATTCTGTAGCGAGCGGTGGGGAGAGGTTGGTCGTGACTGGCTTGAGAGTGGGCTCGATGAGTCATTGAGTGGAGATGGGCCATGTTGGCGCACGGGCAGGCAAGGCCAAGGTGTTTGTCGCAGGGGCAAAAATGTCTTTTTAAGTTGAACTTAACAGCTAATCCAACATAAGTGCTAGAAAAGGAACCAAGAAAATTTTGGGTGCTATATATACAAGACAGAACGAAGTTTCGAGTGCTAAATAAGCAAGGCCAACTTTTTCCAATGCTAAATATGGAATTTTCTCTGACAGTAAAGCATGAATGTCTTGAGATTGAGTCAACAGGTTGATCATCTGGGTCAGTCCATGAGTGATGTTGATAACTGAAATGGGTTGCTGAAGCGAAATGTATGAAGCATATTTTAGTTATATGTTGTGCGCGCGCGTGTAACCTTTCTGATTGATAAGTATTACTTCATTTAGTAGGACTGTAATAAGTTTGCTTGGTTTGGTACAATTCTCCAGTAATGTTCATGCAAGTGCAACCGATAAGTGCACACTACTAACAACCAATTTCTACTGGAAGTTGTATGAATGGGTTGGAATCATTATCACCGTATTACAATTCTATCTATTTATGAGGCCAAAAACTATAATTCTTAACAGATAACAAAAGTTTTATTTTATCGTAGTTCTGCAAAAGATTGATAGGTCCATACCATTTTACAATGTTCAAATTTCTACTTTACGGGATATGGACTGCCTTCACAAACGGAGCTTGTCCAGATTCATAGATGCAATCGATGAAAACACAAAGATATAATCATGAAATTTGTCTAAATTTTACTAGAGAATATAAGCCATCGGAGGGAGGCGGACGGGTTGTGCTTTACCTTGGATAGGGATCACGTCTATCAATGGAGAAGGCGCTGCTGTGCTGCTCCTGCTCAACGACGTAACTGGAACCAACGAGAGGAGGGGTGTGGTAGTGGCACTATTGGTTATCGATGAAGGGACCGTGACACCCTAACAGAGGGTGAATTAGGGTTCTTTTAAAAACTATGGCTAAAAGCATATATAAAAACATATTTCAATTTCTATCTAAATATGCACTAGGTTTTTCTATGTGTTGCTAACTCTACCGCTAAAAGTTTTGCACCCTAGGTTCCAATTCTAGCAACTACACATGGCAATTCTAGGAAAGGTAAATGCGGAATGCGGTGCAATAAGTAATGCGGAATGTAAAGGGGTAGAGTATGCAAACTCCGACACGGCGATGTATCCCGAGATATCGGAAAGCCACGGCTTTTCACTAGTCCTCGTTGTTGGAGCCCCTCTCAAAGGGAATGCCCGCGCAAGGGCATGAACTCCCCGGTCGAGTCACTCCATAGGATAGCCTACGGGACTTCCCCCACACGCAAGTGGGTCTCCGCTTGGCCCCTCCTGGATGCTTCTCGCCGCCTCCACTTGGTTGAGCTTCGGCAAATGCCTAGGGCCTCACCTCCCTAGCACAAAGTAACGGCGACCTCTCCACAAACGCGGTTGGAGGGTCTTGCAAGACTTACAAGCCCCGATACTTACAACTCTTGGTGCGCGCAAGCACCGATACAAAGAGATGTGCAAACCTCGCCTAAACTCTAGGCTAACACCTAAAGCAATGCGCTACAAGGTCTAAACTAGCACTAATCAAGCACTAAGCTCTATGCTAATTACCTAGATCTTCTATTTAGCATTTTGGTGGAATGAGCACTTGTGTGTGAGCAACAACTCAACCTCAACCTTTTCCAAGCTCAATCACCTTCCAAATGGCTGGCCAAGGGGGTATATATAGCCCCAAGTCCAAGAACTAGCCGTTGCTCCAACGGCTAAATTGCTGCGTGAGCACCGACCTAATTTTTGAGCATCGGAGCATAGCACCGGAGCAATTTGCCCAACTAGCCGTTGCACTGGCCGTTGGGTTTGAACTGAGCACCGATCCATCCGCTGCTCTGGCACACTTAGCACCGGATCATCCTATGCTATCTTCAATCCTTCCAGAGCCGAATCTGAGCCGATCAAACGAGCCGAGCCGAGCATTGACTGATTCGGTGGTCCTTCCTTCTTAGCACCGGATCATTTGATAGATTGCACATACAAAGTGCACCAATGGCTGTCACGATCACCGATTCATCCGGTGGTACTTCTCCTTGAGCACCGGACCATCCTATGGTCTTGAGAACACGCCATTCTTGGCCCTGCTGTGAGTAAGCACCGACGTAATCGCTGCTCTGAGCGAAATGCTTCGGTGGTCACTGCCTAATGCGTCGATGGTCTTCTGAGCAGGATTCGCTTAATCAACTTGCGTGATCTTGTGTCGACTACAACATACCATCTCTGGATTTTTAGTATAATTTGGATGGCTTAAATACCGTCACTTGGAACCTAAAAATACCTTCAAATATACATCTTGACAAACATGTTAGCCCCAATGACTATGTTGGCATTGATCACCAAAATCAATAACATGGCCTAGGGCCATTTTCCTTACGATCGACTCTAAGTCCGCTCATCAAGATCCAGACACGCTTGATAGGGAAGACGAAGCGGGGTGGCTCTAGCACGCTTGAGGGGAGGGCGAGCTGGGGCCAGCGGCTAGCGGCTCGGGTCGAGGCCGCGAGAAGCAGACGGGCCAGCGCTTAAGGTTTGTGGCTCGCGACAAACGTGCTTCTCAATTTGATTGCTGATGACAAATCGGCTTGCTAGCTGGGTTAGCTGCTCTACACTTGGCACTGGATGGAAGGGAAGATGAACATGCAGCGCTAGGACGAGTAGATGAGACGGTCTGAGAGGAATCAAGAACGTCATGGAAAGCTCTAGCCTCGTCACTTCAGATGGACGACAGGATCTGGCTGAACAGGTGAATGGACGGTCATAATTCCACACAACGCTAGGCCAATAGAACCTCGAGAATCGTTTGCCGATTTCATCTATTAGATATGCCACATTTGAGCCGTGTGTGGTCATGTTCTCAAGGGACAGCCGAACAATGTATTCTGAGGTATGAGCACCAACCAATACTTCCTCATTAAAGATGTCACTATGTTTATCATTTTCTCTCAATACTATCTCTGCATTTTCTCCCTACTTCTTTGTTGGTTTCTGAGCCTTAGCCCTCTTTTTTTTTACTCTTATTAGCCCTATCCTTATATTAGGGGTACATCCAATGCGGGGGCAGGGGTTGGTGCCCCCCCCCCCCCCCCCCCCTAATGGAAGCACCCATAAGCCTCCCTACAAATTTCAGCTATCAATAAAGAGAAAAGAAAAAGGAAAAATAAGAGAAAAAGGAAGAAATGAAGAAGGATAAGAAGATCCTCCTCTTCTCACTTCCACTGTTTCTTATATTAGGACTAACCGGTTCCCCTAATCACCATTGCGCTGACTTGGACTCGCCTACTAGTCGGTATTCTCTCTACGAACGTATTCGTGGATGTTATTTCAAGTTTTTTAGAAACATAATAATCTTATCTGAACTCTCCCGCCTGTGAATCGATTCCATGCCAACCATGTAAACCCCATCTTGATCAACCACCTTTCAGGAAAGGAAAATGGACATCATCTTGTGCAAAAGATATATTTTTTAGATAATGGAATATTCTGGCCTCTACAGTTTAGTGTACACAACCTTCAATTATTACATCTTCACAGCTTCAATCGCTGGATTAACACAGGAGATTAAAGGAAAAATCAAGCCTGACAAAATGATATATACACAGAGAGATAGAGGCCAGCACAAGTTCAGAGAAAGCAGTTGGATGGGAATGTACCGGCTAGGAACAATCGTGAACTGAAAATGTAAATTCAATCACGTGACAGATAGCATATTTTTTGCACCCCCGCCCATTTCTTCTTCTGATTAGTACGTTGTTTTTTGTTAGAGTTTAGTTTAGTCACTGAATGGAACAAAGACCGCAGATTACTCAAACCAAATCCATTGGATCATCGGTTATCTCTCTCTTCTTTTTGGCCTAATTAAATCTAAATTATTAACTTAATTACCGAAACCATGGTTTTCCTTAAAAAATCTCATGTAAAGGAGTGTGTTATGGCACATCAGGTCAGTAATAATAGCTTAGGCCATTGTTTCAGCTGTGAGCATTTACAAATATACAAGTGCATATACAATAAGTGACAAACTGCTTCATTATTATTCAGATCCAATAAACAGGCCCACCATTATTTATTACAACTACTAATACTCTGGGTTCCACTTCCACGCTACAGGCGACAGTACACAAGAGTGCACGAGCACCTACTATTTATCCTTCTCAAGCCAAGCAAGCATGCATGCACGCACAGATGAACCCACAACACCTCTAGCAGGTAAGGTTGCCCCCGGGGTCGACACCGAGCTGCTGGCAGTACTGCCTGTAGTACCCCACCCTCGCGTTCATCCTGTCGGTGTTCTTCCCGTCGCACTCGACGGCGCCGTTGATGGCCCTAGTCGTGGCGCCAAACCCCTGTGGCAACACCTGGTGCACGTTGGTCATCCAGTACCAGAGCGCCGTCTTGAACGCGATCCCGACGTCCTGCGCGACCACGTCCGGGTTGCCGAGCCCGTCGAATTTGAGGTCCCTCCCGGCAGCTCCGTAGTTGTAGTTCCACGTGAGCTGCAGCGGGCCGCGCCCGTAGTACTTCTTCCCCGCGGCGCACGGCCACTCCGGCTTGTTCCTGTCGCAGAAGTCGTTGCTCTTGTCGATCTCGCTGATGTAGCAGAAATCTGTTGGTATCATCAAGCAGCAGTGCGCATTAAGTTCATATACATCCCGCGAAAGAAAAACGATCAGTAGACGTGAGCAGTAGTTAGTGGGGTAATCGAGATTCGGTCAACTTACGTCCGGTCTCGTGCGTGACGTGAGCGAAGAAGGCGGCGATCTCGCGCTTGCCGTCGTCCACCGAGCCGCCGTGCGCGAAGCCGGAGTACATGTTGGCGGCGTCCAGGAACGCGCTCCGCGTGTAGAAGTTGCTGCCCTCGCAGCCGGCCCCGGCCTGGTTCTTGATGCCGTTGAAGAACGCGTCGGTGACGATGCTGGCCACGTCCGAGGCGCCGCCGCCGGTGCCGCTGCCTATGCACGGGCCCGATCGGCACCCGGGGCCACAGTAGTCGTAGGTCTGGCCGCAGTAGCCGTACTGGCTGCAGCAGAAGTTTGGCTGGCAGCCGCAGTTCTGCGCGGCGACCGGGCCGGCGCCGGCGGCGAGCAGCAGTGCGACGCCGAGGGCCGCGACCGCCAGGATCGTCGGCGAGTTTGCCATACTTGCTTAGTTTGGTTGCTGCGTCGGTGCAGAGCTTGTTATGAGTTGATGATATCATGAGGGTACGTGGTGTCGCTTTATACTACAGAGATGAGGGGTGGAGGATATGCATGAACGGTGGAGCACGACCGTTCTACGGTTGTGATGAAGAACTTGTTGCACATCTGTCAGCATGTGCACCGACTACCGACAAGCTACTCCGTCGTCGTATGTTGAGATATCATCAGATTTGGATCGCCGCGCCGATCGAGCAGTTGAATACTCGTTGGAGAAAATTTGCGCGGTTGCTTTCCTTTGATTTTTCGCGTCCATCTGCGAAGACAACTGGCGTCATCTACCGGGCCGCCGCGAGCAGCCGTATATTGCTGCTCGATTCAACGCTTGGTGCCACCCTGTTCCACTGACTAACAGAAATGGCCAATTTCGAGAGGAAGACTTCCAAGGTAGCTGCAGCCTGCATGCCGGTGGTGGCTGCCTAATTTGGGCCACACGCGCACAAACACCTACAATTTAGTTTTGTTTTATTTTAGTACTTATCTAGACAATTCTTGGGAGATTTTTTGTTGTCCCTTATATTTGCGTGGATTTAGAAGAAGTCCAATTACAAGGGATTTAGAATATTTTTCTTTCTTTCTTTTTGAATATGTTTGCTACATTCGATGAATTGATGTTGCGTCATGATATGTGTTCATTGTCATTTTTAAAAATACATAGCTGGATCAAAAAGAGTGTTAAACATATTCATGATATAGGATTGATTCACAACTCGAACAGTGTTGAACTGTCAACTCTTTTACGTGGCCATGAAGCTGAATTCTCGTTGTTGAAGCGTGGCTGTATCCATCATTGATGATCACTTCCTCAATGCAAGATGTTGGCGTTGATGGATACGTCAATTCGATGGGGCACCGTTTACTGTATGGTTTCTACGTTCTTGACTACTGCTATGTTAGTTTCCGATTCGTGAGACTTCTATTGGGATTTGGGACATCCCTGTTCCCCCGTCCCCACCCCTCACCACCCGTTTCTTGCGGTCTCGACCATCGTTGTGCCGACTTGGTCAGCAGTGCTCTCCACACTAGTCACCTTTCTAGAAGAAAATGGTCTTATCTCAACTATGTGTCTCTGCTACGACCTGCAGCTGCAAATCGATTCCAAGCGCACCGTGTAAACCCCTACGGCCTACCTGATCAAGCACTGTGTCATCAGGAAATCAAAAATCACATAAAATCCTAGTGTGAAACACTGAAACACATACCACACAGACATACAGAGATACCAACACAAGTTCAGAGCTTGAAGAAATACGATGAGCCCTTGGATAGACAAAAATATATATACCGGCTAGGAATGATCGAGTACTAAGACTGTCTCCAACACTCTATGCAAATGAGAACCCAAACCTAAAAATAGGTCGGTACAGTGGTTTTGGGTTCCAAAACATGTTTCCAACAGAGGACGCATACAGCTACCCATTTTGCGTATCCTCCAACCACGACGCAAAAATGGCTCTCTCTCTTTCCTCAACCCATCCGCTCCGGCTGTTCGTCCCCGTCCCTCGGTCTCGGCTCGTTCCTTTCCGCCCGTCCCATCCGATTCCCATCCGCTCACCCGCCGCCGGCCACCACTCTTCCCAGCCATCCGTCCCGGCTGCTCATCCCGGACGCGCGGGATTCGCCGCCTGTGGGCGTGAGGAGCTCGAGCTGTCGCGAATCGAGCGCCGCCGGCGTTGGAGCTTGCGCGGCGAGCTGCGACGGGCCGGCGGGCTAGCGGGCTGCAGGCCAGCAGCGGACCGGCTGCTCGGCTCGCTGGGCGCATCATCGCCGTCCGCCAGAGCTCGGCAACCTCACGGCGCCCTGCGAGGCAAATGAGCTTTGACGCCTCCGCCCGGGGGCAACTGCGGTCGGGCGCGTGTATGCGGAGGAGGTTGGGCTCCGAGAGCAGCACCTGCTTGGCCTAGACGCAGAGCTGGCGGACCTCGGCCTCGGACAGCTGCACCTGCCTCCCGCCACGGCCGCTCTCGACGAAGCGTCGCAGCACCTCGTCCACCGCCGCGGCGTCCATCGCCCCATCGACGCCCACGCTGTCATCATCTCGCCGGCCCTTCCCCGATCCCTCGCGCGCCCAGTGATGGAGACCTCCATGAACGAAGGATGCGAGGGTGGATCTCGCGGTGCTCTGGTCGGTGCTCTTTGTATCCATGCTCTCACGGCCGGCGGAGACCACCACTTACGATTGCTTTTTTCTCCTTGTGGTGCGGCTTCAATCAGTTCGTCTGTCGGCTTTCCCTTCGTGCTTGATCAATTGGGCACCGAACAGCATCGGCCCGTCCCTTGCCTTCTTGTTGCGGCTCTTGACGCTCTCCGGCTCCGGCAGCAGCGGCGGCGGCACTAGCAGCTCGCGGGTCTTTTTTGGGTTGGCTGTTGGAGAAGGCAAGATTTTGGCTAGCGACCCATTCCCTGTGCGAGACCCAAGGGTCTCATGTTTGGGTTTCCATTGTTGGAGATAGTCTAAGATGGTCGCTTGTAAATTCTGTCGACTGGCTAATGATGGCATCTCATTTTTCCCCATTTCTTCTTCCTCTGATTAGCACATTGTCTTTTCTTTTGTTTGAAAATTAGCAGGAGCACTGCTTTGTCATATAACAAGGAAGCAAGCAAATCTTACAAACGGTTTACTATTACATAAAAACGAGTCGAACTCAAGAAAATGGTTAGCACATTGTCATTGTTTTCTGTTAGACTAGAGCTTAGCAGAGTGACATAATAAAGGCCTATGAACATGTCCAAAGCAAGTCAGCTCGCGTTCTCTACTTTTGGGCCCTGGATTCATCTTTCAAGTTTCAAACAACATCTAATCAGCTCATGGAGGGGAGCTAAATACTATATATATCCAGACACATTCTATTTCTGTCAATGCTCAATAACAGTAACTTGGGTCATTATTTGTGCTGTGAGTACTTACAATAAGTACTTCAAGCCAACGTACGCTGGAATCTTTAGACTGCTAATGTAATTGTTCGCGGCAATCTGCACATATATTGTAAGAAGCTCGTATTGTAAACTGCTTCATTATTATTCAGGTCCAATTAACAGGCCCAACCCCTGAATTATTATTTATTGTTACAATTACTAAGTACGTGTTCTCGTTAAACACTGGGTTTCACTACAGGCGGCAATACACAAGAGTGTACGACACCAAGTAATATTTATCCTTCTCAAGCCAAGCAGCAAGCATCCATGAACCCAAGCAAACACCTCTAGCAGGTGAGG
Source organism: Urochloa ruziziensis (assembly GCA_015476505.1). NCBI lineage: Eukaryota > Viridiplantae > Streptophyta > Magnoliopsida > Poales > Poaceae > Urochloa > Urochloa ruziziensis. Next base: position 40,766,604 of record CM027125.1, read on the forward strand.
TTGCTCCCCGGGTCGACGCCGAACTGCTGGCAGTACTGCTGGTAGTACCCCACCCTGGCGTTCATCTGGGCTGGGTTGTTCCCGTTGCACTCGAGCGCGCCGTTGATGGCCCTGATGGTGGCGCCGAACCCCTGCGGCATCACCCCGTGCACGTTGTTCATCCAGAACCAGAACGCCGTCTTGAACGCGATCACGGGGTCCTGCGCCACCGCGTCCGGGTTCCCGAGCCCGTCGAAGCCGATGCTCTGCCCCGCCGGCCCGTAGTTGTAGTTCCACGAGATCTGCAGCGGCCCACGGCCGTAGTACTTCTTCCCGGACGCGCACGGCCACTGCGTGTTGCTCGCGTCGCAGTAGCTGTTGTCCTTGTTGATCTCGCTGATGTAGCAGAAATCTGCACGGGATCATCATCAATAAGCCACGCAGGCAGATGAATTAGCAAGTAGAGGTTCCAAAACTGATCAGAACGGAACATAAATGCAGCCGTAAATCCCATGAAAAATGCAGCAAGTAGTTGGATTGGATCAGCTTACGTCCGGTCTCGTGCGTGACGTGCGCGAAGAAGGCGGCGATCTCGCGCTTGCCGTCGTCGGCCGAGCCGCCGTGGGCGAAGCCGGAGTACGCGCCGGCGGCGTTGAGGAACGCGTCGCGCGAGTAGAAGTTGCTGCCCTCGCAGCCGCCCCCGGCCTGGGACTTGATGCCGTTGAAGAACGCGTCGGTGACGACGCTGGCCACGTCCACGCTGCCGCCTCCGCTACTGCCCGTGCAGGGCCCGGCCTGGCACCCGTCGCCGCAGTAGTCTGAGGTCGAGCCGCAGTAGCCGAACTTGCTGCAGCAGAGGTTTGCCGCGCAGCCGCAGTTCTGCGCGGCGGCCGGGCCGGCGGCAGCGAGCAGCAGCGCTAGCCCGAGAGCCAGGACCGTCAGGGGGTTTGCCATGCTGATGGCCACTGCTTGCTTCAGTTCGTTCCTGACGAGAAGTTCACTAGCTACTTGCTGCGGTGCAGCTCGTGTTGTGACTTGGTGAGGTGATTTGAGATGGCATGCTGGTGCCGCCTTTTATAGAGGGAAGAGATCAGAGCCGCCGGCGTCCGTGTTCTAGGCTTCTAGCTCGATGCATAGCGTTGTTTGACTTGGAGGATGCACATGCAACGTACTGGCCGCCACGGCCGTTACGAAGATGTACTTCTGGCACGTCTGGCGGAAAACACGTGCTCCCTCGTTGTACTTCATGCGAGTACCGAGCTGGTGCAACGTGGATTCAAAGATTGCCACACTGTGAACTTGATCTAGTTTGGTGGTGGGAATGCGCTCCTTTGCTGGTCGTTTTTCGCGTATGATAAGAAAACGATCGCCGTCACCATGACCCGCCGCCGCCGGCACAGCCAGCCGTATATCGTTGCTCAATTCCAAGCACCACCGCGCATGCACGAACCCAGTGGAAAGTTGCGTGTTCCTTCCTTCCACAGAAATGGTCAAGTGAGGAAGGAAGACTTTGCAGGATCGGTGCCGGTGATAGCGGCGGCCTAATTTGGACCGCAGGCACAAGAAGTCAACACTTTTCTTTTCTTTTTCTAGCATACCTTTCAAATGAAACCAGTCCATGGGCCTTAGGCTAAATAAAAATACAGACTTTTCAAATGAAACCAGTCCATGGGCCTTGGGCTAAATGAAAATACAGCGGGCTTATTGGGTCGGTACTCCTTCAAAAGAAGAACCCGAAGGATTCTCTGTGGGGTGTAAAGTTTTGGCGCCCCACTAAGGGCCCCTTTCTTCTGACGGGCTAATCGCAGCCCAATTATCGTTCTAGATCCGTGGATTGGGCTAGATGGGCCTGCTTCCAAGTTCAAGCAGCAATGGACGCTACGCTACACCCCGGGAAGGTGGAAGCCAGCCATAACACGAGGAGCTCAAACATTGATCCTTTAAATTGTGTGTGGTTGCATCCGTTTTTCTAGTATAAGTTATTTGTGGACGGATTAATCCGACGTCTCTTTTGGAGGCTAGTTTCTTCTCGGCTTCTAGCTGCTCTACGGTGCCTGCGGCTTGGGCTCTCAAAATCAGGCAGTACTGACAGTGACGATATTGCTGAACAAAATGTTTGCAGTTTCCTGGACAGAAAGAATCCTATCTCAACTCCCGGAAGGCAGCCGAGTTCTGTGACAACTCGTAACTGCTGCCACTCCTGCCTGCAGATCAGAGTCAAAGCCCATGTGAGCACCAACCTGATCGAAGCACCCTGTCAGAAAAGAAAACTCCAGATCAGGCATCCCGTCAGAATAGAAGAACCCGATTAGTACACTCTGGCGCGAACATAGAGCCGACACGGGCAATTAAGCACCGCACCAGCTTCCTGTAATCCGAGGCAGAAAACAAATCGCCGACGGAGACCTCCGATCCCCCCTGCTGCCCGGCCGAGCGCCCCGCCGCCGCCACGTACTCGATCAGAGGACAGAGGAGGAATCCTCCACAGTTCCAACGGCCATGCCGGGCGCAAGCGCTCGCGCGCAGCAGAGGCGCCACGTGATCGGTCCTCCACTGCACCAGATAGTGCCTGCCGCCTGCCGCGTTCGAGTCAGGCGGTGGTGCCATGGGCCATGGCCATGGGCGCGTCCTCTCTCGTGCGCGCGCGCCGACCCGGCGCGTTCCACGGCGCCCGATCGGAGGTTTATTCTGTTCAGTTCCGTTGCGCGCGGGGCGACGCGTGCATGCAGGGTGCTGACGCGGCGTCGCCTATAAGTGGAACGGCACCGGGCCGGGTGAGCTCCGTCCCGGGTGAGCTCACGCTCGAGAGTAGTAGTAATATTTTCCAAGCTCGCTCCCGAGGTTGTAGGAGAGACCTTTTACTGGCGTGGGTACGAGGTTATTAGGGTATAACCGGAGATGGTGATCGATAAGCGGAGGGCCGCGCTGGTGGTCCTGCTCGTCTGCGCCGCGGCGCGGGCCGTCTCAGCCGTCGGCGATGGTGAGAACTCCTCAACTGAAGCTGCATTATTTGTTGTTCCTGATTGCATGATTGATCAGCGCGTCAACGCAGTAGCCGGCGTTGTTGCTGGTGGCAACTGCCGAGGTGTAGTATGGTAGTACTTCCTATGAGAATGAGATCTACGTTCTTTACCTGTCATCCGTTAGATATAGTTATTGACACTATGTGCAGTAGTTGCTATGCTCATTTCGTTGCTTACTGTCATTGATAACAGTATATGTCAAGCTAATAAGCTGTGAGTAGCTGTTCAGTGTTACTGATACTGTTACTGATCTTTAAGACTGTTACTGATAACATTATGTTAAGCTGTGGTTAGCTTCTCAGTGATATTGATACTGTCACTCATCTTTAAGACAGTTAATAATAACATATGTTAAGCTGCAGTTAGCTGCCCACTGCTGATATTGTCACTATGCATTAACATATATAATGCGTGAAATGGCCGTAGGTGAAACAATTCATTTTCTTTTCACTATCAACCGCCCATAAACAGAAATAAACACAACAGGTGTGATCCTTTGGAGAAAGGAAAGCATAGGGGAAAAAACTCAATAGATAAGAAAAAAAGATAGCCGTATTCCTGTAGAATCGGTTCATGTGAGCTGAAATGTCAATAAAATCTTTTTTAAAAAAGAAATATCAATAAAAAAACGGCGTTGTTGACTTGTCAGTTGAGGTTCCCAGAGAAATCAGGGTTCTGCTGCCTCACGTGCGTGAGAATATGTATGTCAGAGAAGAACGTTCTGTTTGACTGTAGTAGTAGTACTAGTATTTTACGAAATAAGAATCTGTTCATCGAAAAACAAAACAAAATTAGAATCTTATCATGTGAGATCATTTTTTGGAGAGGCTATCATGTGAGAGATCCTTTTTTGAGAGGCTATCATGTGAGATCTGGTTGCCTCCTGATCTTGTAACATAAGAGCGACTTTACAGCGTCTCTCTCTTGTCGTGGATCGTGATGCGATGAGATTGTTTGAGGCGATCACCACATGCACGGATCTCCTTGTGATAACGAATGCATACCGTGTCATGTGTTTTGCTCCTGACACTGGCCGAGAACTGTTATCTTGGCTTGTACGTAAAAGTGGCATTTCTGCCCCTGACACGTCATGCCATGTACACGTGCTGCAGGCCCGTTGATGAACGGCAACTTCGAGTACCCGCCGAACCAGTCCCAGCTGAGCGGGTCGACGGTGACGGGGGAGGACGCGATCCCGTACTGGAAGACCACGGGCACCGTGGAGTACATCGGGTCCGGGCAGCAACAAGGGGACATGATCCTGACGGTGCCGGAGGGCGCGCACGCCCTGCGCCTGGGCCGCGACGCCTCCATCCAGCAGCAGATCAGCGTGACGCAGGGCCTCTACTACTCCATCACGTTCCGCGCGTCCCGCACCTGCGCCCAGGACGAGAAGCTGAGCCTCACCGTCGTCCCCGTCACCGGCTACCCGACGCAGAGCGGCGAGCTCCCCATCCAGACCGTGTACACCAGCTGCGGCTGGGACTCCTACTCCTGGGCCTTCAAGGCCGAAGCTGGCATCGTGTCCTTCACCATCAGTCACCCCTATCAGGACGGAGAAGACGACACATGCGGCCCCATCGTTGATGCCATCGCCATCAAGACGCTCAACATCCCACAACCCACCCAGAGTAAGCCACACACACACACTACACGACTTTCCTGTGTGGCTGGGTGCACAATGAAACTTCTTGGCTACTAATGAATTACTGATTTTTTTTCTACAAAAACTGACATTTCTGAAAACTCATGAGCAGACAACATGCTGGTGAACGGGGACTTCGAGGAGGGTCCTTACATCCCGCCGGACTCGAGGTCGGGGGTGATGGTGCCGCCGAAGGACGAGGACGACGTGTCCCCGCTGCCGGGGTGGACGGTGATGTCGTACAGGAAGGTGGTCAAGTACGTGGACTCGGCGCACCACGCGGTGCCCGGCGGCGGGCGCGCCGTGGAGCTGGTGTCCGGCGTGGAGACGGCGCTGGTGCAGGAGGTGTACGGCACAGTGGAGGGTGCCTGGTACAGGCTGGAGTTCACGGTCGGGGACGCGGCCAACGGGTGCGGCGGCGGGTCGTCCACGGACTACTCCCCGTCGGGTGGGGTGATGAAGGTGAAGGCGAGCGCGGGCGCCAGCGAGACGATCGTGGACGTCGACTTCCACGGCGCCGGTGGGTCCAAGCGCGGGAGGCTCGAGTTCCAGGCGCCCCCCAGCCCCACCAGGGTGGTGTTTGTCAGCCTGGGGTACCACACCAGGTCCGACAACAGCGGCACGCTCTGCGGCCCCGTCGTCGACGACGTCTCGCTCGTCGCCATCGCGCAGCCGTCCGCTCGCCGGTTGCTTCTCTAAAGGCGTGAGACGAGCGCGGCTTTACGGCCGGTTATACTCGACCGTGCGGGCGTGGCGTAAACTAGAGAGTGTAACTGTGCTGGGCTAGCATCACTTGCCCATTTTGGCTTACCTGTTGTACTAGTATATTTATTTATATTCCTTCTTTCTCTTGGTATCGTCTGAGGCTCGTTGTATTACATGGTGGTTAATTGAGAAAAAGGGCAGAAACTAAATTAAGCTAAGAAGCATAGTGTGCCCACTTAATATTAAGGATGGCAATGGAGCGGTTTCGGGTCGGATATCCGCGGGTTTCGGGTCTAGCGGGTTTGGTTTTGGTTTGAATTTCTCACCCACGGTTTTCGGGTTCGGGGCCCCGAAACCTATCGGGTTCGGTTTCGGGTTTGGTTTTTCACCCGTGGATACCCAATGGATAACCGAAATCAATCATTAGGAATTAAAACTCATGTTTTATAATATACTAATAATATCTTTAAAAAAATAATATACTAATAATAACTTGTTTATTTATATACTACTCTAAGTTAACTCATGCAATTATTTACTATTTGTTGCCTCTTGTTTATACATGTGAATATGTTATATATCATGCATATGTTTATAAAAAGTCATCATCATTCTTAATATTTTGCCATACAAAACAAGTTTCGGGTATCCAATCGGGTTTCGGGTATCCGCGGGTTTCGGTTTCGGGGAAGGATTTTCACCCGAATCGGTGTTCGGGGCGGTTTCGGGTTTTAAGTTCGGGTTTCGGTTTTGGGTGCCCAGACACTCCACCCGATCCGAACCCGACCCGTTGCCATTCCTACTTAATATCTTGAAACATTTAACCATCTAATTTTATACGTAACTTGAATCCGTTATCCGTAGTCTATTCTGAGATTGATATTGCTACCATGGTATCCAAACGTCACCTGGGTTGTCATGATGGCAGTACATACCATTCTACATGCATTAGTTAGAGCAATTTCAATAGTCCATATCTAAGGCTAATTCCAGTGGATAGATTTCATATTGATATTTACAAAATAGTCACATTACCATGAAGAAAATGACATGTAAATGTTTTATAGCCACCAAAGATTTATTGTTTAAAGGAAAATGCAAAAATCAAAAGTCTCAAATAATTCTCCGTCACCTGTGCGCCTTGCCAAACATAGGTTGGCATTTTTTTTCATAAGTAGAGAATGAGGATCTCCTATGACTGTCCACTCAAATTCTAAATTAACCACAAAAGTGAATGACTTAAGCTATGTGATCCACCACTAGATGAGCTAGCTAAGTTATGTTTTTATTTTAATGTCCTTGTAATAGAATTTTTCAAGATAAACTTGTGTTGTTTTATTTCTTATCTAGACAATGCCAAAACTTAAACATTTGAAGATGGTATGTTTGATATTCAATATGTGATTCACAAAAAAATAACATTTCTAAAATTGTTTCAACAGTGTAAGAAACTTAGCTTTTTATAAAAGCTAATCAAACATATTTAGTACGGGATGAAAGATATTTGAATATTGGTTCGTATTTTATAATGGTTTCATTTCAAATAAATTGAAAATGATACATGTTTTAAAAGGGAAATTATTATATTTTAAAATTATAAGTTCAGTTACATGCAACCTACTCTCTCCATCCCCAATTAACTGTCGTTCAAGCTACAACATCGTGTCCCGAAAAAACTGTCGTCCCCTACGCCTGCTCTCTGCTCTGTAGCTATACGGTGAGCAGAATCTTTGGAGAGAGAGAGCGCAGAGAGCAAGAGAAAGAGTATACGAGCATTAATGACAACGCATGCAGAGGGAGAGAGAGTGCCAAAGAGAGATAGTAGAGAGCATTAATAACGTGAACCTGCCATGTCCATTCAACTGCCACATTATTCCTTCGTAGGGATAGCAGGGTCTTTTTTCTACTGTATTGGGCATCGAGATTTTTGTCCAGCGACTATTAATTAGGGACGGAGGGAATAGCTACAAACAGAACATTTAATTCAATGCATTTTATTGACCTATCGAAATTTGTATATTTAACATTTTAAACTTTTTTCTTTGACTATTTAGCATTATATAGTCAAAAATCGACAAATTGAGACTAAAAATATGTTCTGATTGGAGATTTTTTTGTAGACAACTTAATATTGACTAGATATTAAAAATGTGCCATTACGTTTATCATTGGCAATTTACATAATAAATATCAATATTTAAGAGCAGAGTAGCTTCATTTATTAGTAGCTTCATTTATTTCGACTTGATTTCTAAGAAAAACAATAAAACCTACTGTAGCTTAACTTTGAGGCAAAGATGTGAATTGTGAACTAATTATGAGATGTGAATTCAACTCTTTTATTAACTAGTTATGAGATGCTAACTCATTTCCATTTTGTGTGGTTTGAGATGTAAAAACTAAGTTTTTTCAAGCAAACTTAGTGGTTTGAGAATCTAACCAATGGGGCCAAGGGCAAAAATGATTTTCATTACGTTTCTCTCTACTGCTTAGCCTAAATTATTACTTTTAATCGATGCGGTGTCTTCTAACAAATTTGCACAATATCAAAGTGTCTTTCAGCTTGTTGCATTTCAAATGGTGTGTCTCTCAACAAATCAACATCACTTTTCATGTCCTATAACAATTTTTTCCCCATCTTTATATCGACTTTGTGAAGCTGTATTTTACAATGGTGTTGAATGCTCTAAGCCAAAATTTTACACTATCAAATGTGTCAAATCCTCAATCGAACTAATCTGAGCTATTATAGGCTCAGCCGCGCATACATATAGGTCCTAAAAGTGTAATATAAGATTTTTGCATGTCAAACTGAGCAACATGACATTGCTACACGTGTTCGTAGAGCATCATCAGCTAAATATCATCAGCCCACAAGTCAACCAGACAGAGGAAATCTATCCGTGCTGTGACTCTAGTTGTTCATCATGCCTGCGATTCGCTGCCACATGGCCTGAACCCACAACCGGCGCCTGCGTCGACCACTTCCCGGCACTCATCACGGCCGTTTGGATCACCCCGCAAATTCTGCAGTGAAATGGCGATGCAAACTACTCCAAACAGGACGGCCATGTGATCACACGCGAGGCATCAGTCCCGCCGTCCCTGGTCACCACCCGGGCGAGGAAGCCCGATCGGCCATTCCTTTCCCACGCCGCTCTTCAGGAGTCCGCCGACGATTCCCTGCCCAACCACCTCGATGGTGGAAGCGCCCGCGGATCCGGCGCGCGTTCCGCCCGGCCGGCCTGATGGAGACGCACCGGGCCAACTTGGCTGCCATGATTGGCGATTCCAACGACGAGATTCTTTACGCGGCTCGTCTCCCCTATAAGTGGAAACTGGAAACTAGCAATCGCCACGCCACACGAACTGTGTTCATTGGTAGCATCTGCCACCTGGCTTTGCAGTTTGAGAGTGCAGTGTGCTTCTAGGGCCGGCGGAGGAGCGTGAAAGCTGATCGGAAGAAGTGAGATGGCGGGGAACGTCCGCCGCGCTGCGGTGTTCTTGGCCGTCTGCTTGGCCGCTCAAGTGGCAACGGCTATCCAGGATGGTGAGAACTCTTCTGATGCCGTAAACTAATAGGATGTCGCTGAGCAGAGCTTGGCACTGGGCCACTGTCTTGAGCTCTATGCTTAGATTTTGTAGTCAGTACCTTGGGGTTAGTATAGTTTAGCTTTTGTTTCTTTGCTGCAATTTTCAATCCTGCTTCCAAGATAGGAGGACAGAAGAACAGCTCCATCATGATCGATTTCTGCCGACGCTAGCAATTTTTAGAGCATGCTCCTGTAAGGTTGCAAATGTTGATGCGTATTGAGTTGCATGCTTTTGTCAGGCCTGCTGCCGAATGGCAACTTCGAGCAGGCTCCTCCCAAGTCCCAACTCAACGGCACGAGGGTGATGGGGCGGTACGCGATCCCGCACTGGGAGATCTCGGGGTACGTGGAGTACATCGGCTCGGGCCAGAAGCAGGGCGACATGCTCCTGCCGGTGCCGGAGGGCGCCTGGGCCGTGCGCCTGGGCAACAATGCCTCCATCCAGCAGCGGATCCAGGTGACGCGGGGCGCCGCCTACTCCATCACCTTCAGCGCGGCTCGCACCTGCGCCCAGGCCGAGCAGCTCAACGTCACGGTCGCCCCCGAGTCCGACATCCTCCCCATCCAGACCGTGTACACCAGCAGCGGCTGGGACTCCTACTCCTGGGCCTTCGAGGCCAAAAGCAGTGTCGTGTCGTTCGTCGTCCACAAACCCGGCGTCTCCGAGGACCCGGCTTGCGGCCCCCTCATCGACCTGTTCGCCATCAAGACCCTGCCGGCTCCTAAAAGTACCAAGAGTAAGGACATTTTGTACCCTCATCCATGTCGAAACCGCCATGAGAGAGCAAAAATGAAAACAATGGCCCTGTTTATTTCCCTCAACTTTACAAAAAGTTTTCACCTAAAGAACCGTGTCAGTTCATTTCTTCTCCCAAAAGGTTTTCATCACTTTTCACTCATTTAAACACATGAAAACTGACTAAATTCTGAATTTCTGACAGACAACATGCTGAAGAACGGTGACTTCGAGGATGGCCCCTACATCTTCCGCGACACGAAGTGGGGGGTGCTGGTGCCGCCCATGGACGAGGACGACTACTCGCCGCTGCACCCCTGGATGGTCATGTCGTCCACCAAGTCGGTGAAGTACGTGGACGCGCCGCACCACGTGGTGCCGCGCGGCGCCCGCGCCGTGGAGCTGGTGTCCGGCATGGAGACGGCGCTGGTGCAGGACGTGGCCACCGTGCCCGGGCGCGCCTACAGGCTGGAGTTCTCGGCCGGGGACGCCGGCGACGGCTGCGCGGGCGCCATGGCCGTGCAGGCGTACGCGGGCCCCGGGAGCGTGAAGGTGCCGTACCAGTCGAAGGGGAAGGGCGGGCACACGCGCCGCGTGCTCGACTTCACGGCGAACGCCAACGAGACGCGGGTGGTGTTCGTCAGCATGTCCTATAACATGAAGGGCGACGGCTCGCTCTGCGGGCCCGTCGTCGACGACGTCTCGCTCGTGTGCACCACCCGGAAGCACGGCGCTCGCCGCTTGCTTCTGTGATACTACTACTGCTGACAGGATTCATTATTCATTGGTTAATGTCAAAGGCTGTGAGCGAGCGTGCATGAATTCTTGGGCGTATTAACCAAAGTTGGGAGGATTGCACGAACCCCTAGCATCTTTTTCTTTTTCTTGTTGAGCGAAATGAATTTGCTTCTTTCTCGGTGTAAACTACCAGTACAGTTTCGACTATTATCATGGACAGAACTAGGGGTGCTCTCAAAACAGCAAGATGAACAATTTGAGATTCAGATTTGCTGTAGCAGCCTTGCGTGTATGCTTTTCCATGTACTCGAATGCTTGTACATTGAGCCATATTAATTTCAAAATACAATACTTTTCTCATTTATACAAGAGTGAATTTGTTTTTATATGAAACGGTGCAAACTGCAAACCGCCAATGAAAGAGAACTGCTGTACATACACATGTACAACACTATTGAGTGTTTAGATCTAGCAAAAAGAAACATTTTGTTTTTGTTTTTGAGGGAAAAAAACCTTCAAAGGCTCAAACGATCCCTTCTGTAAGCTAGACAATGATCCTTTTTGTTTTGTAAGCATTGCTCATCTCGACAAGTGTTTGAACCTCAATATGAAAATGTCAATTTTCGACTAAATGCTCAATACATAGCTATATGACAAAATATCAACTTTTGCGACAGAAGTACAATATCGCATAGATTATGGATGTGCCAAGTTCAAACTTTTGAAACTTCAAAATACACTTTTAAATGAATTTATACCTTTTGGGTCTTTGCATGCACATACCACTGGACACACGTGAGCCCCTCAACAAGACAACAATTGCAAGGAGGGGGCGTATCCAGTGCCGTAGCCTCCCGCACTATGCGGGGTCTGAGGGCAGGTTGTTTAGCGCGCAGTCATTCCCATACATAAATGTGCAGAGGCTGGGGCTTAACCCTGGACCTTTCGGTCATAGGTGGTGAAGCTCTACCACTGCACCAAAGGCCGCTTTTTTTACAACAACAATTGCAAGGGAAAAAAAAGAAGAAAAAGGTCATATTTATTACCTTTCTAGATTATGGGCCAAGTCCACGTTTCCACTTGGGATCTAAAAATTGGCCGTTCTTTAACTCTAGAAACTGCTAAAACTGGACATGCGACCCTCTCAACTCGAGTGCGCCCTAGTTTGGCTGATGTGGCAATGATTTTGACTGGCGCCCACTTCAACCTTGGTTGGTGGTGTTTTGGCCTTTTGGGTTGGGTTGGGGGGAGGGGAGTTGTTTTGTTAAATTGGACTCTAGGTGGATCACATCATGTTTGACAGGCCAAAACAGTTGTCACATCCATCATCTAAAACCATGGTGGATTCGAGTTGAGGGAGGGGGTTGGGACTTGGGCGTCCAGTTGTAGGAGTTTTAACTAAGATTCTAAGAGGCATAATGGACTGTCTTTATAACTCCGATAGAAATGTTGACTCTACCCTTACGTACTCTGCGGAGTTGAATAGAACTTTTTTTACAAACGAGAATACAAATATGGGCCATTTCTCGAATTGGGCATATCCACCCAAGCTGGGCTCTACCATATGGCCTGAGCCTAGCCAGCCCAAAACTTGAGCTGCATGATCGGCCACGGACGCTCTGTCGTCGTTAGGATTTTGGGGACCCCGAGGAAGGCAGATTTTAATGGCCTCACAAACTAAACTACTCCTACCTAGGTCCATGTGACCAGTGAGGAAGACGCAGGCGAAGGGCTAACCACGCCATCCCCAGTCACCACCCGTCCGGTGAGTCCACCACCCGCACCGCACCTCATCTCGATCCGGCGCTCGTTCCGCTCAGTCTCCTCTGATCAAGACGCACAGGGCAACTTGACCATGGTTTATCGTCTTTGTCCAGCCTCAATCCAGAGACACTTCATGAGCACGTCTCCTCTATAACAGCGCTAGCTGCACCGGAGCACACAAAAAGAGTGTTCAGAGTAGTCCTTCAGCCGGAGACGACGGTTGATGAGAAGGGAAATGGAGATGGTGCAGCACGCCCGCCGTGCCGCCGTGCTCTTGATCGCCTGCCTTGTGTCTGCTCGAGCTGCTACGGCCATCCCCGATGGTGAGAGCTTGCTTAGCACACTCTGCTATATTTTTTCGTAAACTATTTTTTAGTTTTCGATAAACAAGATAGGATGTAAACGATCGATTTCTGACGGCCGAGATTTGTTCATGGCAAGCACGTGACACCCCAGTCTCGTGCTGTGTCTCACACACGAATCACGAATGAGCTCTGAACATTGCTAGCAATGCTGCCTTCTACTCTGCTCACTGCTCAGGCCTGCTGCCGAATGGCAACTTCGAGGAGGCGCCGGACAAGTCCCAGCTCAACGGCACGAGGGTGATGGGGCGCTACGCGATCCCGCACTGGGAGATCTCCGGGTTCGTCGAGTACATCGGGCCCGGCCAGAAGCAGGGCGACATGATCCTCCCGGTGCCGGAGGGAGCCTACGCCGTGCGGCTGGGCAACGAGGCCTCCGTCCAGCAGCGGATCCCCGTCACGCGCGGCGCCACCTACTCCATCACCTTCAGCGCGGCGCGCACCTGCGCTCAGGCCGAGCAGCTCAACGTGACGGTCGCCCCCGAGTCGGACGTGCTCCCCATCCAGACGGTATACACGAGCAACGGCTGGGACTCCTACTCCTGGGCGTTCAAGGCCAGGCGCACCGCCGTGACGCTCATCGTCCACAACCCCGGCGTCACCGAGGACGCGGCCTGCGGGCCCCTCCTCGACTCGTTCGCCATCAAGACTCTCCAGCCTCCTCAGCGCACCAAGAGTACATAGATTCTAACTTTTTCCCCAAAATTGAAGCTTCTACGAATGCCGTTACTTCACCATTCAAAAATCCATGACATGTTCTAAGCAACGAGATGCTGAAAATTATTACCCCGTTCCTGCTGGCAGATAACATGCTGAAGAACGGGGACTTCGAGGAGGGTCCGTACATCTTCCCCGACACGCCGTGGGGGGTGCTGGTGCCGCCGCTGGACGAGGACGACTACTCGCCGCTGTCCCCGTGGATGATCCTGTCATCGACCAAGTCCGTCAAGTACCTGGACGCGGCGCACTACGCCGTGCCGCGCGGCGCGCACGCCGTGGAGCTGGTGTCCGGCATGGAGACGGCGCTGGCGCAGGACGTGGTCACCGTGCCCGGGCGGGCCTACAGGCTCGAGTTCTCGGCCGGGGACGCCGGAGACGGGTGCGTGGGGTCGCTGGCCGTCCAGGCGTACGCGGCGCGGGGGAGCGTGACGGTGCCGTACGAGTCCCTGGGGAAGGGCGGGTACAAGCGCGGCGTGCTCGAGTTCACGGCGATCGCGAACCAGACACGGGTGGTGTTCGTCAGCATGGCGTACACCATCAAGAACGACGGCACTCTCTGTGGGCCCGTCGTCGACGATGTCTCACTCGTCGGCTTGCGCAACCGTGGTGCTCGCCGGTTGCTTCGGTGATTAATTTGACAGTACGCTTGGGCTCAACTAAGGCTGAACAGGTTGCATGGCATATTGGCATTTGTGTACCCTTCCCCGTGGAGGAGGCATGTAGGGAAATTTACTTATTTTTAGATAGCACTAGAACTCTAGAAGACACATTGGAAGCAAAGTTGTTCGATTAGGGTAAGCATATTACAATTTGTTGGACCAATCTGCGCACACGCATAAATACTTCTTGTACCGGAGTAAACAGATTACAAGCTGACATACCCCGCATCAATTGGAATAGTTATTTTATTATGGATACAGTTTACTCATCTTATATTAAAAAAAAATAGTTGGTGCAAAAGAAGGACACTTGACACAAAACGATCTCTAAAAGTAAAATTACATCAAAAATATATTTGGTCTTCTTCTTTCTTAGGGCCGTTTGAAGCCTTCGAACTATCAATCTGTTCGACGTTTAGGAGCTAATTAGGATGCCTAATTCATGAGTATATGGGCTAATTAAAGACTATTAGTATCAATGTATTATACACTCATGAATTAGATATGACTTATGCAATTAATTTTAAATTGATGTATGTTTAATTCTTCTAATTAGCACCTAGACATGTGATTAAATTTTAGTCGAGAGGCTCCAAACGGGGCCTTAGATTATTTCAAAGCCCACCCGAGTTTGAAAGTTTAAAACCAGTATGCAAACGCTTTACCATACAAGGTTTTGAAGAACGTAATAAGTATTTTTTCTTTTTTGGAAACGAACTATGTCAATAACCACTTCCTGCTATCATTGTAGAACGGGAAATGTTCCAGGGAAAAATATAATAGAATAATAAACAAAACCATAAAAGCGTGCAACAAAATATATATTCACAAATGATTAGTTTTTCCGCGACATGTTCTTTTTTCCCTGAAAGGGACGTAACTGGGCCTGCGGAACCGAATCTCCTATTGCTACGGCCCAGCCCATTAGCTCAACGCCGACGCTTCCCGTCGTCGTTGCCCTCCTCCCTCCCCGCCACCGCCGCCGAGTCGCCGACCGCTCCTAGGGCCGGCACATACAGCCGGGCTGGGTGTAACCGCCGTTGCTGTGACGAACCGGATTTTCGTAATCGAGAATCCGACTCTCTGTACCCTTGTGATAGTCCCTGGATCAGTAGCTATCACGTACAGAACTCATCTCAGCATAATATCATAGTCATACAAAGAATATTAGATTACAAGAGAGGTTTACATCCATACCAACATGGAAATACGAGTATAGTACAAGCCTCACGGGCTGAGCGACAAGCGAAAGTCCTGCGTAGCGGTAGCTAAGTCTTCAAGTCTTCATCTTCAATCCACAGGCATCCTTGAGCGAAGCAGCGCTACCCATCTAATACATTCGGACTTGAACACCAAGTCCTAACCTGCAACTCACAAACTATCCCCAAGGAACGGGATAGGTTCACGTCACCATCTGTATGCAAGCTTTAAGTGGCCTATAATCTAAAGGGTAAAAATATATTAAGGATAGGCTCGGGTTTCCTATGCAGCGGCAAAGTATAAAATACCCTCAACATCATCGTCCCCAACTATATCACAACAGCACGGGCTATTCTGGCACACCAGACTCCCGCCTCATCCTCACCACCTTCTCCTCTCGAGTCGATGGGAAAGCTTCCGACCCTTCCCATCTCAACGGCAAACGCCGGACCTTATCCTGAACTAGCAGCTCTCATCCCAACCTGTAGTTTTAGAAGAGGGGGAGGTAGAAAGTCCCAAAACACTAATCAGAAGAAGCCAGTATACAGGGGGTGTCCATGACCGAGGACGCGGCTATACGTATAGATTCTAACTCTGCAGAGCGTGTACACCTGGAACCACTCGGGCTGCAGACGGTGGCCGCCGTCTTGAGACACAACCCACAACCATGACTCCCTAATCAGACCGGTACCATCCTGCATTCCCGGACTTGGACCCATTCAGTAAACCGAACGATCCGGGATCGTGAGTCCCTAGCACCACACAGGCGCTGAGAGTCTCGGAAACAAGGGCTGAACGCAGCCAGGCTCCGCACACCCTCGTGAAACGGCAAGCCCAATCCTAACACACTACTCCACAGCAATGGTACCGACTAACTAGAGAATGGCTGGAACCCCTCCCATAAGGGTAAGCGGTGCGTACGTAAAAGTCCTGTAACCAGGTCCAACCGACTCGGCCTAAGCCAGAGCAAGCAAGTCCCCGTCAAATGCGTATCCACATCGTGGTCCGCGAATCGGCACCCATTATAGGTATGGCCGCCCAACGCCTCAAATCCATCCATATCACAAATCATATCACATGTACCCGCTACGGTACAGGAGGTGTCCAATAGCCTCCAAGCCCCGACCCGAGGGTCGGTTAAAGTCTGCTCACTCCAGCCGGGGGTTCGAAACTCTCCAAGTTTTCCCACCCAAAATACTCACGCCAAGAGGTTTAAAATCACCACTACATCCCACACATGCAAGCAGCAGCATAACAATCATATATAGTAGTGTTGTAGGCAATCAAGGAATCAGGATATATAAATAGGCTATGCAGGTTCATCATCATCTCATCAATGCAACAAAGCGCTAGCAATTCTACTTGCAATGCCTAATAGGTAAAGAGTATCAGATGGGCGTGAACCTGGAGCATCGTCATTATCTTTGTCGTCAGCGTAGTCGACGTCGTCGAAGAAGTCCAGGTCCTCCGGGGATCCTAAAGGACGCAAATACAAATAAACAACGACATCTACTAGCAAATGAACTCCAATTAAGAATCAATGAAGATCCAAATGACAGCAAACTCTATTCTATCGTGTTCGTCATGATTTTAGAAAAATACTAAAACTGGTTTCATATTTTTCTGAGCTACGGTTGATTTATTATGATTTTCCGAAGTTTAAATCCATTTCCGGGATTTATAAATCATTTCGGGAAAGGAAATAAAAGTTAGAACACAAGTTAGAAGCTGGGGTATGTTAACTGCCGGCTCGAGGTTAAACCGCGAGTCGGGCTGGCGAAGGCCTTCGGTCCGGGGTTGATGACATCATCACGGGCCCTGATGATGTCATCGTTGACCTGGTCAAAGTTGACTGGCCAACGGTCAGAGGGGTCAAGGTCTCGGTCAACGAGTCAAAGGTTACCGGGTCGGTCAAAGGGTCAGTGGGTCCACATGTCAACATGCGGGCCCAAGGGTCAGGTGGGTCCGGGCCGACAGTCAGTGGGTCCCACAGGTGGGCCCACGGTCCTACGGGTCAAAAGTCATGTTAGCCACGTGACGGTTGACTCGGCACCGGGTCGGCGCCACGTGTCGGGCAAAGGTTGGCTGGCTAGGTTTGCGTGGCGGTCACGTGACTAAGTCGCGGACGCCACTTGGCTAGGCCTGAGGTGAAGGGCGCGATTTTTGGAACCTAACGCAACTGGTTTGGCACAAAACGGGGCTAGGATGGAAAAGTTATGGATTTCCTAAGGTTTAGCCCCTTTTAAATATTAAGAAAAAGGATTTATAAAAGAATAAACCCATTTCTTAAAAATACAGGGGGCTCTGTGCAAAACTGCCAAGGTGGAAGGGCCTGATTGCGAATACGGAAAAGGCTAGGGGCCTTGATGCAAAAGAACCAGTGGTTTAAAGGTAAAAGGGCAGCCAGGGACCTTTCTGTAAAAAGACAGAAGTGGAGGGACCTATTTGTAAAAGTACAGGGACCTGTTTGTAATTTTAGAAAAGTTCAGGGGCCTAACTACAAAAGTGCTGTGGGGCCGGCCTGTGCTGACGTCATCATGGGCCCAGGTGACGTCAGCGTTGACCGGTCAACGCTGACCAGGTCAACGGTCAACCTCGGTGGGTCCCGCGTGTCAGCCGAAGGGCCTTTCCGCAATTAAAGGAAAACCCAGGGGCTAACTGTGAAATTACAAGGGCTAAGCAGAAAAGGGCTAAAGGGAAAGGATCGATCTGCAATTAAAAGAAAACACGAAGGCTTCCCTGCAAAAGTGCAGGGGCCAACGTGAAAGACGGTCAGCGGGCGGTGACGTCATCGCTGACGTCACCCAGCCGCACGAGATCCCGGTGTGGCTGGGCGGCTGTGTGGGCAGCGGTGTGGTTCCGGAAAGGAGGCGACGCGTGGCGGCGAAGGGGTGCGCAGGCTAGTGGACTCGGCTCACCATGGACCGAGCCAGCGGTCCACCGTGGACCAAGCCTACGGGATCTGGTGCGAAAGAGGCGGATCAGGTGCGACGAGATTCGCGTGGCCCGCGGTGCGGTCGCTCCTGCGCGCGACGCGTGGCGTCGGCGGGCGGAACGCGCACGAAGTGCTCGACGGAACGACGAGCGGGGAGCGCGCGCTCGCGGCGGCGGAGGTTCGCCGGCGGCGCTCCGACCTTGGCCAAATCCGGCGACAAGGCCACGGATCGGCGCCATGTGACGCGGGACACGCGTTCCAGGGAGAAAAAGTTCGGGCACGGGCTCCTGTGGCACGCTGGGGCCTAGGGAAGAGGGTGGCGTTCGCGCGCGGAGAGCGCTCGACGAAATGCCCCAAAGGGGTGTTCGTCGGGCGAGGTAGGTTTTAGGCTCGGGTATGGCTAGGTTGCGTCGAGATCCTGCACAAAAAGATCCCTGGCACGAAGGCCAGGGCACAGGCAGTGGGCAAAGGCCAAGCTTGGGTGGTCTAAGGCTATGCTAAGGTGGGTTCATCGGCGGGCAGAGCCAGGCCGGACAGCAAGGGAGGTCTGGGAGGAGGGAGAGTGGGTCGTGCTCACGTTGGGGCGACGGTGGAGTCGTTGCTGGCTCGAAGCGGTGCAGGAAGACGGCGAGGAAGTAGGGCGCAGGCTTGCGGTTCACGGGCTCGGCGAGGCTCGAGGTGCTCCGGGACGGCGTCGCGCTCCTTGGGCCCATCTCGACGACGGAGAAGAAGGCGCGCGGTTCACCTTTGGGCTCGTGGACGACGGGGCTCGAAGCGGTGGCGAGTTGGTGCCGTGGCGGGTCGAGGCCCGTGCAGTGCCGAGCTGGAACGGCGGCGTAGTTGAGGCAGAGCGGCGGCGCTTCTAGCTCTGCGGCGTCGCGGTCTTGGCGTCGCGGCCGGCACGGGCGGCGTCGGGGCTCCCTCTCTCTCGCGGACGGCGCCGCGGTGGCTTGGAATTAGGGTTTTTCCCCTGGGTGGCGGCGCAAGGGGAAAAGGAGCAGAGGCGGCTGCGGGTCTTATAGCGGCGGCGCACGGGGCAAGGGGAGCGCGAGGTGATGAGCGGCTGGGGTGCGTGCTGGGACACGCGGCGGCCGATCCCGAGCTCGGGCTAGGGTTAGGTGAAGCGGCCGCGGCTCGGCGTGCGTGCCAGCGCGGACGCCGAGGGGCAGGGGTGTCAAATCACCCGCCAGGATGCTTCTAGAAGGGCGGCCGGGCTAGGGTTTTGGACGCGGGGGTGCTCGGCTGGTCAAGGCGGGTCCTCGCCCCTCTGTCGCGACGCGGAGGCGGCAAGGCGCGGGCGAGAGCAGTGGTGGCCGCCCGGCTCTGCGCTGCGCGCGCGGGGGAGGAAAAGAAGAGGACCGGCACGGGTGGAAGGGGAAAGCTGGCGCGTGGGTCCCGCGCGTCAGCGAGAGAAAAGAGGGCACGGAGTGAGAGCTGGGCCGCGGCGCTAGGTGGGCTACGCGAGAACTGATGGGCCGAGCGAAGGAGAGGTGGGCTTCGCAAGGGAGTTGGGCCACGCGGGGGAAAGGGGTGAGGAGCTGGTGGGCTCGGTGGCTGGCGGGCCGAGCGGCCTAGGTTAGGTTGGTAGGCCGGGATAGGAGTTGAAGGGGCAGGATTAGACTAGGTTAGCTGGGCCAGGCTTAGTTAGTGTTAGGGAATAGTTAGCTTTAGTTTGTATTTGAAATGGAATTTCAAATATAAACTACACTCAACAATTTCAAACAAATCCAAATGGAATTCAACAATCCCGGATAAAATCCAAATCACACATGCATTGTCATGAAAAATATTTTATGCATAATTTAATTACTAGGAATTTAGAGAGAGCATTTAACTTAAGTTGCAATTTATTTCATGGCTCACATCAATTCAATCAAAATTTTTGAAATCCCGATTTTTCATACAAGTAACAGACTGCAAATTTGCGGGATGTTACAGTCTCCCCCCCTCACAAGAATCTCGTCCTCGAGATTAAGGCTGCACCGGGTGTGGTGAGGGTTCTTCGCTTCGTCTTGTCGTCGGTATATTGTTGACATCTTTGGCCTCGATGTACAGTTGCTCTTCCAAGGGTTAGATATGATCATCAAGGGTCTCTTAATCTATCTACCTGATCACTTAGCTCCTAAATCCTTTTACAATTTGTGCCCTCATCCAAAGGTCATAACAGGTTCCGGATAGTTAGAGGTTCCAACGGTCCCATGGGCAGCTACCAGGTATCACAGTCTGCCCGAAATCTTGCTTTACCTCTTAAACATCTTCCATCTTGAGCACTATATGGGTTCTTTAGCATTCCCCAATAATCACCAAAACTTCATCCTCTTACTCTTAATCCTCTTGGTGACACGAGTGAACGTCTGGTCTTACTTTTGGGTTGTACCTTCATTCTAGTTTGGTTGGCCTATCTATGCGTTCAATGTCCCACGTCGTAGCTCAACCTTCAATCCTGGGCTCCGTGGGTTATCCTTGACTCCATATTTCATTTGGTTCTTCCTCCTACCCTTGTAAGGTTTCTTGGATGTGATCCAAAACGATCCTCTTGGTTCCATGTCCGCTTTGGACATGTCGAAGATATATATATTGTTCTCATATTCCATATATACTCTTTAACGAATTCCAACTAGATAGTTTTGCCACATCTTCATGGTATGCTCTGGATAACTCCATCTCGAAGGTTAGGTAGGTTCCCTTTATATCCTCCTAAAAATCCCAAGGTAGGATACGCGTCTTCGTGTCTTGGTCTGGTACTTCGGAAATTCACTATCTTCGCCTTGTAGTGCCTTCCAAGCTTCGTCAAGGTTACACTAGTTCTATGGTTAGTTCCCTTGCATAGAACCTAACTCTCGACTCCATAATTCCATACCAACTTCATGCTTACTTAAATAGTCCATTCGTTGGTTTAGCACATTGTGGAAATGTTCATCATCGCTGTACTTGTATTATCCAATGTACCCCTTTAGCTTATGATTTCAAATGCACTACATGGTTCCTTCCAATTCATGGTGATCCAGTCCGTAGAGGGGTCACTTTTATCTTGCTCATACTCTTAAGCAGACTCAGGATAGGTGGTGCTTTCACTTGTGATTACCATCATATCTTAACCAACTCCCGTAGAGTGTTAGTCTCACTTGTTTGGGGATAAACGGGTATTTGCCGGTCCTTGATGTCGATCACAGTCCTAGACAAATACCATTTTCTTGTTCCTATTGATGGCATTCTAGTCTTGTAGCTATCCCGGAGAGGTGGCTTCGTGTGTAGTCCAACCATTTCTTCAATGGGTAGTGATGCTTGATCTTGGTTAATCTCGTGTTTAAGTGAGCGGAAATCCATGGTAGCGTTCATACTCTGTGCTCACTTTCTTTTCCTGTTAGACTAGGAGGTTCCAATGACTAGGTCCGATATCTCTTGTCCAGTAGTTCCTAGGGTTTCCTTTAAACTCAATCCATTAGGAAATGTCCTGTAGAATCTTTCTTTACTATTGGATTTATTCCAGTGTCGTGTTGATTAGGAAATTCAGATCTCAACTCCACTGTGGACCTAGTAATTCTTTGAATATCCATTTGGATGATCTCTTACAGTAGGTTATGCTCACGTTACTCTTGATCGAGTGTGGAAACTACCTTTCTTTTAGGATGACAACTCATGCAACTCAACTTCTATCCATCGAGTCTAGCATCCAATCCATATCCCAAATTCTCCAACAAGACCTATAGGTTGAGGTATTGTCGTCTTCAAGGTATGGTCCTCCATATTTTACGAGGTACTCCATGGAGAGATCATTTCTAATTATAGTCTTCTCGTATTCTTCAATCGACTTGAAGTCCTTGAGGCTATGCAACTCTGTTCCCTGTTCCAATGGTTAAGGCGTGGTTCTTGTATCCTTCTCGTGACTTGAAATCGTCATTGATTACTTGAGTTGAGGGTGGCTGTCGAACTTAAGCAGGCACACTTGCTATGCACGACATAGCGGAGTTTGCACTAGGTGGAGCGCCACACCGGCTAAAGGTGGGGTCCATGCTGGCATGAGAAATCTGTTGTGGGCTATCATTCCATCTGTAGTTGGAGCATGGTATAGGAATGCAACCTTCCCGACCATAACTCATTTCCAATTTATACTTCACGAAAAGTTGATACTGTCTCCATTCTCGAGCACATTCCTGAGGTGCTCTTCGTGTTCTAGCTGTCGTTATTAAAGCAATGACAAGCTTGACTACTCATCCTTGGGGACCTTGTTCATCTAGTTCTTGAAGTGGGCGAGTGTGTTGGTTAGACCAAGCGATACCTACCAAGAACTCGCGTGTCTCGTCGTGGGTTGTCTTAAGTATGATCTTCGGTCTCTTCCCAAAATGGGGTAAGCTAGCGCCACCCGCCGGGGTGAACATGGGCCTCATCATAGCCTTGGCTTCAAGCTCCTCTGGGGTCTCCATTGGTTGAATCTCGTGGTAGGGAACACGGCTGAGTCTCAAATTGCTGGGGTATACCTCGAAACTTTCTCTGTGGATCTTGTGTTTCTGCTCAGGGGGTAGCTCTTGGTTGAGCTTGTGCAACTCGTTCACTCGACGTGAGTGTGAATCCTTCCATGTCTTGAGCATCATCTTGTTCTTCGCCTTGAGCCAGAGTGCGGTACGGGTGAGGGCGGCGGTATCTGCGGTGTTGTGGGTGCACTTTGTGTTTAGTTCGTTTGATCTTCTTGCCGAGGCACCGAGAGTATTCTTTATACGGAGTGCGGCGAGCTCCCCGTTGGTGCGGGACAATTGGAGTTCCTTGGTCTTCAGTCTTGGTTCTCCAAGTACTATCACCCTGTCGAGGCGGTCGATTGTTATCTTCATCTCGTCTTCCTCGTCTGAGTTGTCCTGCTTGCGCTTCTCAAGCACTTCGTCTTCATCTTGAATTTGAGGGCTCTATGGTCATTTATTGCCACGGTGTAGTGTGGAAGCTATGGTACTGAACTGAAATCTTGTAGGTCTGTTGATCCTTTAAAGGTACTTTCCCTCCGTCCATAAGGTTGAGTAGTGATTTCCAATTTACTCTGATTTCTTCCCTACGGAATGATACAAAGTACTCAACTTGTTCTTAACCAATTGTATGCTTCCACCACAAGGCGCTTGCAACTGGGTTGTGGATGATTCCCATGTCTTGGCACTCATCATCATGTCAGAGAACTCATTCCAAAACTTACGTGGTAGCTTATTCCAAAATCTTGATCCTCGATTCCAATGTACATGAAGTACTTCTCCTTGTAGATCACTTGGGTTGAGGATGATTGACTAGCTTGAGCACTCATACTTGTTATGCAAAGCTTAGTGGAGGTCTCATCTAGGTAGGATGGCACACAAGCTACAGGTGGAGCCTAAGACAAGCATGAAAACAACTATTGAATCAAATCCTACACTCATGATGAAGAACCATAACAATCAAGTAAGTCTCATAAGAACCATGCACTCAATCAATGAGAAAACTAAACTGAAAACTACTTCGTGGCTTAACCAAATAGGGAGGACTCTACTCTGAGGGGTTATGATCTTCTCGTTCACATCCTTGGCAACTTTTGTCTCATCTTGATTGGCTCACGAGAGAATTTTACCCTGACGCAGGTGAGATAGAAGATTTTCAAGGAAAGAGAGGTAGATTTCAAAATAGATCAAGGGGTATGTATAAAGTAGAGCGTTTAGAATGTTCTAAAGCTAACGACCAATATATGGCAGCGTGCTACGGTCAAGTATGGCTCTGATACCAACTGTGACGAACCGGATTTTCGTAATCGAGAATCCGACTCTCTGTACCCTTGTGATAGTCCCTGGATCAGTAGCTATCACGTACAGAACTCATCTCAGCATAATATCATAGTCATACAAAGAATATTAGATTACAAGAGAGGTTTACATCCATACCAACATGGAAATACGAGTATAGTACAAGCCTCACGGGCTGAGCGACAAGCGAAAGTCCTGCGTAGCGGTAGCTAAGTCTTCAAGTCTTCATCTTCAATCCACAGGCATCCTTGAGCGAAGCAGCGCTACCCATCTAATACATTCGGACTTGAACACCAAGTCCTAACCTGCAACTCACAAACTATCCCCAAGGAACGGGATAGGTTCACGTCACCATCTGTATGCAAGCTTTAAGTGGCCTATAATCTAAAGGGTAAAAATATATTAAGGAAAGGCTCGGGTTTCCTATGCAGCGGCAAAGTATAAAATACCATCAACATCATCGTCCCCAACTATATCACAACAGCACGGGCTATTCTGGCACACCAGACTCCCGCCTCATCCTCACCACCTTCTCCTCTCGAGTCGATGGGAAAGCTTCCGACCCTTCCCATCTCAACGGCAAACGCCGGACCTTATCCTGAACTAGCAGCTCTCATCCCAACCTGTAGTTTTAGAAGAGGGGGAGGTAGAAAGTCCCAAAACACTAATCAGAAGAAGCCAGTATACAGGGGGTGTCCATGACCGAGGACGCGGCTATACGTATAGATTCTAACTCTGCAGAGCGTGTACACCTGGAACCACTCGGGCTGCAGACGGTGGCCGCCGTCTTGAGACACAACCCACAACCATGACTCCCTAATCAGACCGGTACCATCCTGCATTCCCGGACTTGGACCCATTCAGTAAACCGAACGATCCGGGATCGTGAGTCCCTAGCACCACACAGGCGCTGAGAGTCTCGGAAACAAGGGCTGAACGCAGCCAGGCTCCGCACACCCTCGTGAAACGGCAAGCCCAATCCTAACACACTACTCCACAGCAATGGTACCGACTAACTAGAGAATGGCTGGAACCCCTCCCATAAGGGTAAGCGGTGCGTACGTAAAAGTCCTGTAACCAGGTCCAACCGACTCGGCCTAAGCCAGAGCAAGCAAGTCCCCGTCAAATGCGTATCCACATCGTGGTCCGCGAATCGGCACCCATTATAGGTATGGCCGCCCAACGCCTCAAATCCATCCATATCACAAATCATATCACATGTACCCGCTACGGTACAGGAGGTGTCCAATAGCCTCCAAGCCCCGACCCGAGGGTCGGTTAAAGTCTGCTCACTCCAGCCGGGGGTTCGAAACTCTCCAAGTTTTCCCACCCAAAATACTCACGCCAAGAGGTTTAAAATCACCACTACATCCCACACATGCAAGCAGCAGCATAACAATCATATATAGTAGTGTTGTAGGCAATCAAGGAATCAGGATATATAAATAGGCTATGCAGGTTCATCATCATCTCATCAATGCAACAAAGCGCTAGCAATTCTACTTGCAATGCCTAATAGGTAAGGAGTATCAGATGGGCGTGAACCTGGAGTATCGTCATTATCTTTGTCGTCAGCGTAGTCGACGTCGTCGAAGAAGTCCAGGTCCTCCGGGGATCCTAAAGGACGCAAATACAAATAAACAACGACATCTACTAGCAAATGAACTCCAATTAAGAATCAATGAAGATCCAAATGACAGCAAACTCTATTCTATCGTGTTCGTCATGATTTTAGAAAAATACTGAAACTGGTTTCATATTTTTCTGAGCTACGGTTGATTTATTATGATTTTCCGATGTTTAAATCCATTTCCGGGATTTATAAATCATTTCGGGAAAAGAAATAAAAGTTAGAACACAAGTTAGAAGCTGGGGTATGTTAACTGCCGGCTCGAGGTTAAACCGCGAGTCGGGCTGGCGAAGGCCTTGGTCCGGGGTTGATGACATCATCACGGGCCCTGATGATGTCATCGTTGACCTGGTCAAAGTTGACTGGCCAACGGTCAGAGGGGTCAAGGTCTCGGTCAACGAGTCAAAGGTTACCGGGTCGGTCAAAGGGTCAGCGGGTCCACATGTCAACATGCGGGCCCAAGGGTCAGGTGGGTCCGGGCCGACAGTCAGTGGGTCCCACAGGTGGGCCCACGGTCCTACGGGTCAAAAGTCATGTTAGCCACGTGACGGTTGACTCGGCACCGGGTCGGCGCCACGTGTCGGGCAAAGGTTGGCTGGCTAGGTTTGCGTGGCGGTCACGTGACTAAGTCGCGGACGCCACTTGGCTAGGCCTGAGGTGAAGGGCGCGATTTTTGGAACCTAACGCAACTGGTTTGGCACAAAACGGGGCTAGGATGGAAAAGTTATGGATTTCCTAAGGTTTAGCCCCTTTTAAATATTAAGAAAAAGGATTTATAAAAGAATAAACCCATTTCTTAAAAATACAGGGGGCTCTGTGCAAAACTGCCAAGGTGGAAGGGCCTGATTGCGAATACGGAAAAGGCTAGGGGCCTTGATGCAAAAGAACCAGTGGTTTAAAGGTAAAAGGGCAGCCAGGGACCTTTCTGTAAAAAGACAGAAGTGGAGGGACCTATTTGTAAAAGTACAGGGACCTGTTTGTAATTTTAGAAAAGTTCAGGGGCCTAACTACAAAAGTGCTGTGGGGCCGGCCTGTGCTGACGTCATCATGGGCCCAGGTGACGTCAGCGTTGACCGGTCAACGCTGACCAGGTCAACGGTCAACCTCGGTGGGTCCCGCGTGTCAGCCGAAGGGCCTTTCCGCAATTAAAGGAAAACCCAGGGGCTAACTGTGAAATTACAAGGGCTAAGCAGAAAAGGGCTAAAGGGAAAGGATCGATCTGCAATTAAAAGAAAACACGAAGGCTTCCCTGCAAAAGTGCAGGGGCCAACGTGAAAGACGGTCAGCGGGCGGTGACGTCATCGCTGACGTCACCCAGCCGCACGAGATCCCGGTGTGGCTGGGCGGCTGTGTGGGCAGCGGTGTGGTTCCGGAAAGGAGGCGACGCGTGGCGGCGAAGGGGTGCGCAGGCTAGTGGACTCGGCTCACCATGGACCGAGCCAGCGGTCCACCGTGGACCAAGCCTACGGGATCTGGTGCGAAAGAGGCGGATCAGGTGCGACGAGATTCGCGTGGCCCGCGGTGCGGTCGCTCCTGCGCGCGACGCGTGGCGTCGGCGGGCGGAACGCGCACGAAGTGCTCGACGGAACGACGAGCGGGGAGCGCGCGCTCGCGGCGGCGGAGGTTCGCCGGCGGCGCTCCGACCTTGGCCAAATCCGGCGACAAGGCCACGGATCGGCGCCATGTGACGCGGGACACGCGTTCCAGGGAGAAAAAGTTCGGGCACGGGCTCCTGTGGCACGCTGGGGCCTAGGGAAGAGGGTGGCGTTCGCGCGCGGAGAGCGCTCGACGAAATGCCCCAAAGGGGTGTTCGTCGGGCGAGGTAGGTTTTAGGCTCGGGTATGGCTAGGTTGCGTCGAGATCCTGCACAAAAAGATCCCTGGCACGAAGGCCAGGGCACAGGCAGTGGGCAAAGGCCAAGCTTGGGTGGTCTAAGGCTATGCTAAGGTGGGTTCATCGGCGGGCAGAGCCAGGCCGGACAGCAAGGGAGGTCTGGGAGGAGGGAGAGTGGGTCGTGCTCACGTTGGGGCGACGGTGGAGTCGTTGCTGGCTCGAAGCGGTGCAGGAAGACGGCGAGGAAGTAGGGCGCAGGCTTGCGGTTCACGGGCTCGGCGAGGCTCGAGGTGCTCCGGGACGGCGTCGCGCTCCTTGGGCCCATCTCGACGACGGAGAAGAAGGCGCGCGGTTCACCTTTGGGCTCGTGGACGACGGGGCTCGAAGCGGTGGCGAGTTGGTGCCGTGGCGGGTCGAGGCCGTGCAGTGCCGAGCTGGAACGGCGGCGTAGTTGAGGCAGAGCGGCGGCGCTTCTAGCTCTGCGGCGTCGCGGTCTTGGCGTCGCGGCCGGCACGGGCGGCGTCGGGGCTCCCTCTCTCTCGCGGACGGCGCCGCGGTGGCTTGGAATTAGGGTTTTTCCCCTGGGTGGCGGCGCAAGGGGAAAAGGAGCAGAGGCGGCTGCGGGTCTTATAGCGGCGGCGCACGGGGCAAGGGGAGCGCGAGGTGATGAGCGGCTGGGGTGCGTGCTGGGACACGCGGCGGCCGATCCCGAGCTCGGGCTAGGGTTAGGTGAAGCGGCCGCGGCTCGGCGTGCGTGCCAGCGCGGACGCCGAGGGGCAGGGGTGTCAAATCACCCGCCAGGATGCTTCTAGAAGGGCGGCCGGGCTAGGGTTTTGGACGCGGGGGTGCTCGGCTGGTCAAGGCGGGTCCTCGCCCCTCTGTCGCGACGCGGAGGCGGCAAGGCGCGGGCGAGAGCAGTGGTGGCCGCCCGGCTCTGCGCTGCGCGCGCGGGGGAGGAAAAAGAAGAGGACCGGCACGGGTGGAAGGGGAAAGCTGGCGCGTGGGTCCCGCGCGTCAGCGAGAGAAAAGAGGGCACGGAGGAGAGCTGGGCCGCGGCGCTAGGTGGGCTACGCGAGAACTGATGGGCCGAGCGAAGGAGAGGTGGGCTTCGCAAGGGAGTTGGGCCACGCGGGGGAAAGGGGTGAGGAGCTGGTGGGCTTCGGTGGCTGGCGGGCCGAGCGGCCTAGGTTAGGTTGGTAGGCCGGGATAGGAGTTGAAGGGGCAGGATTAGACTAGGTTAGCTGGGCCAGGCTTAGTTAGTGTTAGGGAATAGTTAGCTTTAGTTTGTATTTGAAATGGAATTTCAAATATAAACTACACTCAACAATTTCAAACAAATCCAAATGGAATTCAACAATCCCGGATAAAATCCAAATCACACATGCATTGTCATGAAAAATATTTTATGCATAATTTAATTACTAGGAATTTAGAGAGAGCATTTAACTTAAGTTGCAATTTATTTCATGGCTCACATCAATTCAATCAAAATTTTTGAAATCCCGATTTTTCATACAAGTAACAGACTGCAAATTTGCGGGATGTTACAGTTGCCGCCTGGAGAACCGAATTCGAATCTTCCACTAACGCGATGGCTTCTCGTACCAAGTGACTGACCGCCACGTGACCTGACCTGACCACGCGCAGGAGCGGGCGCCGAGCGAGTGTTCTTGCCGCCGAGATCCGAGAAGCTGCCAAGAAGGGCCAAGCCAGCCAGTCGGCCATCATCTCACGCCACACACACACACACTGACACACATATATCGATCAGATCAGGCCCGAGGGATTGATTGCCTGCTGTCCGCGCGCGGGGCTCCGCTCCTCGTGCTCCGCCACTCTCGGGGCCGGGCTATAAAGTGGAGCCGCGCGACGGCACTGGCCCGCCACACTGTTCAAATCGATCGATTAGGAGAAAGAGTAGTGGAGGAGAGCTCACGAGCAAGACAAGGATAGGGGAGCCAGGCATGGCGGAGAACACGAGCACACGCTGCTTGCTGCTGCTCGTGCTCGTCAGCGCGGCTGCTGGGGTGGCTTCGGGCATCGCCGACGGTGAGATCTCGCGCCAACTGCTTGATCC
The DNA here is from genome assembly GCA_015476505.1 of Urochloa ruziziensis. Taxonomy (NCBI): domain Eukaryota; kingdom Viridiplantae; phylum Streptophyta; class Magnoliopsida; order Poales; family Poaceae; genus Urochloa; species Urochloa ruziziensis. Next base: position 40,795,953 of record CM027125.1, read on the forward strand.
ACAATGCTGCATTGTTTGATTTCGCATTGTTGGAACCTCATGCTGCCATGCCCTGCTCAATAGTTAGAACAATGTCAAAGAGATTAGTAGCTAGTTAACTCTTGCCTTGCCATTCCTGGTTGTTCCCCGTACTAATTCACGCTGACAGAAGCTTTGTTCCCTTTTTTTTTTTAATCTCACTTTTAGCCGTAATACTGACTAGTAGCACGACAGGATTACCTGTTATTACTGCTAGTTTTAATATGTCTGTTAGCGTCCAGTTGCTGTCTAAATTGGGAAAAGAAACTGAAACTTAGCAGAACAATCATAAGAGTGTGCTTTGAGCCTTTGACACCACAATGTACTTAATTCATTGTTTTCCCCAGAACGTTCATTATGCGTGGAAAGTGAGCATTGAGTCGTTGACCTGGTTAATACTTTACTACTACCATGACTGTAAAATAATCCCCTTTAGAATGGAATAATAGAAGGCACCTGACACTCTATTGAGAGTTGCAATGTGTGGTAATCGGTAGGAGAGGAGTGGCATGCACATGTAGCTCCAAACTCCAATATATGCACATACAGGGAGTCAGGGGCTGATCTGTAGGAGTATATGTGAAATCATTCTTTTTTCCATGGATCTAAGCTGGTTTCGTCAGTCTAGGTACATCTAATATCATCTTGGTAACAGTACCAAATAACAAGTGGGTGGTGGATCAGGAGGTTTGCGAGATTTGAGGATAGTCAATCACTTGATTAGTGCATTGTGTACAGTTTGGCATTGCTTTACTTGTACGATTGGCATAGAGAAGAACAGGAACCTCTTTTCTGCAATGTACTTGCATCGAGGGATTTTGATATTTGGGACAGTCAGGTTATGCGCTACACTTTTAATCCAGCAAAAAATACATCCATCCAAGGCTTATAGGCTCAATGTCACTTTTGTTTTGTGTCTTTCGATGAAAGACAAAATTAATGGCATTCAGCCTAGTGACCAGAATAGCATTTTTCTACCTCTATGAATGTCAATGTATGTCTGTATGAGCACAAAAGACAGAAAAATGGCATTTAGCTAGCCTAGTGACTGGAATGGTATTTTCCTGGCTTCCTGAACGTCCATGCACGATTGTATACGTATATGTGAGTTTGGACTAACTGCTTGGTGTATGTCCAGGCCTGTTACCAAACGGCAACTTCGAGCAAGGGCCAGACGCGTCCCAGCTGAACGGCACGAGGGTGACGGGGCAGCACGCGATTCCCAGCTGGGAGATCTCGGGCTTCGTGGAGTACATCCAGTCGGGGCAGAACCAGCAGGACGGCATGGTCCTGGCGGTGCCTGAGGGCGCGCACGCCGTGCGTCTGGGCAACGAGGCGTGGATCCGGCAGCAGCTGACGGGCCTGGCCCGGCGCTCCTACTACTCCGTCACCTTCAGCGCGGCGCGCACCTGCGGGCAGGCCGAGCAGATCAACGTGTCGGTCGCCCCGGAGTCCGGCGTCCTCCCCATCCAGACCGTCTACACCAGCAGCGGCTGGGACTCCTACTCCTACGCCTTCAGGGCCAGGCACACCACCGCGTGGCTCACCGTCCACAACAACGGCGCCGAGGAGGACCCGGCCTGCGGCCCCCTCGTCGACGCCTTCTCCATCAAGGCCCTCAACCCTCCACGTCGCGTAAAGGGTAACATGCTGAAGAACGGGGACTTTGAGGAGGGCCCGTACATCGCCCCGGACAACCCGTGGGGGCTGCTGGTGCCGCCGATGGACGAGGACGACGTGTCGCCGCTGCCGGGTTGGATGATCATGTCGGACACCAAGTCGGTCAGGTACGTGGACGCGGCGCACCACAAGGTGCCCCACGGCTCCTACGCCGTGGAGCTGGTGGCCGGCAGCGAGTGCGCGCTGCTGCAGGAGGCGCGCACGGTGGCCGGCCGCACCTACAGGCTCTCCTTCTCCGTCGGCGACGCGGGCAGCGGCTGCGCGCAGCCGCTGGCCGTGAAGGCCTCCGCGGCGTACTCGAGCCAGGTGGTGACGTACCCGTCCCAGGGCACGGGCGGGTCCACGCGCGGGGAGCTCGAGTTCGCGGCCATCGCCGACGTCACCCGCGTCGTGTTCCAGAGCATGAACCACTACATGAAGCCCGACGGGACGCTGTGCGGGCCCGTCGTCGACGACGTCTCCCTCGTCGCCGTGCGCAAGCGCGCGGCGCGCCGGCTGTTCATGTAGTTCGATTCGCCCGCGGTGCCGAGTGGAAACATGTACCAGCTTTGTTGCCTTGTCCTTGTAGGCTGTGAGAGTTGTACGGTAGTACCAGTAGCTGTGTTAAGGTCCGTCCATGTTCCATGGTCAGAATTTGCTCCGGCGTTATGTGACCGATATCCGACAAATAGGCCACCATTTTCGATCTTTGGAAATTTTCTTGGTCATCAGTAGTACTAGCTAGTAGTTCAGGTAGAAGAAGTTTAACCGTTTAAACATGAGCTGTGGATCAATTTTCAGTAAAGAAAGCGCGCCAATGATTCACACAACAACACGAAACAAGATCATCGATCGGCAATGGGCATAGGAGATACCACACGTGCACAACCGACAGTGTTTCCGATCCCCTGCCCGTGGCAGACACCAGTTGACTCTGCCTGCTCAACATGACCCGATCGAGCCCGTCGTTGCTACGGCCGACAGACCTTTTGCCAGCACGGCGCTCACCGAGGGCCAGCGGTTCAGCACATGACCGGCTTGACCGCACCGAGCTGGGCATCTACACGTCCGTCTGGCGAACTGAAGCCTAATCATCCACTAATATGGCGATTTGATCTGTACGCGATAGACTGCACGTGCAGGCAGTCAAGGGTCCCGGTCCCGGCCGGTTTGCCAAAACAAGGGCCGGCCGGCCAGCCAGCCCATCTCGCCTCATCTCAAGACCGAGATGCCCGGTGCCCTCGGCTCGGCTCCTCGTGCCCCGCGAGCCCCCGAGCGCGGTAGCTCCCCCGCGACGCTAGCTCTATAAGTGGAGCCACGCGAGAGGGGCTTGGTTCGCGAGACTGTTCCATCGATCCCCTCGTTGGGCTCGAGTGTTCATCCCGTCCCGGAACAGGGGAGGGAAATCGCGAGAAGGGAGCCCGGCCGGCCAGCATGACGGGCGGCACGAGGTCGCGTCGCGTGGTGCTGCTGTTCTTGCTCGTCGTCGGCGTGGTTGCTCGAGCGGCTTCAGGCGTCGTCGCCGATGGTGAGATCTCGCAAACTGCCACTCCAATGTAGTCATGTTGATTGCTGGTTTGTTGTTGCATGGATGTTGTAGATGTAAGATCCTTGACGACTTTGTTTTCTCTTTTTAGTTTTCTCTTCTTCTTTTTTTGCAAATGATGTTCTCTCTTTTTAGTTGCACTGTCCTTACTGACAGCTGATCAAGATATCCTCATGTTCGTCTCGTTGTTAGTTTCAATCCTGTGTAAATGTCTAGTAAGTACTAACCTCGAAGTTCTGTTTAAATTGAGCTAAACTATAAAGTAGCATAGTCAGCAGAACAGTCATAAAGCTGACAACTTCACAATAATGTGTCTGTAGTATCATATGTTTGACCTTTAAGCAAAAGTCAAAAACATTAGTTAGTTATATACGTACAATAAAAGATCTCAAACTTTAAACCCTCATAGCGTTTGCAAAGGCATGGTCTATCATACCATGACAATTGTACTCTCTCGAGATCCTGAAACCGTAGATCACCTACCACATGGATCCTTGTGTCAACCAAGAATGTTTTGTTCAAGTAGTCGCACTTGGACCCCTCTAGACATCAAGCTCCCATATCGTGTACGTAATTGCTAAAATGATGGCTCCAGGGTTGTAAGTTGGTCACAAAGTCATTGTGTATTAGGAGGGTGCAGGGGGCTCACCTAAGGCCTCCTTCCATTTTGGGGAATAAGAAGAGGAAGGAGGGAAGGAAGACGAGCCCCTAGATCCTCATGTTGGATCCACCACTGGTTGTGTGTTAAAAATGTTTTGATTCACTAGCCATGCTCACAATTTTGAAGATTTTGATGCAACATAGGAAAAGGGTCTTCAAGGGTAAGGTGTCACAGGCTTCGGTTCTAGTCAAGCATATTGCCGAGTAAACGCTTTGTTGGATCACTGTCGGCATAGGTGTTTTGCATTTTTCTATTGCAACAAATAGCTAGTCTATAGGTGTCGGGTAGTAGACCGTTCTTTCTATTTCTGTCATATATATTGTTTGCTCGGTTTGTAGATTGTAAACTCTTGCTCCTTAGTCCTTTCTACTTGCCAGAACTCAGTTTTTTTTAACAAAAAACTAGAATCCTTAACGAAATAGTAGATCTGAAACGTACCATTTGCAACAGATGTGGCTCTCAGTGCCCTGGAGCGTATTTATTCCAGAAGAGAGAATAATACAAAGTCCGAAAAGATTCATATGTGAAACTGGCTCAAACATTTCTTAATTTGCATCGTTTCCCTGAGCAGAGTATGCTAAAAAAAAATTCACTCATGTCACCTGATGAATCCGCATCCATGTATGAGCAGGCCTGTTACCAAATGGCAACTTCGAGCAGGGTCCGGACGCGTCCCAGCTGAACGGCACCAGGGTGACGAGTCCAAACGCGATACCCAACTGGGAGATCTCAGGGTTCGTGGAGTACATCGGGTCCGGGCAGAAGCAGGACGACATGATCCTGCCGGTGCCGGAAGGCGAGAAGGCCGTGCGGCTGGGCAACGACGCGACCGTCCGGCAGCTGCTGAGCGTGGCCCGGAAGGCGTACTACTCCATCACCTTCTGCGCGGCGCGCACCTGCGCCCAGGCCGAGAAGCTCAACGTGTCGGTCGGCCCGGAGAACGGCGTCCTCCCCATCCAGACCGTGTACTCCAGCAGCGGCTGGGACTCGTTCTCCTTCGCCTTCAGGGCCAGGCACAGCACCCTGTGGCTCACCATCCACAACCCCGGCGTCGAGGAGGACCCGGCCTGCGGTCCCCTCATCGACTCCGTCGCCATCAAGAAGCTCAGCCCTCCACCCCGCGAAAAGGGTAACATTCCGACGACACAAAAGATCTCCAAGATTCTTTTTCAAGAGAAAAAATGTCTGATTTCAGAAAGAGTACACTACAAACGGATTGCCTGATCGTACAATCAAACTCGTGTTTTTTCGCAGGTAATATGTTGAGGAACGGAGACTTCGAGGAAGGCCCGTACATCTTCCCGGGCACGGCGTGGGGCGCGCTGGTGCCGCCGATGGACGAGGACGACGTGTGCCCGCTGCCGGGTTGGACGGTGCTGTCGGACACGAAGGTGGTCAAGTACGTGGACGCGGCGCACCACGCGGTGCCCCACGGCTCCTACGCAGTGGAGCTGGTGGCTGGGAGGGAGGCGGCGCTGGTGCAGGAGGTGGCGACAACGCCCGGGAGGTGGTACGCGCTGTCCTTCTCCGTCGGTGACGCGGGGAACGGGTGCGCGGCGGAGGCCATGGTCGTGGAGGCGTACGCGGCGCGGGCGACGGCGAGGGTGGCCTACGAGTCTCGGGGGACGGGCGGGTCCAGGCGCGCAGCCCTCGAGTTCGCCGCGGCGGAGAAGCTCACGCGCGTGGTGTTCCAGAGCTACAACCACCACATGAAGCCCGACGGGACGCTGTGCGGGCCCGTCGTGGACGACGTCTCCCTCGTCAGCGTGCGCAAGCGCGCGGCGCGCCGCTTGTTCATGTAGTTTGATTTGTACTACCAGCTTGTTCCGGAACATAGATTTTTATGATCGGCGTCCGCGGCGACATGCTACTGGTAGTGGATCGTCTGCGTACTTTGCGTCTGCTGGTGGCCGAGGGCGGGGAGTAGCAGTAAGCAGTAGCACTAGCAGTCCGTACATGCCATGCCCGGTGTATCTAGCCTGGCATACGTTTGCAGAAAAGAGCAAAAGACATTTGCTCGCTGCTTACTCTGACACTCTTTCACCACCGATGCAAATGCAGAGAGGTAAAAGCAGAAGGCACTGGCATTGACAGGAAGCGTAACCAAGGAATGCGTGTGTAAATTGTGGGCCCTGCGTGGCAGTGTGAGAGAATGAGGCTTAAAAAGACAAGTCTGTATCTGAATTCAGAATAGTACTATCTGTTCAGTAAACTGGACCTGATAGGTACAGAAGGTGTTCGTCTTCCTCGTACCAGATAGCAGCTATCGTATCTGTTTATCCTGTGATTTGCTCACGCCCCGGTTGATCTCGCTAGCGGCAAGTCGGCAACAGACATGAGTTTGTCCGAGATTCACGTGCACTCATGCAATATCTGCACGGCGGCACGGCACCCGTGCATGCTTCCGGACCAATGAACGTGCTGGTGGGTAGACCTGCGAGCTGATGATTTGAGATGCAGATGTACTCGTATGATATTGGTGCAGTCAAAGGTTTTGACTTTCATCAAGATTCTAGAGTGCCGCATTTGAAAAAATGATGTGGCCGGTGTGGAACATAAACATTAGGCCATGACGGCGGCCGGCTGGCAGTGGCAACTGGCAAGTGGTGAAACAGATTCCCGGCGCGCGACGGAGCGGTCGACCGGGCCGGGTGTGCAGTGGCCAGCGGCCAGTGCGCTCCGGCCCAGGCACCGCGGTGCACTGATCCAGCCAGCAACGCTTCGGCCGTTGCGTTTGGCCGTTTGGGTCATTGGGTGATGCGGCCGTGTGGAGAACTGGAACCGAATCTTGTTCCGTTCCATGCACACCGGTGGCCACGCGAGGGGAGCAGGGGCGCCACGTGACCGCGCGCAGGGGCTGTCCCAAGCAGCAGGTCACCTTCCAAGCCGAGCCCGTACGATCCGTCGATCCCGGCCGGCGCGTCTCGCGGCACCGCGCCCGTCGGCGCGCGGCATCCGTGATCCGATCCGCTTTCGCGCCCCTGGTTGTGCAAGGTCAGCGGGGCCTGCGGCTACCATAAGTGGCTGTGCTTATATAAGCCGTGCGCGCCGTACCTGTGCAGTGACTGTCCTCCTGCTTCGTTATCAAAAGGGCTGTGTGTGCTAGCTCTGGTCTCTGGAAAGCCCAAGAGCTAGCTATACTACCAGCGAAACCGAGGGGCTTGCTCTCGTGACGGAGAGGGAACCTGCGCGATGGCGAGGAGCACACGTTCCGTGGCGCTCTTCTTGGTGCTCGGCGTGGCTGCTCGAGCGGTCTCGGCCGTCAACGATGGTGAGAGCTCGCGAATCAGTACTACAAAGTAACACTAGTACTGATAGTATGTTTTCAGGACTCCACTACTGCTTCGTTTTTGCTCTGTTTTTGGAATACAGCAAATAAAATTTTTCATGTCAACAACTCTCTTTTTGAAAATTACGGAGTACATGTCAACAACTCTCTGCCCCTCGCCAGCCTAGCATTGATTTTTCAGGCTCATACAATCTCCTCTCAAGGGTGGGTCTAGAAAAAAATATATATATGAGACTTTCTACGCCACAAGTGTATGCTTCTTTTTCTTCTTCTTTCAGTCGACAAATTCTAACACATTATACATTGGCGCCGCTCGCCCTTGCTTGCGGCCGGCCTGCCCATCCTTTTAGTTGTAGGTTGTTGATTGCCATATTTATCTGGTGTCGCCTTATGCACGCAGGAATGCTGCCGAACGGCCACTTTGAGCAAGGACCAGACAAGTCGCAGATGAACGGAACCAGGGTTATGAGTCCAAACGCCATACCCCACTGGGAGATCTCTGGGTTCGTGGAGTACATCGGGTCCGGCCAGAAGCAGGACGACATGATCCTGCCGGTGCCGGAAGGTGAGCAGGCCGTGCGGCTGGGCAACGACGCAACCATCCGGCAGCAGCTGAACGTGATCCGGCACACGTACTACTCCATCACCTTCGGCGCCGCGCGCACCTGCGCCCAGGCCGAGAAGCTGAACGTGTCGGTCACCCCGGAGTCCGGCGTCCTCCCGATCCAGACCGTGTACACGAGCAGCGGCTGGGACTCCTACTCGTGGGCCTTCAGGGCCAAGCACAGCACCGTGTGGCTCTCCATCCACAACCCCGGCCATGAGGACGACCCGGCGTGTGGCCCCCTCATCGACGCCATCGCCATCAAAGCCCTCCACCCTCCAAATCACATCAAGAGTAAGACTAAAGATCGATTCCTCGATGCCTTGCACTAGGTGCAGAGTGTGGAAGTGTGTAGGTTTTTAACTGAAATTAGCACTGACACTTGAATTGATGACTGAACCCAACTGAAGCAGACAACATGTTGAGGAACGGGGACTTCGAGGACGGGCCCTACATCTTCCCGAACACGCCGTGGGGCGTGCTCGTGCCGCCGATCATGGAGGACGAGCACTCGCCGCTGCCGGGTTGGACGATCATGTCGGACACGAAGGTGGTCAAGTACGTGGACGCGGCGCACAACGCCGTGCCGCGCGGCGCGGGCGCCGTGGAGCTCGTCGCCGGCAGGGAGTGCGCGCTGCTGCAGGAGGTCAAGACGGTGCCGGGGAGGCCGTACAGGCTGTCCTTCTCCGTCGGGGACGCGGCCAACGGGTGCGGCGGGCACCTGGCCGTGGTCGCGTACGCGTCGCGGGCGACGCTGAGCGTGCCGTACGAGTCCCGCGGCACGGGCGGGTCCAAGCGCGCCGAGCTCGCGTTCGTGGCGGACCACAACCTGACGCGCGTGGTGTTCCAGAGCGCCAACCACTACATGAAGCCGGACGCGACGCTCTGCGGGCCCATCGTTGATGACGTCTCGCTCGTCCCCGTGCACGCCCACACGGCTCGCCGGTTGCGTATGTAGAGCACATCTCGTAACAGGGGTGCGTTGTGCGTGACCGTTTATGTGTCCTGCAAAATTGAATATGGTCGTATCTGCAGTGTCTTAATAATGTGATCTGAGATAAGATGGTGTGTAGCTCTAACATGTGCGCTGACTGCTGAGCCTGACCTGCTAGCTAGTTAGCTGAAATACTTTTCAGACAGACAGTGAAACTTGCGTTCTTGGTAGCATATGCTCGTGGAATGATTTGTGTTTGAACTCTACAGCTCCCCCAGAATTTTCATTTTTATTAAAACAGTAGTTGGTATGCAAAATGTAGCTAAATTGGACATACTCATTGTGCTAGAACCTACCAACCAGACTCGGAGTCATAGACTCATCACGAACACTTGCATTTTTTGAATTTATTTAAGAAATTAATCACATCATTCCTTCACTCATAGGTAATGCCTGCTGGTAAAAGGGGGAGATAAAACAGCATGGTGTCTCATGCAAGAACTAGAGTTGATGTTCTATCTGAAGATGAAAATAACCATGACTACCTTGGTGCTTGGGCAAGCCTTTCAACCAATTCCGCTGGTGGATAAGTTCGCTGGTTGTAGCCAATTTTAGTTGTTTCAATAGTATTATGTAAGTAAAAAAAGATAAAATAAGTCAGAACAACCTCGATGTGGCTGAAAACAGATAATCATAAGATAATCATAAGTAGCTAGTCAATGCTTTGGACGGTTTAGACCGAGAGAGACCATCCATTTGCCCCCCACATCATAGCTCGCCACCACCATTGTGCTGTTCTGCAGGTTTAGACCGAGAGAGAGAGCACGCACAAAAGAGAGACATTAGAGGATAGGTGGAATTTATTATGAATCCACACAAAAAGAAATCGTACACTGTGTAATCTAGCTTTATAAAAGTATGGTATCTTATAGATATGGCAACATGGAAGCTAAATGGTGGTTTCAGGGTTAGGATTTGGAAATAAATTGGGTGCGCACGGTGCGCACTGCGGCCACCGTGCGCACCCTTGTCGTCTGTGTCCCTACGACGTGGGCCTGAGCGAGGTAAGAATGAAATGCACTTGTTTTTTTTTCTCCTCTAATACTACTGAAGACTACTCAGTCCCACGTCACAGACATAGGGACGGGGGTGCACGGTGGTTACGGTGCGTACCGTGTGCATCCAATTTTTATCTAGGATTTAGTATCTTTCATGTTGGTGCAACCAACAAATGTAACTAGTAGATTGGTGTGCTGATCTATGGTGTATTGGTGTGTTCAAAGGATTTTGAATTTTTTGGAAAAAAAACTTCAGGTGACAATGTGGAGTCGTTTTCTAAAAAACAACTATGTGAGCCAGTTTATATTGTGTGGCTCTGAGCCGCTTTGCACTTTTTTTTTGAAAAAAAAGGAGAGAAGGTTTTTGACTTTGCGGATGCTTTTTTTAAGTACTGCTCACAAAAATGCGCACACACTCGCCCTTACGAACACATGCACGTAACCCTACCTCTATGAGCACCTCCGAAAGATTAAGCCGGCAAATCCTCGAGATTAACGAAGTCACTACTGTCGTCTCACTGTCGGCTGGCACGTCGCCTACCACGAAAAGAATAACGCTGGTTAAATCATGTAATAAATCTAGAAAAATGTGAGCATCAGTGTCAACTCGAGAACTTGAACTTTGGTGGGCATGTTTCACCGCAAGTACTCTTACCAACTAAGCTACACGGATGCTCTGGTCAATGCTACGCGTATTCCGTAAGTAAAAAAAATAAAATAAGCTAAAATAACCTCGTTGTGGCTGAAAACATATAAGCATAAGTAGCTTGCCAATGCTTTGGACGGTTTAGACCGAGAGAGACCATCCCTTTGCCCTCCCCCCCCCCCCCCCCCCCTTTAGACCGAGAGAGAGAGCACACACAAAAGAGAGACATCAGAGGATAGGTGAAACTTATTACGAATCCACACAAAAGAAATCGTACACCGTGTAATCTAGCTTTATAAAAGTATGGTATCTTACTGATATGACAACATGGAAGCTAAATGGTGGTTTCAGGGTTAAAATTTAGTATCTTTCATGTTGGTGCAACCAATAAATGTGTAACATCCGGAAAATTCTACCAAAACAAATCGCTCGTCAAAAATTTGTTTCAAATATTTTCCGTTCAGAGCTCGGAAATTTTCCTATCAAATCCGCCGTTCCGGCGCAATCCCGTGAAACCCGGCCACATCTTCTCGATTTCCGTGCGCGTGGGCCCGATCGATCCCGTGCACAGCACCGTAAAAATCTTCCCTTTTTTTTCCTCTCCTTTTCCCTTTTCTTTTTCTCTTTTCTTTTTCCCTTTTCTTTTCTTTCTTTTTCCCTTTTCTTTTCTTCTCTTTCTTTTTCTTTTCTTTTTCCTCTTTCTTCCTTCTTCTTCCTTCTTCCCTCCCCCTCCTTCTTCCTGCTGCCGCCCGACGCCGCCCCCACCTCCCACTGCCGCCCGTGCGCCGTGCCCCACCACCCCTGCAGCCACAGCGCAGAGCCCCACCGCCCCTGCTCCTCACCAGTGCGCCGCGCCCCCACCTCCTTCGCTGCGCCGCCGCGCCGCACGGCACAGCCGCGCCGGCCAAGCCGCCGTCCCCACCGCTGCCGTGCCGCCCACCGCCTCGGCCCCGCCACAGCGCCGCCCTGTGCCGCGCCGCACGCGTACGGCCGCAAGGCGACGCCGCCGAGCCGTCCCGTCGCGGCCACACCGTCGCCGCGCGCCCCGCCGGCCCCCACTCCATGGCCGCCGGCCGCGCTCCTCCGCCCCGCCTATAAAAGGGGGGGAAGCTCACCTGCCCCGCTCCACTCCACCACCGCCACCTCCTCCACGCCTCTCCACCGCCAACCGTGCCGCCGCCGCCACCAGAGCCACCGCCGCCGCCTCTGACCCGCCGCCGACCCGCCTCTGCCCACCACCCTAGCGCAAGGTGAGGAGGGGAATCGAACCCCCTCGTCTCCCTCTCCCTCCCCCGCCGCTTCTCGGCCGCCGCCGCGCCCCGCAGCGCCGGCGAGCACCGCCGCCGGCCGCCTCCCGTCGCCCCCCCTCCTCTGTTTCAATTGAAACAGAGAAGAAGAAGGGCGTTTTGCCCATAACCCCCTGGACCTTTCAAAAATTACTTAAGAACCCTCCCACCATATGGATTCTTCCAGAAAACCCCCTGGCGCCCTTAAACCCTTTCAAAGGGACCCTTAACCCTTTATTTTAATTACAAGAGGGTCCCTATCCATTTTAAATCCACCCTATCTTTTTACAAAATTACGAATGGGTCCTTTCCCAGTTACGATTATTCACAAATAAGCCCTCCCCAGTTATAAATATTTTATTCAAGTCCTTATTCCTTGCAAAACCACCCCTAGCTCCTTAAACCACCCCTAAAACATTTGTTTGACGCGTCATTTCATGCGCCAAACTTCACCCGTTTCTCCCCAAATTCGACCATGGCCCCTCCACATATATTCCGGCCGAGCTATACAAAATCTCATAAAAATAATCTTTCCATGATTTAATTCCTATTTCACTTTCCCGAGCTCATTTAAAAATCATTTTCCGTTTTTCTTTCTTTTATTTTAATGTATGCTTGCTTGTGTGTACCGTAGATCACGGAGTGAACGAGGAGCAGCCCCGCGAGGAGTTCGGAGGACCATACCCCGAGCCGGAGTACGCAGGCGAGTACCGCGAGCCGGAGCCCGAGGACCCGTACCGCGAGCAGGCACTTCCGGACGACTTCGAAGACGGCAAGTTCAATCCCGTCCTTTGATGCATATTTATCCTATATTTTACAAACACAACCCGTTGGCCTATTTATAAAATGCATTGTTTATTGCAAGACCCGGTTGGATAGCCACTCCTTGATTGCTATAATATTCCTTGATCACCTAGGTTATCATTAAATATGACTTGCTCTGTTTGGATGATAGCCGTGCTAGATACGCTTAGGATCTGTTACTCTTACCGCTATCATATTGCAAATACTCATGTGTTTTAAAATAAAGAATGGTGTGAGTGTTTAAAAGCAAAGGGTGGGTTTTGGTGAAAATAAAATAATGATGGAACCGATGGGATGGATGGTGTGTTCTGTGTGAAACACCAAATTGGTGAGCTCGTGCCTGTGTGGCTGAGCGGGATGTGAAGATATCCATCTTGTCATTATTTTAAGGACCGAGTTGATCGTCATCTAGCCTGGCCCAGTTTAGTGCTACCGCCCTACCGTTGTATGTGGCAACGGCTTAGCATAAATCCCACTAGTTGGTCGGTTAGCCAATGGGTGAGCTGTGAGCAATGGAGGACAAGGAGCAGGAGTACGATCTATGTGAGTTACGTCCCGGTCATGCCTCGTGGGGAGGACATGGACCCCTTGGTTGCTTCCATATTGGCTAGACCGGCTTAGCTAAGGTGTGGTAATGGCTTTGACAGGTCCGCGCCGACATTTCGGTGTTCGTGTTGCGGAAACCGTTGGGGTGGGTTAAGTGTACAACCTCTGCAGAGTTAAAATCTATTCGAATAGCCGTATCCACGGTATTGGATGAGTCACGGCTTGGGCCTGAAACTAGTGTTGAGAAATGGTGGGTTCTTTCGGTGTGAGTGTTTTTGGAAAGTGTCCGGCAGGTGTGCCGCGAGCTACGGCGGACGGGGAGTCCGGTAGCATAAAATGTGGATCCTTTGTGGAGGATCAACCCACTTGTTATTAAAAATCTGCTTTTACGAAAACCTGTTTGAAATAAACCCTTGCATAAAATCCAGCTTTTACGCAAATTAAACCTTGGCCGTATCCTTGAATTATCCTGTGCATAATCTTTATATCCCCTCCGTGGACTTGGTTGGACTTGCTGAGTACGTCTGTACTCACCCCTATTTTATTTGCAACAGAAGAAGATCCGGACTTTGTCCCTGAGGAGTTCGAGTAGAGGTCGTGTCCGCACCCGACGTTGCCTGTGGTGTGGTTCCTATCAAGATGCTTCCGCTGTTCCTCGTCGAGATAGGGCTAGACCCAGTCATAGTCTATCTCTGGTTATGTATTGTTGTACTTTTAATTTCTGTTATCGTCTGTATCGAGTACCGTGCCCCTTTGAGGTCGCACGATGACTGAACCATCTGTGGAATAAATGTGTATCAGCCTCCTGGGACTGATATTTGTATCACATTTAGTCTCTACTTAAGTGGGGACGCCTCAGGTGGTATCAGAGCCGTCGTTGGCTGTAGGACGCGACCATAGGGACCGAAACCCTTAGAAGCCTTTCCTAGCTAAGCCTTCTCCGCACAGACACTGACCTTAAGTCTTTGTCCTGTTCCAGATGGCTGACGACGAATGGAACGAAGGAATCTGCTTTGCAGAACCGGGTCTTCCTAAGTTGATGCTACTCAGCCTGGAGCGCGTCGGAGTTTCAGACGTACCGGAGTACATGTACCGGGAGTATGACTCCAGAGGCACCCTTCGGTGTGACGTAAGGATCTTCGTGGGAAAGAGCACCCTCTACCCCGATGTGGATCCCTGGACCATCGTCACCACGGGCTTTTGCTTCTCGGACACTTACCGAAAGGCCGCCCATAAAGTCCTACGACGTTTGCGCGTCGTCTACTGGCGTCATCTTCGAGAGAGCCCTATGGGATTTTTCCCACCTACCGGAGGAAGAGGACGCTCATGGATCGAGCAGATGAGAAGACTCGGAAGGGAAGAAGAAGACCTTGAAGACACCGTCACCCACCTATCCACTTATCTTGCCGGCTTAGATCACCTCTACATCGAGCAAGCAGCGCAATTGAAGCACCAGATTCGCAGGGCGGAAAAAGCGGAACATGAGATAGAGGAACAGCGAAAGGAGACCGCCAGAGCTGAAAGGCGAGCGGAAGGTTACCTAGCTACTCTCCAGGACATCTGGCAGAAGGAAGCACAAGAGAAGGAACGACTGGAGGCGTACCGAAGAGAGAAAGGACTGCTAGAGGGTGAGCCCGAAGAAACTCATTTGGATAGGGGTACGCAGACTGAGGATTGGCTATTAGGGCAACTCCTACCCCCAAAGAAACGCCGATGCTGGAGTGAGGAAGATTCTCTGTGAGAGTAGAATGGTGTTAGCTGAGCTAGAGCTTCCCTCTGAATAATGGATGTACCCGACCTAGTTGTCGAGTCAAAATCTTGTACCTTCATGTTGTACTCTATTGCTATGAGAAACAAGTTGTTCACCTTATCCTTATTTTCAGATGGCCGAGGAAGGATGGACCCATGAGTTTGCCAGGAAGAGCCGGGTTTTCCCCGCCTTTTGATCAACTCTCTGGAGCGTCTTGGTATCTCTGAACGCCCAAGGTACTACAGCAGGGAGTACGAGCATCTTGGCACTCTCCGCTGTAGGGTGATCCTTTCCGTTGCCAGAAGCACCCGCTACCCTGATATTGAGCCATGGAGGGTGACCGCTACGGGGTTTCGACATCAGGATACCTACCCTTTGGCTATCAGGAAGGCCCTCCGTTACTTGTGCCGGATCTTTGAAGAACACCTCATCTCCACACCGATGAGACTCTTTCCCCCGGCTGTCAGAACTCCAGTCTGGCAGGCCCGCATGAGGAACCTGGAACGCCGCCGCCATCAAGATGACCTGTTGTACCATGTGGTGCCTATCTCGTATCCTTGGATACTTTTCAACGAGCAAGCTGGGTTTCTAAGGGAACAAATGGTCGAGCCGAGCAAGCTGAACTCGCAGTGAGAATGTACCAAGTCCGGGTGGCTCAAGCCGAAGCAAGAACCGCGGCAGCCATAAGCAGTGAAGCTGTCGCACATGAGAGTCTCAGACAGGCTCAAGACCGGAGTATGCAAGATTGGACCAGAAGCGGACGCCCGTCCCGGTAGTTGGAGAAGCCCGGATCCTAATTGGGACCCCCATTGCAAGATGGGGAGGACCTGGTGGAGCCACACCAAGCACACCCGGAGGTGCCGGGGAACCAGCAGCACCCGCCGAAGAAGGACCCCTGCACAGCCCCAGGAAAATGGGATCCCAGAAGACGATGAACTACTCATTCCCCTGGAAGAACACTCCGCCCCGGAAGAAGGCTCGCCCCGCGAGTAGATTGCACCCAGAGTTGAAGCCGTCTGGCCCGAAGTTTAGTGTTGCACCCCAGTTGCGTAGGTTGTACCCCAGTTGTGTCGTTGTAACCCCAGGGTCGTGTAGTTCGTGTTTTGGCCTGTCCAAGTGTTGTACTCCCTTTCCCTTTCAAAGGAATAAAAATCGTTTGTGCTTGATGTTTGCTAGACTCTGTGCTTGTGGGGCAGTAAGGAGATCTGCCTTTCTGTTTTGCGAACTAAATAAACTTAAACATCAATAAACTCCAAATCTAGTCTCTCATTTGTCCTCTAAATCTACAGATGGTCAACACGCGTGGACCCAGGGCTTCCGGAGCCGAGTCCCAGCTGCTAGCAACAACGGGCAGAGTGCACCCCATGAGGAGCACCAGGATGAAGTGAACCAAGAAAGGAGGGAGGAAAGTCAGGCTAGGTCAGAGCAAGCGCCACTGCCACGTGCCGCTGACATGGCTGCAGGTGGTGACATCAGAACCTGATAATAGGAACGCTGTGGTCAAAGCCATCGCCAACCAGAGGGCCACCGCGGGCAGGGTATGAATGAGAAACTGTCAGAGTTCCTCGGACTAAGCCACCTACCTTTGGCGGTCCACCCACCCACATCGATGCAGATGATTGGGTAAGGGTGATTCAGAGGAGTTGGAACCACTTCACTGTGAGGATCGTGACAAAGTGCTCCTGGCCACCCATCACCTGTTGGGAATGCTCTCAGGCCATGGGTGGGATAACTACTGTGCCGCCACCCCCAGATGCCACCAGTAGACTCATCACCTGGAGGGATTTGTGGATGAGTTCCGCCGCTACCCATATCCCCGCAGCCAACCAGGAAGCGCAAGGGCGATGGATTTCGAGCACTGGCAACAAGGCAACAGACTGTGGTACGAGTACACCTACCGGTTCATGCAGTTAGCCCGCCTATGCACCAGAAGAGGTGGATAGGGATGAAGAAGAGCATGAGATGTTGCATGAAAGGCCCTGGACCCAGAGCTCAGGACTCTGCTGACCCCTCAGATTTATCCTCGACTCAACCACAGATGAACAGGGCCATTCTCACGGAGAAGGCCAAGGCAGACGAGAAGAAGATCCTCAAGCGCAAGTTCCTAGAGAACAAGGCTCGCCAGCAGGATCGCTTCCAGAGGACCAAGAGCTATAACCCTCCACCACCCAGATCCCAACGCCGATGCAGTACCGCACTCAGTCCCGAGCCTCAGGCTCACAGGTCACCAATCCCACCTTCAGAAGCCAGAGTGCCAAAGCTCCACAGAACAGTGCCAGTCAGGCCAGCAACAACAGGGCTTGTTTCAACTGCCGTGAGACCGGACATTATGTGGCCAACTGCCCCTATGCCAGCAACAAGCCAGCAGCCCCAATGTACTCCAACTCGGTGAATGGACCGAAGCCAGCTCTGTCAGGTGCCAACCGTGTGCCTGTCCGCAGCAACAACCCCGGCAACAACACCAACAACCAGCAGATGAGGCAGCCCCAACAGTCCTATGGACGAGCCCGCGTCAACCACATCAACGCACAGGAAGCCCAAGGAGCTCAGGGCGTAGTACTTGGTGAGTTCTAGTCAGCTCAGTGCTTGCCACAGTTTTATTTGATTGGAGCATCACATTCTTCATATCATCAAGTTTTGTGGATAAACACAACATACCTACAGTACTACTAAAGTTACCCCTGTTAACCCGAACACCTGGAGCTGACATCAAGTGTCAGTTAGGTTGTTCTAGGGTAAGGATCATTTTAAGTGGGTAGAGTTTCTAGCTGATTTGGTAGTACTTCAAGTCCAAGGGGATAGATGTAATACTTGGAATGGACTGGCTGACCCGGCATGACGGCCTTATAGGATGTGCCGCTAGGGACCATACAACTAACCTAGCCCCGAAGGAGTCCAAGTAACTTGCCACACCCGAGAAACAGGATCAGGACCCGATGGTTTATACTTGGAGGCCAAAACCATAGCAGAGGTTCCAGTGGTATGCGAGTATCCAGATGTGTTCCCAGAAGAACTCCCCGGAATGCCGCCAGATAGGGACATAGAATTCATTATCGACCTTGTCCCAGGGACCTCTCCTATAGCTAAGAGACCATACCGAATGGCCGCGGCGAGAACTAGCGGAGTGAAAGAACAGTTGAGGGAACTTCAAGAAAAAGGATTCATCAGACCTAGCTCATCCCCGTGGGGATCACCCGTTCTTTTTGTGAAAAAGAAGGACGGAAGTAGAGGATGTGTGGTGATTATAGGTCCTTAAATGAGGGTAACCATCAAGAACAAGTATCCTTACCCAGAATAGATGACCTGTTTTGATCAGCTGAAAGGAGCCAAGTACTTCTCCAAGATTGATTTAAGATCGGGATACTATCAGCTTAAAATCAGAGAAAGCGACACCCCCTAAGACGGCATTTGTGACAAGGTACGGGCAATACGAGTTACAGTGATGTCTTTTGGACTAACTAATGCCCCGGCATACTTCATGAACCTCATGAACAAAGTGTTTATGGAAGATTGGATAAGTTTGTTGTCGTTTTCATTGATGACATACTTATCTATTCCAAAAGTGCCCAAGAGCACGAGCATCACCTGAGAGTGATTTAGAAAAGCTGAGAGTACACAGCTGTATGCCAAGTTTAGCAAATGTGAATTTTGGCTTGAGAAGGTAGCTTTCCTTGGCCACATACTGACGGCCGAAGGAGTGGCCGTCGACCCTGAGAAGGTAGAAGCAGTGTCAAACTGGCAACAACCCACTAATGTGAGCGAGATAAGAAGTTTCTGGGATTGGCCGGATATTATCGAAGATTTATAGAAGGGTTTTCCAAGATAGCAAGACCCATGACCGAGCTGCTCAAGAAAGAAAAGAAGTTCGTCTGGACAGAGTCGTGTGAAAGAAGTTTTCAAGAACTAAAGAAGAGACTGACCTCAGCCCCGATACTGACCTTGCCAGATATTCAGCGGGATTTTGTCATATACTGTGACGCTTCCCGAAATGGGTTAGGATGTGTACTTATGCAGGATGGGAAGGTAGTAGCATATGCCTCCCGCCAGCTCAAGCCCCATGAGCAGAATTACCCCACCCATGACTTGGAATAGCAGCAGTGGTTCATGCCCTGAAAATTTGGAGACACTATTTGATCGGGAATAAGTGTGAGATTTACACGGATCACAAGAGCTTGAAGTATATATTCACCCAGCCAGATCTGAATTTAAGACAGAGAAGATGGTTGGAGCTTATCAAGGATTACAATCTGGAAATTCATTACCCCCCGGCAAGGCCAATGTTGTGGCAGATGCCCTAAGCAGAAAGACCTATGCACCCAAGAATGCCCATCTACAAGAAGAAATGGCTCGGCTTAATGTGCACATTGTATCTCCTAAGTCTTGCCCGCAGCTAACAGTGCAGCCCACCTAGAAGAAGATATCAGAAAGGCCCAAGAATCAGACCCAGACTTGGTGAAAATTCGTAACCATACGGGAGAAAATAAAGCCCCAGATTTTAGAGTGGATACAAAGGAACCCTATGGTATAAGGATAGAATTTGTGTGCCCAAGCAAGGAAATTTCCGGCAGACCATCATGGATGAAGCCCACAACTCACCTTACTCTATTCACCCGGAGCCACCAAAATGTATATGGATTGAAACAGAAATACGGTGGAATGGGATGAAGGCAGAGATCGCCCAGTCGTCGCCCAGTGCGACATTTGCCAGCGAGTCAAGCCGAGCACCAGAAACCGGCAGGCTTGTTGCAACCATTGCCTATCCCGGTTTGGAAATGGGATGAGATTGGTATGGATTTTGTGGTTGGATTACCCAAGACTAAAAAGGGGAATGACTCTATATGGGTGATAGTGGACCGACTCACCAAAGTGGCCCATTATTTACCCGTACGGACCAACTATGGAGGCAAGAAGTTAGCGAAAGCTCTATGTGGAGAACATAGTAAAGCTACACGGAGTACCGAGCAGAATTGTCTCAGACCAGAGGGACTCAGTTCACCTCCAAGTTTGGAAAGGTTTGCATAAAGCCATGGGAACCAAGTTAGATTTTAGCTCAGCTTATCACCCACAGACAGACGGCCAGACGGAAAGAGTAAACCAGATTATGGAAGATATGTTACGGGCTTGTGCCCTGACCCTATGGGAAAGGACTGGGAACGGAGTTGCCCCTATGCAGAATTTTCTTACAACAACAGTTACCAAGCCAGCTTAGGCATGTCGCCATTTGAAGCTCTCTATGGAAGAAAGTGCAGACCCCTTTGATGTGGTCAGAAGTAGGGGAGCGTACCTTGGTCGGACCAGACTTTATAAAAGAAGCAGAAGATAAGTAGCCGAAATCAGAGAGAAGCTAAAGCTGCTCAGTCCCGTCAGAAGAGTTACTCAGACAAGCACAGAGGGAATTAAGTTTTGAAGTGGGAGATTATGTTTATCTCAAGGTCTCCCCGATTAGAGGGACCCCGCAGATTCCAAGTTCAAGGAAAGTTAGCCCCTCGATACATTGGGCCATACCAGGTGCTTGAAAGGGTCGGAGCCGTAGCATACCGCATTCAACTCCCCAATGAATTATCAGACATCCATCCAGTGTTTCACGTTTCCAGCTCAGAAAATGTTTGAGGGTACCGAAGAGGAACATATACCGGTGGAAACAATAGATTTGCAGAAGGACCTCAGATACCAGGAAGTACCCGTCAAGATCTTGGACACCGTCACCAAGCACACAGAAATTCCACGGTACGGATGTGCCGAGTTCAGTGGAGCAGACATGGCGAGAAAGAGGCCACTTGGGAACGCGAAGATGCGTTGAAGAAAGAATTCCCCCATCTCTTTAAGGATCCAGCCGAATCTCGAGGACGAGATTCATTTTAAGTGGGGTAGGTTTGTAACATCCGGAAATTCTACCAAAACAAATCGCTCGTCAAAAATTTGTTCAAATATTTTCCGTTCAGAGCTCGGAAATTTTCCTATCAAATCCGCCATTCCGGCACAATCCCGTGAAGCCCGGCCACATCTTTCTCGATTTCCGTGCGCGTGGGCCCGATCGATCCCGTGCACAGCACCGTAAAAATCTCCCCTTTTCCTCTCCTTTCCTTTTCTTTTTCCTCTTTTCTTTTCTTCCTTTTCTTTTCTTTTTCTTTCTTTCTTTTTCCCTTTCTTTTCTTCTCTTTTCTTTTTCTTTTTCTTTTCTCCTCTTCTTCCTTCTTCTTCCCCCTCCTTCTTCTGCTGCCGCCGACCCGCCCCCACCTCCCACTGCCGCCCGTGCGCCGTGCCCCACACCCCTGCAGCCACAGCGCAGAGCCCCACCGCCCCTGCTCCTCACCAGTGCGCCGCGCCCCCACCTCCTTCGCTGCGCCGCCGCGCCGCACGGCACAGCCGCGCCGGCCAAGCCGCCGTCCCCACCGCTGCCGTGCCGCCCACCGCCTCGGCCCCGCCACAGCGCCGCCCTGTGCCGCGCCGCACGCGTACGGCCGCAAGGCGACGCCGCCGTGCCGTCCCGTCGCAGCACACCGTCCCGCGCCCGCCGGCCCCCACTCCATGGCCGCCGGCCGCGCTCCCCGCCCCGCTATAAAAAGGGGGGAGCTCGCCTGCCCCGCTCCACTCCACCACCGCATCCTCCGCGCCTCTCCACCGCCAACCGTGCCGCCGCCGCCCCAAATCGCCGCCGCCACCAGAGCCACCGCCGCCGCCTCTGACCCGCCGCCGACCCGCCTCTGCCCACCACCCTAGCGCAAGGTGAGGAGGGGAATCGAACCCCCTCGTCTCCCTCTCCCCTTCTCCCCGCCGCCGCTTCTCGACCGCCGCCGCCCCGCAGCGCCGGCGAGCGCCGCCGACTGCCGCCGCCTCCCGTCGCCCCCTTCCCCTCTGTTCACTGAAACAGAGAAGAAGAAAGGTGCATTTTGCCCATAACCCCCTGACTTCCCAAAATCCATATGAACCCTCCACCCATTGAAACATTTCCATAAAACCCCCTGCCGCCCCTGTTTTTTACACAAGGGACCTTCACTCTTTATTTTCATTACAAGGGCCCATGCCATTATAAACCCCCTATCTTTTTCAATTACAATGGTCCTTTCTGTTATGATCTTCACAAATAAGCCCTCCCAGTTATAAATATTTTTATTCAAGTCCTTATTCCTTGCAAAACCACCCCTAGCTCCTTAAACCACCCCTAAAACATTTGTTTGACGCGTCATTTCATGCGCCAAACTTCACCCGTTTCTCCCAAATTCGACCATGGCCCCTCCACATATATTCCGGCCGAGCTATACAAAAATCTCATAAAAATAATCTTTCCATGATTTAATTCCTATTTCACTTTCCCGAGCTCATTTAAAAATCATTTTCCGTTTTTCTTTTCTTTTATTTTAATGTATGCTTGCTTGTGTGTACCGTAGATCACGGAGTGAACGAGGAGCAGCCCCGCGAGGAGTTCGGAGGACCATACCCCGAGCCGGAGTACGCAGGCGAGTACCGCGAGCCGGAGCCCGAGGACGTACCGCGAGCAGGCACTTCCGGACGACTTCGAAGACGGCAAGTTCAATCCCGTCCTTTGACGCATATTTATCCTATATTTTACAAACACAACCGTTGGCCTATTTATAAAATGCATTGTTTTATTGCAAGACCCGGTTGGATAGCCACCCCTTGATTGCTATGAATATTCCTTGATCACCTAGGTTATCATTAAATAGGACTTGCTCTGTTTGGATGATAGCCGTGACTAGAGACGCTTAGGATCTGTTACTCTTACACTATCATATTGCAAATACTCATGTGTTTAAAATAAAGAATGGTGTGAGTTTAAAAGCAAAGGGTGGGTTTTGGTGAAAAAAAATAATGATGGAACCGATGGGATGGATGGTGTGTTCTGTGTGAAACACCAATTGGTGAGCTCGTGCCTGTGTGGCTGAGCGGGATTTTCATGCGCCATAGACCACTAGTAAGTCGTTAACCGTGGTCACCTGTTCCCATTTCAGGCCAAACTTCTAGAACTGACCAGTTAGTAATCGGCTCACGTACGCCGCCGCTTGTCTTGACGGGATCCGTTTACATTGCGTTTGCATGCATGCTACACGTATTGACCTTTCGCTTTAGGCGACCGGATCAGCCTTGACTATGGCGCCCGACAGGCGACAGATTTAACCCGCCCAGGGGTCCGTCATGTCTCTGTGAGCGAGTAATCCCTCTGCTGGCTGACTGCCGTTGTGTAGCACCGCCGGGTCCCGTCGATCGATCTCACCACTTTCGGCGGCGGGCCTCGGCTCCCCTCACATGACCCAACAGTGGCCGCAATCGCGACGTCCCACGGCTCTCGTGCACGACTGCCTCTGCAACCTCTCCATCACCTGTACAAGGAGACAGCCATCCAAAGGGGTGCACCGCGCGCGCCCGACCCGACCGCGCACGCGCTCGGCGCCTTGCTGCCGCACCGAGCGCGAGCGCGGGAAGGGATTTCTAGCCTTGTAGGGGGCCGGACCCCATGCGTGCCCAGCAGCCCGGGTCGCCGTCTGGGGTGTCGCCGTCCGCGACCCTGGCTGGCTGGCTGGCTGGCGCGCCTCCGCCGCGGACGGCGACGCCGCCGCGAATCTTTTTTTCCCTTCTCCCTTCGCCTCCGGCTCCAGCTAAGAGGCAAGCAGAGCGCGCGCCATGCACGAGTCCACACGATGACACGACGCGACGGTTTTCCGCGGGGCCCCCGGGCGCGGGCGCGGACGGGGTCCACGCGCTTCCACCGCCTCCCCGCGCGAGTCGCCGTCCGCCCGCCGAGCTGAAAGGTTTTTATATCCGCTCCGCACCGCCGCTGCGTGCTTTTTCTTCCGTTCTTCGGTCATGGGTTTCGCAACTTGCCATCTTTACTCATATCGCGGTAAACTCTGTGCGGCGTACGCTACCTGCGCCGGTCGTGTGTGCGTGCGGGAGTTGACATGATCGATAGACACGGGCGAGCCCTCACTCTAGGCCTTCATAACAAAGAAAAAAATTCTTTTAGAGCGTCTCCAGCAATAGCCCCTACTTTATTGAGCAGGGGCCGGCCCTAACCTTTTGGGGCTCTAATTTTGTGTGAACTCCAGCAAAGCCCAACTTTGAAGCCCCTATTCTCCCTAAACGTGTGGGAACCCGCTAGTCGAGCCAGTAAACCTTATCCAGTTCTCCCCAACCCTGACCTCTTCTCCCCCACGCTCTCTCTTCCTCCCAACAATCATCTCTCCTCGAGCGGCGCAGGAGAGCCCGAGCGGCGGCCGAGCGTGGTGGCAAAGGCGCGCGGAGCTCGAGCTCCGGCCAGGCTCGGCAGTGGCGGCGCAGGGAGCCCGAGCCACAATCGGGCGCGCCGGCGTCGTGCGGAGGCCGAGATCCGGTCGGGCGCAACCGCGCATCCCGCGGAGTTCGAGCTCCGGCTGGGCGAGTGCGACGGCCGCCGTCGGGACCTCGAGCTCGGGCCTGCAGTCTGGCGCGGTTGCGGCCGCGGGAAGCCGGGCGGACGGGCGGCGGTCGTGACATCCTGCGGAGGTCGAGCTCCGGCTGGGCGAGCGCGGCGGCCGTCGTCGGGAGCTCAGAGCTCTGGGCCTGCAGTCTGGCGTGATGGCGGCCGCGGGAACCAGGCGGACGGACGGCGGCGGCAGCCGTGACATCCCGCGGAGGACGAGCTCCGGCTAAGCGAGGGCGGCGATGGCGGCGATGGCAGCGGGGAGCCCAAGCTCCGGTCCTCCGGCCGGGCGCGACGGCTGCGGGGAGCTCGAGGATGTCTCACCCCGCAAGGCCCTCCTCCTTGCGCGCGAGGATGGCTCCGGCGAGATTCGCCGCTTCCTCGCCCCTATCATCCTCCCTTGTGCGCGAATCTGGTGGGATTGAGCTCCGGACGACGACGACAAGGGAGCTCCAAGGGCGGACGGCGGCCGCAGCGAGGGAGCTCCGGGCAGATGCAGCGAGCGAGCCATGCCGCGCGAGAGGAAAACTGCCCAACAGAAAAGTAGGGGCTCTCTCTCCACCCCGCGGGAGATGGGGCTGGTGGAGAGAATTTGGGTGCCTCCCTACTTTGGGGGCTTGAGTCGAGGCTCTGCTGGAGCTGAATTTTTGCTACCGGCCTCTACTTTTTGAGTATGGGCTCAAGTAGGGGCATTGCTGGGGCCTTGCTGGAGTTGCTCTTACTAGGCGAGGCGGGGCGGCGGCGGTCTCACAGGAAACGGAAGCAACTCCTCTGCAGTTGGGCTTCAACAATTGAGTCACTGTCATGTAGGACCCACGTGGCACCGATCCAACAGGAGAGGGACCAACTGCAGAGGATCTCGTTCGCAGGAACCGGTCATCTGAGCTGAAAACTGAACGCATGGCGACGGTTTGCCGAATCAGCACAAAACAATGAGCTCGCTGACACACAACTGGACAGGACATGTAAAGCAACGGCCGTGTTTTCTATGCTTCCGTTCCGTGATTCATTCGTTCGTACACGCACCACACTGAAAAACAATCAGTTTCTCGTGTGCATGAACGAAGCATCTCTGGGCATCATTACGAATTTACGTTGAGATACGGACCCCTGCTAATTTTCCTGCGTCTGTGCCGCGAATCGTGTCGCGGTGGGGCCGTGGGCCCGCTTGCACCGAGAAGCAATCCATCTCTCTTCCTGGTGGTTGATCCATCAAGCCGTGCAGTTCATCAGGGGCGCCGCTCGTGCAAGTGGCGGATCATGTCCCGGCTCAAAGTCGCAAAGCCTACGTGGCTACGCAGACGGGGCTGGTTTGCTTAACCCCATTTCAATAATCGCATGTGCTTAGCTTGTTAATTTGCTTTCCCTCCGGCCGACGCGCGTCGTCCTCCGGCCAGAGAGAGGCTCCTGGCTTTCGGCCGCATATCATTCCCCCGAAAATCGCGGGTGGTTTTGGCAAGGAACCAACCTACCTGACCCTATTTGTCATTGGACTAGCAGAGAGGCACGTGCCGCAGAAAAAAAAATAGCATGTGAAAGAGTCCTGCTGCTAAAGTATAGCGTGAGAAAGAGTCCTGGCTACTTATGTACATGACCCGTGGGCCAGTTATCGGAACAATGGGATTCACAAAATTTGACGACCATCAACCATTGACCATCAATTTGCTCACTCTTTTAGTGTATATATAGTAGAAGGGCACGTGCCACAGACACATGTTTAAAAAAATTACTAAATTAGTGATGCAGTCGATATGGACTCTTTAGATTAGAGCGTTCGATCATCATAAAATGCGATAGCGAAGGAGTATCATTAGATTAATCTACAGCGTTGATCATCATAAAATCCAATGGTTTAACAGGTGTTAGAGTAAGATTGTAAGATTTGATTGACCGTCAAATTCGTCGTTTTTTTTATATAGGTATGCTTAAGCAATTATGCCATGGCACGTGTGTGAGAACCAAACAAAATGAATTTTTTTTATAACAAACACTTCACAGTTTAGTGAGTTGAAAACACAAGGCAACTGCACATGTCCATCGACCAAGCAGCATGCAACAAAAACGTCACATGAATTAAAACTAATCGCTAGTGCCAGGCTTTGCATGAGTTAAAAACTAATCGTCCATACCCATCGGCAGCACAGCAAGGTGCCGACATCAAGCGATCGTCGTTGAGCGGCAGGTGAGACACCATAACAAGCGCCGGTCGCCGTGCACATCAAGTACGCGCCGCGGGCACCCTGGTGAAGAACGCCTCATGGGCCGCCGACCGGTGGCTGAGGAGGTACGACCCGACGTGTTGCTCGCCGAGAGGCCAAGGAAGATCACGGCAGCCTGATTAGGGCACGACAGGCCAATTAGAGTTCGAGGAGGAATTGGGACACGGTGTATCGAAGGTCCAAAGATCGTGGGACCGGTGGGTACACGGAAAAATCAAGGTGACAAAAACAAGGATTTGGGTGCAAAAATAAACATAGGCGTGAATCTCCCCCCTCCTTTTCACCGGTTCGCTTACACCCAGGTAGGCCCGGTAGACCTTACATGTAGGGCCGCTACGAGGGGTACGTGGGTAGATTTGTTGGTGAGGATTGACATCAATTCTTCGCTCTTTGTAATACAGATAATTCGTACTCCCTCCCAAAAAATGCCGAGTACACAGTTTGTTCAGTTCCATTTCGAATTTATTATGGAATGACGTGAACTGCTGGCTTAATCATGAGTTCCTTCCTTAATCAAAACGCCAAAAGCCGCCAAAATGGTTAGTAACCTCATAATATCACGGGTGCACAACTGCACAAAGTGTATAATCAAATACTGGCTTCCAGTCAAACGAATCGTTCATGGTGGCGTAGGCAAAATCAAAGAGTGCCGCCAAAACACACGTCCAGGCGAACAGCTTTCCCCATCAGAGTTTGCAACGCAATCTGCAATCACGATTCACATGGACAATGACAACGAATGGGGCGTGTCCAGTGGGAGTTTTTTTTTTAAAGGAAAAAACTTGGGCCTTGCAAACAGGCTGTGAAGTGAAGTGCCAAACATAGACAGTCGGACAACACATCATCACCGTAGAAGTTTGCAATGCTTCGCATCGATCACCAGATGCTTGTACGCCATAAGCAGTTATGGTTCATCACTTCATCAGATGCAGCATTCAAGATTGCCACCAGCATCATTGACCGGCAGACCGTCACAGCAGCCGGGTCTCGAAAAGTACTAGCACTACAGAAATCAAACAGAACTGCCCCATCCTTTCCGTTCTGAACCTAACAGGCTAACACTGACCTCGACAGCAAATGTATTCCACAACACGTAGGCAAGGGCGACCAACTGCATAAGATCGTCAAAGCTGCATCCATGTACTCCACTCCATTCAAGCAGCTAGCCCACATCTATACATCACCAGAACGAGGAAATTTTCAGAGGCCGACAAAACAGTGTGGCACCAGAGCTAGGACTCCTGGGCGTGTGGGCGCAAATAGCCTCTGAAGAGCTCTTCCAAGCGACGAACAAGCTGCTGGGGCTGTTGCCACCACGTGGATTCAGAAGAAACTGATCTTCCATAGTAGTCTTCTTGTGCGCTATCCTTCTTGGTGAAGCTCTCGGAAAACTCATGCCAGTTCAGCATGGCACGTTTCAGTCGAGATGTTCTCTTACCGGTGACTAGATACCTGGTGTAGTCCCTAGCAAGGCGGTATAGCTCCTCCCCTCTTATTATGTGGATATACTGCACACCAAAGAAAGCAAAAGAGAGATATAGAGAGCATATACATCCAGGAGCCTCAAATGTTTTGAACCAAGACAAATGCATCTGTATATTCGTCTGTTCATATTGAGGAAATATATTTAAGCATAATTCTTGTTTTAGCAGACAGAATAACAATTTCCCATGATACTGAACAGTTTGAGCAATAAATATACCAAGAGAACAGTTTCAATGTTACTCATGTTCACCTGCATTGCTGTTAAGCTAATCGCATGGGGTATTACTTAATAGCGTCTACCTTATAAGCTAGTCCACACAGCTTGGTGTTTTCTTGACAAAAGTGAAACCACACAGACAATTGCAGACTTAGTATGATGTATGCTGTATGTGTATATGATTAAGCTAATGAAGTGGAGATTTCACTATCCTGTGATTCAAAAATCTTTACTATTTCTTCTGAACTAGGATGATGCGGAAGAAAAATTGTACTCCGGATAGTGGAAGTAGTAATGCTAAGTACTGTAATAGATCTGTACCATCCCCTAATACAGAACATCTTTTCTAACAAGAAATAACCATTAGTTGCCCAACTGGAACTAATAAGAGTTCAGGAATTGGTGAACAATCAATGATGGCACCTATTATAGCATTTCCAGAATAGAGACCAATGCAAGGAAAAGGAAGGGATGAAGTTACCACAAGTATGAAGGCAATTGTTGCTACCAAAATCTGGATCATTTCATATAATGAATCCTTGAAAGATTCATCCTCTGGGCCATCAGAACCACCACCGCTACCTCCATATCGGTTTTTGTTTCCTCCATTTCCACCAGATCCTTGTCCTCGAAGCTTAGCCATCTGCTCTTTCAGCAAGTCTTGCAAGGACCTTGGTCTTTTTGCTTGAGCCATAGCTTTGTTCAAAGATTCCATTGAGAAAGGCTGGAAAGCAGGCAGAAATAAATTTAGCACATGATTTGTAGAGAAGCTTCTGCACATGATAATGGGATGTCTTACATCACAGAATTAGATGGTGCACGACGTTTAACAAAATAAAGTTACAAAGTTGGTGTTAATACTAAATTCCTATTGGTTATGTGTAATATGAAAGTTGAAACCTTCAGTCAACATCAACACAAAATACCAGCTTGTCTAATTGCTAAACAATACAGAAGTATACAAGTTCCCAATTCAATGCTCTCCCCAGAAGTTGGACACCGCAACAAGAAGATAACAGAAGAGATAAGATATGCACCTTTTAGTATAACAAGTTTTACAACACTATTCTTTGATAACATAACAAGTGGGAAATATATGGGTTGGGTATTCAGAGAAAGGCAACTAAAAATGGAAGTGTAAGGTGAAACGAAACAGTCATTGCACGATAATTGCTAAAAATGGGAAATGTATGGGTAGGGTATTCAGAGAAAGGCAACAAAAAATGCTTACATCATTGAAAGGCTTAGGATTCTCTTTCCCACTTGAGGCATATACAGGACCAAGCCTTTTATAGCAAGCAGAAACAAGAAGAAGCCTTGGATACAGTTGCTGTTGAAGCTTGCAAGAACTGGCAGAATGTGGGCATATGGAATGTCGACCAAGAAGCTCACGGGTCCTTCCAAGACCAGCTACTGGTCTGTAGGCAGTGAGCGTACTATGAGGCTTGTTCATTGTAGCTTGGAAGTAGCTCATGTTTCCGTACTTCTGGAATCCCAGAATAGCTTAAGAGCCAAAACTGTGGGATTAAAATAGGAATGTAAGTACCAGGAATACAGCAGTCCGAAACAAGAGTGTAGCTTATCAAAAATAAAATCAGTATCAACTTGACTGACATATAAACTCTAAACCATGGGCATAACTTCGGTTTCATGGCATAGAAACTTCTAGTTACCGGTAATCAATATTATTCATTGGAGGATGCAAATTTTTCATAACAAAACAAGGCAATCCAGTAATCTAATGCTAGGATAGGATGCAAACTTCTGGAGATATGTTTCCATTTCAGAACTTGGTTTGTGCATGGATTTTGTGAAAATAAACTCCTGAAAGAATGTTAGGATATTTTTTTCCCTATTAAACACTAACTGGTAACACCAATGGGAAGGGACTTCTGGAGATATCTCAAGTTCTCAACTAATGAGTATCCTTAACATTAAGTTGCATTTGAAATTCTGCAAATTGGGCACGGATTTGGGACGTTTCGCAACCCGTAATTCTCAATTTCAGCAGGCAGACATCAGCCAACGACAGCAGTACAGCACCATCCAGTTATCTAACGAAAAGCTATTCCTATGAACAACTGCATAGTATCATAGTATGAGTTTCAACGAGCAACCAGATCCAATTAACATGCCGACTGAAGGTCATACGAAGTGCCCTGCATCCCACATCAACCCCTCCCTCGCCGGAGCAATTAGAACGAACTAGAAAAATGGAAAAAGGGCTCCACCCACTCACTCACCCACCCATCCTAATCCCACACAAATAGGTACTCTAAAACCCTAGCCAAACGAAACGGGCAAGCGCATACAGCCAGGAAGCTAGATATACCAGCGATGGCGGCGGAGGATTGGGACGCGGAGGCGTAGGGGAAATAGGAATCATGCGAACTTTCATGGATTACTGAGAGAGAGAGATAGAGAGAGAGAGAGAGACTGAGAGATGTTACCTGGGCACCTGGCGTGCGGCAGGATTATGGATGATGGGGCCACTGGAAGGCGGCGGAAGTTCCGGGCTGCGAGAGGCGAGACAGCACCGGCGCCGGGCGGAAGGAGGCACTGGCGGCCGGCGACGGGATGCCAGGCAGCAGCCGGAGAGTAGGGGCCGATGGGGATTGGGGAACGGGAAGGATTATTCCTGGGATTGGGTTGCGAGAAGCTGGGGCCCGCTGCGGCGTCCTTCGTTCGGCGGCGGCGGCGGCATGCTCCACCTCTCGAAGGCCCAACTACATTGCCCACCTGACCCCCTGTGGGTCAGGCCGGCCCATGGACCCTCGCGATACTTGGATTTCAAAAAAAGAACATCTACCGGCCCATGTTTCTTTATGGGCAAATTATTTAGATTAAAAAAATGTGCAGATCACATGACGAGCAAATACTGCGACAACTTGTAAATTTATAGGAGATTCTAAAAAAAACTTGTAAATTTATAGTAGCATACTACAGTGTATTGGAAACTGTAGTTTTTCACTGCCGGTTTCTGGTGGAAAACAGGTTTCCAACAAATACGGGAAGTACAGTAACATTCTTGGCTTTTACCAGCCACACATGAAGAAGAGTACTATAGCACACGTCGCTCCAGGCGCCAGTAGTATGGTTTGTGCGACGCCGAGCATGTTATTTGTTGTCGACGAGCCGCTGAACAACCCGCCGATGGAGGCACCGATGATCGACGCCTAGCAGGTGAGGTTGCTCCCCGGATCGACGCCGAGCTCCCGGCAGTACTGCTGGTAGAAGCCCACCCGCGCCTCCATCTCCGCGGTGTTCTTGCCGTTGCACTCGAGGGCGCCGTTGATGGCCCTGATGGTGGCGCCGAACCCCTGCGGCATCACCAGGTGCACGTTGTCCATCCAGAACCAGAGCGCCGACTTGAACGACACCACGGGGTCCTGCGCCACGATGCCCGGGTTCCCGAGCCCGTCGAAGCCGATGTTCTTCCCCGCCGGCCCGTAGTTGTAGTTCCACGACAGCTGCAGCGGGCCCCGCCCGTAGTAGCCCTGCCCCTGGACGCACGGCCACGCCGCGTCGCTCGCGTCGCAGTAGTTCATGCTCTCCCCGTCGATCTCACTGACGTAGCAGAAATCTGTTCCGATCCCATGCAAAGAAAATATCATCATCATAATATATATGTATAAATGGTCATTGCAAACCTCGTCGGTGAACGTTTCAATATAATTCCGCAGCATTCCAGTGTCAGTTCGGATCGATCAAAACTCACGTCCGGTCTCGTGCGTGACGTGCGCGAAGAAGGCGGCGATCTCGCGCTTGCCTTCGTCCGCGGAGCCGGCGTGCGCGAAGTTCGGGTACGAGCTCGCGGCGCTCAGGAACGCGCTCAGCGTGTAGAAGCTCTTGCCCCTGCCAGCGCACCCGGTCCCGCCCTGGTTCTTGATGCCGTCGAAGAACGCGGCGGTGACGACGCTCGCCACGGACACGCCGTTGCCGCCGCCGCTTCCGCCGCCGCCGCCGCCTGAGCCCGAGCACGGGCCCGACTGGCACCCTTCGCCGCAGTAGGTGCTGGTGGTGCCGCAGTAGCCGTACTTGCTGCAGCACAGGCCTGGCTGGCAGTTGCAGTTCTGCGCGGCCGCGGGGGTGGCGGCGCAGTGGAGTAGTGCTAGGCAAATGGCCAGCACCGTCGTCAGGATCGTCGTAGGCGATGGTGAGCTTGCCATAGCTCCAGTTGCTTAGCTCTATGCTGTGAGGTTTATCGATATGGCAACGGCACGCTGGCGGCGGCGTTTTATATAGGGATCGATCGGGGTGATCTTCTCGATGTCAATGCGCATGGCATGGCATGCGACGTGAATGATGGACTAGCTTGATCAATCAATTCATAATTTTATTATGGTGCTACTTTGGCCGTGTTTAGTTCCTCTCTTTCCATAAAAAGTTTTTCATCCTAGAAAACCATATCAGTTCATTTCTATCTATGTGCACGTTTTTATAGAAACAATAATTTTCACTCTCTATTCGAACTAAACATGCCCTTTGATCATGTACTGTAATGCACAGACATCAGATACCGAACATTTTAAAACTTTAAAATACATGGATAACATGATTTTTACCCGATGCTCATGATGATTTTAAGGTATATACCAACAGACGCCAATTGGGGAAATAAAATAAAATTGAGAGCGTACATTGGCTCTGGATCGCCGCCGTGTGCGACTTACCTGTTGGAAATTTCTACTAATGTTCCTCAGCATCTGCGTGCACGCTTACGTTGCGTCGCCTCGCATGAATCGCCTGCAAGTGTGTACCTAGGCCTTATGGCAAGTAATTAACCAAAATGGGGTCACATTTCACGCGCCTATGCTTACGTCGCCTCATCAAGCTATTTCTGGTAGATGGTGACAGAGCCCACACGGGGAACGTACGGTAGCATGCAGACTCTTGGGAGATTTCGTTTGAGATTGAGACGGCTCGGCTCCATTGGCTCCAAGGCCGTCAAATGGTGTAGGCACGGGCCTCGGGGCGAGCTTCTCGGTGCACGGGGTGGGCGCGCCGAGGAGCTGGTGGTGTCCGGCGTGGAAATTAAACCGCGCTCCTCGGCGTCACACGCGCAGTTTGGAGAAACGACTAGTATTTTGCAACAGCATCACACGCGCAGAACGACCTGTTTTATTGAACCGGAGGGAGTAATATTTTTGTTGGGCTGGCAGCCTGCATCTGTTCACTTCTTTTGTTGGGCCTAAAGTAAAAGTACAGTCAAGAACATAACCCTCTAATTAGGGCGATGAAAAAGTCTACGCGGTGATCGGTTGCGCTGGAGCGCAAGCGTGCGACCGGCCCGACCCAGCAGACCGTCTTCCTCCTCTAGCTGCCGTCATTGTCGCCATCGCCGAGGAACCAAGCCTGGAGGAGCAGACGAGAGGTGGGGGAAGCGGCCGACGGCGAGGTCGCCGCGCGGCCGAGGTGGTGGTCGAGGCCGGCGATGTTTAGGATTAGGGTTTCGGGTTGACAGGGGTCCCAATATCTCCGGGATCGGAGGGGGGCTTGAGGGCGTCGGAGGCCCAACGGTGGAGGCGGGTTGGCCGGGTTAGTGGAGGAGGTGGAATGGGTTAGGGGGAGGAGGCGAGATGGGCAGGCGGCTGGAGGCAGCCGAAGGCCGTCGAAGCTAGGACTAGCGATTGCGACGGGGCGTGGAGTTCGACAGGTTAGGACGGTGGCGGAAGCGGGCGGCGGGGGCGGTGGGGGCGTGGAGCTCAGGATGCAAGCAGGCCCGCTGCAAACGCTTGCAGGACACCGACGACGGCGGCATGGATGAATTTGCTCAACCTGCAGGAGCCCGCAAGTACCAGGTATGCTTCCCGCTTTCCTCCTGCAGGGCCTTGAGGGTGGGAATGTAGCAGGTGCGTAGGAGTCTGCAGGTGCCCGCGCGCAAGACGCAAAAGCATGAAACTGACGTCTCCTGCTTTCTCCTTCCTTTGCACAACGGACATGAACTCAGACTGAGCTCGACTCCACCCGCCCGCCGGCCAAATCCTCACTCCCCTCCACTATTCTCAAATCGCCTTTACCCCGACCATCTTCACCCTCTGCGCTACACACCAAACTCCTCCTCGACGCATACCATGGCCCTGGCGGCCGGGGATTAAGGATCCCGCGGCCACCATTGCCTCATGTCCAACTCCTAATTTCGGTCGCCATCTCCATCGACTAACTGCACAAACGGAATCTCGATGAGCCGCTCCTGATGCCTAGACCTACTCGTTCCACCACGTTAATCAATTTTTCACACTCAGATTCCGCCGCCGTTGTCGCTATCGCGCCGTCGACCGGCTCCGGACGGATTTCCTCTACCACAGTTCATATGCGCGTGTCCCTTTATTTCCTAAGGCTTTCCATGCCACCCTCCGCCACCCTGTCCTTGCCGCCGGCCATGCGCCGCCGATCAACCCCAGCAGGCGATGCGGAATAGAAGACAGAAGGGTGTATGCAGGCTGTTGCAGGCCTTGCGAGTTGTTGCGGGCCTCGCAGGCCTGCCCGTTTATGCCTGCCGGGCTAAGCAGACTTGCCCATGCATTATAAATTGCAGGCCCTGCCGGTGCCCATTAAGGGCTCGTTCGGTTTCATTGGAATGGTTCCACCCGGATTGAGATCAATATAGTACAAACTTTATGATACTTACAATGAGAGACCGGAATTTATTCCAGGTGAAGAACCAATTTACTCATGATATGGACAACAAAAGACCTGGATTGGTTCCCCACCTCTTGACTAGTGGATTAATTCCCGGTCTCTTCTTGTCCCTATCATGGGTAAATTGGTTCTTTACCTGGATTAAATCCCAGTCTCTCATTGCAAGTATCATAAAGTTTGTACTATATTCATCTCAATCCGGGTGGAACCGTTCCAACGAAAGCGAACGAGCGCTAAGCCATATTTGCAGGGCGGGTCTGGCAGGTTAGCAGGTGGGTCTGCGCCCACACGTGGAGGTCGACGGGTTAGGATGACATCAGTCTGGGAGCGAATGTGGAGGCCGCCGGAGCCCGGGCCAGGGACGGTAAGGGTGCCGGGGGCGGCGAGGCGGGGTAAAAGATGGGAAAGGGTGGACACAACGCACTGCGGGGAAGACGGGGGTCGCATGTTCCCCAAACCAGTGCGTGACCCGTCGCGCGATAGCGCGAGGCGATAGACACTCTTCTCGTCGTGACGTGATAACAAATCCGGTCGTTATTGTTTGTTTTGCGTGAACGCTTACAAGTACCAGCAATGCGCTCTGCAAGCTGGAATATATTTTATTGCTACTATGCGCACTCGTGGATCTGTGGGATTATTCTTGACAAGCCTAGCAGGTGAGGTTATTCCCCGGATCGACGCCGAGCTGCTGGCAGTACTGCTTGTAGTAGCCCACCAGCGCCTTCATTTGAGGGGTGTTGTTTCCGTTGCACACAAGGCCGCCGTTGATGGCCCTTATGGTGCCGCCGAACCCCTTCGGCATGGCTTGGTGCGCGTTGTTCATCCAGATCCAGAGCGCCGTCTTGAACGAGACCACGGGGTCCTGCGCCACCTTGTCCGGGTTCGCCAGCAGGTCGACGCCGATGCTCTTCCCCGCCGGCCCATAGTTGAAGTTCCACGAGATCTGCAGCGGGCCGCGCCCGTAGTACTTCTTCCCCGGGACGCACGGCCACTGCTCCATGGGGTCGCAGAAGACGTTCGCCTTGTTGATCTCGTTGATGTAGCAAAAATCTGTTTGCCATCACGGCGTACATGTTCGCACGCAAAGATTCAAAGAACCCGCGGCCGTCGTCAAGGCATCAGATCCTGCGAGTTAATTAAGCAAGAGATTGGCGCGGTTTAATAATACCATCAACTTACGTCCGGTCTCGTACGTGGTGTGCGCGAAGAAGGCGGCGACCTCGCGCTTGCCGTCGGCCTCCGTTCCGCTGTGCGCAAAGCCTGGGAAGGAGTCGGCGGCGCTGAGGAACGCGCTCCGCGTGTAGAAGTTTTTGCCCTCGCACGAGCTCGGAGCCTGGTTCTTGATGCCGTTGAAGAAGGCCTCGGTGACGACGCTGGACACGGACGCACCGGCGCCGCTGCTTGGGCTGGCGGCGCAGAGGAGTAGTGCTAGCCCAAGAGCCAAGGCCGTCAGGGACGACAGCGTCTGCCGTGGTGAGCTTGCCATACTGGATAAGGCCGGGGGGACACAGCTCAGCTCGCGGTTTCCTCAAAGGTTATGAGGTTGTCATGGCATGCTGGCGGTGGACTTTATAAAGAGGCCGGATTTCATCTTGATGCGTGGCATGCGACGTGGAGGACGGATTAGCTCGCAATTTTACTTGTACTGACACTACTGTATATATTCCACAGTTTGAACTGGTGGTGACACGTCAATCAGCATTCAGCACGCAACTGCGACTAGCTGCAACTTTTTTTTTTTTGGGCTTAGCTGGAACTGAAGTTGAGACCAC
Organism: Urochloa ruziziensis; assembly: GCA_015476505.1. NCBI lineage: Eukaryota > Viridiplantae > Streptophyta > Magnoliopsida > Poales > Poaceae > Urochloa > Urochloa ruziziensis. The sequence goes on from CM027125.1 coordinate 40,832,507, forward strand.
GTCAATCGCCGCCATGTACGACAGCGTGACTAACTGGCCACAATTTTCGCGTCTGCGAAGACAATTGCCGTCATCTGGTGGCCGCCGCTTGCAGCTGTATTTTGCTGTATTCCATGCATCGTTCATGTGAGGATATGGCCTTTTAGTTCCAAAATCCAAAATGAATGTTTAGACACATGTATGGCGTACTAAATGTAGGTAAAAAACAAATCACATTATATAGATGGACTGGAATTTGCGAGACGAACCCAATGAGTCTAATTAGAACGTGATTAGACACTAAATTGCTACAGTAATGCTACGGTAAACATGTGCTAATGACAGATTAATTAGGTTCATTAGGTTCGTCTCGCGAATTCCAAACGTAATATGCAATTAGTTTTTTAATTAGTCTATGTTTAATACTTCAAATGTGAAAAGATTCTCTTTCAAAATCTTTTCACCGCGGAACTAAACACGGCCGATCGACTTGCGTGTTCCACACACTAACTAAAAGGGTCAATGCGGAACGGAGGACTTCCATGCCGGCGGCTGCTGCTTACTGTTTGGACGGTCGCACGATGCAGGAAGCCAGTGGCACTTCTGTTTCCTTTTTTAAAATTATTATTAGATTTATATGGATTATTCTCTGATTTTTATAGACATACTCCCTATGTTCTCAAATATATGACGTTTAGAACAAGCAAATTAGTTCATTTTATGAATGGAGGTAGTACTAGCTACCACATAGCATCCTTTTACTGGTAGTGATACGTCTACGTCTCAACAAAACCGGCAAAGTAATCAACAACGGAACAACACAGTGGGCTCAACTTAGACCCGTGCTCGATTTAGGCCATGTTTGGGGAGCTTCTAGGAGCTTTCATTTCAAACTCTAAAAGCCAAAAGCTCCCCCAAACATGGTCAACTGCACCTAAAAGCACAAGCTGCAAAAGCTAGTTTTACACGTAAAAGCAAAAGTTTCTCTTGGACAGCTTCCCGAGCTTCACCACTAGATCCTTCTCCCCGCGCCATCGCTTGGCGGAGGACCGCCCCCGCAGTGTCCGTCGATCGTACTCGCCCTCGTTCTCCTCCTCGAGTGGTCGCTTAGTGGAGGACCGTCGTCGCCGCCCCTTCATCCCTTCATCCCCTTGGTGGACTGCTGCCGTCGCCCCCTTCCCTTCCCTCATTGGACCGCCATGGCCACTCCCTTCCCTCCCCTCACTGGATTGTACCTGCCGCTCCCTTTCCTCCCCTTGCTGGATTGCCACTGCCGCCCTGTTCCCTCCCCAAGCTCGACCGCTGCCACCAGCCTTTCTCTCGACCGTCGCCACCGTCCCATCCCATGCGACCTTCAATTTTCGACGAGATCCATGGCCACCATGTCAAATTTGTCCCTCCTCGATGGATGTCGCAACGCCCCTTCCCTCGACGACCACCGCCGCACCATTAATTCGAGCTCCTTCCCTATCGGCGGTACTACACCCTTCCAAAAGGCATAATCGTAGAAGCTCCCCCAAACAGGCAGATAAAGCTTCTCCCAAAAGTAGCTTCCCGGGCCAGTGAGGTTGGATTCTCCAGGAAGCGCTTTTGGAAAAAGTGTTGCCGCTCCTCTAAACAGGGCATCAGCCCAACACACAACTTTGGACGGGCTTAGGAAGAAGAGGTAAATATGCATGAAGTTATTTGTTTAGGGAAAAGTTTATTTTTCAATCTCCAACTATGGTAAAAGTTTTATTTTGAACTACAACTACAAAAACGGATATGAAAGACTATCCAACTATCATTTTTGAAGTAACGAAATGATACGAAACACATCCAAACATGAGTCTTGAGTCTAATAAGGTGCATTGGACACGTTCGTTGCGAACAAGTTTCTTGAAGTTCGGTCGCCCAGAATGGTGCATTCACACTGGAACACCCGAGCGAAACTCGTACCGGTCATTTTCGAAGTAACAAAATGGTACGAAATGCATCCAAACATGAGTCTTGGGTCTAATAAGGTGCATTGGGCGCGTTCGTTGCGAAAAAGTTTCCGGAAGTTCGGTCGCAAGAGCGGTTTTGCATTTTTTTATTTTAAAAAGTTTTGATTTAATAAAAAAATTATAAATAATTAATTTAAAATCATAAAAATATTAAATTGGTACCAAAAATTCTTTAAAATGTAATGTACTTGTCGATCTCTATTGGAGTTATTTAAATATTATTTGGTCATACTCCTTGGATTTTATAATGAGTAATAAAAACTAATAAACAATATATAAATAACTCCAAGTAGAGTAGCAACAAATAACCTAGATTTTTTTTAAAAAGGTACCAATTTCGCATTTTTATGATTTGAAATGAAATAGTTATGATTTTTTATTAAATCAAAGCTTTTTAAATTTCTAGAAAAATGCAAAACCGGCCTTAAAACCATCCAAAGGGCCAAATTTACCTGGTTTTGATAGTTGGGTGGTCCTTCCTATCTGGTTTGTAGTTTTAGGTTGAAAATCAGACTATTCCCTTAAAACCACCCAAAGGGCCAAATAGGACTTTTCCCTATATTTTAAGAAAAAGTCCTATTTTCAACCTTTAATCGTAGAAAAGTATAATTTGCAACCCACAACTAAAAAAAATCATATAACAAGGGTCATCCAACTATCAAGACCGGACAAATTTGGCCCTTTTGGATGGTTTTGCATTTTATATAAATTCTAAAAGTTTAGGTTTAATAAAAAATTATAATTGATCCATTTCAAATCATAAAAATATAAAAGTTGGTACCATTTTTTTTCCATAAAGGATGACAATAGCAATATACGATGGTTTAGTTACAGTGGAGTGTCAAGTAGTAGTGTTGTGGCTTAAGCCTAGACAGAGTGGATCTATGATAACAACAATATATGATTGTGGATAGGTATGTGCAAGAGTGATGTGGTGCAACAATGGTGATAGGGGAGGATTTAGAGATGGTGCTGTGGGGCGGGGGATCAAGCCCCTACCTCCCCAAAACTAATGGATCCTCGCATAAGCCCCCTCTTTTTTTCAGAAGGAAAGGGAAAGGAAGATAAGGGGAGGATTGGAGGAAGAAGAGTCCCCTGTATTTTCGAAGTGCAAATGCCACGTGCTATTTCAGAGCTGACGGTGGTGGTGTAGAGTCGTGGACTTTTATTTAGATGTGGAAGTAGAGACATGCCATTTAGTCACGCACTCTTGCGGTGACACATTTGTCCCTTAATAAGAAAAACTTGTACTATTCAGCCTGTTCATTCTGAGTTTGTTCTTCTTTCTAATATTCGGTCGCTCTCTTGCCTGATTTATTAAAAAAATGTAAGTCGCTGAGTTCATCTTGTGGTGACACATTTTGTCCCTTAATAAGAAAAACTTAATTCAGTGTTTGTGCTGTGCGCGCTTACAAGCACAGATATGGGCGCCTGGAAACGTAGATACTTGCCAAGTGTTCTCGGCACTTCGGCCATATACAAACGCTTTCGTTCTTTATTAGGTGGAATTACACAGGCCCAGCACTGCATTTTATTGTTGTTACTACTTACTACTAAGCCCTGGGTTTCATTCCCGGCGGCAGTACAAGTATGCCACGCCGAGTATTATTTATTCTTCACTTACGTACACCTCTAGCAGGTGAGGTTGTTCCCGGGGTCGACGCCGAGCTGCTTGCAGTACTGCTTGTAATAGGTCACCCGTGCATTCATCTGCGCGGTGTTCTTGCCGTTGCACTCGAGGTCGCCGTTGATGGCCCTGGTCGTGGCGCCGAACCCCTGCGGCATCACCCGGTGCACGTTGTTCATCCAGTACCAGAGCGCTGCCTTGAACGCGATCACGGGGTCCTGCGCCACCTTGTCCGGGTTCCTCAGCCCGTCGAAGCCGATGCTCTTCCCCGCCGGCCCGTAGTTGTAGTTCCATGTTATCTGCAGCGGGCCGCGCCCGTAGTATTTCTTCCCCGCAGCACACGGCCACGCTGGTTTCGTCCTGTCGCAGTAGATGTTGTTCTTGTTGATCTCACTGATGTAGCAGAAATCTGTGGGTAGTGCACCACATTAAGTTCAGAATAATGTTTGATATGATAAGTGGCCATGCATAAGAAATAGACTTACGCCCGGTCTCGTGCGTGACGTGCGCGAAGAAGGCGGCGATCTCGCGCTTGCCCTGGGTCTGGGAGCCGCCGTGCGCGAAGCCCGGGTGCGACTTGACGGCGTTCAGGAACGCGCTCCGCGTGTAGAAGTTCTTGCCCTCGCAGGAGCTCGCGGCCTGGCTCTTGATGCCGTTGAAGAACTTGTCGGTGACGACGCTAGCCACGTTCTGCGCGGCTGCCAGGCCGGCGGCGCAGAGGAGCGCCAGCCCGAGGGCCAGGATCCTCGACGTCGCTGAGCTCGCCATACTGGATCGCATCACAGCTTCAGTTCCTGACTAGCTAGTGTAGGCTTCCTTGCTGCAGGGCGCCTAGCTAGCTTGCTGTGGTGAGAGTGTGAGGTGAGTTGGGGTGGCGTGCTTGTGCCGTTTATATAGGGCTCAGGGGCTCTCGGGCATGCATCATGTCGCAGCTCTCGCTGTCTCGCAAGTCGCTACACTAACACTATCATACTATGTCAGTCAAACTTGACGGGCTGGACTTACGTCGTTCCAGCATTGTACTGGCAGTACTGTTCGACATTATGAAATTGCGGCTCGTCTCTCAAGTCTCAACACGTACCCTCGTCTCAGAAGCTGTGCGCGGCGACTGCCGGCCAGCTGCAACGCATGTTCTGTTGTGATTTGGTCCATTTTGGATAGCGGCGTGTACTTGATTCCTTGGTTGAAATCTGGTTCGTGCTGCCAGGTCAAGTCTTTCCTTTCTCGTCATTTTTCTCAGGCGCGTAGACATTTCCATCATCCGGCGCTGCTGGCAGCCGTGTATTGTGGTGAACTGGTTCCACGCATCAGCCATGTGCCCATGTGCGAATTTGTTGGTGAGATTATATGGTCAATCCATTAAGGAAGAATAAAGCTTCCAAGAAAAGAACAAATGTATTAAAAAAACACAGTACAGACGAACATGTGGAACTTTAGCCATTGACCCAGTCTGAATCTGGTTGCTGGTGCTGCTGGATATGTGTACAAAACCACAGCTCTTATTGTTGTTTTGAAGGACTTAGTTCACTTCTTGTCTTAAGATTCAGTTGAGCATTCGGTTCACTCTTCTTGTCCTTGGAACTGGAAACTGAGTGTTCAAGTGAATCTTTACGTGGTTTCAAAAGGAACAGTCGCCAAAAGCATTCAAATGACAACACGAGATCAGATAACACTACTACACAAACCCTCATCACAACCGGTTCGCAACCCCTATCACAACCGGTTTTGGGAGGCGGATGAGATAAAACGGCTGTGATAGCCCCCCTATCACAACCGGTTTTTAAAAACCGGCTGTGATGACCCCATCACAACCATTTTATTATTTGAGAGATGGACCCCATAAACCAAAATATTTATTTATTGGGGGATGGACCCCATAAACCAAAATAAAGTCGCAAGTCGTGCATTTTTCATGGAAAAAATAGCGTGCTACGTGGTCGGTGGGATTTGAACCTGCAACCTCAGCTTTGTGCATAGCCTCCTCTACCACTGCACCACTAGAGTGTTTGTGTCTATATACCATTTTGATTCCCTCATATTAATGTTTTCCGAGTGTAAATTGCTTATTTGAGGCTCTAAATGACTTCAAATAAAAAAGTGGTGAACTACAATGTTTCATAACTTTTTAAGATCTACAACTTTCGTTTTGGTCAAAAGTTCATCCGAGGTCGTTTACAAAATTTAAATTTTCAAATTTGAAAAATTCAAACTTAGATTCGGTTGACAAGATGACTTCAAAAAAAAAGTGGTGAACTACAATGTTTCATAACTTTTCAAGATCTACAACGTTCGTTTTGGTCAAAAGTTCATCCGAGGTCGTTTACAAATGATTTCGTTTAGCCCTCCAAAAATGGTTAGTAAAGAACGGTTGTGATGCTGAGCATCACAACTGGTTTGTAAGAAAACCGGTTGTGATATGCGGCCGACTATCACAACCGGTTTTTGAGAAAAACGGCTGTGATAGGGGTCATCACAACCGGTTTTCTAAAAACCGGTTGTGATAACCCTATCACAACGGTTTTCTCAAAACCGGTTGGATAGCCCGTTTGTGAAAGTGGTTTGTTGTAGTAGTGTAACTTTCCTTCCTCTTATTTTTCCCTGTATAGCATTCAGATCATCTCCAATTTTTTAAAGCAACAACAGCTACGTGTCAGATTCTTCTCCATTGGTTAATTTGTAATTTCTCTCTCTTCAAAAATAAAAATCCTGCTACACAATGAATTGCCCCCGATCCAAGTTATGGGTAAATTAGGTTGATCATGAAGAAATAATTGAATATTTCCTTTCAAGAAATGCTAGAAGAATTGCAATTGAGAAGGTACAAACTTTGTTCTGTATATTAGTATGTTTGATGTAAATTAATTATTTTGTGAAACAGAATACATATGCGAGTGCTCATGTTTGCACACAATATGTACCCTATCACCCTATGGGCACATTCAAAAGTTTGCCGAACAGATTTTAACAAAGTCGATAACAACAAAACTGAAAGAATAACGTCATTATTCATTAATTCTAAAAATAACTCAAAAAGCATAAGTACCCACACTGAGACTAGCACTCAGACCCTATTCACAATCAGTAGCCTATTTGAAGTGTTGTTTTTGTTGTTGTTATTTTGGTTGAGGATCTAAATCAAAATTTGGCACATGGCCAAATATTTTGCAGGGCGGCCCTGTTTGCCAGTTTTATGACTGGGAAGTGAGTATCCTCTTAATTCAAATAGGAAAGCACATCAGGTCCCAAACATTTCCAGATAATTTGACTAAAAATAAAATCACCACCTACTCACATAAACGTGGGAATTGGTGATAGAATCTAAATGTATTCCTACCTGCCTTTTGTTAAATTAATTGGAAAATGGTTAAACCAATTCCAACTGGGCACCTAATATTTTTATCCTAATAGTCTTTCTTGTGCTAATTCATTTTTCAGAAAAAAGGGGTTTATCTTGCTATCTCGAGCAACTCAATCTGTCTGTGCAATCACAGTACAAAGTTTCTTCAATTAATTTGCCCCTTTTCTCCGCTTATAAGTTAGATTTTTCCTTCAAATTTTGTGGAGGTGGTGGATGATGAAAGCGTTAACTATGTTATATTAGCAGAACACTTTAACATTTTTTCCTTGGCTATTGCACGCCTTTGATGTTATGGTAAACTAGTACATAATATTCCTAACCTAGGAAAATATTCAATAAAAATACTATAACATAGGGTATGATAGATGATACCTATATTGCATTGCAAAGTTTGGAGATAAATTCAAATTGTATGAGGAGGAAAGAGTAGAAATTCAATATGAGTTTATTGATTGAACCAATTTTTTTTAAAAAAACAAATTGGGAATGAGCTAAAATTTTTTTTCAACTCCAGCACATTGGGTGAATTCTTTTGGTAGTAATAACATATTAACTATAAAGTTTGAGCAAGATATTGGAGGGGAGTGGCACACTTTTCTCGCAGGCATGCATTTGGTTGTTGATAATAACTTTGGTCATCAAAGTGTTTGAGGCAATCTGCATATTTGCTTCATTATTCAGGTCGAATAAATAAAAAGGCCAAGCCCCAGCGTTTTATTCTTAGTACTATTATACGCACTCGCTAATAAACTCTATAGGTTTCACCAGTGCGCGACGTACGCCAAGCTTTATTATTCTCGACGAGCCATACATGAACTCGCCGAGGCCTAGCAAGCGAGGTTGCTCCCCGGGCTGACGCCGAGCTGCGAGCAGTACTGCTTGTAGTAGTTCACCCTCGAGTTCACCGCGGCCGGGTTCTTGCCGTTGCACTCGAGGTCGCCGTTGATGGCTCTGATGGTGGCGCCGAACCCTTGCGACACCACCTGGTGCACGTTGTTCATCCAGAACCAGAGCGCCGTCTTGAACGAGACCGTGGCATCCTGCGCCACCTTGTCCGGGTTCTGCAGCCCGTTGAAGCCGATGCTCTTACCCGCTGGCCCGTAGTTGTAGTTCCACGAGATCTGCAGCGGGCCGCGCCCGTAGTACTTCTTCCCCGGGACGCACGGCCACTGCTTGTTCTTTGGGTCGCAGTAGTTCCTGGTGGCCCCGTTGATCTCGTTGATGAAGCACAAACCTGTTGGTCGCGTACGACGACGACGACGACATGGAAACAGAGTGAGAGACGCACAATCAAGCCATACGAACTGCTAAAAAAACTCCTACAACTACAAGCTCGTGGCACTGGGACTTCAACGTTTTTTTTTGAACAATTTTAAAAAAAATTGGAACAATTCTGGGACTTCAACGTTATTATTTCGAAAAAAATCGACTCACGTGAGGTCTCGTGCGCGACGTTGGCGAAGAAGGCGGCGATCTCGCGCTTGCCTTGGGTCTCGGAGCCACCATGGGCGAAGCCCGGGTACGCGTTGGCGGCGTTCAGGAACGCGCCTCGCGTGTAGAAGTTCTTGCCCTCGCAGCTACTGTCCTGGTTCTTGAAGCCGTTGAAGAAGGCGTCGGTGACGACGCTAGCCACGTTCTGCGCGGCTGCCAGGCCGGCGGCGCAGAGGAGCCCGAGAGCCAGCAGCACCAGGACCGTTGGCGCTGCTGAGTTTGCCATACTGGATCACACGCACAGCTTCAGCTTCTAAGTTCACTTTGCCGATTGCTGTAGACTTGTGAGAGGTGATTTGAGGTCGTGTGTTGCTGGAGATTATATAGAGATTAGGGCGCGCATCTTCTCGTTTGCATGCCATTTGGCTTGAAGGGATGATGAGATGGACTAGCAAGGTCGCGCATTAATGTTTGTTGTTACTGGTACTAGTATAGTCAAGACTTTGAGATTTGGATATAGCAGCCGTGTACTTGCATGATCATATCCGGTGGAAATCCAGTGCGTGCTACTCCCTTCGTTTCAAAATATAAGTCATTTCAACTTTCTTGGAAAGTCAAACTATTTTATATTTGATCAAAATTATAGAGATGACTTCAAAGATTTATGATACCGAATAGCTATACTATGAAAATATATCTAATGAAGAATCTAATGGTACTTATTTGATATCATAAATGTTAGTACTTCAAAAATTTGTTGATGTGGCTTTATATTTAATGCTCATGACACTCTCCACTGAGACTGGCCTAAATTTGGTCAAAGTTGAGAAAGTTTGACTTTCCAAGAAAGTTGGAATGACTTATATATTTTAGAACGAAGGGAGTACTCCCTCCGGTTTGGCAAAGGAAGTCGTTTAGGACAGCGACACGGTCTCCAAAGTACAACTTTGATTTCTTATTTTTATAAAGATATTTATTAAAAACTAACGTATGTATACTTTTATGAAAGTATTTCGCAAGACAAATCTATTCATGTAGTTTTCAAACTCAACGACTTAAAAGTTATATATTCACGATTCATATTCTCAATGTTTGACTCAAATCTTGTCCAAAACGACTTCCTTTACCAAACCGGAGGGAGTACGTGCTACTGGAACAAGTATTTCCTTTCTTGTGATATTTTTTCTCATCTGAGCAGACGGTAGGCATTGCCACTTGTCATCAATCGAAACGGCCGTCACCGCTGATGACAGCCGGATATGTATTCAGTTGCACTCACCACGAATGTGTGAGTTAATTGGTGTCCTGCGTGTTCCGATATGATCCACTTCCACAATCAACATAAATTGTAAATCTCGCAAGGCAGACTTCTAAAGATTGTTGCGAACGATGACTGCTTAGTTTGGACCACTGCACGCAAACAAGCCTAAACTTTTGATTGGGAAATTAGTTTCAGTAATGGACTGTGGTCTAGTCTGTTCCTGCTGTTTGATCGATGTTCGGCAGAATAAAATCACAGCTCTTGTTTAATTGTTTTGGAGGACGTGTTCTATCACAAACTAAATTAAATTACGCATGCAGATTCTTGGTAAAAATTTAGTTGAGCATTCTGAATTTCACATCGTTTCCTGTGTGGCTTTACAAACCATTGTTGAAGATCTGAAAGCGCAGGGGTTCAAGCAGATATCAATGGAAAATCTATTTGTGGTCTTAAAAAGAAAAGTTGCCAGAAGCTCTCAAATGATGTTTATTAGCAAGTCATTTGCATAATTTTTTTATATAAGTATCTTTGGTCCCTCACTTATAAGTTTATGAATTTTCAAAAAAAAAAGAAAACTTACAAGCTTTTGTACCCTTTGATTTATTAACAACCCATGAAATCAATTTATTATGTTTAGAAATATATAGCTATGCTTGTTTTATACTAGGTGTATTAGGGTTTTAATATGTAAATTTTATAAATAGATTATTATGTATAAAAATAAGGATTATGAATAGATTTATGGAGTTCAAATACCTTTAATATGGCCTGCCCAATCTAATATGCCTCGCTGGGGTGATGGCAGAGTAGCGTGTGACGTGGATGTGCTGTCCTAGTGCAAATGACGAAAGGTCTTTGTTTTCTCATAGCAGCCCATGTACTTGACTGCTTGGTGGAAATCTAGTACGTGCATGGACAATAAGTCTTTCCTTTCTTGTGTTTTTCTCATTCGCGTAGACATTATTTCCCTCATCTTGTCATATCATTGTATTTTCCTGAACCAATTCTATGAATCAGGACTCGTGAGAATTCATGGGTGACATAAATGGACAATCCAGAAAGGATGACTTCTAATATCTTTGTTGGGGGTGTTTGTTTAATTTGGACAGGCTTGAACAAGCCTGATTTTTTTAATTACCATGCGTACAGAACTTTTTTAGCACGATATAGATGCACTGGTAGAAGGAAAGAGATACAATGGACCACTTTGGCTGTTGCATTACCTCTGTTGGATAGATGTTCACAGAACAAAAATCACAGCTCTTGTTTAATTGTTTTGGTTAAATAAAGCATACTTCAGGCTTTTCATGACTTATTTTATTATAAAATATAAGCATCTTCGGGCTCTTGCATTACATGTAAGTTTGTACCCTTCATTTGACCATTAAGGAAATTAATTCATTACAATTTCTTCAACCATTTTAGTAGGTGTATTATGATTTGAAAGTTCAAACTTCAACCAATAATTAGTCAAATTATTGGCATATTTAGTGTATAAAAAGTTGTGGATTGATTTATATTTCAACGGTCTTCACAATTTGACATTGAATTTATTTTTGCAGTTGGCGACATATTAAAGAGAAATTGATGATCAAAGTATACATCTGATTTTTTTTAATAAAATCCCAACAATACAATCCATCACTATAAATTATTTCTTCGCCGTTTTATATTACATGAGGTTTCACTTCTTGCAATTATTATATAATATGTAGAACATGGAACTAATTCTAAAAAGTGTTAATCATAATGTTTATTAATTGTAAGTGCTCGGTCATTACTCATTAGCATTGTTGGTTTAAATCCTGCTCGTACCAGAATGGTGACAGCCCCCCAATAAGAAAGGGAACTAAAGTCTCAGGGATGTGCATAAGCAAGGCCAAGAGATAATCCTTTTTAGTGGAAAATCTGTAATCCTCCCCCCTAAGTGGTTCGGCTCTTGCATTTATATCGTCGCATCATAATTTACTTATCCATCAAGTATTATTATAACTTGTATATTGTTATATATGGTATTAGTGACTTTTGTAACTCCAAGACCGTAGTTAATAATTGCTCCTGTCTTCCCATTTTAACCCGAAAATTTTACCTTTTCTACTTAACAATTGAACAAAGTTCCGTTAATCTACTCTTTTGTATCTCCATACAAATTACTTTTTAGTGCTATTGTACAATAAACTTTTAAGTTTGAGGAAGACAGAGGAGGGAGTTGCACAGTTCTTTTCGTGGGCATGCATTTGCTCGTTAATAATAACTTTAATCATTAATTAAAAAAGTGTTTTGAGGCAATCAGCATATTACTGGTGCTTCATTATTTAGTTCGAATACACATGGCAACCCCAACGCTTTATTGTTACTGCTAGTATAGGGTACTCGCATTTAAATCCCTGGTTTCACGAGTACGCAACGCAGAGCTTTATTCTTGACGGGCCACGCATAAACCCGGCGGCCCGGCCGCCGACGCCTAGCAAGTGAGGTTGTTGCCGGGGTCGACGCCGAGCTGCTGGCAGTACTGCTTGTAGTATCCCACCCTTGCGTTCATCTGTGCCGTGTTCTTGCCGTTGCACTCGAGGGCGCCGTTGATGGCCCTGATGGTGGCGCCGAACCCCTGCGGCATCACCCCGTGCACGTTGTTCATCCAGAACCAGAGCGCCGTCTTGAACGCGATCACAGGGTCCTGAGCAACCCTGTCCGGGTTCCCGAGCCCGTCGAAGCCGATGGCCTTCCCGGCCGGCCCGTAGTTGTAGTTCCACGAGATCTGTAGCGGGCCGCGGCCGTAGTAACTCTTCCCCGGGACGCACGGCCACTGCCTGTTGTTGGCGTCGCAGTAGTTGAAGCTCTTGTTGATCTCGCTGATGTAGCAGAAATCTGTCGGAAGATCGCCAACGAAGAAGAAAGATTAGAGTCTGCAGTAGAGGGAAGCTATTCATTTCAATCAACTTACGCCCAGTCTCATGCGTGACGTGCGCGAAGAAGGCGGCGATCTCGCGCTTGCCCTCGGTCTCGGTGCCGCCGTGCGCGAAGCCTGAGTACGCGTTCGCGGCGTTCAGGAACGCGCTCCGCGTGTAGAAGTTCTTGCCCTCGCAGGAGCTCGAGGCCTGGTTCTTGATGCCGTTGAAGAACGCGTCGCTGACGACACTAGCCACGTTCGCGCCGCTGCCGCCGCCGCTGCCGCCACCGCTGCCGCCACCAGAGTAGCACGGGCCCGAGCGGCACCCCGTGCCGCAGTAGGCGTCGCCCATGCCGCAGTAACCATACTGGCTGCAGCAATAGCCTGACTGGCAGCCGCAGTTCTGCGCGGCGGCCGGGCCGGAGGCGCATAGCAGCGCTAGCCCGAGAGCCAGGACCGTTAGGGCCTTCGGCGCAATCGCCATAGTGGATCACTAATTAATTGTGAGCTCCTGACTAAGTTTTGTTGCTGCGGTGCAGCTTGTTGTGAGGTGATTTGAGCTGCAATGATGGTGCCCTTTATATATAGAGATCACTAGATCAGGGGGTAGTTTCCTCGATGCATGGCGTATATTGTTGGCATGTGCATGCGACGTGGAGGATTTGGAACTAAATTAAACCCAGTCCCGGTCCGCCATTGTACTCGCACGACTTGATAAACTCTTGTGACCCATGTGTCAAGGTGTACTGACAAATTTAGCTGTCTAGCTGATTCAATGCAGGTTAAGATAGCCGCCCTGTACTTGAATAATGAATACTGCGTGGACAATCCGCGCATGCTACTGGCAACAAGCCGGTCGATCCTTCCCCGTGATTCAATTATTTTCGCGTCTGCGAAGAGAATTGCCGTCATCCGTCAACCGCGTACAGCCGTATAATGTTGCTCAATTCCACTTCTACGCAGCTGCAGCTTGTGAGGGCCTCGTGGCGACGTGGCCTGCTTGTTCCAAGAACCAACAGAAATGGTCAAGCCAGAAGGGAAGACTTCCAACATCGCTGCCGGACTGCCCGTGATGGCTGTCTAATTTGGACCGCGCGCATTTTCTTTTCCTTTCTTTCTAGACTGCTATGTTCACTTAAGAGAGAGCCAATTCAAAAAGAAAGAGCCAATTCCATGAGCCTTGGGCTTTTGTGAGCTTGAGCTTCTGTGACATTGTAGCAGACTAGCAGTCCAGGCAGATGTAATCTGAAAAAAGAAGAAGAAGAAAATGCTGTGTCTCTACAAGCTTTGTGTGCTGTTTTGATTTCTGGGCCTTGAATTTCAGTTTCAGCCCAATACAACATTCTAGTCCATCTATGGTAGCCTACCGCTATAGTGTTGTTCTTGTGAATGTTCAGGGAATGTGAGGCAGCTAATGATCTAGCAGCCTAACAGATGATAGCCGATTCTCAAAAAAAAAAAATGATAGTCAAGTCAAGCAACTTTTAGTTCTTTAAGCTCCAATCCTTCCATTTTTTTTTTTCTATTGAGTTCACCTTATTTGTTTTCAGTCCTATTGCGCGTACTCGAGTTTGACAAATGTGTCCCTTCTAGACAAGTTGAGACTGCAGTTAATTTTAGGATGTTTGATATAGTATCCAAATTCAAAATGAAGGTACTGAATTAGTATTAGTTTTTTTTAATTTTTTTTTCATTTTTTCTGAATTATGATTGTATTTAGGGAAACATCGTAATGTCTTAGCGCAACAAAGTACGGTAAGTACAGGTTCAGTAACGGAGACATCGAAAAGATTTTCTTCATTCTTTCTGCCCTTTTGATCTTTGTTTGAATTCTTGGAATACTAAAGCTAATTATCATGCTTTCTGCATAAAACAGGCTGAGGCTTGTTTTTATTTTCAGTCTTATTGCATCGATGGGCTAACTGTTACTGAAAACAGAAAGTTTATCATCCACATTTTTCTTTTCACATGAAAAGAGTTCATATACATGTCACGTCTTGGCGTTGGGTGGAAAATTCATGTGATGGACGAACAAAATCTACCCAGACTCCCAGAGAAATGGATTATCAGTGATTAGATTGTTCCAAAAGCCATCAAGTGGTTTGATTGTTCGGGGTAAAATTTTGTTTTGAAGGAATTGAATGGACAAATGAAGTGGATTGTTTGGGTAGTAAAATAGACATTCCTTTTCCTTTTCTTTCAGAAGAGAAGCCGTACAGAATTGCATGGAGGGGATGAGAGTTGTTGTTACATCCAAGAATGGAGTTGGATAGGACGGCCTAAAATTCAGGAGTCTCGAGCCTCTAAAATACTTGCTAATGCTGAGTGCAAGGTGTGTTGTAGTTATACATGCTAATGCTATGGTTTGGCAAATTGTAACGTAATCCGATTACGGACAGAAAATGATTACGTTACACCTATTTGTTTCGAACCGCTCTATAATCTAATTGCACATAATCAAATACTGGCCCATTGGCAGCCCTTTACACCCCTCTCAGCCCGGTATTGCATCCCCACAACTCCTGGCATCATCTCCCCTTGAGGCAGTTATTTGATACCGTTACTTTTTTTTGCGAAACATAGTACAAACGTAGACGCTCACAAACGCACGCATACACTCAACCCTATGAATACACGCACGCAACCCTACCCCTATGAGCACCTCCGAGAGACTGAGCCGGCTGATCCTCGAGATTGACGAAGTCACCACTGGCGGCTCGCTATCGACGGGCACGTCGCCTACCACTGAAAGAAAAAAGCGCCGGTTAAATCCTAGAATAAATCCAGAAAATGTGAGCACCAGTGTCAAGTCGAGGACTTGAACCCTGGTAGGCAGGTTCCGCCACAAGGAACCTTACCAGCTGAGTTACGCTCAGTTCGCTAATAGCGTTATATTGTGCCACCAAACAAAGTCCGTAATCAGTTATTACAGTGCTGATACCGCCGCAACCTATTTCCTACCATTATCGTTACCTGTCCTGTAACCAAACGATATCTAAGTGTCGTTCCCAGAAAATCTTAATATTTCAAAATGCTTCATTATTCAGGCTGCATAAAGAGTTGATAAAGAGGCCCTGCGCCCCTGCATTATTGATTCTAGTTGTATAGTACATAGTCCGTTAAACGCTCTGGGTTTAACTTCAGGCGACAGTATTACATATGAGTGTCCAGAACACTTTATTCTTCACGAGTTAGGCATGCAAGTGAAGCCGGCCGGCACGTCTAGCAGGTGAGGTTAGGCCCGGGGTCGACGCCGAGCTGCTGGCAGTACTGCCTATAGTACCCCACCCTCGCGTTCATCTGTGCGGGGTTATTCCCGTTGCACTCGAGGGCACCGTTGATGGCCCTAGTCGTGGCGCCAAACCCTTGCGGCATCACCCGGTGCACGTTGTTCATCCAGAACCAGAGCGCCGTCTTGAAGGCGATTCCGGCGTTCTGCGCAACTATGTCCGGGTTGCCGAGGCCGTCGAAGCCGATGTCCCTCCCGGCCGGCCCGTAGTTGTAGTTCCACGAGATCTGCAGCGGGCCGCGGCCGTAGTAGTACTTCCCCGCAGCGCACGGCCACTGCCTGTTGTTCGGGTCGCAGTACCTGTTGCTCTTGTTGATCTCGCTGATGTAGCAGAAATCTGTCGGTATGGCCGGAGCAGATCAAATCCATCAGCAAAACGATCGGTATAGGAAGAAGAATGATTAGAGTCTGCAGTGTAGAGGAGGCTACTCAATTCAGTCAGTTAACTTACGTCCGGTCTCGTGTGTGACGTGCGCGAAGAAGGCGGCGATCTCGCGTTTGCCTTGGACCTCGGAGCCGCCATGGGCGAAGCCGGAGTACTTGTTGGCGGCGTCCAGGAACGCGCTCCGCGTGTAGAAGTTCTTGCCCTCGCACCCGCCGCCGGCCTGGTTCTGATGCCGTTGAAGAACGCGTCGGTGACGACGCTGGCCACGTTCGCGCCGCCGCTGCCACCGCTGCTACCCCCTCCGCTGCTGCCGCCGCTCCCAATGCACGGGCCCGACTGGCACCCGGGGCCACAGTAGTCGTAGGACTGGCCGCAGTAGCCAAACTTGCTGCAGCAGAAGTCCGGCTGGCAGCCGCAGTTCTGCGCGGCGGCCGGGCCGGCGCCGGCGAGAAGCAGCGCGAGGCCGAAGGCCACGACGGCCATGACCGTCGGCGGCGAGCCTGCCATACTGTCTCACTATACTTCAGTGTCTGGCGAAGTTTGGTTGCTGTGTTGCAGGTTGCTGTGAGGTGATTTGAGATGTCATGAGGGGTGTCGCTTTATATAGAGTTCAGGGCCGTGGAGATGCAACGGTGCATGTCGTGCGACGTGGACGATGTGGACGGAACGGCTCGCGGTCGCCGTCCGCCAAGTACGACCGTTCAACGTTTGGTGATGAACTTTGTGGCACACGTGTTCACTTGTCAGTGTGCATGTGCCGATAAGCTACTCCGATCCAACGTGTAGGTTGAGGTACCAGCATCATCAGATCAGTTTGGATCGCCGCCGAGCACTTGAATACTCGGTGGAAAATCTGCGCATATGCTACCGGCTATGCCGTTGCTTTCCTGTGATTTTTCGCGCCTGCGAAGACAACTGGCGTCATCTTCGTACCGGGCCGACGCGGGCAGCCGTATATTGTTGCTCAATTCGACGCACCTTGCCTGTGCGGATTTAGTGGTGCGTGCGTATTCCACAGGATAAGAGAAATGGTCAAGCTAGAGAGGAAGACTTCCAGGATCTGCCGGTGCCGGTGATGATGGCTGCCTAATTTGGACCACACGCACTAACCTACAATTTGTTCTGTTTTAGTATTTTAGTACTCCGTATTTCTCTAGGTGAGTCTTGGGGCGTATTTTTTGTTCTTTCTTATGTTGCGTGGATTTGGAAGAATTATTCCAGTTATAGAGAAGATTTAGAATATTTTTTTTCTTTTCTTTTGATATGAATTTTGAATATTTCTACAAGATAGAATCAGTTTCATATGCCTTGGGTTCAAACGAGTTTGCTTCATGTAAACGCCCCTTTAAATGTTCAGAATTCGTGACCAAACAAGAAAAGCCGGCGCCCATTTGGATTGGGCTGTTAGAGATAACAATGTAACATGTCAATGTATGTAACTTGGGCTGTTGAGATAAGGAGTCGATCTAGATTAGAGATAGAGTTCTGTTGAACTAGTTTATCTTGTATATAGCATGGCCGACCGTATCTCAACAGCCTTCCTTGTAAGCCACGTCAAGGGCTATTCTTGACTCAATATAAACACGCAGAGCGGCCTCTACGGAGGTTAACACGCTTTAACCAAACTTACATGGTACCTAGAGCCAACCTCAAACACATCTAATCAATGGCGAGCTCGTCATCCTCTCCTGCGGCCATGGCGATCGGCTACCCGATTACGGAGAAGCTGAGTTGCACTAACGTCTCTCTGTGGAAGGCACAAGTCATGCCTGCCATACGAGGCGCACAGTTAGAAGGCTTCATCGACGGCACGACTCCTGCTCCGCCGAAACAGATTGAAGCTACGGTCGACGGGAAGACGGTCATGATGGCCAATGAGGCGTATGCCAAGTGGATTGCATCTGATCAACAGGTGCTGAGTTATTTGCTCTCCACTCTCTCCAAGGAGATCTTAACTCAGGTCACGACCAAGCGATCTGCGGCTGAAGTTTGGACTGGCATCGAACAGATGCTGGCCTCTCAAACCCGTGCGCGGTCGGTCACGACCAGGATCGCGCTCACCAGCACCCAGAAGGGGAGCATGTCCATGACGACTATTTTGGGAAGATGAGATCCCTCGCCGACGAGATGAGCGCCACCGGCAAACCACTGGATGATGACGAACTGGTGGGACACATCCTCACCGGTCTGGATGCGGACTACAACCCAGTAGTATCTGCACTTCTCTCACGTCCTGAAGCTATCTCGATGGATGAAGCATTCAGTCAGCTGTCCTCCTATGAACAGCGGCTCAATCTCCAATCAGGCGGGCCTCACTCGTCTGCAAACGTCGCATCCCGCGGCGGTCGTGGAGGCCGTGGCTACAATCGTGGCCGTGGCAATAACCAAGGCCGTGGTGGCCGTGGTGGACGCTCCAACGGCAACAGAGGCAGCGGCTCCAACAACTCGCAAGGCTATCGTTGCAAGAAACCAAAGGTGAAGTGTCAGGTATGCTACAAAGATGGCCACCTTGCTACTGAATGTTGGTACAGGTTCGATGAGGACTACGCCCCTGGATGAGAAGCTAGCCGCCGCCGCCATGAACTACTATGGTGTTGACACCAATTGGTATGTCGACAGTGGATCCACGGACCACATCACCAGCAATCTGGAGAAGCTAGGCGTCCATGATGCCTATCATGGTGGTGAACAAATCAGGACCGCAAACGGATCAGGTATGAACATCAAGCATGTTGGTCAAGCTACAGTTCATACCCCTAGTCACACTCTTTTTCTTAAAGATATTCTTCATGTTCCTGATGCAAGTAAAAACTTGATTTCTATTCATCGCCTTGTTTCCAATAATCAAGCCTTTATGGAATTTCATCCTGATTTCTTTCTTATCAAGGATCAGGCAACGAAGAAAACACTTCTTCGAGGCAAGTGTAGAGGAGGCCTCTACGTTCTTCCTTCCAGTGCTCACGAAACCAGCAGCAGACACGTCCTAGCAGCTGACAAGCCCTCCTCTTCGCGATGGCATAGTCGACTAGGACACCCATCCTTTTCCATTGTTGATCGTGTCATTAGTCACCATAATCTTCCATGTTCTGGTAGTGAGAATAAAGGGGTTGTTTGCGATGCTTGTCAACAAGCTAAAAGTCATCAACTCCCATATCCTATTTCCTCTAGTAGATCGAGTGCTCCTTTAGAACTTGTTTTCTCAGATGTATGGGGTCCCTGCTATTGATTCCGTTGGAAGGAAGAAATATTATGTGAGCTTTATAGATGATTTTAGCAACTTCACTTGGGTCTATTTGATGCGCCACAAATCAGAAGTTTTTCAGTGCTTTCGTGAGTTTCAAAATCTAGTTGAACGCTCCTTTGATCGCAAGATTCTTGCTGTTCAATCCGACTGGGGTGGCGAATATGAGAAGCTAAACTCATTTTTTCGCCAAGTTGGGATATCACACCATGTCTCCTGCCCACACGCGCACCAACAAAATGGATCTGCAGAACGAAAACATAGGCACATCATCGAAGTTGCCCTTGCTCTTCTCTCTCATGCACACATGCCTTTGAAGTTTTGGGATGAAGCCGTTTTAGCGGCTACCTATCTTATTAACCGAACCCCAACCAAAACACTTGATTTCTCAACGCCCCTTGAAACTCTTTATCATGAAACACCGAATTACAATGCTCTGCGTGTATTTGGTTGTGCTTGTTGGCCCAATCTCGGCCCTATAATCATCGCAAGTTGGCGTTTCGTTCCAAAAGGTGCGCTTTTTGGGGTATAGCAATCTTCACAAGGGTTTTAAGTGCCTTGATATCTCTACTGGCCGGATATACATATCTAGGGATGTTGTGTTTGATGAAACCATCTTTCCCTTTGCTGATCTCCGACCAAGTGCTGGTGCCTTACTTCGTGCAGAGATTCTTCTTCTCCCTCGTGATCTTTTACCAGGGGATTATACTGTACCTGACCATATGCATGATAGTTCATCTAATCATACTAATGATTATGGAGATGATGCAGAAAATTGTGCAGAAAATGGTGCTCAAACGCAGGCTACAGGTCCTTATTTCATGCGGGATGGATCCGGCACGCCTTTCCAAGATGATTCAGGTGCTGCGCCGCCTTGGTCTGCCCGTGCATCCTCTTCGCGATCAGCGCCGGCCGTCGGACGAGTCGAAACCGCGTCGCCTGCAGAAACCGCGTCGGCTCCACGCACCACATCCTCTCCGCGCCACTCCGGCTCGGACACGTCGCCTGCTTGGCCTGCTGGGTCTCCTCGTGCGAGAACATCTCGGGCCCGCACTGTCCCGCGCGGCTCCGCTCCACTTGCTGTGTCCCAGCCTGCTCCGGCTCCGCATCCCGGGGGAGATCTCACCTCCGGATCTTCTGTGCAAACGAACTCTGCGGATCCGGCTGTAATAGAGGAAGCTCCTGCTGCTCCTACATCTGATGTTCCAGTTGATCCTGGTGTGCCTGCTCCACTACGTCCACATACAAGGTCTAAAAGTGGTGTTGTGAAGCGTAAGCAGTATACAGATGGAACAGTAAGGTGTGGTCTTCTCACAGTGACTGGTGAACCTCATGATCTTAGTGAAGCGTTAAGTAATAAGCATTGGAAACAAGCTATGGATAATGAATATGAAGCTCTTCAGAAAAATAAAACTTGGCATTTAGTCCCTCCTAATCATGGCACAAATATTATTGATTGCAAATGGGTGTACAAAATCAAGAGAAAAGCTGATGGATCTATTGATCGGTATAAAGCTCGATTAGTTGCTAAAGGTTTTAAGTAACGTTATGGCATCGATTATGAGGATACTTTTAGTCCTGTTGTTAAAGCAGCTACTATCAGATTAATATTATCCATAGCAGTGTCAAGAGGATGGTGTCTTCGTCAGTTAGATGTACAGAATGCGTTTCTTCATGGTATTCTTGAGGAAGATGTATTCATGAGGCAACCACCTGGTTATGAAGATAAGACAAGACCACATTATATTTGCAAGCTTGATAAGGCTTTATATGGCCTTAAGCAGGCTCCTCGAGCTTGGTATGCAAGGCTAAGTATGAAGCTACATGATCTCGGTTTCAAGTCATCCAAAGCTGATATTTCTTTATTCTTCTATAATAAAGGGACAATCACCATATTCTTGCTTATATATGTTGATGATATTATTGTTGCAAGTTCCTCTCAAGCAGCAACCGAAGCTCTGTTGAAAGATCTAGGCAGTGAATTTGCTCTAAAAGATTTGGGAAATCTTAGCTATTTCTTGGGCATAGAAGTAAATGAGTTGGACAATGGAATTTTGCTCACTCAAGAGAAGTATACTACTGATTTACTTAAACGTGTAGGTATGCTTCATTGTAAACCTGTTAATACTCCTATGTCTACAACCGAGAAGCTTTCTGCTCATGAAGGAACTGTTCTTGGACCGGAAGATGCTACAAGATACAGGAGTATTGTTGGTGCTCTTCAATACATGACTCTCACTCGACCAGACATATCATTTGCAGTAAATAAGGTATGTCAATATTTGCATTCACCTACAACTTTGCATTGGACGGCTGCAAAGAGAATTTTACGATATTTGCGACATACACTTGGACTTGGTCTTAAGATACAAAGGTCGTCATCTATGCTAGTTAGTGCTTTCTCAGACGCAGATTGGGCAGGTTGTGTCGATGATAGAAGGTCGACAGGAGGTTTTGCAGTTTTCTTTGGATCAAACCTTATATCTTGGAGTGCTAGGAAGCAAGCTACAGTATCTCGGTCCTCTACTGAAGCAGAATACAAGTCAGTAGCTAATGCTACGGCTGAAATCATGTGGGTTCAAAAGTTGTTAGAAGAATTAGGAGTTAAAGCTCCCAAAATTGCTCGGCTTTGGTGTGACAACATTGGTGCTACGTATCTTTCAGTGAATCCTGTGTTTCATGCAAGAACAAAACACATTGAAGTTGATTATCACTTTGTTCGACGAAAGAGTAGCTCGAAAACTGCTGTCGATACAGTTTGTTTCAACAGGAGATCAAGTAGCTGATGGGTTTACTAAACCCTTGTCAGTACGACAACTTGAAGCTTTCAAGACCAATCTCAATCTTGGACGTTGAGATTGAGGGAGAGTGTTAGAGATAACAATGTAACGTGTCAATGTATGTAACTTGGGCTGTTGAGATAAGGAGTCGATCTAGATTAGAGATAGAGTTCTGTTGAACTAGTTTATCTTGTATATAGCATGGTCGACCGTATCTCAACAGCCTTCCTTGTAAGCCACGTCAAGGGCTATCTTGACTCAATATAAACACGCAGAGCGGCCTCTACGGAGGTTAACACGCTTTAACCAAACTTACATGGGCCACTTTTCTTTTCATCTTGATTCATCACGTGAGGTCGCCATAAGGACAATAGTACTATTATGATGCTCACATTTGCAGCTAAAATATGTTCTAAAAAGACCAACCAAAGCGACGAGCTATACATGTCCATCTACAGCACCATAACAGTAAAGCATGAATGTCTTGAGATTGAGTCAACAGGTTGGTCATCTGGGTCAGTCCATGAGTGATGTTGATAACTGAAATGGGTTGCTAAAGCAGAAAAAAAAAATACATTATAACTGAAATAATGTATGAAGCATATTTTAGTTATATGTTGTGTATGCGCGTGTAACCTTTCTGATTGATATGTATTACTTTCCCTTCATTAGTAGGACTGTAATAAGTTTGCTTGGTTTGGTAGATTCTTTAGTAATGCTCATGCAAGTGCAACCAATAAGTGCACTAGGTTCATACCATTTTACAATGTTCAGATTTCTATTTTACGCCCCCCCCCCCCTCCTAGTTTTCTTGGAGATCCCTGATGTACTCCAAAGGCAGTTGTTAAAACCCATGCAGTTAGCCACAAGAAAGCAGAGCTAACCTACGCCAATCCAAATGAGAACGGGAGGACTGGATGATGGATTCACCATGGCCACCAGCAGTGTGGAAGGCTAGCCGGCAATGACATATTGCCAATTTAACACAGTTGATGCATGACGGGCACATCAAACAAAGAAACGAGTACATGCCGCACCCGCACCTCTATTGTTCTGTCATTGTAGTTTCAGAATACGCATTTACATAGACACACGGAGCATGCACTTGTTGTGTCTTTAACATAGGCACTCCCCCTCCCCTCCCCCCCCCCCCCCCCCCCCCCCTAGTTTTTTTTTCCTAGTTCTGCCACTGCTTGTCCAGATTCATAGATGCAATCGATGAAAACTCAAAGGTATAGTCATGAAATTTGTCTAAACTTTGCTAGAGAATATAAGCCATCGGAGGGAGGCGGAGGGCTTGTGCTTTACCTTGGCTAGGGATTACGTCTGTCAATGGAGGAGGCACTATTGTGCTGCTCCTGCTCAACGACGCAACTGGAACCAACGAGAGGAGGGGTGTGGTAGTGGCACTATTGGTTATTGATTCAAGATCCAGACACGCTTGATAGGGAAGACGAACTGGGGTGTCTCTAGCACACTTGAGGGGAGGGCGAGTTGCGGCCAGCAGCTGGCGGCTCGGGTCGAGGCCGCTAGAAGCAGAAGGGCCAATGCTTAAGGCTTGCGACTGACGACAAACGTGCTTCTCAATTTGATTACTGATGACAAATCGGCTTGCTAGCTTGGTTAGCTGCTCTACGCTTGGCACTGGATGGAAGGGAAGATGAACATGCAACGCTAGGATGAGTAGACGAGACGGTCTGAGAGGAATCAAGAACGCCATGAAAGCTCTAGCCCCTTCACATGAGATGGACAACAAGATGTGCCTGAACAGGTGTATGGACGGTCATAATTCCACACAAAACTAGGCCAATAGAACCTCGAGAATCGTCCGCCGATTTCATCTATTAGAGAATGCCACATTTGAGCCGTGTGTGGTCATGTTCTCAAGGGACACCCAGACAGTGTATTCTGAGGTATGAGCACCAACCAATATTCCAAACTTCCTCATTGAAGCATGTCACTGTGTTTACCATTTTCTCAAAATGTTGAAGTGAGAATGCAATGGGTCTGACGATACTATATCATCATTTCCCCCTACTTCTTTGTTGGTTTCTAAGCCTTAGCCCTCATTTTTTAGTATTATTAGCGCTATCCTTATATTAGGGACAGATCCAACGCGGGGGCAGGGGGCTTGTGCCCCCCTGGCCACCTCCCACCCCCTCTACGGAAGCACCCATAAGCCTCCCTACAAATTTCAACTATAGATAAAGAGAAAAGAAAAAAGAAAAAGATGAGAAAGAAGAGAAAAGAAAAAAGGAAGAAGGATAAGACTAGCCTCCTCTTCTCGATCACTTCCCCATGCTACTTATATTAGGACTAACCGGTTCCCCTAATCACCGTTCACACCTAGAAGGTTCTCTGAATATGCAATACCACTATCATTGCGCTAACTTGGACTCTCCTACTAGTCGGTATTCTCGCTATGACCGTATTAGTGGATGTTATTCAAGTTTTCTAGAAACATAATAATCTTATCTGAACTCTCTCGCCTACGAATCAATTCCAAGCCAACCATGTAAACCCCATCTTGATCAACCACCTTTCAGGAAAGGAAAATGCACATCATCCTATGCGAAAGATATATATACACAGAGAGATAGAGGCCAGCACAAGTTCAGAGAAAGCCGTTGGATGGGAATGTACCGGCTAGGAACAATCGTTAACTGAAAATGTAAATTCAGTCACCTGACAGATAGCACATTTTTTTGCACCCCCATTTCTTCTTCTGATTAGTACGTTGTTTTTTGTTAGAGTTTATTATTATTTTTTTAATGAACCAGCACGAGATTGTGCCAATTTCATTGATAGAGAAGAGTGTTTAAAGTTTAGCTTAGTCACTGAATGAAGGACTACGAAACCTGCACAAACAAAGACCGCAGATTACTCAAACCAAATCCATTGGGTCATCGGTTATCTCTCTCTCTTCTTTTTGGCCGAGAGTTAAATCTAAAAATAACTTAACTACCGAACCCATGGTTTTCCTTAAAACAAATCTGAGTGTTATGAATTATGGTGGCACATCAGGTCAGTAATAATAGCTTAGATCATTATTTCAGCTGTGAGCATTTACAAATATACAAGTGCATATACAATAAGTGACAAACTGCTTTATTATTATTTAGATCCAATAAACAGGCCCATCATTATTTATTACAACCACTAATACTCTGGGTTCCACACTTCCACTACAGGCGACAGTGCACAAGACTGCACGGCACCTACGCCTATTTATCCTTCTCAAGCCAAAGCAGAGCAAGCATATGCACATGAACCCACAGCATCACCTCTAGCAGGTAAGGTTGCCCCCGGGGTCAACACCGAGCTGCTGGCAGTACTGCCTGTAGTACCCCACCCTCGCGTTCATCCTGTCGGTGTTCTTCCCGTCGCACTCGACGGCGCCGTTGATGGCCCTAGTCGTGGCGCCAAACCCCTGCGGCATCACCTGGTGCACGTTGGTCATCCAGTACCAGAGCGCCGTCTTGAACGCGATCCCGACGTCCTGCGCGACCACGTCCGGGTTGCCGAGCCCGTCGAATCTGAGGTCCCTCCCGGCAGCCCCGTAGTTGTAGTTCCACGTGAGCTGCAGCGGGCCGCGCCCGTAGTACTTCTTCCCCGCGGCGCACGGCCACTCCGGCTTGTTCCTGTCGCAGAAGTCGTTGCTCTTGTCGATCTCGCTGATGTAGCAGAAATCTGTTGGTATCATCAAGCAGTGCCCATTAATTAAGTTTAGCAATTAGCATCCATGATTAATATGCCGCGGAAGCAATAAAGATCATTAGAATGTGCAGCTAGTGGGGAATCGAAGCTCGATCGACTTACGTCCGGTCTCGTGCGTGACGTGAGCGAAGAAGGCGGCGATCTCGCGCTTGCCGTCGTCCACCGAGCCGCCGTGCGCGAAGCCGGAGTACATGTTGGCGGCGTCCAGGAACGCGCTCCGCGTGTAGAAGTTGCTGCCCTCGCAGCCGGCCCCGGCCTGGTTCTTGATGCCGTTGAAGAACGCGTCGGTGACGATGCTGGCCACGTCCGAGCCGCCGCCGCCGGTGCCGCTGCCTATGCACGGGCCCGATCGGCACCCGGGGCCACAGTAGTCGTAGGTCTGGCCGCAGTAGCCGTACTGGCTGCAGCAGAAGTTTTGCTGGCAGCCGCAGTTCTGCGCGGCGGCCGGGCCGGCGGCGAGCAGAAGTGCGACGCCGATGGCCGCGACCGCTAGGACGATCGTCGGCGAGTTTGCCATGCTGTGTCTTTGCCTCTTTGGTTGCTGCAGTGCAGTTTGTTGTGATCGAGTTGATGATATCTGAGGGGTATGCGGTGTCGCTTTATACTACAGAGATGAAGGCGTGCAGTGCAGATGCACGATGCATGGCACGCCGCGTCGAGGATATATTCGTGGATGGAGTCGTGGCTTCGCTGTTGTCCCGGTGACCGGGTCCACCATTGTGTACTGGCACGAGCACGACCGTTCTGCGATTGTGACGAAGAACTCGTTGCACATCTGTCAGCATGTGCACCGACTACCGACAAGCTACTCCGTCGTCGTATGTTGAGATATCATCAGATTTGGATCGCCGCGCCGAATACTCGTTGGAGAAAATCCGTGCGGTTGCTTTCCTTTGATTTTTCGCGTGTCCATCTGTGAAGACAACAGGCGTCATCTACCGGGCCGCCGCGAGCAGCCGTATATTGCTGCTCGATTCAACGCTTGGTGCCACCCTGTTCCACTGACTAACAGAAATGGCCAATTTCGAGAGGAAGACTTCCAAGGTAGCTGCCGCCTGCATGCCGGTGGTGGCTGCCTAATTTGGGCCTCACGCGCACAAACACCTACAGTTTAGTTTTGTTTTATTTTAGTACTTATCTAGACAATTCTTGGGAGATTTTTTGTTGTCCCTTATTATATTTGCGTGGATTTAGAAGAAGTCCAATTACAAGGGATTTAGAATATTTTTTTCTTTCTTTTTTGAATATGTTTGCTACATTCGATGAATTGATGTCGCGTCATGATATGTGTTCATTGTCATTTTTAAAGATACATAGCTGGATCAGAAAGAGTGTTAAACATATTCATGATATAGGATTGATTCACGACTCGAACAGTGTTGAACTGTCAACTCTTTTACGTGGCCATGAAGCTGAATTCTCGTTGTTGAAGCGTGGCTGTATCCATCATTGATGATCACTTCCTCAATGCAAGATGTTGGCGTTGATGGATACGTCAATTCGATGGGGCACCGTTTACTGTATGGTTTCTACGTTCTTGACTACTGCTATGTTAGTTTCCGATTCGTGAGACTTCTATTGGGATTTGGGACATCCCTGTTCCCCCGTCCCCACCCCTCACCACCCGTTTCTTGCGGTCTCGACCATCGTTGTGCCGACTTGGTCAGCAGTGCTCTCCACACTAGTCACCTTTCTAGAAGAAAATGGTCTTATCTCAACTATGTGTCTCTGACTCTCTGCTACGACCTGCAGCTGCAAATCGATTCCAAGCGCACCGTGTAAACCCCTACGGCCTACCTGATCAAGCACTGTGTCATCAGGAAATAAAAAATCACATAAAATCCTAGTGTGAAACACTGAAACACATACCACATAGACATACAGAGATACCAACACAAGCTCAGAGATTGAAGAAATACGATGAGCCCTTGGATAGACAAAAATATATATACCGGCCAGGAATGATCGAGTACTAAGACCGTCTCCAACAGTCTATGCAAATGAGAACCCAAACCCAAAAATAGGTCGGTACAGTGGTTTTGGGTTCCAAAACATGTCTCCAACAGAGGACGCATACAAGCTACCCATTTTGTGTATACTCCGACCGACGACGCAAAAATGGCTCTCTCTCTCTCCTCAACCCATCCGCTCCGGCTGTTCGTCCCCGTCCCTCGGCCTCGGCTCGTTCCTTTCCGCCCGCCCCATCCGATTCCCATCCGCTCACCCGCCGCCGGCCACCACTCTTCCCAGCCATCCGTCCCGGCTGCTCATCCCGGACGCGCAGGATTTGCCGCCTGTGGGCGTGAGGAGCTCGAGCTGTCGCGAATCGAGCGCCGCCGGCATTGGAGCTTGCGCGGCGAGCTGCGACGGGCTGGCGGGCTAGCGGGCTGCAGGCCAGCAGCCGACCGGCTGCTCGGCTCGCTGGGCACATCATCGTCGTCCGCCGGAGCTCGGCAACCTCACGACGCCCTGCGAGGCAGAGGAGCTTCGACGCCTCCGCCGTGGGGCAACTGCGGTCAGGCGCGTGTATGCGGAGGAGGTTGGGCTCCGAGAGCAGCACCTGCTTGGCCTAGACGCAGAGCTGACGGACCTCGGGCTCGGACAGCTGCACCTGCCTCCCGCCACGGCCGCTCTCGACGAAGCGTCACAGCACCTCATCCACCGCCGCGGCGTCCATCGCCCCATCGACGCCCGTGTCGTCATCATCTCGCCGGCCCTTCCCCGATCCCTCGCACGCCCAGCGATGGAGACCTCCACGAATGAAGGATGCGAGGGTGGATCTCGCCGTGCTCTGGTCGGTGCTCTTTGTATCCGTGCTCTCACGGCCGGCGGAGACCACCACGTACGATTGCTTTTTTTCTCCTTGTGGTGTGGCTTCAATCAGTTCGTCTGTCGTCTTTCCCTTCGTGCTTGATCAATTGGGCACCGAACAGCATCAGCCCGTCCCTTGCCCTCTTGCTGCGGCTCTTGACGCTCTCCGGCTCCGGCGGCAGCGGCGGCGGCACTAGCAGCTCGCGGGTTTTTTTGGGGTTGGCTGTTGGAGAAGGCAAGATTTTGGCTAGCGACCCATT
This sequence comes from Urochloa ruziziensis, assembly GCA_015476505.1. Lineage (NCBI taxonomy): Eukaryota > Viridiplantae > Streptophyta > Magnoliopsida > Poales > Poaceae > Urochloa > Urochloa ruziziensis. Next base: position 40,861,521 of record CM027125.1, read on the forward strand.
CCCTGTGCGAGACCCAAGGGTCTCATGTTTGGGTTTCCATTGTTGGAGATAGTCTAAGATGGTCGCTTGTAAATTCTGTCGACTGGCTAATGATGGCATCTCATTTTTTTCCCATTTCTTCTTCCTCTAATTAGCACATTGTCTTTTTTGTTTGAAAATTAGCAGGAGCACTGCTTTGTCATATAAGAAGGAAGCAAGCAAATCTTACAAATGGTTTACTATTACATAAAAACGAGTCGAACTCAAGAAAATGGTTAGCACATTGTCATTGTTTTCTGTTAGACTAGAGCGACTAGAGCTTAGCAGAGTGACATAATGAAGGCGTATGAACATGTCATTGTTTTCTGTTAGACTAGAGCGACTAGAGCTTAGCAGAGTGACATAATGAAGGCCTATGAACATGTCCAAAGCAAGTCAGCTCGCGTTCTCTACTTTTGGGCCCTGGCCCAGTTAAATCTTTAGAAAAAAAAAATCTTAATCTCTGAATTCATCTTTCAAGTTTCAAACAACATCTAATCAGCTCATGGAGGGGAGCTAAATACTATATATATCCAGACACATTCTATTTCTGTCAATGCTCAATAACAGTAACTTGGGTCATTATTTGTGCTGTGAGTACTTACAATAAGTACTTCAAGCCAACGTACGCTGGAATCTTTAGACTGCTAATGTAATTGTTCGCGGCAATCTGCACATATATTGTAAGAAGCTCGTATTGTAAATTGCTTCATTATTATTCAGGTCCAATTATCAGGTCCAACCCCTGAATTATTTATTGTTACAATTACTAGGTACGTGTTCTCGTTAAAACACTAGGTTTCACTACAGGCGGCAATACACAAGAGTGTACGACACCAAGTATATTTATCCTTCTCAAGCCAAGCAGCATGCGTCCATGAACCCAAGCAAACACCTCTAGCAGGTGAGGTTGCTCCCCGGATCGACGCCGAACTGCTGGCAGTACTGCTGGTAGTATCCCACCCTGGCGTTCATCTGAGCAGGGTTGTTCCCGTTGCACTCGAGCGCGCCGTTGATGGCCCTGATGGTGGCGCCGAACCCCTGCGGCATCACCCCGTGCACGTTGTTCATCCAGAACCAGAAGGCCGTCTTGAACGCGATCACGGGGTCCTGCGCCACCGCGTCCGGGTTCCCGAGCCCGTCGAAGCCGATGCTCTGCCCCGCCGGCCCGTAGTTGTAGTTCCACGAGATCTGCAGCGGCCCACGGCCGTAGTACTTCTTCCCGGACGCGCATGGCCACTGCGTGTTGCTCGCGTCGCAGTAGCTGTTGTCCTTGTTGATCTCGCTGATGTAGCAGAAATCTGCACGGGATCATCATCAATAAGCCACGCAGGCAGATGAAGTAGCAAGTAGAGGTTCCAAAATTGATCAGAACGGAACATAAATGCAGCCGTAAATCCCATGAAAAATGCAGCAAGTAGTTGGATTGGATCAGCTTACGTCCGGTCTCGTGCGTGACGTGCGCGAAGAAGGCGGCGATCTCGCGCTTGCCGTCGTCCGCCGAGCCGCCGTGGGCGAAGCCGGAGTACGCGCCGGCGGCGTTGAGGAACGCGTCGCGCGAGTAGAAGTTGCTGCCCTCGCAGCCGCCCCCGGCCTGGGACTTGATGCCGTTGAAGAACGCGTCGGTGACGACGCTGGCCACGTCCACGCTGCCGCCTCCGCTACTGCCCGTGCAGGGCCCGGCCTGGCACCCGTCGCCGCAGTAGTCTGAGGTCGAGCCGCAGTAGCCGAACTTGCTGCAGCAGAGGTTTGCCGCGCAGCCGCAGTTCTGCGCGGCGGCCGGGCCGGCGGCAGCGAGCAGCAGCGCTAGCCCGAGAGCCAGGACCGTCAGGGGGTTTGCCATGCTGATGGCCACTGCTTGCTTCAGTTCGTTCCTGACGAGAAGTTCACTAGCTACTTGCTGCGGTGCAGCTCGTGTTGTGACTTGGTGAGGTGATTTGAGATGGCATGCTGGTGCCGCCTTTTATAGAGGGAAGAGATCAGAGCCGCCGGCGTCCGTGTTCTAGGCTTCTAGCTCGATGCATAGCGTTGTTTGACTTGGAGGATGCACATGCAACGTACTGGCCGCCACGGCCGTTACGAAGATGTACTTCTGGCACGTCTGGCGGAAAACACGTGCCCCCTCGTTGTACTTCATGCGAGTACCGAGCTGGTGCAACGTGGATTCAGGGATTGCCGCTTGCGCACTTGATCTCTAGTTTCGTGGTGGGAATGCCGAATGCGCTCCCTTACTGGTCGTTTTTCACGTATGATAAGAAAACGGTCGCCGTCACCCTGACCCGCCGCCGCCGGCACAGGCAGCCGTATACCGTTGCTCAATTCCAAGCACCACCGCGCGTGCACGAACCCAGTGGGGAGTTGCGTGTTCCTTCCTTCCACAGAAATGGTCAAGTGAGGAAGGAAGACTTTGCAGGATCGGTGCCGGTGATAGCGGCGGCCTAATTTGGACCGCAGGCACAAGAAGTCAACACTTTTCTTTTCTTTTTCTAGCATACCTTTCAAATGAAACCAGTCCATGGGCCTTGGGCTAAATAAAATACAGACTTTTCAAATGAAACCAGTCCATGGGCCTTGGGCTAAATGAGAATACAGCGGGCTTATTGGGTCGGTACTCCTTCAAAAGAAGAACCCGAAGGATTCTCTGTGGGGTGTAAAGTTTTGGCGCCCCACTAAGGGCCCCTTTCTTCTGACGGGCTAATCGCAGCCCAATTATCGTTCTAGATCCGTGGATTGGGCTAGATGGGCCTGCTTCCAAGTTCAAGCAGCAATGGACGCTACGCTACACCCCGGGAAGGTGGAAGCCAGCCATAACACGAGGAGCTCAAACATTGATCCTTTAAATTGTGTGTGGTTGCATCCGTTTTTCTAGTATAAGTTATTTGTGGACGGATTAATCCGACGTCTCTTTTGGAGGCTAGTTTCTTCTCGGCTTCTAGCTGCTCTACGGTGCCTGCGGCTTGGGCTCTCAAAATCAGGCAGTACTGACAGTGACGATATTGCTGAACAAAATGCTTGCAGTTTTCTGGACAGAAAGAATCCTATCTCAACTCCCGGAAGGCAGCCGAGTTCTGTGACAACTCGTAACTGCTGCCACTCCTGCCTGCAGATCAGAGTCAAAGCCCATGTGAGCACCAACCTGATCGAAGCACCCTGTCAGAAAAAAAGAAAACTCCAGATCAGGCATCCTGCCAGAATAGAAGAACCCGATCAAGCACACTCTGGCGCGAAAATAGAGCCGACACGGGCAATTAAGCACCGCACCAGCTTCCTCTAATCCGAGGCAGAAAACAAATCGCCGACGGAGACTTCCGATCCCCCTGCTGCCCGGCCGAGCGTCCCGCCGCCGCCACGTACTCGATCAAAGGACAGAGGAGGAATCCTCCACAGTTCCAACGGCCATGCCGGGCGCAAGCGCGCGCAGCAGCAGTAGCAGCAGAGGCGCCACGTGATCAGTCCTTCACCGCACCAGATAGAGCCTGCCGCCTGCCGCGTTCGAGTCATGCCATGGCCATGGGCGCGTCCTCTCTCGTGCGCGCGCGCCGACCCGGCGCGTTCCACGGCGCCCGATCGGAGGTTTATTCTGTTCAGTTCCGTTGCGCGCGGGGCGGCGCGTGCATGCAGGGTGCTGGCGCGGCGTCGCCTATAAGTGGAACGGCACCGGGCCGGGTGAGCTCCGTCCCGGGTGAGCTCACGCTCGAGAGTAGTGGTAATATTTTCCAAGCTCGCTCCCGAGGTTGTAGGAGAGACCTTTTACTGGCGTGGGTACGAGGTTATTAGGGTATAACCGGAGATGGTGATCGATAAGCGGAGGGCCGCGCTGGTGGTCCTGCTCGTCTGCGCCGCGGCGCGGGCCGTCTCAGCCGTCGGCGATGGTGAGAACTCCTCAACTGAAGCTGCATTATTTGTTGTTCCTGATTGCATGATTGATCAGCGCGTCAACGCAGTAGCCGGCGTTGTTGCTGGTGGCAACTGCCGAGGTGTAGTATGGTAGTACTTCCTATGAGAATGAGATCTACGTTCTTTACCTGTCATCCGTTAGATATAGTTATTGACACTATGTGCAGTAGTTGCTATGCTCATTTCGTTGCTTACTGTCATTGATAACAGTATATGTCAAGCTAATAAGCTGTGAGTAGCTGTTCAGTGTTACTGATACTGTTACTGATCTTTAAGACTGTTACTGATAACATTATGTTAAGCTGTGGTTAGCTTCTCAGTGATATTGATACTGTCACTCATCTTTAAGACAGTTAATAATAACATATGTTAAGCTGCAGTTAGCTGCCCACTGCTGATATTGTCACTATGCATTAACATATATAATGCGTGAAATGGCCGTAGGTGAAACAATTCATTTTCTTTTCACTATCAACCGCCCATAAACAGAAATAAACACAACAGGTGTGATCCTTTGGAGAAAGGAAAGCATAGGGGAAAAAACTCAATAGATAAGAAAAAAGATAGCCGTATTCCTGTAGAATCGGTTCATGTGAGCTGAAATGTCAATAAAATCTTTTTTAAAAAAGAAATATCAATAAAAAAACGGCGTTGTTGACTTGTCAGTTGAGGTTCCCAGAGAAATCAGGGTTCTGCTGCCTCACGTGCGTGAGAATATGTATGTCAGAGCAGAACGTTCTGTTTGACTGTAGTAGTAGTACTAGTATTTTACGAAATAAGAATCTGTTCATCGAAAAAGAAAACAAAATTAGAATCTTATCATGTGAGATCTTTTTTTGGAGAGGCTATCATGTGAGAGATCCTTTTTTGAGAGGCTATCATGTGAGATCTGGTTGCCTCCTGATCTTGTAACATAAGAGCGACTTTACAGCGTCTCTCTCCTGTCGTGGATCGTGATGCGATGAGATTGTTTGAGGCGATCACCACATGCACAGCACGATCTCATTGTGATAACTAATGCATACCGTGTCATGTGTTTTGCTCCTGACACTGGCCGAGAACTGTTCTCTTGGCTTGTATGTAAAAGTGGCATTTCTGCCCCTGACACGTCATGCCATGTACACGTGCTGCAGGCCCGTTGATGAACGGCAACTTCGAGTACCCGCCGAACCAGTCCCAGCTGAGCGGGTCGACGGTGACGGGGGAGAACGCGATCCCGTACTGGAAGACCACGGGCACCGTGGAGTACATCGGGTCCGGGCAGCAGCAAGGGGACATGATCCTGACGGTGCCGGAGGGCGCGCACGCCCTGCGCCTGGGCCGCGACGCCTCCATCCAGCAGCAGATCAGCGTGACGCAGGGCCTCTACTACTCCATCACGTTCCGCGCGTCCCGCACCTGCGCCCAGGACGAGAAGCTGAGCCTCACCGTCGTCCCCGTCACCGGCTACCCGACGCAGAGCGGCGAGCTCCCCATCCAGACCGTGTACACCAGCTGCGGCTGGGACTCCTACTCCTGGGCCTTCAAGGCCGAAGCTGGCATCGTGTCCTTCACCATCAGTCACCCCTATCAGGACGGAGAAGACGACACGTGCGGCCCCATCGTTGATGCCATCGCCATCAAGACGCTCAACATCCCACAGCCCACCCAGAGTAAGCCACACACCACAACGATCTCGCCTGCGTAGCATCTCTAAACCTTCGCTAATCGCTACTAATGGTCTACAAAAACTGACATTTCTGAAAACTGAGCAGACAACATGCTGACGAACGGGGATTTCGAGGAGGGTCCCTACATCCCGCCGGACTCGAGGTCGGGGGTGATGGTGCCGCCGAAGGACGAGGACGACGTGTCCCCGCTGCCGGGGTGGACGGTGATGTCGTACAGGAAGGTGGTCAAGTACGTGGACTCGGCGCACTACGCGGTGCCCGGCGGCGGGCGCGCCGTGGAGCTGGTGTCCGGCGTGGAGACGGCGCTGGTGCAGGAGGTGTACGGCACAGTGGAGGGTGCCTGGTACAGGCTGGAGTTCACGGTCGGGGACGCGGCCAACGGGTGCGGCGGCGGGTCGTCCACGGACTACTCCCCGTCGGGTGGGGTGATGAAGGTGAAGGCGAGCGCGGGCGCCAGCGAGACGATCGTGGACGTCGACTTCCACGGCGCCGGTGGGTCCAAGCGCGGGAAGCTCGAGTTCCAGGCGCCCCCCAGCCCCACCAGGGTGGTGTTTGTCAGCCTGGGGTACCACACCAGGTCCGACAACAGCGGCACGCTCTGCGGCCCCGTCGTCGACGACGTCTCGCTCGTCGCCATCGCGCAGCCGTCCGCTCGCCGGTTGCTTCTCTAAAGGCGTGAGACGAGCGCGGCTTTACGGCCGGTTATACTCGATCGTGCGGGCGTGGCGTAAACTAGAGTGTAACTGTGCTGGGCTAGCATCACTTGCCCATTTTGGCTTACCTGTTGTACTAGTATATTTATTTATATTCCTTCTTTCTCTTGGTATCGTCTGAGGCTCGTTGTATTACATGGTGGTTAATTGAGAAAAAGGGCAGAAACTAAATTAAGCTAAGAAGCATAGTGTGTCCACTTAATATCTTGAAACATTTAACCATCTAATTTTATACGTAACTTGAATCCGTTATCCGTAGTCTATTCTGAGATTGATATTGCTACCATGGTATCCAAACGTCACCTGGGTTGTCATGATGGCAGTACATATCATTCTACATGCATTAATTAGAGCAATTTCAATAGTCCATATCTAAGGCTAATTCCAGTGGATAGATTTCATATTGATATTTACAAAATAGTCACATTACCATGAAGAAAATGACATGTAAATGTTTTATAGCCACCAAAGATTTATTGTTTAAAGGAAAATGCAAAAATCAAAAGTCTCAAATAATTCTCCATCACCTGTGCGCCTTGCCAAACATAGGTTGGCATTTTTTTTTTCATAAGTAGAGAATGAGGATCTCCTATGACTGTCCACTCAAATTCTAAATTAACCACAAAAGTGAATGGCCAAAGCTATGTGATCCACCACTAGATGAGCTAGCTAAGTTATGTTTTTATTTTAATGTCCTTGTAATCCCCTCTGAAGGACCCGGCGGTGCCCCGAGAGCATACCCCACGAGAAGCGCGGAGCCCCCTGACGGCGGCTCCGCGGTGGCTAACTCTGTGTCCTTTTTCAGGTATCGAAGCCCCAGGCCGGCCACAGCCTGGAGGCATGGCTCCGACCTGGGCCACAGCAAAGCCCTGCGAGCGACCAGGACCGCGGGGTCACTTACTCTGTGTCCTTTTGCAGGTATCGAAGCCCTGAGACGGCCGCAGCCCGGAGGCGCGGCTCCGGCCAGGGCCCCAGCGAAGCCCGGGAAGCGACCGGGGCCACGGGTCAATGACCCTGCCTCCCTTTCAGATGTTCAAAGCCCCAGGACGGCCGCGACCCGGAGGCGCAGCCCCGGCCTGGGCCCAGCGGAGCTCGGCCAACGACCGGGGGTGCGGGTCACCGGGAGGGGGCTCCGCGGGGGACCGGCCGGGGGTCCCCGGAGCGGGGCTGCGACGGCCGGGCGGGACGAAGGCCAGGCACCCCGCCGGAGCCGCTCCCAAAAGCATGAGGCGGACGGCATCGGAAGCGGTTTTTCGAGAAGGCGCCTTAGGTGGGCTGACCAGACACGGCAGCGCTGTAAGAATACAAGTCGGATTTGCCGGGGTGGTTGAACCCGGCGGTGAATGTACGAGAATAGGCATGCGTGCCTACGAAGCTGTAATGTGAACTAGGGGCATGGCCGTCCCTCCAAGGCTGAGCGGTGAGGGTATAAAAGGCGCCCTCCACCGCGTGTAAGGGGGTTGGCATTTTGGATGAATACAAAGACCTTTGTTCCCTAGTTTTGTGTATAGCTTTCTACGTCGAACTTTTGGGGGACCCACCGAACCCTAGACCCAACATTTGGCGCCCACCGTTTGTGCTTGGCACGAAGTAAGACCCACGAGAACCATGGCAGTTCTAAAGAAAAAGAGGGCAACCGCCCCGTCGACCTCAGCAGCCGAAGCCCAAGGGGTTCCGCAGGAGGCGGACGCTCAACTCGTCTTGTACAACTCAGATGACGAAGTCCACCCCAGAACCAGGAAAACAGGGAACCCCCGAACCAGGTCGGAAACCAGGGGAACCCGGAACGAGGGGGCTCCGATTCCCGAGACCGCAATACCGGCCCAGACAGTCGAGGATCACGACCCTGTATCGCGAGAACTGGCCGAGGTCCTCACCAAGCTCAAGAGGGCCTCTGAGGCCAGGGATAAGATCAGCTTGGAAACGCATCAGCAGGCTGAGAAGGAGAGAAAGGCCAGAATGCTTGCGGAGGCCAAGCAGAAATTGTTGGACTTGGAAACGGAGCTAGAGGGGCTCCGCACCATGCAGAGCGGGAGGGTCGAGCAATCACCACCCGTCCCGGAGGTCACGCTCTCACTCGGTCGTTCGTACGCCGAGCCTGGACCCTCGAGACAGCCCCACGTGGTCCACGTGACCCCAAGACCCGGAGCCGTAGACGATACGGCACCGCTCTCGCGCGGGCTGCAAGCCATGCCTTGGCCCCAGGCATACAAGCCTGTGCCACTACCCAAGTACGATGGATCCTATGACCCCCGCAAGTTCCTCATGAGTTACGAAGCAGCCATAGCCTCAGCTGGGGGAGACGACACAGTGCTAGCGAAGTCGCTGATAATAGCCTGTGAGGGCGCGGCCCTGAATCGGTATTCCCTTCTGCCCCCTTTGTCCATCTATAGCTGGGAAAACCTCAAAATAAGCTCACCGAAAATTTCCGGGGTTTCCAAAAAGCCTCTGTCACAGAAAAGGACCTGCAAAACTGGTCGACTATTTCAGAAGGTTTGTGCAGCTCAAAGCGCAAGCACTCCATATCCTAGATGACAAAGCCATCAAAGCATGCATCACAGGCCTAAACCCAGGTCCCACGGCTGGCCACCTCTAAAGGGAGGAGCCCAAGACCATCACTGAGCTCTACGCGCGAGCTAGAAAAGTATTGCAAGTCAGATGACGATCACCGCTGGAGTGTGGCGGAGCGCAGCAGGGACAGGCAGTCGAGCAGAGGTCAATCCAAAGGGCCTCTGCACTGGGAGCAGTCCAAGCAGCAGTTCCAGTACAACCCACCCGCACAATACCAGCAAACGCGGGTCTGCAACATCCAGCCGGAGCAAACTCCCGCACCCCCTCAATCCCAACCACAGGACCGCCCATACAGCGCACCGTAGGGGCAGGGCCGGCAGGGCAAAGGCCGGAAGCCCAACCATAGAGGCGGAGCTCCCAGAGACCAAAGGCCCCAAGATAAGAAGATGTTTTTCTGTGCCTTCCACATGGAAAACGATGATCACGGCACGATGAAGTGTCCAGAGAGGGCGCGAACCTTGGAACGCATAGAGTGGGAAAGAAAGCAAAAGGAGCAAGCGGCCGCACATCCGCGCCCAAGCCCACACTGGCAACTCCCCTTCAATCCCGCCCCTCCGCAAACCCAGTACCCGCAGCCCCCTGTGGCCTTCCATCCACCCAGTCAAGAATGGAGAGCTCCGGCACAGGTGCAGTATCATCAGGCTCCGGCAACTCCCCAGCCCACCCCGTACCAACAGATTGGCTCTGCACCAGCACACTTCGCCTCAAGCTCAACCAACGAGCATCGTGGGGAGGAGCTCTGTGGGCCCCGCCACCCGGCGGGCCCACCTAGCATGAAATAATGTCATTTCCTGGTAAAGGAAAGCATTAATTGCATAAGAGTTGGCAGCGGCTAATCAGAATTGAAAAGTAAAGATCGGAACTAGGACCTGATCAAGGTGACTTGCAGAGCCGGTGAAGGGAGGGAAGACCTTCCGATGGAGCTGCAAGATTAAGCAAGTCTGAGTACCACCGCACTCAGCAAGTACAGAACAATTGAAGGTATAAACATGCATTATTATTGACTGGTGATTAATAAATCGGTGTTGGGTCCTGGAGGGGCAAGAACCTCCCTACCAGTCCCCCCTGGTGATTCTGGCCCGGATTCTTCTGTCGATCCCGCAATCACCTTTACCTCGTTATTATCACTCCTATAGGCTATTCTTGGCTAATCTGTGGGAGCTTTAACCAGACGGGCTCATATCCGAGAGCCACGGCTATCGATAGATTAGATAACTCTGCAGAGGTTTGTACTCTTGAAACTATACGGTCAGGCGACCCTCTCGTGGCCAACGGTAGGGCCCCCCTACGGGACTCGTATCCACTGGCGTCCATCTCTGGACAGCTTCCATCTGGGTCTACCCACGGATGCTACTGGGGTCTAAACAGGGATCGCATAAACGTCCACTCAGGGACATCAACCCGGGTATGGATGCATCATATAAGTTAGGGCATGCATCGCCCGTGGGCCCTACCAGCCCTGTCACATGCGACCCGTGCCGACCAGTCCCAGCCCTCTGTCTGGGGCTGTCTCCAGCATTTCCGTTGCCCACCGTGGCCCCTGGGGTAGCTTGGCCAGAGGTAGCTGGTGGAGTGTGAGTCGAGGCCTCACATTACAGGGCATTCCCGAAGGCTATGTCCTTTTTGGCCCGTATAGCCGTACATGGCGTTGGAAAGACTTTCCCAAGAACCGGTCCTTAATCGACCAAGGTAGGCCTCTGGACAGGAGCTCCTCCGAGACTATCCACCCTACCTCGCATCTTCTTCCCCCTGGGTGCCTCTCACAACCAGGGTTTCTGGCTCTGGGTAGTGTCTTAGTAGCTGGGAATATCTGAGTGGCTAACTCTCCATGCAACTACAGACATTTAGCTAAGAGAAGAGCATGTTAATGCATTTGATTATCATGAGCAAGGAAATTGCTAAGACTTGCCTGATACGGTGGTAGTCTCCGCCGGAGCTACAGTCCCGAGATTTTCTGGCGGAGTATCTATACAAATACAAGTATATGACTAATCAATCATCACAGCGAATGAATTACTTGTAAGGGAAGAAGCTAGAGAGAGGATGGCCATCGGGGTGGTTTCTAAGTGGAGCAGTGGATTGCCGGGGTTTCGCGGGGTGTCTCAGGGTCTACGCGGGGTTTGGCGGGGTTTGGAAATGTCGGTGGAAGGCAATAAACTATTTCTAAGTTTAGGGAAGGCTTCTAGGAAATCTAACCTTATGAAAAACCTTAGAATATATTATATAAATTTTAGGAATTTATTGGCTATTTATGGGGCTTTATTTTGAATTAGGCATACACCGGGGTACGCTAACGGAGGCTTCCTATAGGCTGAAAAAGAATCCTTCTAATTCTAAGTCCTAGAAATGGGTATAAATAATTTGGATGGTGCTAAATAGCTTATTATTTTCCCTAGTATTTTTAGGTATTTTCTGGGAATTTCTAAAGTGGAGAAATAACTCTTTGGGTGTACTAAGCCGGGTGTACCTAGCATTTTTCCTAGGGCTGTGCGGCTGTCGAGTGGGGCCAGCTGACGCCAGCACGCTAGGGTGTAGAGGTGCTAGGGAGGGGCACCAAGGCCGACCGGCGGCTCGCCGGGGCACGGGGGCGCGCACGGCAACCGGCCGTGGCTCGGCTAGCATTGGGAGAGGGGAGAAGGAATGGGGAAAGGGCCGTGGTGGCGCTAGGGTGCTCACCGTGGTGTGGCAGAGAGGAGGAACGGTCGGAAGCAGCGATGGGGTCGACCGGCGGCGGTCTCTTGTCGCGGCGGAGCTCGGGCGGCGCTCCTCAAGGCGCGAGCGTCCTCTGGGGCATCTCGCTTCACGTCTTGGGCGCCACAGGGTGCTCTGGGTGGCGTCGCGGCGGCCGGAGGGGGAGTCAGGGGCGTGGCGGTGGCGGGGGTGCCGGAACGGCGCGGCGGTGCTCTCGTACTCGCGGCGGTGGCAGTGGTGGTGGTGGGGGAGGTCTTGCGGTGAAGGTGAGCTCCATCCAGGGCGCGCGCAGGGCTATTTATAGCCCGGCGATGCTCCCTGGGGGCTCACCGGGGCAGTGGGGCGACGCCACGCGGCGCGGCAAGCTCGCCGGCGCGCGACGCGTGCCGCCGCGGGCGTTCGTGCGGATGGCCGGGGAGGGGGTGTCGGCGCCGCACTTCTTGTGCGGTGGCCTCGCGTGGTCTCGACACGCGTCCCGCGCGCCTTTGTCTGGCCTATCTTGGCTGGAGAAGGGGGATCGCGCGGTGATGGCGGTGGCAGAGGCGCGGCGAGATGGAGGGGGAAGGGGTTCCCGTGCCGGGATGGCCCTTCTGACGTGAGCAGTGGATGGAGGAGGTAGCGTGGCGTCGATCTGCGGCTGCCACGAGGGTTGGAGGCGATGCGGCGCCGGAGAAATGAGAGAGGGGGGAGGAACCAGAGAAAGGAGAGAGGAGGAAGAAGGAGGGGGCGGAGTGAACTGGGCCAAGAATTGAGGGGCGCGAAGTGGACCTCGCGGGGAAGGCTGAAGGGGAAGTGGCGCGCCGGGCTGGGCCGCGTGGGAGTGAGCCAGGGAAGGAAGTTGGGGGGCTTCATCTGGACTTTGGGAAGTCCGGGCCGCGGCTGGCCGGCCCACCAAGTTTAAAATTTCTTTTCCTTATTTTCTAAAGGGTTTGAAATGAGTTTTTGAATTCAAATTTGAACTAGTTTCTTTTAATTTAAATCTAGGGCTTCCGATACTAGTTTTGTCCTTATAGAGCATTCAAGTTATAGAACTTTATTTTTATTTTTCTATTATCATTTTATATTCTATTATTCCTAGAAATTCCTATTCTAACCTATAATAATCCTTATAAATCTAATAATTAATCTAATAATTACTTAAATAATCCTTATTACTTTTTGAGGGTGTCACAAGCTCCCCCCCCCACCCCCACATCTACCTAAACAGGAGGCAGTCGCGGCTCAGACCATAAGCCAACCAGCGGCTTTCCCAACCAGGGGCTTCGTCATGCCTATCGCCGGCGGCTCCTCCCGCGAGTTTGAGACCAAGAGAGCTAGAACTGACTATTTCAGGAGAGTGCACGCAGTGCGGTTCAGCGGGGGCCCCATCAGAAGGGACGCCTGGTCTCACGTCCCCATCTCCTTCACCGAAGACGACCTGGATTTAGCTTGTCACCCCCACGAGGACGCCATGGTGATAGAAGCCAACGTAGCGGGATGGGTCCTGGACGACATACTGGTCGACACTGGCAGCTCAACAGACATACTGTTCGCAAGCACCTTCGACTCAATGAAACTAGACAAGAGGCTATTGCAGCCAGCCAGCATTCCGCTCATCGGCTTCGATGGCACCACGGTCATTTGAAGATGGTATGTTTGTTATTCAGTATGTGATTCACAAAAAATAACATTTCTAAAATTGTTTCAACAGTGTAAGAAACTTAGCTTTTTATAAAAGCTAATCAAACATATTTAGTACGGGATGAAAGATATTTGAATATTGGTTCGTATTTTATAATGGTTTCGTTTCAAATAAATTGAAAATGATACATGTTTTAAAGGGGCAAATATTATATTTTAAAATTATAAGTTCAGTTACATGCAACCTACTCCCTCCATCCCCAATTAACTGTCGTTCAAGCTGCAACATCGTGTCCCGGAAAAACTGTCGTCCCCCTACGCCTGCTCTCTGCTCTGTAGCTATACGGTGAGCAGAATCTTTGGAGAGAGAGAGAGAGCGCAGAGAGCAAGAGAAAGAGTATACGAGCATTAATGACAACGCATGGAGACGGGGAGAGAGTGCGAGAGAGAGTAGAGAGCATTAATAACGTGAACCTGTCATGTCCATTCAACTGCCACATTATTCCTTTGTAGGGATAGCATAGTTTTTTTTCTACTGTATTGGGCACCGAGATTTTTGTCCAACGACTATTAATTAGGGACGGAGGGAGTAGCTACAAACAAAACATTTAATTCAATGCATTTTATTGACCTATCGAAATTTGTATATTTAACATTTTAAACTTTTCTCTTTGACTATTTAGCATTATATAGTCAAAAATCGACAAATTGAGACTAAAAATATGTTCTGATTGGAGAATTTTTTTGTAGACAACTTAATATTCACTAGATATTAAAAATGTGTTATTAAGTTTATCATTGGCAATTTACATAATAAATATCAATATTTAGGAGCAGAGTAGTTTCATTTATTTTGACTTGATTTCTAAGAAAAACAATAAAACCTACTATAGCTTAACTTTGAGGCAAAGATGTGAATTGTGAACTAATTCTGAGATGAAGACTTATTTATTTTATAAACTAATTATGAGATGTGATGTGACACCCTCAAAATTAATAAGGATTATTTATATTAATTAATAGATAAATTATTAGATTTATAAGGATTATTATAAGCTAGAATGAGCAATATTAGGAATTATAGAATATAAAAGAATAACAGAAAAATAAAAATAAAGTTCTATAACTTGAGTGCTCTATAAGGACAAAACTAGTATCGGAAGCCCTAGACTCAAATTAAAAAGAACCTAGTTCAAATTTGAATTCAAAAACTCATTTCAAAATCCCTTAGAAAAAGAAAAAGGAATTCCCCGCTTGGTGGGCCGGTCAGCCGTGGCCCAAACGCCTAAGGTCCGCTTTAGGCCCTCCAACTCCCTTCCCCGGCTCACTTCCGCGCGGCCCAGCCCGGCGCGCCACCTCCCATTCAGTCTTCTCCGCGAAGTCCACAAACACCCCATCAATTTCTTCCTCTGGCTCACTCCCGCGCGGTCCGGCCCGGCCCACACCGCCGTCGTCTTCCTCCCTCCTCCTCTGGTTCTTCCCCCCTCCCTCATTTCTCCGGCGCCGACGCCGCCGCGCGCCCATCCCGCCACCACGACGCCCCCAGCCCGCGTGGCACCCTAAAACCAACGCCACGCCACCCCTGCCGCCCCTTGCTTGCGTCAGGGAGGCCATCCCGGCACGGGAGCCCCTTCCCCCTCCATCTCGCCGCGCCCCTGCCGCCGCCGTCGCCGCTCGATTCCCTCCCACCGGCCAAGATAGGCCAGACAAAGGCACGCGGGACGCGTGTCACCACCACGCGAGGCCACCGCACATGAAGTGCGGCGCCGACACTCCCTCGCCGGCCATCCGCACGAAATGCCGCGGCCGCACGCGTCGCACGCCGGCGAGCTCGCCATGCCGCGTGTCATCACCCCGCTACCCCGGTGAGCCCCCAGGGAGCATCGCCGGGCTATAAATAGCCCTGCGCGCGCCCTGGATGGAGCTCACCCTCACCACAAGGCACCACACCACCACCGCTGCCACACCCGCGAGCACAAGAGCGCCGCCGCGCTGCTCCGGTACCCCATCGCCGCTAAGTCCTCTGGCTCCTCCTCCGACCGCCGTGATACTGCCCAAAGCACCTCTAGGCACTTGAGAGATAGGGCGACGCCACCTAGAGGGTACCTGCGCCCTGAGCAAGCGCCGCCCGAGCACCGCCGCCGTGAACCGCAGTGCCGCCGCACGCGGGAGCGCTACCCCGGCCATCCCCGCCTCGGCTACCCGTGGTAAGCACCCTGCGACCCCTCGCCCTCCCCCCAGCCTCTCCGTTCCCCTTCGCAAAAACCGGCGAAGCAGTGACCGGCCACCGCGCGCGCCGCCGTGCTCCGGCGAGCCGCCGGCCACCTCCGGCACCCCTTCCCCGCACCTTTGCGCGTCGGCATACCCCACGCCACCCAATGGGTGCACACTGACCCCGGCTAGCACCCCAAAAACCCCCTACCCGGTTTCCCCTTTTGCACCGCCCCGCCGCCAAGCTCCGGCGAGCTTCCGCCACCGCACCAAACCCCACCCCTCGACGAGATCATTCCCATCACGCCCGCCGTGACTCCCTGAACCCGTGGATACCTTCCCCACCGCGAGAGACGCCCTGGCGTCGCCAGCGGCGAGCTCTCCGGCGAGCCTCCCCTGCTGCCCCTCAGCGCCGCCATGAAGTCCGGCGCCCGCGTGGCGCTTGCGTGGCAGCCACGCGAGCATGGGCCCCGCCTGCCAGCCTCCCCGCGCCCCGCGTCAGCTGCCACCTCTGCCTCCCCGCCCCGCGTGCACCCGGTCTGGTGGACCGCAGACCCATGGGCCAGATGGTCCACGCGCCCACGCTGCCGGTCCACAGCACAGTGGCCTACGGGCTGGCGCCAGTGCTGGCGTCAGCTGGCCCCACTCGTCAGCCGCACAAACACAGAGGAAACGCTAGGTACACCCGGCTTAGTGCACCCAAAGAGTCATTTCTTCACCTTAGAAATTCCCAAAAATTCCCAGAAAATACCTAAAAATACTAGGGAAAATAATAAGCTATTTAATACCATCCAAATTATTTGTACCCATTTCTAGGGCTTAGAATTAGAAGGATTCTTTTTCAGCCTATAGGAAGTCTCCGTTAACGTACCCCGGTTTATGCATAATTCAAAGTAGAGCCCCATAAATAGCCAATAAATTCTTAAAATTTCTAGAATATATTCTAAGGTTTTTCATAAGGTTAGATTCCCTAGAAGCCTTCCTAAACCTAGAAATAATTTATTGCCTTCCACTGACATCTCTAAACCCCGCGAAGACCCTGAGACACCCCGCGAAACCCCCGGCAATCCATTGCTTAACTTAGAAACCACCTCTATGGCCTTTCTCCCTAGCCTCTCCCCTCACAATTAATTCATTTGCTGTGATGATTGATTAGTCATATAATTGTATTTGTATAGATACTCCGCCAGGAAATCTCAGGACTATAGCCCGGCGGAGACTACCACCGTATCAGGCAAGTCTTAACAATTTCCTTGCTCATGATAATCAATTGCATTAACATGCTCTTCTCTTAGCTAAATGTCTGTAGTTGCATGGAGAGTTAGCCACTCAGATATTCCCAGCTACTAAGACACTACCCAGAGCCAGAAACCCTGGTTGCGAGAGGCACCCAGGGGGAAGAAGATGCGGGGTAGGGTGGATAGTCTCGGAGGAGCTCCTGTCCAGAGGCCTACCTTGGTTGTTTAAGGATCGGTTCTTGGGAAAGTCTTTCCAACGCCATGTACGGCTATACGGGCCAAAAAGGACATAGCCTTCGGGAATGCCCTGTAATGTGAGGCCTCGACTCACACTCCACCAGCTACCTTTGGCCAAGCTACCCCAGGGGCCACGGTGGGCAACGGAAATGCTGGAGACAGCCCCAGACAGAGGGCTGGGACTGGTCGGCACGGGTCGCCTGTGATAGGGCTGGTAGGGCCCACGGGCGATGCATGCCCTAATCTATATGATGCATCCATACCCGGGATAGTGTCCTTGCGTGGACGTTTATGCGATCCTTATTTAGACCCCAGTAGCATCCGTGGGTAGACCCAGATGGAAGCTGTCTAGAGATGGACGCCAGTGGATACGAGTCCCGTAGGGGGACCCTACCGTTGGCCACGGGAGGGTCGCCTGACCGTATAGTTTCAAGAGTACAAACCTCTGCAGAGTTATCTAATCTATCGATAGCCGTGGCTCTCGGATATGAGCCCGTCTGGTTAAAGCTCCCACAGATTAGCCAAGAATAGCCCATAGGAGTGATAATAATGAGATGAAGGTGATTGCGGGATCGACAGAAGGATCCGGGCCAGAATCACCAGGGGGACTGGTAGGGAGGTTCTTGCCCCTCCAGGACCCAACACCGATTTATTAATCACCGGTCAACTAATAATGCATGTTTATACCTTCAATTGTTCTGTACTTGCTGAGTGCGGTGGTACTCAGACTTGCTTAATCTTGCAGCTACATCGGAAGGTCTTCCCTCCCTTCACCGGCTCTGCAAGTCGTCTTGATCAGGTCCTAGTTCCGATCTTTACTTTTCAATTCTGGTTAGCCGCTGCCAACTCTTATGCAATTAATGTTTTCCTTTACCAGGAAATGACATTATTTCATGCTAGGTGGGCCCGCCGGGTGGCGGGGCCCACATGTGAATTCAACTCTTTTATTAACTAGTTATGAGGTGCTAACTCATTTCCATTTTGTGTGGTTTGAGATGTAAAAACTAAGTTTTTTCAAGCAAACTTAGTGGTTTGAGAATCTAACCAATGGGGCCAAGGGCAAAAATGATTTTCATTACGTTTCTCTCCACTGCTTAGCCTAGATTATTACTTTTAATCGAGACGGTGTCTTCTAACAAATTTGCACAATATTAAAGTGTCTTTCAGCTTGTTGCATTTCAAATGGTGTGTCTCTCAACAAATCAACATCACTTTTCATGTCCTATAACAATTTTTTCCCCATCTTTATATCGACTTTAATTTGTGAAGCTGTATTTTACAATGGTGTTGAATGCTCTAAGCCAAAATTTTACACTATCAAATGTGTCAAATCCTCAATCGAACTAATCTGAGCTATTATAGGCTCAGCCGCGCATACATATAGGTCCTAAAAGTGTAATATAAGATTTTTGCATGTCAAACTGAGCAACATGACATTGCTACACGTGTTCGTAGAGCATCATCAGCCCACAAGTCAACCAGACAGAGGAAATCTATCCGTGCTGTGACTCTAGTTGTTCATCATGCCTGCGATTCGCTGCCACATGGCCTGAACCCACAACCGGCGCCTGCGTCGAACACTTCCCGGCACTCATCACGGCCGTTTGGATCACCCCGCAAATTCTGCAGTGAAATGGCGATGCAAACTACTCCAAACAGGACGGCCATGTGATCACACGCGAGGCATCAGTCCCGCCGTCCCTGGTCACCACCCGGGCGAGGAAGCCCGATCGGCCATTCCTTTCCCACGCCGCTCTTCAGGAGTCCGCCGACGATTCCCTGCCCAACCATCTCGATGGTGGAAGCGCCCGCGGATCCGGCGCGCGTTCCGCCCGGCCGGCCTGATGGAGAATTGGAGACGCACCTGGCCAACTTGGCTGCCATGATTGGCGATTCCAACGACGAGATTCTTTACGCGGCTCGTCTCCCCTATAAGTGGAAACTGGAAACTAGCAATCGCCACGCCACACGAACTGTGTTCATTGGTAGCATCTGCCACCTGGCTTTGCAGTTTGAGAGTGCAGTGTGCTTCTAAGGCCGGCGGACGAGCGTGAAAGCTGATCGGAAGAAGTGAGATGGCGGGGAACGTCCGCCGCGCTGCGGTGTTCTTGGCCGTCTGCTTGGCCGCTCAAGTGGCAACGGCTATCCAGGATGGTGAGAACTCTTCTGATGCCGTAAACTAATAGGATGTCGCTGAGCAGAGCTTGGCACTGGGCCACTGTCTTCAGCTCTATGCTTAGATTTTGTAGTCAGTACCTTGGGGTTAGTATAGTTTAGCTTTTGTTTCTTTGCTGCAATTTTCAATCCTGCTTCCAAGACAGGAGGACAGAAGAACAGCTCCACCATGATCGATTTCTGCCGACGCTAGCAATATTTAGAGCATGCTCCTGTAAGGTTGCAAATGTTGATGCTAATTGAGTTGCATGCTTCTGTCAGGCCTGTTGCCGAATGGCAACTTCGAGCAGGCTCCTCCCAAGTCGCAACTCAACGGCACGAGGGTGATGGGGCGCTACGCGATCCCGAACTGGGAGATCTCGGGGTACGTGGAGTACATCGGCTCGGGCCAGAAGCAGGGCGACATGCTCCTGCCGGTGCCGGAGGGCGCCTGGGCCGTGCGGCTGGGCAACAATGCCTCCATCCAGCAGCGGATCCAGGTGACGCGGGGCGCCGCCTACTCCATCACCTTCAGCGCGGCTCGCACCTGCGCCCAGGCAGAGCAGCTCAACGTCACGGTCGCTCCCGAGTCCGACATCCTCCCCATCCAGACCGTGTACACCAGCAGCGGCTGGGACTCCTACTCCTGGGCCTTCGAGGCCAAAAGCAGTGTCGTGTCGTTCGTCGTCCACAAACCCGGCGTCTCCGAGGACCCGGCTTGCGGCCCCCTCATCGACCTGTTCGCCATCAAGACCCTGCCGGCTCCTAAAAGTACCAAGAGTAAGGACATTTTGTACCCTCATCCATGTCGAAACCGCCATGAGAGAGCAAAAACGAAAACAATGGCCCTGTTTATTTCCCTCAACTTTACAAAAAGTTTTCACCTAAAGAACCGTGTCAGTTCATTTCTTTTCTCTCTATGCACGCAACCCAACACAAAAGGTTTTCATCACTTTTCACTCATTTAAACACATGAAAACTGACTAAATTCTAAATTTCTGACAGACAACATGCTGAAGAACGGTGACTTCGAGGATGGCCCCTACATCTTCCGCAACACGAAGTGGGGGGTGCTGGTGCCGCCCATGGACGAGGACGACTACTCGCCGCTGCACCCCTGGATGGTTATGTCGTCCACCAAGTCGGTGAAGTACGTGGACGCGCCGCACCACGTGGTGCCGCGCGGCGCTCGCGCCGTGGAGCTGGTGTCCGGCATGGAGACGGCGCTGGTGCAGGACGTGGCCACCGTGCCCGGGCGCGCCTACAGGCTGGAGTTCTCGGCCGGGGACGCCGGCGACGGCTGCGCGGGCGCCATGGCCGTGCAGGCGTACGCGGGCCCCGGGAGCGTGAGGGTGCCGTACCAGTCGAAGGGGAAGGGCGGGCACACGCGCGGCGTGCTCGACTTCACGGCGAACGCCAACGAGACGCGGGTGGTGTTCGTCAGCATGTCCTACAACATGAAGGGCGACGGCTCGCTCTGCGGGCCCGTCGTCGACGACGTCTCGCTCGTGTGCACCACCCGGAAGCACGGCGCTCGCCGCTTGCTTCTGTGATACTACTACTGCTGACAGGATTCATTATTCATTGGTTAATGTCAAAGGCTGTGAGCGAGCGTGCATGAATTCTTGGGCGTATTAACCAAAGTTGGGAGGATTGCACGCGGTCGTACGGTAATCATATATGTGTACTTGCATCTTTTTCTTTTTCTTGTTGAGCGAAATGAATTTGCTTCTTTCTCGGTGTAAACTACCAGTACAGTTTCGACTATTATCATGGACAGAACTAGGGGTGCTCTCAAAACAGCAAGATGAACAATTTGAGATTCAGATTTGCTGTAGCAGCCCTGGCGTGTATGCTTTTCCATGTACTAGAATGCTTGTACATTGAGCCATATTAATTTCAAAATACAATACTTTTCTCATTTATACAAGAGTGAATTGTTTTTATATGAAACGGTGCAAACTGCAAACCGCCAATGAAAGAGAACTGCTGTACATACACATGTACAACACTATTGAGTGTTTAGATCTAACAAAAAGAAACATTTTGTTTTTGTTTTTGAGGAAAAAAACTTTCAAAGGCTCAAACGATCCCTTCTGTAAGCTAGACAACGATCCTTTTTGTTTTGTAAGCATTGCTCATCTCGACAAGTGTTTGAACCTCAATATGAAAATGTCAATTTTCGACTAAATGCTCAATACATAGCTATATGACAAAATATCAACTTTTGCGACAGAAGTACAATATCGCATAGATTATGGATGTGCCAAGTTTAAACTTTTGAAACTTCAAAATACACTTTTAAATGAATTTATACCTTTTGGGTCTTTGCATGCACATACCACTGGACACACGTGAGCCCCTCAACAAGACAACAGTTGCAAGGAGGGGGCGTACCCAGTGCCGTAGCCTCCCGCACTATACGGGTCTGAGGGCAGGTTGTTTAGCGCGCAGTCATTTCCATACATAAATGTGCAGAGGCTGGGGCTTAACCCTGGACCTTCCGGTCACAGGTGGTGAAGATCTACCACTGCACCAAAGGCCGCTTTTTTACAACAACAATTGCAAGGAAAAAAAACAAGAAGAAAAAGGTCATATTTATTACCTTTCTAGATTATGGGCCAAGTCCACGTTTCCACTTGGGATCTAAAAATTGGCCGTTCTTTAACTCTAGAAACTGCTAAAACTGGACATGCGACCCTCTCAACTCGAGTGCGCCCCAGTTTGGCTGATGTGGCAATGATTTTGACTGGCGCCCACATCAACCTTGGTTGGTGGTGTTTTGGCCTTTTGGGTTGGGTTGGGGGGAGGGGAGTTGTTTTGTTAAATTGGACTCTAGGTGGATCACGTCATGTTTGACAGGCCAAAACAGTTGTCACATCCATCATCTAAAACCATGGTGGATTCGAGTTGAGGGAGGGGGTTGGGACTTGGGCGTCCAGTTGTAGGAGTTTTAACTAAGATTCTAAGAGGCATAATGGACTGTCTTTATAACTCCGATAGAAATGTTGACTCTACCCTTACGTACTCTGCGGAGTTGAATAGAACTTTTTTTACAAACGAGAATACAAATATGGGCCATTTCTCGAATTGGGCATATCCACCCAAGCTGGGCTCTACCATATGGCCTGAGCCTAGCCAGCCCAAAACTTGAGCTGCATCGGCCACGGACGCTCTGTCGTCGTTAGGATTTTGGGGACCCCGAGGAAGGCAGATTTTAATGGCCTCACAAACTAAACTACTCCTACCTAGGTCCATGTGACCATTGAGGAAGACGCAGGCGAAGGGCTAACCACGCCATCCCCAGTCACCACCCGTCCGGTGAGTCCACCACCCGCACCGCACCTCATCTCGATCCGGCGCTCGTTCCGCTCAGTCTCCTCTGATCAAGACGCACAGGGCAACTTGACCATGGTTTATCGTCTTTATCCAGCCTCAATCCAGAGACACTTCATGAGCACGTCTCCTCTATAACAGCGCTAGCTGCACCGGAGCACACAAAAAGAGTGTTCAGAGTAGTCCTTCAGCCGGAGACGACGGTTGATGAGAAGGGAAACGGAGATGGTGCAGCACGCCCGCCGTGCCGCCGTGCTCTTGCTCGCCTGCCTTGTGTCTGCTCGAGCTGCTACGGGCATCCCCGATGGTGAGAGCTTGCTTAGCACACTCTGCTATATTTTTTCGTAAACTATTTTTTAGTTTTCGATAAACAAGATAGGATGTAAACGATCGATTTCTGACGGCCGAGATTTGTTCATGGCAAGCACGTGACACACACGAATGAGCTCTGAACATTGCTAGTAATGCTGCCTTCTACTCTGCTCACTGCTCAGGCCTGCTGCCGAATGGCAACTTCGAGGAGGCGCCGGACAAGTCCCAGCTCAACGGCACGAGGGTGATGGGGCGCTACGCGATCCCGCAGTGGGAGATCTCCGGGTTCGTCGAGTACATCGGGCCCGGCCAGAAGCAGGGCGACATGATCCTCCCGGTGCCGGAGGGCGCCTACGCCGTGCGGCTGGGCAACGAGGCCTCCGTCCAGCAGCGGATACCCGTCACGCGCGGCGCCACCTACTCCATCACCTTCAGCGCGGCGCGCACCTGCGCTCAGGCCGAGCAGCTCAACGTGACCGTCGCACCCGAGTCCGACGTGCTCCCCATCCAGACGGTATACACGAGCAACGGCTGGGACTCCTACTCCTGGGCGTTCAAGGCCAGGCGCACCGCCGTGACGCTCATCGTCCACAACCCCGGCGTCACCGAGGACGCGGCCTGCGGGCCCCTCCTCGACTCGTTCGCCATCAAGACTCTCCAGCCTCCTCAGCGCACCAAGAGTACATAGATTCTAACTTTTTCCCCAAAATTGAAGCTTCTACGAATGCCGTTACTTCACCATTCAAAAATCCATGACATGTTCTAAGCAACGAGATGCTGAAAATTATTACCCCGTTCCTGCTGGCAGATAACATGCTGAAGAACGGGGACTTCGAGGAGGGTCCGTACATCTTCCCCGACACGCCGTGGGGGGTGCTGGTGCCGCCGCTGGACGAGGACGACTACTCGCCGCTGTCCCCGTGGATGATCCTGTCATCGACCAAGTCCGTCAAGTACCTGGACGCGGCGCACTACGCCGTGCCGCGTGGCGCGCACGCCTTGGAGCTGGTGTCCGGCATGGAGACGGCGCTGGCGCAGGACGTGGTCACCGTGCCCGGGCGGGCCTACAGGCTCGAGTTCTCGGCCGGGGACGCCGGAGACGGGTGCGTGGGGTCGCTGGCCGTCCAGGCGTACGCGGCGCGGGGGAGCGTGACGGTGCCGTACGAGTCCCTGGGGAAGGGCGGGTACAAGCGCGGCGTGCTCGACTTCACGGCGATCGCGAACCAGACGCGGGTGGTGTTCGTCAGCATGGCGTATACCATCAAGAATGACGGTACTCTCTGTGGGCCCGTCGTCGACGATGTCTCACTCGTCGGCTTGCGCAACCGTGGTGCTCGCCGGTTGCTTCGGTAATTAATTTGACAGCATGCTTGGGCTCAAAGTAAGGCTGAACGGGTTGCATGGCGTATTGGCATTTGTGTACCCTTCCCCGTGGAGGAGGCATGTAGGGAAATTTATTTATTTTTAGATAGCACTAGCACTCTAGAAGACACATTGGAAGCAAAGTTGTTTGATTAGGGTAAGCATATTACAATTTGTTGGACTAATCTGCGCACATGCATAAATACTTCTTGTACCGGAGTAAAGAGATTACA
The DNA here is from genome assembly GCA_015476505.1 of Urochloa ruziziensis. NCBI lineage: Eukaryota > Viridiplantae > Streptophyta > Magnoliopsida > Poales > Poaceae > Urochloa > Urochloa ruziziensis. The sequence continues at coordinate 40,885,784 of CM027125.1, forward strand.
AGCTGACATACCCCGCATCAATTGGAATAGTTATTTTATTATGGATACAATTTACTCATCTTATATTTTAAAAAAAATAGTTGGTGCAAAAGAAGGACACTTGACACAAAACGATCTCTAAAAGTAAAATTACATCAAAAGTATGTTTGGTCTTCTTCTTTCTTAGGGCCGTTTGAAGCCTTCGAACTATCAATCTGTTCGACGTTTAGGAGCTAATTAGGATGCCTAATTCATGAGTATATGGGCTAATTAAAGACTATTAGTATCAATGTATTATACTCATTAATTAGATATGACTTATGCAATTAATTTTAAATTGATGTATGTTTAATTCTTCTAATTAGCACCTAGACATGTGATTAAATTTTAGTCGAGAGGCTCCAAACGGGGCCTTAGATTATTTCATAGCCCACCCGAGTTTGAAAGTTTAAAACCAGTATGCAAACGCTTTACCATACAAGGTTTTGAAGAACGTAATAAGTATTTTCTTTTTTGGAAACGAACTATGTCAATAACCACTTCCTGCTATCATTGTAGAACGGGAAATGTTCCAGGGAAAAATATAATAGAATAATAAACAAAACCATAAAAGCGTGCAACAAAATATATATTCACAAATGATTAGTTTTTCCGCGACATGTTCTTTTTTCCCTGAAAGGGACGTAACTGGGCCTGCGGAACCGAATCTCCTATTGCTACGGCCCAGCCCATTAGCTCAACGCCGACGCTTCCCGTCGTCGTTGCCCTCCTCCCTCCCCGCCACCGCCGCCGAGTCGCCGACCGCTCCTAGGGCCGGCACATACAGCCGGGCTGGGTGTAACCGCCGCTGCCGCCTGGAGAACCGAATTCGAATCTTCCACTAACGCGATGGCTTCTCGTACCAAGTGACTGACCGCCACGTGACCTGACCTGACCACGCGCAGGAGCGGGCGCCGAGTGTTCTTGCCGCCGAGATCCGAGAAGCTGCCAAGAAGGGCCAAGCCAGCCACAGACAGCCAGTCGGCCATCATCTCACGCCACACACACACACTGACACACACATATCGATCAGATCAGGCCCGAGGGATTGATTGCCTGCTGTCCGCGCGCGGGGCTCCGCTCCTCGTGCTCCGCCACTCTCGGGGCCGGGCTATAAGTGGAGCCGCGCGACGGCACTGGTCCGCCACACTGTTCAATTCGATCGATTAGGAGAAAGAGTAGTGGAGGAGAGCTCACGAGCAAGACAAGGATAGGGGAGCCAGGCATGGCGGAGAACACGAGCACACGCTGCTTGCTGCTGCTCGTGCTCGTCAGCGCGGCTGCTGGGGTGGCTTCGGGCATCGCCGACGGTGAGATCTCGCGCCAACTGCTTGATCCACAATGCTGCATTGTTTGATTTCGCATTGTTGGAACCTCATGCTGCCATGCCCTGCTCAATAGTTAGAACAATGTCAAAGAGATTAGTAGCTAGTTAACTCTTGCCTTGCCATTCCTGGTTGTTCCCCGTACTAATTCACGCTGACAGAAGCTTTGTTCTTTTTTTTAATCCCACTTTTAGCCGTAATACTGACTAGTAGCACGACAGGATTACCTGTTATTACTGCTAGTTTTAATATGTCTGTTAGCGTCCAGTTGCTGTCCTAAATTGGGAAAAGAAACTGAAACTTAGCAGAACAATCATAAGAGTGTGCTTTGAGCCTTTGACACCACAATGTACTTAATTCATTGTTTTCCCCAGAACGTTCATTTTGCGTGGAAAGTGAGCATTGAGTCGTTGACCTGGTTAATACTTTACTACTACCATGACTGTAAAATAATCCCCTTTAGAATGGAATAATCGGTAGGAGAGGAGTGGCATGCACATGTAGCTCCAAACTCCAATATATGCACATACAGGGAGTCAGGGGCTGATCTATAGGAGTATATGTGAAATCATTCTTTTTTCCATGGATCTAAGCTGGTTTCGTCAGTCTAGGTACATCTAATCATCTTGGTAACAGTACCAAATAACAAGTGGTTGGTGGATCAGGAGGTTTGCGAGATTTGAGGATAGTCAATCGCTTGATTAGTGCATGGTGTACAGTTTGGCATTGCTTTACTTGTACGATTGGCATAGAGAAGAACGTACAGGAACCTCTTTTCTGCAATGTACTTGCATCGAGGGATTTTGATATTTGGGACAGTCAGGTTATGCGCTACACTTTTAATCCAGCAAAAGATACATCCATCCAAGGCTTATAGGCTCAATGTCACTTTTGTTTTGTGTCTTTCGATGAAAGACAGACAAAATTAATGGCATTCAGCCTAGTGACCAGAATAGCATTTTTCTACCTCTATGAATGTCAATGTATGTCTGTATGAGCACAAAAGACAGAAAAATGGCATTTAGCTAGCCTAGTGACTGGAATGGTATTTTCCTGGCTTCCTGAATGTCCATGCACGATTGTATACGTATATGTGAGTTTGGACTAACTGCTTGGTGTATGTCCAGGCCTGTTACCAAACGGCAACTTCGAGCAAGGGCCAGACGCGTCCCAGCTGAACGGCACGAGGGTGATGGGGCAGCACGCGATTCCCAGCTGGGAGATCTCGGGCTTCGTGGAGTACATCCAGTCGGGGCAGAACCAGCAGGACGGCATGGTCCTGGCGGTGCCTGAGGGCGCGCACGCCGTGCGTCTGGGCAACGAGGCGTGGATCCGGCAGCAGCTGACGGGCCTGGCCCGGCGCTCCTACTACTCCGTCACCTTCAGCGCGGCGCGCACCTGCGGGCAGGCCGAGCAGATCAACGTGTCGGTCGCCCCGGAGTCCGGCGTCCTCCCCATCCAGACCGTCTACACCAGCAGCGGCTGGGACTCCTACTCCTACGCCTTCAGGGCCAGGCACACCACCGCGTGGCTCACCGTCCACAACAACGGCGCCGAGGAGGACCCGGCCTGCGGCCCCCTCGTCGACGCCTTCTCCATCAAGGCCCTCAACCCTCCACGTCGCGTAAAGGGTAACATGCTGAAGAACGGGGACTTTGAGGAGGGCCCGTACATCGCCCCGGACAACCCGTGGGGCCTGCTGGTGCCGCCGATGGACGAGGACGACGTGTCGCCGCTGCCGGGTTGGATGATCATGTCGGACACCAAGTCGGTCAGGTACGTGGACGCGGCGCACCACAAGGTGCCGCACGGCTCCTACGCCGTGGAGCTGGTGGCCGGCAGCGAGTGCGCGCTGCTGCAGGAGGCGCGCACGGTGGCCGGCCGCACCTACAGGCTCTCCTTCTCCGTCGGCGACGCGGGCAGCGGCTGCGCGCAGCCGCTGGCCGTGAAGGCCTCCGCGGCGTACTCGAGCCAGGTGGTGACGTACCCGTCCCAGGGCACGGGCGGGTCCACGCGCGGGGAGCTCGAGTTCGCGGCCATCGCCGACGTCACCCGCGTCGTGTTCCAGAGCATGAACCACTACATGAAGCCCGACGGGACGCTGTGCGGGCCCGTCGTCGACGACGTCTCCCTCGTCGCCGTGCGCAAGCGCGCGGCGCGCCGGCTGTTCATGTAGTTCGATTCGCCCGCGGTGCCGAGTGGAAACATGTACCAGCTTTGTTGCCTTGTCCTTGTAGGCTGTGAGAGTCGTACGGTAGTACCAGTAGCTGTGTTAAGGTCCGTCCATGTTCCATGGTCAGAATTTGCTCCGGCGTTATGTGACCGATATCCGACAAATAGGCCACCATTTTCGATCTTTGGAAATTTTCTTGGTCATCAGTAGTACTAGCTAGTAGTTCAGGTAGAAGAAGTTTCAAACGTTTAAACATGAGCTGTGGATCAATTTTCAGTAAAGAAAGCGCGCCAATGATTCACACAACAACACGAAACAAGATCATCGATCGGCAATGGGCATAGGAGATACCACACGTGCACAACCGACAGTGTTTCCGATCCCCTGCCCGTGGCAGACACCAGTTGACTCTGCCTGCTCAACATGACCCGATCGAGCCCGTCGTTGCTACGGCCGACAGACCTTTTGCCAGCACGGCGCTCACCGAGGGCCAGCGGTTCAGCACATGACCGGCTTGACCGCACCGAGCTGGGCATCTACACGTCCGTCTGGCGAACTGAAGCCTAATCATCCACTAATATGGCGATTTGATCTGTACGCGATAGACTGCACGTGCAGGCAGTCAAGGGTCCCGGTCCCGGCCGGTTTGCCAAAACAAGGGCCGGCCGGCCAGCCAGCCCATCTCGCCTCATCTCAAGACCGAGATGCCCGGTGCCCTCGGCTCGGCTCCTCGTGCCCCGCGAGCCCCCGAGCGCGGTAGCTCCCCCGCGACGCTAGCTCTATAAGTGGAGCCACGCGAGAGGGGCTTGGTTCGCGAGACTGTTCCATCGATCCCCTCGTTGGGCTCGAGTGTTCATCACGTCCCGGAACAGGGGAGGGAAATCGCGAGAGAAGGGAGCCCGGCCGGCCAGCATGACGGGCGGCACGAGGTCGCGTCGCGTGGTGCTGCTGTTCTTGCTCGTCGTCGGCGTGGTTGCTCGAGCGGCTTCAGGCGTCGTCGCCGATGGTGAGATCTCGCAAACTGCCACTCCAGTGTAGTCATGTTGATTGCTGGTTTCTTGTTGCATGGATGTTGTAGATGTAAGATCCTTGACGACTTTGTTTTCTCTTCTTCTTCTTCTTTTTTTTTTTGCAAATGATGTTCTCTCTTTTTAGTTGCACTGTAGTTACTGACAGCTGATCAAGATATCCTCATGTTCGTCTCGTTGTTAGTTTCAATCCTGTGTAAATGTCTAGTAAGTACTAACCTCGAAGTTCTGTTTAAATCGAGCTAAACTATAAAGTAGCATAATCAGCAGAACAGTCATAAAGCTGACAACTTCACAATAATGTGTTTGTAGTATCATATGTTTGACCTTTAAGCAAAAGTTAAAAGCACTAGTTAGTTATATACGTACAATAAAAGATCTCAAACTTCAAACCCTCATAGCTTTTGCAAAGGCATGGTCTATCATACCATGACAATTGTACTCTCGAGATCCTGAAACCGTAGATCACCTACCACATGGATCCTTGTGTCAACCGAGAATGTTTTGTTCAAGTAGTTGCACTTGGACCCCTCTAGATATCAAGCTCCCATATCGTGTACGGAGTTGCTAAGGGTTGTAAGTTGGTCACAAAGTCATTGTGTGTTAGGAGGGTGCAGGGGGCTCAAGTCCCCCCCCCCCCCCCCCCCCCCCCCAACCCCCCAAAAAAAACAATGGGTACCCACCTAAGGCCTCCTTCCATTTTGGGGAATAAGAAGAGGAAGGAGAGAAGGAAGACGAGCCCTAGATCCTCATGTTGGATCCACCACTGGTTGTGTGTTAAAAATGTTTTGATTCACTAGCCATGCTTACAATTTTGAAGGTTTTGATGCAACATAGGAAAAGGGTCTTCAAGGGCAAGGTGTCACAGGTTTCGGTTCTAGTCAAGCATATTGCCGAGGAAACGCTTTGTTGGATCACTGTCGGCATAGGTGTTTTGCTTTTTTCTATTGCAACAAATAGCTAGTCTATAGGTGTCGGGTAGTAGATCGTTCTTTCTATTTCTGTCATAGTATATTGTTTGCTCGGTTTGTAGATTGTAAACTCTTGCTCCTTAGTCCTTTCTACTTGCCAGAACTCGGTTTTTTTAACAAAAAACTAGAATCCTTAACGAAATAGTAGATCTGAAACGTACCATTTGCAACAGATGTGGCTCTCAGTGCCCTGGAGCGTATTTATTCCAGAAGAGAGAATACTGGCTCAAACATTTCTTAATTTGCATCGTTTCCCTGAGCAGAGTATGCTAAAAAAAAATTCACTCATGTCACCTGATGAATCCGCATCCATGTATGAGCAGGCCTGTTACCAAATGGCAACTTCGAGCAGGGTCCGGACGCGTCCCAGCTGAACGGCACCAGGGTGACGAGTCCAAACGCGATACCCAACTGGGAGATCTCAGGGTTCGTGGAGTACATCGGGTCCGGGCAGAAGCAGGACGACATGATCCTGCCGGTGCCGGAAGGCGAGAAGGCCGTGCGGCTGGGCAACGACGCGACCGTCCGGCAGCTGCTGAGCGTGACCCGGAAGGCCTACTACTCCATCACCTTCTGCGCGGCGCGCACCTGCGCCCAGGCCGAGAAGCTCAACGTGTCGGTCGGCCCGGAGTCCGGCGTCCTCCCCATCCAGACCGTGTACTCCAGCAGCGGCTGGGACTCGTTCTCCTTCGCCTTCAGGGCCAGGCACAGCACCCTGTGGCTCACCATCCACAACACCGGCGTCGAGGAGGACCCGGCCTGCGGTCCCCTCATCGACTCCGTCGCCATCAAGAAGCTCAGCCCTCCACCCCGCGAAAAGGGTAACATTCCGACGACACAAAAGATCTCCAAGATTCTTTTTCAAGAGAAAAAATGTCTGATTTCAGAAAGAGTACACTACAAACGGATTGCCTGATCGTACAATCAAACTCGTGTTTTTTCGCAGGTAATATGTTGAGGAACGGAGACTTCGAGGAAGGCCCGTACATCTTCCCGGGCACGGCGTGGGGCGCGCTGGTGCCGCCGATGGACGAGGACGACGTGTGCCCGCTGCCGGGTTGGACGGTGCTGTCGGACACGAAGGTGGTCAAGTACGTGGACGCGGCGAACCACGCGGTGCCCCACGGCTCCTACGCAGTGGAGCTGGTGGCGGGGAGGGAGGCGGCGCTGGTGCAGGAGGTGGCGACGACGCCCGGGAGGTGGTACGCGCTGTCCTTCTCCGTCGGAGACGCGGGCGACGGGTGCGCGGCGGAGGCCATGGTCGTGGAGGCGTACGCGGCGCGGGCGACGGCGAGGGTGGCCTACGAGTCTCGGGGGACGGGCGGGTCCAGGCGCGCAGCCCTCGAGTTCGCCGCGGCGGAGAAGCTCACGCGCGTGGTGTTCCAGAGCTACAACCACCACATGAAGCCCGACGGGACGCTGTGCGGGCCCGTCGTGGACGACGTCTCCCTCGTCAGCGTGCGCAAGCGCGCGGCGCGCCGCTTGTTCATGTAGTTTGATTTGTACTACCAGATTGTTCCGGAACATAGATTTTTTTTGGGCGAAGATCGGCGTCCGCGGCGACATGCTAGTAGTGGAACGTCTGCGTACTTTGCGTCTGCTGGTGGCCGAGGGCGGGGAGTAGCAGTAAGCAGTAGCACTAGCAGTCCGTACATGCCATGCCCGGTGTATCTAGCCTGGCATACGTTTTGCAGAAAAGAGCAAAAGACATTTGCTCGCTGCTTACTCTGACACTCTTTCACCACCGATGCAAATGCAGAGAGGTAAAAGCAGAAGGCACTTGCATTGACAGAAAGCGTAACCAAGGAATGCGTGTGTAAATTGTGGGCCCTGCGTGGCAGTGTGAGAGAATGAGGCTTCAAAAGACAAGTCTGTATCTGAATTCAGCATAGTACTATCTGTTCAGTAAACTGGACCTGATAGGTACAGAAGGTGTTCGTCTTCCTCGTACCAGATAGCAGCTATCGTATCTGTTCATCCTGTGATTTGCTCACGCCCTGGTTGATCTCGCTAGCGGCAAGTCGGCAACAGACATGAGTTTGTCCGAGATTCACGTGCACTCATGCAATATCTGCACGGCGCGCGGCACGGCACCCGTGCATGCTTCCGGACCAATGAACGTGCTGGTGGGTAGACCTGCGAGCTGATGATTTGAGATGCAGATGTACTCGTATGATATTGGTGCAGTCAAAGGTTTTGACTTTCATCAAGATTCTAGAGTGCCGCATTTGAAAAATGATGTGGCCGGTGTGGAACATAAACATTAGGCCATGACGGCGGCCGGCTGGCAGTGGCAACTGGCAAGTGGCGAAACAGATTCCCGGCGCGCGACGGAGCGGTCGACCGGGCCGGGTGTGCAGTGGCCAGCGGCCAGTGCGCTCCGGCCCAGGCACCGCGGTGCACTGATCCAGCCAGCAACGCTTCAGCCGTTGCGTTTGGCCGTTTGGGTCATTGGGTGATGCGGCCGTGTGGAGAACTGGAACCGAATCGAGAACTGGAACCGAATCTTCTTCCATTCCATGCACCGGTGGCCATGCGAGGGGAGCAGGGGCGCCACGTGACCGCGCGCAGGGGCTGTCCCAAGCAGCAGGTCACCTTCCAAGCCGAGCCCGTACGATCCCGGCCGGCGCGTCTCGCGGCGCCGCTCCCGTCGGCGCGCGGCATCCGTGATCCGATCCGCTTTCGCGCCCCTGGTTGTGCAAGGTCAGCGGGCCTGCGGGCTACCATAAGCGGCTGCGCTTATATAAGCCGTGCGCGCCGTCGTACCTGTGCAGTGGCTGTCCTCCTGCTTCGTTATCAAAAGGGCTGTGTGTGCTAGCTCTGGTCTCTGGAAAGCCCACAAGAGCTATACTACCAGCGAAACCGAGGGGCTTGCTCTCGTGACGGAGAGGGAACCTGCGCGATGGCGAGGAGCACACGTTCCGTGGCGCTCTTCTTGGTGCTCGGCGTGGCTGCTCGAGCGGTCTCGGCCGTCAACGATGGTGAGAGCTCGCGAATCAGTACTACAAAGTAACACTAGTACTGATAGTATGTTTTCAGGACTCCACTACTGCTTCGTTTTTGCTCTGTTTTTGGAATACAGCAAATAAAATTTTTCATGTCAACAACTCTCTTTTTGAAAATTACGGAGTACATGTCAACAACTCTCTGCCCCTCGCCAGCCTAGCATTGATTTTTCAGTTGCACGGTAGCATAGCGTACGGACGTACGGTATGATTCTGAGGAAGACTTTAGGGGTTAGAATGGCTTCGTTTTTTTTTCCCCCGAAATGGGTCAGAATGACTTGCTACACCGCAGTTTTTTCTAGGCCTGGTGCTCATACAATCTCCTCTCAAGGGTGGGTATAGAAAAAAAAATATATATGAGACTTTCTACGCCACAAGTGTATGCTTCTTTTTCTTCTTCTTTCAGTCGACAAATTCTAACACATTATACATTGGCGCCGCTCGCCCTTGCTTGCGGCCGGCCTGCCCATCCTTTTAGTTGTAGGTTGTTGATTGCCATATTTATCCGGTGTCGCCTTATGCACGCAGGAATGCTGCCGAACGGCCACTTTGAGCAAGGACCAGACAAGTCGCAGATGAACGGAACCAGGGTGATGAGTCCAAACGCCATACCCCACTGGGAGATCTCTGGGTTCGTGGAGTACATCGGGTCCGGCCAGAAGCAGGACGACATGATCCTGCCGGTGCCGGAAGGTGAGCAGGCCGTGCGGCTGGGCAACGACGCAACCATCCGGCAGCAGCTGAACGTGATCCGGCACACGTACTACTCCATCACCTTCGGCGCCGCGCGCACCTGCGCCCAGGCCGAGAAGCTGAACGTGTCGGTCACCCCGGAGTCCGGCGTCCTCCCGATCCAGACCGTGTACACGAGCAGCGGCTGGGACTCCTACTCGTGGGCCTTCAGGGCCAAGCACAGCACCGTGTGGCTCTCCATCCACAACCCCGGCCATGAGGACGACCCGGCGTGTGGCCCCCTCATCGACGCCATCGCCATCAAAGCCCTCCACCCTCCAAATCACATCAAGAGTAAGACTAAAGATCGTTTCCTCGATGCCTTGCACTAGGTGCAGAGTGTGGAAGTGTGTAGGTTTTTACCTGAAATTAGCACTGACACTTGAATTGATGACTGATCGAACCCAACTGAAGCAGACAACATGTTGAGGAACGGGGACTTCGAGGACGGGCCCTACATCTTCCCGAACACGCCGTGGGGCGTGCTCGTGCCGCCGATCATGGAGGACGAGCACTCGCCGCTGCCGGGTTGGACGATCATGTCGGACACGAAGGTGGTCAAGTACGTGGACGCGGCGCACAACGCCGTGCCGCGCGGCGCGGGCGCCGTGGAGCTCGTCGCCGGCAGGGAGTGCGCGCTGCTGCAGGAGGTCAAGACGGTGCCGGGGAGGCCGTACAGGCTGTCCTTCTCCGTCGGGGACGCGGCCAACGGGTGCGGCGGGCGCCTGGCCGTGGTCGCGTACGCGTCGCGGGCGACGCTGAGCGTGCCGTACGAGTCCCGCGGCACGGGCGGGTCCAAGCGCGCCGAGCTCGCGTTCGTGGCGGACCACAACCTGACGCGCGTGGTGTTCCAGAGCGCCAACCACTACATGAAGCCGGACGCGACGCTCTGCGGGCCCATCGTTGATGACGTCTCGCTCGTCCCCGTGCACGCCCACACGGCTCGCCGGTTGCGTATGTAGAGCACATCTCGTAACAGGGGTGCGTTGTGCGTGACCGTTTATGTGTCCTGCAAAATTGAATATGGTCGTATCTGCAGTGTCTTAATAATGTGATCTGAGATAAGATGGTGTGTAGCTCTAACATGTGCGCTGACTGCTGAGCCTGACCTGCTAGCTAGTTAGCTGAAATACTTTTCAGACAGACAGTGAAACTTGCGTTCTTGGTAGCATATGCTCGTGGAATGATTTGTGTCTGAACTCTACAGCTCCCCCAGAATTTTCATTTTTATTAAAACAGTAGTTGGTATGCAAAATGTAGCTAAATTGGACATACTCATTGTGCTAGAACCTACCAACCAGACTCGGAGTCATAGACTCATCACGAACACTTGCATTTTTTGAATTTATTTAAGAAATTAATCACATCATTCCTTCACTCATAGGTAATGCCTGCTGGTAAAAGGGGGAGATAAAACAGCAAGGTGTCTCATGCAAGAACTAGAGTTGATGTTCTATCTGAAGATGAAAATAACCATGACTACCTTGGTGCTTGGGCAAGCCTTTCAACCAATTCCGCTGGTGGATAAGTTCGCTGGTTGTAGCCAATTTTAGTTGTTTCAATAGTATTATGTAAGTAAAAAAAGATAAAATAAGTCACAACAACCTTGCTGTGGCTGGAAACAGATAATCATAAGTAGCTTGTCAATGCTTTGGACGGTTTAGACCGAGAGAGACCATCCATTTGCCCCCCACATCATAGCTCGCCACCACCATTGTGCTGTTCTGCAGGTTTAGACCGAGAGAGAGCACGCACAAAAGAGAGACATCAGAGGATAGGTGGAATTTATTACGAATCCACACAAAAAGAAATCGTACACTGTGTAATCGAGCTTTATAAAAGTATGGTATCTTATAGATATCACAACATGGAAGCTAAATGGTGGTTTCAGGGTTAGGATTTGGAAATAAATTGGGTGCGCACGGTGCGCACCCTTGTCGCCTGTGTCCCTGCGACGTGGGCCTGAGCGAGGTAAGAATGAAATGCACTTGTGTTTTGAATAGTGATTTCTCCTCTAATACTAATGAAGACTACTCAGGCCTACGTCACAGAGACACAGGGACGGGGGTGCGCACCGTGTGCATCCAATTTTTTTCTAGGATTTAGTATCTTTCATGTTGGTGCAACCAACAAATGTAACTAGTAGATTGGTGGGCTGATCTACGGTGTATTGGTGTGTTCAAAGGATTTTGAATTTTTTGGAGAAAAAAACTTCAGGTGACAATGTGGAGTCGTTTTCTAAAAAAACAACTATGTGAGCCAGTTTATATTGTGTGGCTCTGAGCCGCTCTGCACTTTTTTTTTGAAAAAAAGGAGAGAAGGTTTTGACTTTGCGGATGCTTTTTTTAAGTACTGCTCACAAAAATGCGCACACACTCGCCCTTACGAACACATGCACGTAACCCTACCTCTATGAGCACCTCCGAAAGATTAAGCCGGCAAATCCTCGAGATTAACGAAGTCACTACTGTCGTCTCACTGTCGGCTGGCACGTCGCCTACCACGAAAAGAATAACGCTGGTTAAATCCTGTAATAAATCTAGAAAAATGTGAGCATCAGTGTCAACTCGAGAACTTGAACTTTGGTGGGCATGTTTCACCGCAAGTACTCTTACCAACTAAGCTATACGGATGCTCTGTTCAATGCTACGCGTATTCCGTAAGTAAAAAAACAAAATAAGCTAAAATGACCTCGTTGTGGCTGAAAACATATAAGCATAAGTAGCTTGCCAATGCTTTGGACGGTTTAGACCGAGAGAGACCATCCATTTGCGCCCCCCCCCCCCCCCCCCCCCCCCCCCCACATCATAGGTCGCCACCATCATGTGCTGTTCTGCAGGTTTAGACCGAGAGAGAGCACACACAAAAGAGAGACATCAGAGGATAGGTGGAACTTATTATGAATCCACACAAAAGAAATCGTACACTGTGTAATCTAGCTTTATAAAAGTATGGTATCTTACGGATATGACAACATGGAAGCTAAATGGTGGTTTCAGGGTTAAAATTTAGCTCATGTGGTGCAACCAATAAATGTAACTAGTAGATTGGTGCGCTGATCTATGGTGTATTGGTGTGGTCAAAGGATTTTGAATTTTTTGGAAAGAAAAAACTTCAGGTGAGCATGTGGAGTCGCAATTATGTGAGCCAGTTTTCTAAAAAAACCTATGTGAGCCAGTTTATTGTGCGGCTCTGAGCCGCTATGCACTTTTCTTTTTTTTTTGAAAAAAAGGAGAGAAGGTTATTGACTTTGCGGATGCTTTTTTAGTACCGCTCGCAAAAAATGCACGCACACTCACACTTACCTCTACGAATACACGCACGTAACCCTACCCCTATGAGGACATCCGAAAGACTGAGCCGGCAAATCCTCGAGATTGATGAAGTCATCATTGTCGCCCCGCTGTCGGCGAGCACGTCGCCTACCACTGAAAGAATAACGCCGGTTAAATTCTGAAATAAATCTAGAAAAATATGAGCATCAATGCCAAGTCGAGAACTTAAACTTTGGTGGGCATGTTTCACCGCAAGTACTCTTACCAACTAAGCTACGCGGATGCTCTGGTCAATGCTTTGGAGTTTGGACGGTGGGAAGCATGGCCATTTTCTTTTCTTTTCTTTTTCTTTGAACCTGGAGGCTAAAGCCGCAGTACGAACACAAAGACAGCCGCGAGAGCGAGACCGATCATGCCGCAAATTTGGGCCACGAAACGGCGGCAGATGCGGTGGCGCACGCTCCCCGCGCCGAACTGCGAGGCCCCCGCGCGCAGAGCTGGAGACGATCCGTAGCAATGTAGATTGCGCCATGGCGGCGCTTCGGCGCACCTATGGCTATCTGCCACCCCATACCAGATTACCAGCGCGTCGCGCCGGCGAGGCCCGGGCTATGGCCGTTGCGGTGGGCGTTGGGCAATGCGGTCGTCTGGGATTGGTAGCTCAAACGGAATCTTCGATGCGCTTGATGCCGATAACCGCGAGGCCATGAGACCACGAGAGCGAAACAGAGCGGCACGTGAGCGCACGCTGGGGCAGGGTTGTGCCAGCACTCCAGCAGCGCAGGTCCAATAAGGAATCCGAACCGAAGCTGCGGAAAGACGTACGGGTACGGCGCCCATCTCCCCTGTAGCAAGAGAGCGAGAGATGCCCGCTGCCGCGGCACGATTCGGCCGGCGCGTCTCGCGGCGCGCCCTCCGTCGCTCGTACGTGGCCCGTACGGAGGGGCCAAGTCTGACCTGCTAATAAGTGGCAGCTCTTATATAAGCCGTGTGCTGCCCGGCGATCTGTGACTATCTGAGGGAGGGCGCTGAAGCGTGAAGACAGGCGGCTGTAGCTTTGTTCGTTTTCGTACCTCGGAGGTCGGAGCTCAGGAGGTACCAACGTACCCGTCACGACGGGATCTCATGAGAAGGGAGTCGTCGAGATGGCCAAGCAGGGCAGCCGTTGCGTGGCACTGTTCTTCTTGCTCGTCACTGTGGCCGCTCGAGCTGTGTCTGCCAACATCAGCGACGGTGAGCGCTCGCAAACTAGCACACTCTGTGCTGATGTTTAATCCTGGGCTTTGGTGCAGTAGTGGTAATGACATGTTTTACATTTTGTTCACATTTTGGTAGTCAGCTAACGTCCCACGTTCGTCTAGCTAGTATTCCATATGACGCTATCGAAGTTATTGTGATTTATCCTCTTGTTGGTTAGAGTTTTTATCTTAACATCGAAGTTATTGTGCTTTATTTTTATTCGTGTTTATGTTGTGCTTTATCCACTTATTGGCTAAATGGTTAGAGTTGATCTTAACATCCTTTTGGTACAACCGTACAAGAGTTGGTGCTGACGACTTACCAGTGCTGCAGACTTGCAGAGCACTGTCCTTCACGGCAGTGGCATATCCAAGATTCCGATTGCTTGATCGTCATTTACCGCATATGCATGATAGAAATTTGACTTTTGAACTACGGCGGGTGATTTGGTGCCACATACAGATACAGTCACGTGGTGTGCACTGCAGAGTTCATATAAGTGATGTGTAGAGTGCATATACATCATGTGTGAGCCTGGCCTGAATACATCATATGCTGCCCCTGTTCGTTTCGCTGGGCTGGGCTGGAAAGTCTGAGCGTAGAATAATCCGTTAAGCTGGTTTAATAGTATTCTGTGAGAAGAATAATCTGCTGGGCTAGGATGATAATCCTAAATGAACAGGGCTGAGGGTTTGACCGTAAATGTTCGGTTTGTGTTGTAGATCTAATTAGGGTTGGTGGAATTAGCAGTATGGATAATCAAGGTGTAGCGTATCTTATGACCTATATGAAAAACATAAAACTTCTACAGTTCAACGCTGTATCTAATCTGTAGTGTGCCGGAACTGAAGGCTTGAAACTCATCAGCACCAGGGTGTCTTCAAGTTCTGACAACTCGGGATGATGCGGTGCTTGCAGGCCTGCTACCAAACGGCAACTTTGAGCAAGGGCCGAGCGAGTCGGACCTGAACGGCACCAGGGTGATGGGCCGCCGCTCCATCCCGCACTGGGAGATCTCAGGTTTCGTGGAGTACATCGGGTCCGGGCACACGCAGGACGACATGATCCTGCCGGTGCCGGAGGGCGACCGGGCCGTGCGCCTGGGCAACGACGCGACCATCCGGCAGCAGCTGCGCGTCACCCGGAAGGCCTACTACTCCATCACCTTCACCGCCGCGCGTTCCTGCGCCCAGGCCGAGGCGCTGAACGTGTCCGTCACCCCGGACTTCGGCGTCCTCCCCATCCAGACCGTGTACACCAGCAGCGGCTGGGACTCCTACTCGTGGGCCTTCAAGGCCAAGCACGGCACCGTGTGGCTCTCCATCCACAACCCCGGCCACGAGGAGAACCCGGCGTGCGGGCCCCTCGTCGACTTCGTCGCCATCAAGAACCTCCACCCTCCCCATCACACCCCAGGTAATAATCTCATCTCTCTCGACAGTCGACACCATCACATTCATCATTCACACGACAAAAATAAAAGGCTATCGTGATTATTTCTAACTTTATTATCCGGTTTTAAACAAATTGATCACAGCGTACGAAATCGAACCCGATCGTGCAGGCAACATGTTGAGGAACGGGGACTTCGAGGAAGGGCCATACATCTTCCCGGACGTGCCGTGGGGCGTGCTGGTGCCGCCCATGTCTGAGGACCTGTACTCGCCGCTGCCTGGGTGGACGGTGCTGTCGGACACCAAGGTGGTCAAGTACGTGGACGCGGCGCACCACGCGGTGCCCCGCGGCGGGCGCGCCGTGGAGCTCGTCGCGGGGAGGGAGGCCGCGCTGGCGCAGGAGGCGCGCACCGTGCCCGGGTGGTCGTACAGGCTCTCCTTCTCCGTCGGCGACGGGGGCAACGGCTGCGACGGGAACCTTGCCGTGGACGCGTACGCGAGGGCGACGGCGAAGGTGGCGTACGAGTCGCGCGGCACGGGCGGGCACAGCAAGCGCTTCGAGATGGAGTTCAAGGCGGCCGAGAACGTGACGCGCGTAGTGTTCCACAGCTCCAACTACCACATGAAGCTCGACGGGACGCTGTGCGGGCCGGTCGTCGACGACGTCATCCTCGTGCCCGTGCACAAGCACGCCGCGCGCCGGCTGCGCATGTAGGGCGCGTGCGTCGCCCTACGCTACGGTGCATTGATCTGTCCATGTATCTGTAGTGCTCCCTTATATGGCCTTGTTTTTGCTGGTTTGGAACAGGAGGTCATGTAGACATAGTTTGCCACTTTGGCTGGGGGGTTAAGAGATGTCGAACTAGATTAAGATGAAATGTTGAACTAGCTAGTAGAGTTTCAAAGACGCGCTAATAAATGAAGATATATTTGTTGTTCTGTTTGTTGGAAATATGCATTCATATCACAATACTCTCCTAATTCTTGTGCCTGGTTTTCTGATCATGAAGCTGCATTTCTTGTAATTAAGTGTATAATTTAAGACCATACTAATCACGATTTAATGATCAACATGTTATTTACATATGAGACCCATTTATCATAGATATGATCCAAGCATTCTTTTAAATTAGAAAGGTTCCCTGCTTTTATAGAAAGCATATAAGATGTTTACAGTGATGAAAACAATTTTGACATGATTTGCTAGCAGACTTCACAATTGAATATAATTTTCTCATCAATAGGGAAACAAAGTTTCAGTTAAGTATGTTTGAAAATGTATTCTGTTAGATACTTAACTAGATGATAACAGTTAAATTGCAGATCATTGAGGACCATATTCAAAAGCTGATTTAAAGAAGTACTATGTTCTAACGGAACCACAACTCAGCAGATAATTAGCTATTCTGCTTGAAAGAAAAAACTAATGGAGTACATGAATGTCTTAGAACTCGGTCTGCTCCTACATGGATGTCCCATGTGTATTTGTTTGGCCAAAAATATACGGCGGCACCAGCAGAACTTCTCGTGAATAACTAAAATAAGTCCAATTTATTTCCATGAAATGGCTGCATTAGAAAACAATATATGTTGCGGAAATATACGACGAACAATATAATCATATACCGCGATATGCGTAGCACAAAGAAATATCTCGCTAATTAACCAACCCATGGCAAATGAGTTTCGGAGTATACCTTCAGGCTTCAGTAGCCCAACATTTATTATCTGAGAAACAGTTACACCGAAATGTTATAAACTTATAAACTCATATTATTGCTTCCCTTATTGTTTGTTCATAGACATATAGCGAAAGAGTAACACTAACAAAATGCTGGAAGCAAGTACATGTGACGTGCTCGAAGCAAATACATGCACCAGAAGAAAAACTATAGTAGACGCCGAGTAAATATATCAAAATAAATACTTATGAGCTTCCCCCCTGAGTCCTGACTAGGCGTGAAACAAGCTAGCAGGTCGGAAGAAAATTGCTGTGGCCCTGTGGCCAACGTAACACGTGCATGCTCGAAGATGACCTGAAGTACTCCTCGCTCTCTAGTGCCCTGGGCCTCTAGGGCTCGGCCCTTGGGTGAGCTGCGCCACCCACGCCATGATCAGCGACCTCGCCCTCTCGTGCAGGGCGGGGTGGTCGGCGTACTGATGATCCTCCGGCAGCCGTCTGGCTGCCTCAACGGCAGTAATAAGAGTGGACGAGATAGCCATGGCGAGCAGCAAGAAGGTGAGGGTTCCTCTGAGCTGGGACGCCATGGTGTGCGAGAGGTTGAAGAAGCCCTACTTGCTCTTCTCTGGCGGCCTTGTCAGCGCTAAGTGTTTGTGCTCTACGTGAGTTGCTGTGTGATTGTGGTTGGCCAGTTTCTGTGGCACGCCTATTTATAAGCCCCGGCCCGCAGATTGCACGAGAGAATGTGCTTTAATTTGTGTGCAGCAGTTTAAAAAAGAAGCCTTGGCCTATACTAGCTAGCTACTGCTGCTGAATCGCTTGGATGCAACGAATCTTTTTGATCTGTGAGTTTGCCATAACTGCGGCAGGAAAAACGAAGCCGATCTCTCGTCTTTTCACGCACGGACAGTGGACAGTTTGCGGCTTTGCGCTAGGGCGGAAATGCGGTCGACCAGTAGGCCAACTAGAGCTGCAGTTTAATTTGTTGCACGCAGCTTGGTCAGTTGGCATGCCGCCGGCCGGCCATATGTCCAATATAGGACGACGATCATGTGACTGAAGCACGGTTAAACTGTGCTCGAGTTCTTACAAACAGCTATGCAGAGATACTATCCGTGATTCCATGCCAAGGATCTACTTAGCTGATCTGAGCTTAGAACCACTAATTTGCCGCAGTCTAGATCAGTAGGTGTAGTTCAATTCTGTGATTGGAGCTCAGCATTTGACGTGTGTAGTACGTAGACCGAATTCTTCTACTCAGAATGCGCTTGAGTTCAAGTACTACCATATCCAACGGAGCAATATAATTGTAAAAAATTGGACACGTCTATATTCAGAGCATTTTGGTGGCCACTGTTTGGTTTGGTTTGCGATTCAATTTATAGCTTGGTAGCACTCTATCAATTATCATAGCACACAGTATTATGACAATTTTGTTGTAATCTCTGAGGGATATATATAATCCCAACTGTACTCAGTCGAAATGGCTGGTACGTACTTATCGCGCCATTTACGCTATCAAATTTTCAGTTTTTCTTCCCATCACATGACCATCACCGGATCGAAAGAGTACGCAAGGCGCTACTGGGCTAGACTCATCACGCGGTCGCATTTAGAGCTCTCGGAAATTTAGGCCGGTGATGGAAGCTTGGTCCGGATCGGACGCCTCCACCCGCCATTGTTTACCTTCCCCGACGCGCACCGTCGTGGGGTGTGTGGGTTTCAGGGACGGGCAGCGCCAAGCACAAGAGCCCGCAATCTCGCGCGCCTTGCCCCGCGCGCGCAGCACCACGGAGTACCAGAACTAACTGGCCTATACCCCCCGTAGCCGTGCATGGGCTATGTTGGCCCTTGGTCCCCATCATTGACCCTATGCTAATTTCTCTACGAGCTACGTGCCGGTCGGTGGTCGAGACTGGGTTGAAAAGGATTGCAACGTCGTACTAACGCCTCTGCCTACCTTCCACTTGCAGCAAGGAGCAGCATGAACGTTTTTCTAAGTACTCCTGTTTAAAAAAATTGAGAGAAAAGAGGGACCGAGGGAAGGAGTATGGACTGAATTGGCTGTAGGAAACTTGGCCGGCCCGGTCCATGATAATAGATGGTCAAAACTCCACTGAATTCTGGGCCAGACCTTGCTTGTATCAGAAACCCAGTACAAAAAGCCCGCTCTCGCGCCAACACACACACCCACCAATATGGTCCTGAGTCCCTATAAGAGCGTGGGCTCAGCAGCCCACTACACTATCTAAAGCCTACCCCACCACCGACCCAGTAGAAACTTTACGGCCCAGCCCAGTTATCTGACAGAACAAGTCGAGCTACTCCGAAGCCCATGAGAGCACCACTATCTCGTCAAGCCAATCCCCCAGCAGCAGCAGCAGCATTCCGCCGCTCCCACGGCACAGCACCGAGCACGAGAGAGATGGGCCTGAGTCCCTCCAAGCGCGTGGACGCCACGCTGCGGCGCTCGCCGGCGTTCGCCGCCGCCTGCGACGTGGCCTTCGACCGGTGCCGCGCCGACGCACAGGGCGCCTTCGGGGGAGTCCGCCGGTACCAGCTCGCCTCCGCCGCGGCGCACCTCCACTCGGCGCTACGCGCGTCCGTCCCGCTGGTCCGGCGCTGGGTGGCCACGCCGCCGCCCCGCGCCCGCGTCGACGCCGCGCTCCGCGCCGCGGGTCTCCAGGACGAGGAGGAGCTCGACCGGCCCCGGTTCTCGGAGTTCGCCGCCGAGCTGTTCAGGGAGGCCGTGCTGGCCGGCGCCGCGGAGGCGGCGTTCGGGCGCGCCCCCGCCGCTGCGGCCGGGATCGTCGGGATGGGCGTGGCGGCGCGCGCCGCGCCCGTGGTGATCGGGAGGGTCGTCGCCGTCTACGCCGCGGGGGTCGCCGCCGCGGTCTACCTCGGCCTGGGATAAGGTTTCCTTGTGTGCTTCCCCACAACTGTCAGGATATGCAATGTCTGAATGGAGATAGCAATTCAGTTTCGTCAGGCTTCTGAAGAAGAGCTCCTTAGAGTTACTTCGTTATCAATTAGCATGTGCTCTTTCTGTAACCTTTCCAGCCTGTTAGAGGGACGGGAGGAAGTGGTTAAGGACTCATCGAAGAAGAACCCTGAAGCTTATTTCCAGAATAGCTGTAGCGGTAGCAGTGTGCCACCATGGCGATTATCTAAGCTAAATTCGTTCTGTTCATCAGTGAATTAAGCTTCATCGGTTCCCTTTTGCCCATGGATTTCTCCATCTGTTCTTTGGTTTCCTTCTATGTTCTTGGTTCAGTTCCTCTGGACCTCGCAGAAACCACTTTTGCAATTATGCGGTGTTATAATATTCGGCTCGGAATTCAGCTGCTGTTGTTGCAAAATATTGCATAGCTACTAAAGGGTGATCAAGTTATCCAAGTAAAATGCCATTGGATCGGTTGTGCTCTGCTTCTCTGACCGAGCTGCTGCTAAACAGGATGCTCAAGTTATCCAAGTGTTACTGAAACAACTACATGTGCAGTTATATGTTGTTGATACTTGATTCCACCATGCTGCATATAGATTTGAAAGCCCAGTATCCACGGTGCGTCGGCTCAGTATTCGGAGCCGTGACACAAATTGTGTAGGGTTATCGATACCCCGGTAACTGAAGGAAATAGTATTAGTTTATGACTTCAGAGCTCAGAAGGTACTACATGGAAGGTTTTTTTTAGACTAGTAGTACTACAGTGGAAACAACTCAAACAAAGTGTTGTGAATGCGTTCCTCTTCACAGAAAAAAAGGTGTCACATCCTCAATGAGCCGTCTGAAGCAGATTGCCCAATGGGCCAAGCATCAAGGCAGATTACTCAATGAGCCGAGCATGGACACTGCTTGCACGGGTTTTTGGGCTGTAAACATGTCTACTGCTTCTCTGTCCATGGCAGATTACCCAATGGGCCGGGCATCAGACAATGATCGTCAGGCGCAGGCACACGGCCGAGCACTTAAAAATGTCCCCACACCACACGTGTGCTGAAATCTTTCTTTCAGTAGCTTAACCAGGAACCAATCAATCGCCGCAGAACGCACGCATGACGCACATACTCGGAATGCTTCTTACTGACTGTAACGTAGGCCCTGGTGAGGCTTAAGCGATGACCGATCATATGCAAGCCAGAAACCAACAAACTTTTCAGCTCTGGTGGCCGAAGTATACCTTCTTCCAGAGAAACAACCCAGGTGGCGAGTGGCTACTGTAGGACCGAAACCTTACAAATAATGCACCTGGCAACAGAACCAAATGGGGCAAGAAAAGAAGCCAACCAGCACCGCCGCCACCTAACTCGTGCCCTAGTCGCCCCGGCCACGCCGAGCCAAGCGACGCCGGGTTGGAGAATATCCTGTTCCAGCTCACGCGCCGCAGCGCGTAGCGCGCTAGCGCGGTTGGTGCGGTGCCGCCGTCACATGGCCGCGCCGTAGCCGCAGCTCGCAGCGATCGTTGTCAATTTGCCATGGTTGTGGTGGCGCCGAGCGCGGCCGGCCCGGGGGGCCTTGTTGCCAGAGTGCCAGTCGGCCAGTCCACATGGTTATGGTACGCGGCTCCCTCTGCTGTGATGATGATGTCTCTCCGCGACGGTCTCGCGAGGTTTTGATTGCGAGCGGGGGCTTTTTTTTGCCGTCGACAGGCACGTTTAACGGTCCGGAAGGGATGGATCGGAGCGGACGATTCGCCTTCGCCCCTATCATTGATGCTGTTTCACGGGGCTTGGACAAGAAGATCGGGGTACGTGGGTTTCCGTGCTCTGTACTCTGTACTGCGATGTGTGCCATTGGCGGCACCTTCTTTTCTTTTCTGCCGCGGCATTGCTGTCGGGGTTCGTTCGCATCAACTCGGAGTGTTCCAGGTTCACAGTCTGACACTCTTGACTGTTAATGACTCTGAATCTCTCTGATCGGCTAGGCGCGCTGCACGCACGAACAGAACAGTGTAAAAAAAATAACGGGCGTGTGGCCAACACAAGCATCAAAACACTTTCCCTTTTGGGTGAAACAAAACAAGCTAGCCGCCGAGGTAACCTCAGTTTATTAACTGTGGGAACGGGGAACCGAAAAGGGAAAGTGGTCAGATCCTGCTGAGTTGGGGGAGGCTTTGCTTTCAGCTTCATCGGCGATCTCCTTTCGCTCGCCGGCCCTCCTGGGGTGTGGTTTTCCTGCGGGCTTTCAGGCTTTTCTTTGCTGTAGCTCCAATTCCTTCCACCGATCCCACTCTCACACTACCATTCAAAAAAAAAAAAAAAACCCCCACTCACACACGGAAAACAGGTTGGGAGGCTGTCTGCCTGTCGTATCATGTGACCGCCACTTTACACACGCCTTCATGTGATGTTTCCCGTTGCATGATGGCTGATGAGTGAGCTTGCTTTTGCAACTTGCGTCGTCAGGATCTGATTTTTCTGCGTCCTATATTAAAAAGAAAAGAAAAATAAACTGCTGATATGACAGCGCGCTTCTAGATGATCTGGTTATTGATCCCGAAAATCTCGTTGATTGACTAGATCAAATGGCGGCGAGGAACACAGAGTAACATGCATGTCCTGCGGTTGAACTGGAGCCAATCTCTCCCGGTTTATCATGTGAAGTGGTTGTATAATCCGCTGAATCTGCAAGAATGTCCATGGATTTAACAACGGCATCGGAATGCAGAGAGGCTCTTCGTGTCCACACGAGCTGGGGAGAAAAGAGATGTATTTTCCTATTCTCAAATTGTACATGCCGTACGTAATCACTGATCATGATGAGCAAATGATGTGATCCCTGAGCTAAACTAATCCATCAAGAAATACCAAAATTGTATCAGCAATGTATGTTTGGGGCGCCAAATATACAATACAAACCCCAGTTCCGTCCAAATTGAAAAGATGTGTCACTGAAGGATTGTAAGCATCTGTAATATCTACACTTGAGCATAGCTATATTTGAATGGTGTGCGGTATTATTCCAATTCAGAGAATAGAAAGGAGACCTAATCTTTGAGCTAAGAACAAAACAGAGAATAATATGTGAAGGAAAGTTCCCTTCAAATCCAGAAGCATGATTTTTCATGAACTACATGAGATCTACTATGTTTTTTTTTTGCGAATGTACAATAGCTCAGAATAAAATATTTGAGATTTCAAATGGAAACCCACACAAATCCAAGGACCTACATACACTGGAATTTTACTGAAGCCATTATGGCAACGTGGCATTCCATGGTGACGTCAAGGCTGCAATGCTACGCAAGTACTGATTTATATTTCCACTTCCGTATCATCAATAATTCAATATCATTGTGGCACCTTCGTCATGACTCATGAATGAGTTCAACACTAGAGATGGCATGAAAGTAGCCTTGCATCTGAGGAAATGAAAATCTATCTCTTGGAAAAAAATATTCCTTAACAAAGGGTCCGTAAATCGTCACCAGAGTATTTGGGTTGGAATTTTCTTTTTCAATCTTTTCGCAGCGATAGAACTGACGTATATGGCCATGCTTGTTGGAGCGACAGATTGAGAGTTACATTTACAGTAATCCATTCCCGGAGGTCAATGAGCCAGAGTGCATGCATGCACGGTTCATGCCGCGCTTGAGCATCCCCACTAGGCCATTAAAATGCTATATCTAGAAACTTGTCAAACTGATGAGAGAGATCTGGCCTTACCTTTTTTTGCTGGAGCAAAAGAAAAATGTAATTTTACATGTTTCAACTCGAGAAATGAGGGCATCAGTGTATATATTAATAAGAGCATTCATCATCATTCCTATCTACATCCCGTACTTGCATCATTCTTCAAGTTATTAAGGACTCATCTATGCCACAATGTAGTTACATAATACACTAAAAGTGGTGAGATCATGCCAGAGAAAAGGATAGAAAATATCTTGCTTTTTTTGACGATCATAGCATATATAGGTTTGCTCTATTAAGAGATGAAGACAAGTCAATGTAAGCTTTGACTTTGTTAGTTGCTCCTAAATTAGAACTGTGGGGTAACGCCGTAACGGTACTAGCGTGGCACAATAACGGTAGTCCATCATGAAATTCATCGATCCTACCTTATGCAAGAAGTCGGCGCCGCCAAATTACAGATTATGGGGCCACATTTCACATTTTTTGCTTCGTTGACGTAACATGGTCCTCTGTCACAAAAAAATTGGCATGTGCAATTTTTGCGTCGTCAGTTTCGCCCAGCCATGCAACGATCTGAATTAATAGAGGAATCAGTAGCAAACAAAACCTAAACAAGTGTTCGATCTAAGAGCCACAATTGGCACGACAAGATTTGCGCCTAAAGCTTGGAGCGTTGATACGATGAGTCCATGATTTGAACCAATTGTCGTTTATTTGTTCCAGGCTTCTAATCAAAACACCGTCCTCCACTCAAATACTCCTACAAAGCTATGGTCGCCAATTAGCTTGACACTAATATATTGCAGGGATATAAGCTAATCAAATTCAGGTAACTTTTTTTTAACACAGAAATGAGAATCAGAAGGAAGTAGTTTCGCCGCCAACTTCTCACTGTAATCACTGTACCGCAGACGGTTATAGCCCCGGCCGGGGGAGACGCGCACGGCGCACCCTCGGGAACCAATTGGGATGGAGATGGATCCGGCGCGGCGGCAGGGCGCATGTGCAGCCGCATCTTTCTTTTAATCCGTGCAGCTAAACCGTGAGCTGTTCCCTGCGCGCAATAATCGCCTGGGCCAGCCTTTCCCGACTCGACCTCGATCGCGCACGGAAAAACACCTCGCTGCCCCCACCCCGCCACCGGTGCCGGTCGCCCGGCCTTTTTCCGCCCCTTTTCGCTGTTCGGCAGCTCAGCCCCGGGCGAGCCCTCCCGTTCCGTCCCCTGCTCGCTTTGTCTCCCTCTGCTGTAGTAGTACAGCCCATACGGGACAAGCGACATGTTGAGCGCGGATGTGGTGGTCTGGGTTGGACGGGTTCCGGATTGGTTCTGGTGTGCACTCCCACGCTAACGGCTGGATCGGAACGCAGGCGCAGATGTCATCTCTGTCTGTCTGGCCATTCCTGCTCGATTTACTGCCGGACTGGGTGGTGGATCGCGCCGCAGTATAGGCAGTACTAGCAGCAATGGCAAGTCCGATTTGAATGGCAGGCA
This sequence comes from Urochloa ruziziensis, assembly GCA_015476505.1. Lineage (NCBI taxonomy): Eukaryota > Viridiplantae > Streptophyta > Magnoliopsida > Poales > Poaceae > Urochloa > Urochloa ruziziensis. The sequence continues at coordinate 40,910,750 of CM027125.1, forward strand.
CAGCAGTGAGCAGTATGTCATGGTCGACTGTGCCCGTGCGATACAGAAGCGCGATCGAGGAGACCTCGCGCTTTCTTTATCCTCAAGTTGAACGCCGGCCGCGGTTTAGCAAATTCGTTTGATTGCCGCCATGTGGGCGCTCCCCTAGGTGAACACCGCCCGGCTCTCGGGGGTGAAACCCAACAAGCAGAGGAGCACACGGCCACATGGTGATTCGCTCGCTGGTACTTATATATACACACCGCCGCGCGCGAGCAGAGGGGCTTCCGGGACACAGTACATACTCCGTAGGCGCGAGCCGGCGAGCGTGAAGGCAAGCAAAATCGAGTAACGGGCGGGGGGCGATCGTTTCGTCTCTGACCTGCCAAACTGTCCCCCCGGGGCCCGGGGCCCCCTCATCGCGTCGCGTCTTTCCTCTGGCAGTCTGGCCATCCTCCCAATCCCTTCGCTTCCACGCACCAATCTTGTCCCGGCGCCTGCCAAGTTCCAGCAGCGGCAGGTGGGGGTGAGGAGCACTAGGCTACTAGCGGCGGCAGCGGCGGCAGCGCTCGCCGACTGACGGGACGCCAATGGCGGCTTCCTCCGTGCGCCTGCTGCTGCTCTCCCTTCTCGCGTTCTGCGTCGCGCTGAGCCACCAGGAGTCGTCGTCCTCGTCGTCGTCGGGGTCGGACTCGTGCAGCAACGCCAAGCTCGCGGTCGCCAGCCTCGTGCCGTTCGACTCCACGGCCTTCCGATGCGTCTCCGCCTGGAAGCAGCAGGACTTCATCCTCAGGGTACGCCCCCGCCTACCTCATTTCCCAATTCCTCAAATTTCCTTTTGTTTGCATCGCTACGAGCTCCCGGGTTCGTTCCAGATCCCACTGCCAGCACACATTACTCCAGAGCTCGGAGTAGGTAGCCCGATCTGAGAGCGCTGGAAGCTAGACTTTTTGCGAATCGTCGAGTTCAAAAAAATGCGAGCTCACCCGATCTGATCCGAGTAAATTAACCGTCACTGATGCTCGCCCGCAGTACAAGAACACGGCGCCGAGCGAGTGGAGCTTCGTGCTGTCGGCGCCGGACAAGGGGTCGTACGTGGCGGTGGGGTTCTCCGGGAAGGGCGCCATGGTCGGGAGCAGCGCCGTCGTGGCGTGGGCGTCCAACGGCAAGGGCGTCGTCAAGCAGTACTACCTGGACGGCAAGAGCCCCGACGACGTGGCGCCCAACAGGGGCCTCCTCAAGCTCGTCAAGAACAAGTCCGTCGTCGTCTCCCGCTCCGGCCGCCTCTACGTCGCCTTCCAGCTCAGCACCGACTACCCGCAGCCGTACCTCATCTTCGCCGTCGGGCCCGACGGCAACCTCCCGGACTCCAGCACCCTCCGGCTGCCCATGCACCAGAACATGGCCTCACGCGCGTTCAACTACACCTCCGGTTTGTAATTCTACTAGTGTACATTTTCATTCGCAGACAACAAATCTTATCGCAGCTTTGATTTTCTTTGTCCAATTAATTTGTCAATTGCCATGAAATGCGCGCGCGAGCAATGGTATTAACAGAGGAGGATTTGTGTGCCTCGATCTGCTGCAGGGATGTCGTCTTCGAACGCCGGCTCCGACGGCGACTCGACGTTCCCGGAGAAGAGGAAGCACGGGCTGCTGGGCATGATGGGGTGGGGGGTGCTGATGCCCATCGGCATGATCGCCGCGCGCTACTTCCGGCAGCTGGACCCGTTCTGGTTCTACGGCCACATGGCCATCCAGGTGTGCGGCTTCGCCATCGGCATCGCGGCCATCGTCCTCGGCTTCCGCCTCAACGAGGACGGGCTCAAGAACGTGGACGTGCACAAGGCGCTCGGCATCGCCATCCTAGCCATGGCATCGCTTCAGGTACGTTCTACTGCTACTACTGTGGGAAAGAAACAATCAGAACCATCTCTGAATTACTACTAGTAGATAAGATTAACCGTCTCTATGATTGACCATAACATGGGGGAAATTTGAGCGTAAATGATGATAAATCTGTACTGGTATCCACTTTCGGTTCGTTGGGCACATGCGTGTGGTCTGGATTGGAATCTGCCGCGAGGCCAGCCTGGATAAGCAGCAAACCTATTTGTTTACAGCTTCAGAAACCGACAGGCAGGTTTATTGGCATTAGTTGACCGTAAGTAAGTGATTAAGACTGGGGAAGTGAGAAGAGCATTTTCACATGCCCAGTGAAGCCGTGCAATCAGAGAATAGAGGCTTCCATGTTCGTCGACAACGGAGACAGACCAGACCACCAGACAATGCGCACGGTGGCGCTGCGTGTTCTTGAGCTGGCGCAAGATGGGTTCCAAGAAAGCGGCTCAAGTAGCTCCACAACAGTACAAGCACGCCGTGCTCAATTTTTTATGCCTGGAATCTTCGGTTGCTGACGAAAAAGCGCTCCTAGTGAAAAAGTTGACCCTAGTTAATCTGTCAGTCACACTCACAGGGGGAAAAAAAATATTCACTGCTACTAGTACTAGTACAGTTCAGATGAACTGATGTTGACCTGTTCTTGCCCTTTTGCTGCTGCTGCTGACGCGTGCTTTGGGTCTCTGCAATGCAATAGGTGATGGCGATCCTGGCGCGGCCGGACAAGACGTCCAAGGTGCGGCGGTTCTGGAACTGGTACCACCACAACATCGGGCGCGCGGCGATCCTGCTGGCCATGGGCAACATCTTCCTGGGCCTCTCCATCGCGCAGGAGACCAACGCCTACATCGTCTCCTACGGCGTCTTCGTCGCCGTCTGGGTGCTCGCCGTCGCCGCCTTCGAGATGAAGCGCTGCTACGCCGACGACGACTGATCGACCCCCCCTGGCAGGCGGCGATACATAGGACGAAACTGATATGGACGTAAAACTAAGCGTTCACGACCAGTGACACACACGGAAACCGTTCTTGTTGTTCCTTCTTAGCTCACAACTGGACAGTGCATTCGGAGGCCGGCCGGCGTGCTTATTGGGTGGCTAAAATTTGTGGAGGGGTTTTTTGTTCTTTCCTTTTTGGGGGTATAGGATTTGAAGCAGGGGCAGCCGGACTGCTGTTTCTAGCCTAGCTGGTGGGCGCTCTGATTCATATTTGTACATTGGTACATGGTCGTGGTTATGTTGTACTTGTACTTGCTCTTTTGGACGATAGTTTGTTCTTCACACTATTCTTTTTGTTCCCACTGTGAATTGATCAATGATAGAACTTTTTTTTTCTTGCTGATTCCTGAAACATCGCTGCTCTGAGATTGGTTGGCATGCCTTTGTGTGCCAGCACCGACCACACACAGAAACATCAAGGCCGGGTTTGCCGCTGGCCAGCGGCGCCGGGCGCGGCGACATGCCGGACCGTGGCGCGGAGGCCGCACGGGTGGGTGCGTGCCGGCCGGCCGCTGCGGCGCTGCCGGGCTGGGCGCCTGGGGCCTCGGGGCGGTTCCGGTGTCGGCTGGCACCCGGACTCGCGAGAACCACCTGATGGCGGGCACGTCCGCAACACCAGCCGACCGACAGCCGCCGCGCCCAAGTCCACAGCCGGCCGGCACGTCCGCACCGTGATTGCGCCCACGACGGACGCAAAAGTTGCCGACGAGTCACATCGAAAATCAGTGCTCAGGCAGTGCTTATCGAGGCTCGTCGCCTTCGGCGTCACATCGGATCATCAGCCGATGCTCGTCGAGGCTCAGCGCCTTCCTGATCACCGCGGTGACCTAGGATTAGGGTACCTTCGACGCCACACCACGTGGCGGAGACGTCGTCGCCACAAGTTTGAGCAGAGTAATCCGGCGGAGTGCGCTAGTCCAAACCGCAATTCCAGCCGGACAGCTAGCATCATCAACAAGGGCTAAGGTGGTCCAGGCCATCACGTTTACAGGCCAAGTGGACAGCAACGTCTCCGTCCGTGCTGTGTTTGCTGTAGCTGTAGCGTACACTTGCTGCTACGGCTCAGCTTGATCTTGTGTAACGGACACGCGGTTTCAGGCCCTCCATCTCCATGTCAACTGTTGCAAAGAGCCAAAGGCCCATTGTCAATGTGCCCTTGCACGCATCCGAGAACAGCTCAAGAGTCACGGTCAGTTCCACATGAAACAAACATTCGGCAAGGTAATGACTCAGCACGGTTCATCAGCACTACAGCTTACAACCAAATGGGGAGCTACAGGCTGCAGAAATTCTAAGTGCCTCAAACAATTTGAAGTTTACCTAGACACCGCGCTACTCGGTGCATGAATTATTACCAGCAACTGGCTAAATCCTCAGAGTTCGCTATTGACAGCGTGGCTGTCAGAGGCGCCAGCGTTTGGACCATGTGATGGCATAGCAAGCCCCTTCATCTTCAGGTCTCCCGGAAATGGAAGCCCCGCCTCCTGCAGCAGCTGCTGCTGCTGGGCAGTGCTGAGATGATGATGCTGTTGCTGCTGCAAATGCGTCTGCTGTTGCTGGTGCTGGGAATGGATCTGGAGCTGCTGCAGCTGCTGAGCAGCCAGAAGAGACTGCATATGGCTGCGCTGGAAACTTTGTGGATTGCCTCCAAATGAGGACAGACCAAAGTTTCCCATTTTCCCAATGTTGGCATTTACCTGTCCTGTTGCAATCTTCAGCTGCTGAACTTCATCTCTTAGCCTGTCGTTCAGTGCTGCACGTAGAGGACTGGTTTATCACTACTAAAAATGGAAAAGGTATCTCCTATTCTCCTGGAATAAGCTTTTATGGTACTTTATAAAACATAGGCACAGAAGACCAAAAACTCTAGGTAAATTTTGTTTTAAAGTCTTAAATTACATTGAGTTACTATTAATATTTGCGAGTGACTGTTTATCATGCTTCACATTTTTCATTAGCATATAGCAAGTCAAAATGAAAAGTTCAGAGCAATCATCCCAATTGAAATTGTCACTGGTGCATGCATGAGAATAAGTACAGTTTGGGACACAAAATAGTGTGCAGTTATGCATAAGTGACATGAATCTGCCAATTCTTTTCTAAAACCTTAATTTGTTCACTTAGAAATTGCAAGCAACGCAAATTATATGAATAGAACTTTACCATCTTGCAGCCGGACCTGCTGCTCCATTGTCTGCACACGTATCTTCAGATCACTATTCTCATTTGTCAAACCACTGGTATCTCTCTGTATCATACGAATAATCAATTATACAGTTGTAGGGAAGGGGAAACAAGTCTCGGAAAAGCTAGAACTATATTAGTAGCATCTATAACCTATAAATAGGTTAAGAGTTACTCTCCATGTTCCAAAATGTAAAACATTTAGTTTTGTCTAAGTCCAAACTACTCTCACTTTGACCAACTTTATCGAAAACTACACCAACATCTATGAATCGAATTAGTTTAATTATCTCCAAATATGTCTTCATAATGCATTTATTTGGTATTGTAAATTTTAATACTAAACCTGGCAAAAGTTAGTTAAGTTTGATTTAGGACATTACTAAAACATCTTACATTTTGGAACGGAGGGAGTACCAAGCAGAAAGCAAAGCACAAGTTATCATTATTTCCAGAACAAGCTTTACAAGGAAAACATAACAAAACAAAAAAGAATCTAATACCATACTGATACGCTCAAAGCAGTTTGGTTTCTATGATATGCAGCGAGCAGCTTGCGTAGGTAATAGCCTTATTCAGACACACAAGCTGATAAAGAATTGAAAAGAAGTTGAAAAATCTCAAATCTCTTTTATATTTAAACTGTCAATAAATGCTCAAAATAATTACAAAACCATGTGTGTATCAAACTGCCTAATCATTTCATATCTTTGTTGGCTGTTCATGTGATCAAGAAGCAACTGTGAGTGATAACCAAATCGCAGATCAAAAGGTAGGTGTCTAGCTCATCACTACATTCAAAAAAACTTGAGGAAAGGTAAAGGCAAAGTGAAGAACCTGCAACAGGGCCAGCTGAGCTGATAGTGTAGTTGCTTCTGACTGGAGAGTCTGCACTTTTCTTTCTAGTTCTGCAATGTAGCGCATCTTTCTTTCTTTTGACCTAGCAGCTGACTGCCTGTTTGCCAAGATCCTAAAATGTGTCGCAAAGTAAATATTAGATCACCAGGAGTGTTAATCTATTTAACATGATTTTGACACATATAGATTAGGTTGTTGCCATGAACAATCATTCAATCAATCATACAGTAAAATAGCTTCAGAATTCACATGATCTGAACAAGCTCAGTTGCACGCACAAAGTTTGCTCCAAATTAATGCTGATAAAAGGCTAAAAAGACTAAACTACAGCGATACAAGCTCACTGACAAATATTTCAGAATAGATTCTTGAAGTCTTCGCACTAGAAAGACAGCAAGAGAATGAATATCCACTGACAATGACATGATAGCAAACATATAAACACACCCTACTGCCAACTAAGGACTAGTTTATTCTTAAAACTAGAAATTGAAGTGCTTGATTATATTATCATGAAGACTAATATATTCTTAAAACTAGAAATTGAACCACATGTCAAACTACATATCAATGCAAGAGAGGTGACAAACAAGAAGAATAGGACTAATATGATTCTCCACTGAACAAGATCTGTCGTGCTAGTTTTGTAAAGATAAGTACTGCAATTTAATTAACCTAATAGCCACCCAATGATGAAGCAAATCGCACTTCACCTGTGATTTAGTAAAGGCGAGGGTGATTCTTTAACAAACAATATCAGAGATGTTAGTTTTGTTTCATTTGAAGTACCACTTCTTAATGGACCTATCCGTGAACGAATAATGAGCCAAATCACCTTTCATCTGTGATATTGACAGTCCATGGGTCACAATTAGGCCAAAAGTTCATGTAGGTCACATTTCAACGCATGATTCCAGATTCCACTACTTTCCTCCCGTTCACATTCTAAATCCTACGACTCTTTTCAAGCAGGCTGCGGCTGTGCTCTTTAAAATTAGAAATAACACACTTCTTCAGGTGATCAGTCGTTGTCAAACGCTGCCGCAATCAAATATCATATTCCCCTGTTATTACTAACCCGAAATACTACAAAGGTGACAGACAACACATAAACCATAGTAGTCGCAAGCAAGACATGGGGGAGAAGCTCTCCACCTCACAGGGGTTTGCTGTTGGGTCCTCACCTCTTGGCGCGCTTGGGGTCAACGAGGGCGAGCTCGGCGAGCTTGGCGTCGGAGATGGCCTTCTTGGCGTCAGCGCCCGCCCTCCCGTGCGGCCCCGCGGAGGCGGACCCCAGCAGGGAGGTGGAGCCGTCCATCGACATGCTGTGCTGGTGCCGCGGCCTCGGCGGCGGCGTACCCGCCGGATGTGGGTGCGCCGAGGGCCCCGGCGGGCCGGGAGGGAGCGTGCCGCCAGTTCTCGAGGAACATCTCGAACATCCGGCTGGAGCCCGCGCCGCCGGCCCCGTCCTCGTACTCGTCGTCGTCCTCCTCGTCCTCGTCGCCGGCCCCGCAGGCCTCCCCGACGACGCCGAGGTCGGCGTCGAAGGTGAGGTCGTCGGGGAGCGCGGCGCCCCCGAGGAGGATCTCCGACTGCGCGCGGCGGTGCCCCGCCCCGCGCCGCGGCGGCGAGTCCGGCAGCATCGCGGCCACGTCCCCCGGCGCCGCCGCCGCGGAGGCGGAGGCGGGGGCGGAGGTGGAGGTCGAGCAGGAGGCGGCGGGGTCCACGGGCGGGGCCGGGTCCATGGAGATCTGGGGAATGCGGGTGGGGAGGGCCGGGGCGGGGCGGCGGAAGAGGGGGGCAGTGAGACAAAGGGGAGCAGGAGCCAGGAGGGGGGTGGTGGTCTGGTGGTGGTGGAGCTCTAGGCGGAGGGGCAGGAGGAAGACATGCTCGCGTTTAGCTTTGACCGAGGCATTGACTCCGCGGAGAAAAAAAGGAAGGGGCACCGGGGGACGAGGGGAGCGAGTGGCGCAGACGTCGCCGCTGCTGTATTGGGCCGTTGATCTGCCGAGCCGGCCCAGATGCGCGGCGGCGAGTTGGGTTCTGTCGACCCAAACACGAAGACTACTGGGCTGTTTAAGAAGTTCTTTTTTTTAGGGGCCGTCCCCGTCCTGCACAGAACTATTGTGATCGCTTCAAAAAAAAAAAAAAAAAAACTATTGTGATGTCCACGCATTTCGAAGTTCGAACAAGTGTAAGGTTCCCAAAAGCAAACACCAAAACAATGGAATAGATCATTTCAGATAGTGTCCGTTCTGAAAAATGTAAATTTGAACTGAAGCTACTACTTAAAAGTTGCAAATAAGGATACTAAATTAAAGTGTAATAACAAAAGTGACTAAGGATATGAGATGAATAGATCATTTCAGAATGGAATAAACTCAACAGTAATTCAAAACATGCTCTTTCAAGACCCTGAGTATATTATCCCGAGTTTGGCACAGCAGTGAGATGTTATCCTGTATCTGCAAAAAAAAGAAAATAACCATCAATAAATAAAATGAAAAATAACATTAAAAAAACAGAGGCCTTGTTCAGAAGAGCAGATTAATAGAGAAATACAGGTGAATCATTTATCAAAAACCACCTTGAAATAAAAGGATACCTGCATATTGTTTAGATCTGTTAAAATTTGAATCAAAACCTGGGCATTATTTTCAAGGACTTCTCCTGTTGGGCCTCCAATGGCTGCAGAAAGGCAAAAAGGGTGAACAATCTAATAAGTCCCTTTCTAGTCACCCATGATTCAAGCAGCTCAAAAACTTCCATCAAATTTTAAAATGCATAGAGTAAAAGAACAGTTTAAATATGTCAAGCAACAGTGCCTACATATATCAGTAGATTTCCAAAATGCACTGCCAGATTCAGAATAGTGTGAAAAACACAGAGATGCCATGCAACTATAAATAATGAATGTCAACTAGTATGCACTGTTCATATGCCAAAAAGGGAGTACATTCTGGGAGTCCTGGACCAGCCCATGATGCTAGCACCTATTACCAAGAAATAAAGTAGACAACGGTTATGGTATAAAATTATCCTTTGAATTAATTGATTTGTATCTGATTTGAGAGACTTAAATGGAAAAGGTCATAATACCAGATGATATTTTAAAATCAAGTGGAATTGTTGAACCCTAACATAAGTTAGGCATGAAAGAGAACTGCACATTCCAAACACACTTCCACTTTTATTGGCAGTAGCATTGCCCAAAATTAGCTGAATTGGGTGTCAGGTCAACTATATTTTTAAACAATGAATCAATTGGTCTCTGGTCTCAATGCCTCTGTGGTATTGCAGAAACAATTACATGATGGATGTCATTGGCTCATTGCAATAACAAGTGAACATTTGATAGTAGAAACCAGGACATCACTTTAAAGCTACAGAAATATCACAAATAAACACAAGTGTTTTTTTCCTCCAATACGCAGGAGAGCTGCGCATCATTGTATTAAGGAGAGTTGTAAAAGGATTACAAGGTTTTGGCCTTTTGGCCTTACAGCTAGCCAATTACTCATGTCTAAGACAACCCAAGCGTCCGGCGCCTGCCTGGCACCAGAGCTCAATCTCCTGCTTGATTGCATCTAGGAGCTGCGGGATCGTCGAGGAGTTCCGGTTGAACAGCCTAGCATTACGCTCCTTCCAAACGTTCCAAGCTACTAACATGAACAGCGTATCGAATCCCTTCCTGCGCTCCCTTTGCTGCAGCCTCCGTAGATGAGCCCACCACTTCCTCATCGAGGCCTCTCCAGGCAAGAAAGTGCAATTGCAGTCCATGTACGAGAGCACCTCCCACTATACTTGCCTGGTGTACACACATCCAACAAGCAGGTGGTTACAGGTTTCATTTCCCTGATCGCAGAGCCAGCACTCATCTCGTGCATCCAAGCCACGGCGACGCCGGCGATCAGTTGTCCAAAGTCTTCCCTTTGAGGCAAGCCAGGCAAAGAATTTCACCTTCGGCGGTGCCCATGTCTTCCAAATTCGGTTGGCACCAGTGAAGACGGTGCTACCAAATACCAATGTGAAGTTGCTTGTACGCCGATTCCGCTGTATATCGCCTGTCTGTCGTCCAACGCCATCTGAAGGTGTCCGGCGTGTCTTCTAACTGCAATCCTGCCAATCTGCGCCAAAGACGCACGTACTCGAGGAGCACGAGCACAGATAACACCCCGTGGATGTCTTGAGCCCACCGCCTATCGGGGATTGCCTGGGCAACCGTCCTTCTATTCTTGATTCTGGCAGGTACCAAGCTGATTAGGTTCGGCGCCAGATGTCCAATCGTGCTGCCATCAACCCATGCATCAATCCAGAACAGCACACGCTCTCCATTTCCAACCGAGATGGTGGTGGACGCTTGGAAGAACGCTCGCACCTCCGGCTCTAACTGAATTTGCAGAGCACTCCAGGACCTTGTGTCGTCCGTTTTCTGAAGCCAAATCCATCCGGTGCGTAGCGCAATGCCAGCTAGCTTAAAGTCCATCACTCCTAGGCCTCCATAGACAGTGGGACAACACACAGTAGGCCAAGCGACATCATTCTTTTCTCGAACTGCTGTGTCCTGTCCCGTCCACAAGAAGTTCCTTCTTATACTGTCCAGCTCCTTAATCACCCATGCAGGGAACTTGTCCGACATTGTAAGTAGATCGGCATCGTGGAGAGGGTGGACTTCACTAGTGTTAGGCGACCACTCTTGTTCATCGAGGGCCCCTGCCATCTCAGCAGCCTGGCTGCTACCTTCTCAATTAACGGCTTGTATTGTGACTTAGGCAAGCTCCTAGTGGACAGGGGCGCTCCAAGGTACGTGATAAACACAAGTGTATCATGAAAACATCACTATTTGTGCAGTTGAACGTACTCCCATACCAATAATGCAGTAAAGATCAATCTGACTTACCTTTGGATGAGATTTCGTCATCGTCCATGGGAAGAACTGGAAGAGGGTATGGATGAACAATAGGCCTAGCAGCCATATGTACATGTGGTTTCAAAGAAGAATTTGAAACCTTCTCCTGCATCAACAGGCATCTGTCAGTGCAAATCTCTTATTTAAGTAGTCTATACTACAAGTATCCTAAACAATTGTAAACAGTTTTTACCTAAAATTATACCCCCTCCCCTCTCACATGAGCCCCACCTGCCAGGTATTTAGGGTCACCAAAATCGTCCCAAAGCTTGACCACGGACGGTTGGACGAAAATTTTTTACGATTGCAAAATGTTTCCGCTAAAAACAGCGATCTTTTCTCACCCTGCGCGCGTCTACCCGCTGCCTGTACCCGCTCCTCGTCTTTCCATCGTCACCGCGTAAATCACCGTGACGATTCCCGTTCCTTTCCTCGTACGCACAACCCGTCCGCCTACACGGCTACACTTCCCCACCCTCGTTGCATCCGCCCCGCACGGGAGCAACTGGCCACCGTACCTGCGGCATCCCGACGCACCCCGCACACCCCGACGCGTGGACTGTCCCCCGAAGCGGATGTGGATTGGCACAGATTGCCCCCACCCTCCCTATGCACGGGCCCCATGATTTTTTTTAAAAAAATATATATTTCATGAATTCGATGTCCAAATCAAATTCTGATTGCACCATTAGGTTTCTTATGACGAGATCTTCAAAACTAGACCGCACTTAACTATTTTTGAAATAAAAAAATAAAATATCTTTTTAAAAAAGTTGAAACAATTCATCTGATTTTAGCAATAAGAACAAATCATCTAACCGTGCAGAACAAAAATATCGTATATAAGGAACATAAATTTATAATGGTGGAACAATTTGATCCACCACGACGGAACATCTCGTTATAAAGTTACGAATGCAATGAATTTTCCACACAGTGAAATATCCCATTAACACTAAGAGAACAGTCCAAACAACATTAGGAAACATTTTATTGACATTGTAGGAACAATTCAAACAACACCAAGGAACATCCCATTAGCACTGGGAGAACAGTCGAAACAAATACCAAGGGACATCCCATTAACACTATGAGAACAGTTCAAAGAACACTAAGGAACATCCCACTAATACTATAAAACCATCTCATTAACACTGAGTAGTAAAATAAATTATACTACTCAAATTATTTTCAAATAAAAAATCTGTCACGAAAAAGTGAAAAGAAACAAAAAAAAGTGTTTTGTCATTTAAAGCCCGAGAAACTCATTTATCAAAAATAACCTCACGTGTCGATATATGCCCCATCATTTTATCTCCGTTTTAAGTCACTTAGAAAACAAAAACAGAAGAAATAAAAAAGGAAAAAAGGAAGAAAAACAAATAGGAAAAAGAAAAAGAGAGGAGCAAACCTGTAGATGGGCCGACCCATCATTGATGTCGCGGCCGACAGCAGTGTTCAAGTGGGCCGATTAGAATTGAGCCCAACAAAAAAATTCAGACAACGACGCAGGAGGTAATAGCTGTGGGCCGATGTGGTGACTGTCGTCCTGCCGCGTATGCGGCCTATGGGAAATCCGGCCCCGTGCACCTCGGACCATAGTACAAAATAGTTGGCTATAGCTCCGTTATCTCCCGCTATAGCTGATTTTAGAGAAGTGCCGCTATTTGCTTCTACGTGCAATTTAGCCGCTATTTGACGCTATAGCTCCATTTAGCTCGCTATTAGCTGTTTTTAAGACCTCTCGCTAAATGCCTTATGCCGCTATTTTTGTACCATGCCTCGGACCTCCTCCATGCTCCTCCTCCTCCAGCACGGGGCCGACGGCGACGCCATGCGCACACCAGATCTGGAGGAGGCGGTGAGGCACTGCCGCGGCCGCGCCTGTTCTGAGTCCTCTGACCGACTGACCGGACTACCGCCGCCCCATCTATGGGGTCGTTCGCCATCCTCAACATCAGGTCCGCCACGCTCCCTCCCCATGGAGGGCTATGCCTCTCACTCTCGTGCGTCGTGCCGGCTCCTCTCGCCCACCGTCCTCCGCTCCTCGCGTCGAGGCCGGCACATGTAGTAGCTGCAGTGACGACCTTTGTCTCCAGGTGGTTGAGGTCTCGAGGATTCAGTACACGACGTCCCTGATCGGAGGTGGCATGGCATGGAAGAGGTCGGCATGCCACCGGCGGTTGCTCTTGTTGACCCCGTCGTCCCTTCCTCGAAGTCATTCCCCGCAACATTTCGAATCTCTGTCACCCGAAGATGGCTGGCAGCGGCGATGAGTTCCGGTTCTTCTTGTCTTGCAAGATTAGCCTCCCGCTCGTCTTCGGCGTCCTCCACGCAGGTAGTATATCACTACTACTACTTCTCTTCTCTCCTTCAATTTGCTCGCAATTTGGCTTGATGTGCTAGCAATTGTATTTTCACTCCCAAATTCACACCCCAACTGTGATCTCATTCTAACTGATCCCGCAATTTCCTATTCTGATTCATGGGTGCATTCAAGTATCTGTGATCCCATTCCAACTGATCCCGCAATTTCCTATTCTGATTCATGGGTGCAGGGTGCATTCAAGTATTTTTCACCACTCTGGGTGTGCAGGGCTGCTCCGCGTGTGGGTGCATCTGCTTGCGCGGCCTTCAGAGATGCTTTATCCTAAGGTTCTCTTATCCACCAGTTGTTTGATGAAAAGATCTAATCAACTGCATCTTATGTCTTGGTTTATCTGCATGTGGGTCAAGTGACTAAACTTACTGATCTGTAGTATAGTAGAGAATGGAGAAGTCTGGCCATTCTATCTAACAGCATGTCTATTCCTATCTCTACAATGGCCCTGTTTGGATACTCTAACCCTGCTAGAGGTTATAGTTAGTTTCTAGCTCATGACTAACCCTAAACTAACTCTAGCCAAATAGGTGTTTGGATGACAGGGTTAGATTGTTTATCTTGATCATCTTGGACAAACGGTTCCACTCCTTCACTCGCCGTGCTCCCTGTCCGGGGTACCAAAGGGAGTCCGGGATACAAGAAAAATAAATTCTGACCAATAAATTTAAAAATGTGCAATTGGAACAAGTTCACGAGCAGGATCGACATAATTTTGACCAATAAATTCAAAAATGTGCAATTGAAGATATCATAATTTTGTCTATTTGTACAAATGAGATGTCCCAATTAAACATACAAGTTCTCAATCGAGCATAGCGACCAGAGCTGTGGATGGCGACCAGAGCTCCCGAGCGTAGCTGTGGACGGCGGTGGCCGAGCTAGAGGAGGCGGCGGCGCATGGAGGCTAGGACGCGGCGGCGCATGGAAGCTAGGGGCGGCGGAGCATCGAGGGGCGGCGGCGCATCGCGAGCTGCGGATGGATTTTTTTTTTCGAAACGAGTCGAGCGGATGGATGGGAGGACCGGTGCGGATGGATTTTTTCAGCGGGCCCCACCTCAACTAGCTCCAATTAGCACCCCTTGGTTGGGATAGTTTTTTGGGTGGGTTAGATGCAACTAACTCCACTCTAACCCTCCTGTTTGGATCCTTTAGGGTTAGTTGAGCTCCAACTAGCTCAAACTAACTCTAACCCATGGATCCAAACAGGGCCAATATATGTCATATCATATATATCAAAATATCAATTTTGAGGCATGTATATTTGCATAAATTTACTGTAATTCATGTTACTAATGCCCTGTTTCCACACATTTTTCAGGTATGTGGGCCATATCATACCTTGCTAGTACTCCACAAGTGAATGGAATATATCATGTATGTTTGAGAGCATGTACTTGAACCTGGACCTGATGGAGAAGCAACAGGTACTTTCTGTTCAAAGATATTTCAATTTTCAAAGATGATTTTATTGAGAAACTTCAGAAATTGGTATAGGAATGAGCTTGAACTTTGATATTAGCCTGATAGAACCATAAGTATTGCTGTATATTTTCTGCTAACCAAATAATAATGTGTACTGTTTTCTCAGAGAAAGAATTCTTCAGAAATTTCTACAAGAGTGATCTTGAACTTTGATATTAGCCTGGTAGGACCATAAGTATTGCTGTATTTTTTTCCAGCTAACCAAACAGTGTTGTGTACTGTTGTCTTTCTCAGAGAAGAATTCTTCAGAAATTGCTACAAGAGTGAGCTTGAACTTTGATATTAGCCCGATAGAACCATAAGTATTGCTGTATTTTTTCTACTAACCAAACAATTGTGTACTGTTGTCTTTCTCAGAGAAAAAGAATTACAAATTCAGAAAAAGGAAAAGGAGGAGAGTGAAGGGTGATCTACACCTATCTTTCTGTGATGACATTGAGAACAGAAGTGATGAAGATGACGTTTAAAATTGTATGCTCCTTCCAACCTATTCATTGTCTTACTGTTCAATTGTTTCCCAAGCAGAACCTTTGTTTTGGTACTATATGATGTCTATTGCATTAAAAGGCTTTATATGTAGCAGATATTCAATAGCTTTAGGGCTCTTTTTTGTTTGGAAATTTAGACATGATATTGAAAAAATAGTGTGACTAAGAGGGTAATGGGTGGCCTTTGGTTCCATGCTACCGTGGGGATGACTGGGATATTTTTATTGCATAACTTTAATTTATTTGGTTTACAAAATTAACCAACCAATTTGTCCATAAGAAATTAATTCATAAAATAAATTTCTATCATTATTTATGTACATATACATATTGTTCTCTTTAGGCTTTTACTTTGTGGATAAAATCTCATCTTCACGCATACTGCTTTTTAGAACCCCAATGAAGGAGAGATGGATAACAAGTATATTACAGAGAAAGTTGGCTAATTGGTTAGGCAATTGAAATAAAATAAAGCTAAGGCTTATCTGCTCTTACATGAGTTGAAAACCAAACTTGGTACTATTGAAATTGCGCCTTCCACCTGAAAAGCAAGTCACACTGATGCTTCAGGGGCTACTGTCCTTCTGTCAGAGTGTCAGGTTTAGCTCATTCTGATTTCTCAAGAGTGAAACTTTATCTTCGTCTCTTCATAATTTTTACTTACCTAGCAGTAATATAACCTGATTTTTTTGGATCAGATTGATAGTGGACGTGTAATTGTGAATGAACACATGCCACAATAATGCTAGGAGCTGTCTTTGCTAAGTAAACAGTTGGAAGATGATGTTCTGCTGTTATTTCACAAAAAACTAGCTCTTTATATTGACAGTTGTTCAACAGATGGATCTCTATAATGTCATCTATTGTCTGTTTTTCTGACACAGACTGGAGAATGGATCTATAATTCTCTACTCCTATATTCTGCCATGTATCATTCTCCGATTATACGCACACTTATCTACCTTAAAACTACAGTTTTGTTGTGGTGGATTAATCATAAAGAACCTGCCCATCCAAGATTATACTGATTAGAGGTATGTCAGTTTAAAGAAACCGTTTATGTCAGTGTAGTTTATCTAAGTATATGCAATTAAATAACCTGTTACTGTTGTTGAGTATTGCACACTAAAATAGTGTATAATTATTTCCAAATTGCTGAATTGTTGGATAGAAACAAAGAGTTATATTAGTTCATAAGTTTAAAGAACCTACCAGGCCATGATGCCTGGCTTATACATTAAGGTTGTCATTCCTTTCATTCTTTTTCTTCTTTTTTTAGTGTTGAGACTCGGGTCGTGCAACTACTTTGTCAATGAAAATTTGCATTTTGCAGAGAAGTCACATGCATACTATCCAGTATCCATGTTCCAGCGCATGTTTCCTGAGATATTGTGCTACCAAGGCAATAAGATGCAACTGGGAGCTACAATTATGATGCTTTCCAAACTACCTAGGAGAAACTAGCAGATGTTTTCCAATTTGGCAGGAGAGACTACAACATACATACGAAATGACGTTGAAGTCTTAATTTTAGATAGTGTAGCATGTGCACATATATTAAATAACCGTGCCGGTGTCTTTAAGATCAGTCCTCTGTTTATTTATATCATAGTAATTGCCAGTGTGTTTAAGATCAGTCCTCTATTTAGCGGAATCATAGTAACTGCCGGTGTCTTTGAGATCAGTCGTCTATTTACTGAGCAGGCAAACCATGTTTCTAAAATTCTACTTGCACAAGTTGAATGTTGATATAAGAGTTGACAATTTGTTCTACAATCCCTGCAATTTGAGAAAAGTAGTGCTTTTGTTCTGATTTGATCCATCAAGTAAGACGGAAGAGCACTAAACAGTAGTACTATAGGTTATTCTGAATTTTTCTCTTAGCAAATGCATTTGGAACCTCAGTAACTGACGGGTTTCAGGTTTGTTCATGTTGTGAGTTGTGGCTGCGTGTGATAGGGGATGATCAGATTTCTATGTAATTACCTGCATGCCTTCAATGGAAGCTTTTTGTGTTATGGAAATGGGAAGTAAACTTCAATAGAATTAAAGAACACAGCTCTTTGTGCTATGAAAGCTCAACATGTCAAAAACTGGGGATTTGTATAAGAGTAAGTGAGTAACAAAATTTTATTGGGCTGTTCAGCATCTCCAGTCTACCAATGCCAGCGCCAGCCGTCTTCACCAAGCCGATGCGGCCGATGACCTTCGTCCATTTAGTTTTACATATCGTGGGCGATAGACTATCTTGCCCTGCCCTGGCCTTGGTAGCTTTCATATCCTAGATGCATTCTCTCTCGCTCCCCATTGTCTATCTGTCTCGCTCCCCATTGTCTAATCCATGTTATCTTCTTGGCTGGCAAATCCTTTGCCCCTCGCATTCCTCTAATCCACATACTGACATACAAATCAAATGTTTTTTTTGCGAATGTACAAATCAAATGTTTAAGTGGGCAGAATCATGAGAGAGAGAGAGAGAGAGAGACGTTGATTCTTTGTACATCCATTCCAGACAACATTCCATGGTCAAGTAAACGAAAAAAAAACTCTCTCCGTTCTCTTATTTCGAAAAATCATATAGAATCTAGACAACAGAATTGGCGAAGATAATTGTTATTTATTTCTTAATCTATGGAATCTTAAATTTGGTTTAGTTTTTTAAAAACCATGTTCGTGTGGCACAGGTAGCTATACCATTTTTTTAAATGTCCAAGTTTTTTCATGTACAATAACATATCTTTTTAATGACATTGAAACACGTGTGTGGAGAAGTGTGGATCTATACACTTGTAAACAAAAGACGTATATCCCGTCGTTACGACATGTATTTCTTTACTAATAAATATAAAAATATTATTTGTTTGACTTTCTGTTAGCACTAATTTTTTATATATTATATTTTTAGACACGTGCTACAGGCACGTGCATCTCTACTAGTATACAATAGGAACACACTGACGTATTGCCGGATTGTCCAATCAGATATCTGTTATTTGTGTAATTAGGGCAACAACTGATTTCCTGGCCAGTGGCCAGCATTGTAATATTTATGAAAATAGAGTAAAGTAAGGAAAATATCTGGACACCTTTTTGTCCTTGCTTTTCTTAGACGAGTTGTGATCATCTTTCTTTCTTTTGCCACTCTCTTTTTTCTGCAGGTTCGACAAATTACCTTAAATCATTTCTGAAACCAACTAAAGACTGTAAATGCTAAGTGTATGCTACTTACATTCATCCATCTGCAGCGCAATGCTACACCTCGAACTGTTTTCTCTGGCAACCTCATGGCTATTTTTGCATAACGAATGACAGGCGCATGGCCGCATGGGATGCGTACCTGAGAGCAAATGCCGAAGAACATCAATGGGAATGTAAGATTAAAGAATAACAGGCTCTCGCAGTTGACAGACCTTCACGATGTTGTCTAAACAATTTAGTACTTACAAGCTCAAACATAATCTACAATCATTTTGAAAGTTGTCCTTCATAAGACCCGTGTTATATAACTACCAGGCGTTCACATGCTCCACGGCAGGAACCCGAGATGGAGTTTATCGAGTTCAGAAGCGTGCCGTGAAACGGTACCTAGTAGCTCCTCTGGCTGCCAAAAAAAAATAATAAATAAAAATAACGCGCGCCGTGTATCGATGAGCGGACGAGAAACTTTACTGTTTGTGTTGAGGCCTGTCAGGCTGTCACAAGGCCGAGAACAAGTGTGCTTGGCATGGAGTGGTTTCACCGTCTCATGCTTATCGGCTATCAACGGCGCAACTTGCAGAATGTTTCCGTGGTGCGGAACGGCTGGACTGCCAATTTGCTTCAGCACCCAGAGAGACTTTCAGCGCAGTTTGGATCACTATCAGCAGCACTCGCACGGCATGGGCTTTCCTTGCGTGCAGCTTTGAACTACTGTAGTTTATCTCATTTTAGCAGCCTGCAGTTGCACACACCACACAGCCCGTGTGCGTGTAATAAACATCACAGGGAAAAAAAAGTCAGTGTTACATAATCGAGCTTGTTCCTCCTTAAATTATTTTTTTGTTGCCAAAGTTTTCGCCTTGTACATGCATGATAGACAAAAGGATTGGACATAGGCTGCATTGGGCCAGTAGCCCAGCGGTATGGAACTGGGCCTTTCGCTCATAAATTCGAGTCGGACAAGTAGTCTGGCCTATTAGGCACTTGGGCTGACGATATCTGGAACAAACAACAACGGTGCCCCCAGGCAGCCCAGCACATGTCATCAGAGTTTTATTTCAAAATTCTCAAAAAAAAAAAAATCAGAGTTTTATTTCTAGAGACCAGTAGACCACGGTGCTGTCCTCCCTGCCCCATTTCTAGAGACCAGTAGACCACAGATGCAGCAGCCATGCAGGCATGCAAGCAGTGCCCATCCAATGATCCAGCAGTCAATAGGATGATGAGGTGAGGTCCATGTCCATGCGCCCGGCTCGGTCCCGGACTGACGGCCGGCCAAAGCGCCAGCCCCGGTTTGCACTGCATAGCAGACCGTGCTTTTGACCACATCGATCAGTTCATGCTAAAGTGTGGCGGTCTCCTCTCTGCACATTTCATGGGCTGGCGACAAGCTTCATCAGCAGGGCGATGTACTCCATTGTTGTTCTTGAACAAAGGAGGAACAACAAAGTTGTAGGCAGGGATGGATCCAATCGAAAAATTGCCTGTGCATTGGGCTCTATAGCTTCTCTAAACATAGTCTAAATATGCAGGAGTTCATAGTCAGTGTGGGGGCATGCGCCCCACTAGGATGTCTAGCTCCGCTAAGAATCAATTACGCATTCACGTCAGACCATGGCAGTACGAGGCCACTTAAAGTGCGCCAGTCGATGAACTGAATCAGACTGAACTGATGAAACCAGCCAAATCCAACTGCCGTGATGCCCAGCCTGCAGAGAGAATCACCGGATCGAATCGAGCTAAACGGTGGTCCATCCACACGCATCGAGGAACCCTCGGCGTCCACCGATTCCACGCTGTGTGCCCTCCGCTTTCGCGACATGCTTAGAGCCTGTGTGGTTAGAGCTAGCGAGGGTCTAAAGCTAAAGCGCGGGTGCATGATGCGTCTTTCTTCGCCAGCGGCACAAAGCATCGAGGTCGCAGTGATCATGGCTCCTTTTCCTTTGCCTTTGCTTCGTTGTAGCTGCCTTTTCCCCCCAGTTTTCCCCCGTTTATTTCTACAACCTCCAATTGCATGATCCGGCATGGCTATCATCATGGTTGCGGCCGCTGGGGGGATTATCAAATCTCAAGCATGTTTGTGTGTGCAGTGCGTTTGCGTGCAACTGTCTTAATACTTAACTGCCACTAGTCGATCTGAATCACCTCACCAAACCTACAAAAACACTCGAGCTCGTACGTGTGGCATGTGTTGCGCGCTCTAGACATGTCTTTTATGAAATTGTTAAGAGCAACCGGTCGGAAAACTGGTAGATTGGAGTGTACTCCAGTCCAAAAAAAAACAATTCTAGATGACAGATTAACAAAAATGTAAAATGACCTTGATTGCCCCTTTTTTTAGCCAGATTTGGTGCTAACCGACTGTTGCATGCCTACATGCACATGCAAACCTACCAAATCGGGTAAAACGACTTGTTTTATGGGACAAATTTTGTATCCCAAAACGACTTCGTTTTTTGAAACGGAGGGAGTAGTATCAAAAAAGAAAAAGTAAATGTTTGTGTTGCCTTTTTTGGGTTTCAGATGAGAGTGGCGGTTAGCTGCTACTTAGATGGTTGGACATATCTTGGAGAGTGGGAGACATGGCTTAAACTTAGCTGCTACTAATTGATCCTTAATTATTCACCTCACCAAACCTAAAAAGCACCTCACGGCGTGCATGTACGTGCGACATGCGTTGCTCCAACATTTCTCTGAGAACCAAAAAGGTTAATCAGGAGGCGGTTTGCATGAACAGATAGATTTATTGGGGAGCGTACTATTCGGAAAAGAAGAAAGTATATAAAGAAACAATGGACGGCGGTTTATTTATCAGCATGCAAGTTGCTTTTGGCTGTGTGCGGTCGCAGAGGCCAGAATTATATCCATTTTCTAAAAAAAAAAAGTTGATTTTGGCTTAATGTTGAGGGGAAAAGTTGGACACATCCTGGAGGCATGATCATTAGCTTGACTTCCAGCGTAGGTTAAGCTAATACGAAATGGTTGGCATGTTTATTGCTTATTAGTTCAAAGCAGCTTGAATTGTTATCCAATTCCTTCTATTTGTATTTTGAGTCATCATGCACGTACTGATGCATGTACCTACGTACTCTACGGTCGGAACAGACAGAGGGATGCTTTTCTATGCTCATCCTGTTCCCCTCTCATCGCCAATCATACGGACATGCCACTCTTTCAATATGTTGAGCTTGTGACAATGGTTATATATGTACATTACATAGAGCCTAGACCCATCAAGTGCATGTTTTTTCTTTTGATAATTCGCAAGACTTTCCAAGCACGAAAACTAGTCAAATGATCAACCGGAAGAAACAGAGTCCATTGATGTGACTCCTGAATTTTCAAAATGCTGAGCTTGAGTCGTACCACTGTAGCAATCAGAAAATACTACTAATGTTGTGGAACGGACCCTGCATATGTTCAATTTTTTTCGTAAATTTTAATGGACTTGTTTGGTCCGTTTTGCTGGACCCAATGAACCCGTAGCAGGCCTGGAGTGATTCATCCCTAATTGTTGATTTTGTTTCCATCCTCCCTCCCTCTCTCAAAACTAAAAGTTGTTGATTTAGCTGTTCTGGTTTTCGATCCAAACCTACTTTTTTTAATCAAAGGAACGATTGTATTATATCAAAGATAAGTAAATCATTAAATTACACATAACGCTCTTAATGTACTCACGCACTAAGCAGCTCCAAGGTACTAGTACTACATTAAAAATTTAAATGTCTTTAATCCTACTTAACTTCATTGCTAACAATTGCATGTCCTGTCCTGTAAGGCTGCATGGAAAGATGGGGTAGAGATTATCAAACAAGTCAACACAAAGGACTAGAAATCCTTTTGAAGATGCAGGCTACAGTGCAGTATCAAAGGTGTACCGTGGTACTACGTACCTGATCGATCGACACTAGGATAAAAATTGCTGCGCGATCCCTAATTAACTACCTCCAATTTGAGTAGACTGGTGGTAGCCCTGTACTTTAAGTACCCGTTGCCCGTTGGTGTGTGGTGGCTCATCACATCATACGATCCGTGAAGGCAAAAGCGTCGCGTAGCTTTTGCTCATTGGGATTTAAATCTAGGATAGCTTAGCTTGATTGGTTGAGAGGAATCATGGCTAAAGAGAGAGAAAAATGCGCATCTCGGTGCATGCTAACATAGTAACATGCATCAAAGAAAAGGTAGGCAGCGAAAAGCATCAAGCAAGCTTGTACAAGCCTTTGGATGGATCATCCTTTTTTCTCTCTAAGATATTGTTATGGATATATCTGTTTGATGTGGTGCAGGAATTCCGTAATATTGTGTTAGCCCCTCCCGAAATCATGGACATTTGGCAATATATTATACACTAGCGGAGGAAGCATTTTTCAGTAACTACTAACTAGTGTTTTTTTCAGGAGGGGGATGCCCCCTTGAGCCCTCTCCAAATCGTAACCCTTGGGCGTGAGGAGCAGTGCAGAGTGGACGCCTAGGAAAGGATGGGGTAAGAGCATCTCCAAGAATGCTCAATAAACAGTCCCAATAATCAGATTTGGGACTAAAAGTAAAAAAAAAAACAGCGCTCTAACATTGGCCTAATCTCGCTCCCAATTTTTTGGCCTGCCCAATAGTGGAGCTATCTCGAGTCAATTTTGCCCCTTCGCACTCCACGATTTTTATTCACGTATGACTTTTCTCAGCCATTTTTTCTCTTGCAATTTTTGTGCACAGTAATTTTCATTTTTTTCACTTTTTCCGCACATATTCTTTGTCGTGATTTTTTCTGCATGAACTCTATTTTCTCTCGCCAATCTTTTTGCACCAATTTTTTCCCACGTATTTTTCTCACACGTATTCTTATGTCGCGATTTTTTTAACGTATGCTTTTTATGACATTTTTTATTTTGCCATGTGTCCTATTTATTTTTCCACTTCTTTGTCGGTTATGTTTTTCCTGTAAGATAGGTAGATTGGTGAAAAGTAGGCCCACGAATTATGATGACATGGCATCAATTGAATTTTTGAACCTATTTTTAGGCACTGTTGGTGAAGAAGGTCATTTCAACTCCCAAAACTACTGTTTTGGAGTTTATTTTCTAGGTATTCTTGGAGATGCTCTAAGGGAAGGTACATGAGTTCAACAAGTTTAGAGCGACTAAAACCAAAGCAATTGATTTGATACAAAAGGGGTATTTTTCAAATTCCTTCGGTCATGTCGAAATGGCGATAATTTAACGCCTTCAACACAATGAAGAGTGAAAAGGCCGCAGTTGTGTTGTGTGGGCTCATACACCTTCCACAATTCTACTGTCTTGTGTCATGTTACATTGCCAAACATATATGAGAAAATTCCTTATTTGACACTAGAAGATGACTCAATTCTTTATTTGACACTAGAAAGTTTTTCATTCCTTATATGACACCACATCTAACTTTCATTCCTTATTTGATATTTTCATTGCTTTTGTCGGTTAAGTTGGGTGAAATGACCACCAAAACATCTCAAAAAATCATGAAACTTTTTATGGTCTTAGACTAAACGGAGATGAAATCATTCTGCTTAAAACCACACATTTATCTCAATAATTTTAAATCTAAAATTCAGAAAATTATGTTGCTTTTCATACTTATCTAAATTTTATGGCACCAATATGTTTTCAAAAAATAC
Organism: Urochloa ruziziensis; assembly: GCA_015476505.1. Lineage (NCBI taxonomy): Eukaryota > Viridiplantae > Streptophyta > Magnoliopsida > Poales > Poaceae > Urochloa > Urochloa ruziziensis. Next base: position 40,934,774 of record CM027125.1, read on the forward strand.
TCAAAAAAAATTAATGTTCCTCAAATTAATTATATTGACTAATAAAATTATTTACCATCAAAAGTTACATAGATACTTGTGATGTTTGTTATTTTTTATTTCAAAATTTCTGTTTCTCATAATTTTTATGTAAATTATGGTAAAAAAATAATTTAGTTAATTATTGCATCTGATGGGATGGATTCTTATATTTTTTCCATATTTTTTAAAAACCATTTTGGTGTCATGAAAATTAATGTAAGTTTCATAAGTAGTCTGATTTGCTAAATTTTAGTTTCACTAGAAAAGGTTTCATTATTTTTTATGGTGACTAACACACGTATACCTTTCACGACTTAAGTGACTAACATGACGAAAATGTCAAATAAGACATGAAAATTAGAACTCGGTGTCATATTAGGAAGGAAAAATTTTTAAGTGTTAAGAAAAAAATTAAGTTATCTTTAAGTGTCAAATAAGGAATTGCCCCTAACATATATCCGCGAAATGCAGTACATGGGGCCAGTACTTGGTGGTCTATCTGGTCTCTCATATGCTTGCATGATTCAGTTTCCGAAGGGTCCCAAAAAAGCCTTCCTTGTTGGGTCATGCAGGCACGCAGCCTTATTCCCTCCAGAGATCTTTGAGACTTTGACACCCCCTGCGGCACCGCGCAACATGACCAAACTGCCCTCCCCTCCAGGCTCCACGCCCCCGCCAGAGTCCGGCCTCCCCTCCTTTAACACTCCCAGTGCCTCCACGCCGTGGAGGCTCGGCTCTCACTTCACTTCCCCATAGCGGGGGGAATGTCGTAACAGCTTGATGTGACCTCACTTATCCGCTCTCCCTCCTCCTCTGTCCTGCCTCCTGCTGTCGCTCGACGCCATCTGCTCCGTGCCAGCCCAGATGTTTCTCCATTCCCTCTTGATGCAAAAAATGGCAAAGAACACACGGCAGCCAAGGTACATTCACGATCCCTGCGTGCCCTGTCGAGTGTCGGCTGCCGGGGAGAGAATTTCGTGTCGACTGACGTGATCGATGCTTTCCGTGCGTGCAGAAAAGATGGCGGCGCGAGATCGGGCGGCCACAAGTCCCCGTGGTACCAGCGCGCGGTGGAGGTGCTCCTCCTTATCTGGAAGCAACCGGCGGGGTCGCCGGCGACGAAGGCCGCTGCGGCGTCGGGGGTGACGGCGCCCGGCAAGGGCGCGGCGGCGTCGGGGCCCGGGAGGCTGCGCAAGTCGTCGTCGCTGAACGTGGCGGCGTCGTTCACGCGGGTGTGCCTGTGCGCGCCCATCTCCTCCTACAACAGCGAGTCGCTCTACTGCTTCACCGCCGACGCCGCGCCGCGCCGCAGCTACAGCTACCCGCGCGCGTCGTCGGCGTCGGCGGCGTCCGGCGGGTGCGGCGTCGGCGTCAGCCCGCTCGTGGCCCCGCCTCCCGCGGCCGAGCACGCCGCCATCGCCGGCTGCCGGGGCCGACCCGGCGCGGGGAGAGGCGGCGTCGGCGGTGGCGAGGGCGGGGCGCGGCGGGTGTTCCGGGGCAAGTCCCTGACGGACGACATCCTGATGCGGCGGTTCGTGGTGGACGAGGAGGCGACGCGGCGGCGGAACGAGATGGAGGTGATCCGGCGGCGCCACGCGGCGGCCACCAAGCGCCGGCGCCTGGGCCCCAGCCCGCTCCGCCGGATGGCGCTGGCGGAGTCGGAGTCCGAGGCCGAGGAGGAGGAACCGGAAGCACGGCCGGCGCCTGCAGGCTGGAAGAACGGGAAGGGAAACGGACAATTCCGTGGCAGCAGGCCAGCAGCGGTAGCGTAGCATGGCGAGGATTTTCCTGTGTGATACTGGTTTCAGACTTTCAATCGTTTCGCCGCCGTCCGGCCGTCGGCTCTGTTTTTTCCTCTGTCGTTTTCCTCTTCTGCGGTTGCTGTCATGCGCTGCGAGGAGGAGGAGAATCTGGAGCAACGCACAGTTTTAAAACAGACTAGCGTGCAGCTAGCGTCGGATGCCGACGAAGACGGCGACGCGCGCCTGACCGCCTGTGCACCTGTGACCGCGACCACGTCCACTCCTGCTCCGTTGCGTTCGTTCCCAACCATGCCTCTCTCGTGTCTCCCTTCCTCAGCCCTGCCGTTTCGCCGTGCACCCAACGATCGGCGGAGTAAATGAGAGCCGGCGGCCACCGGGAAGCAAATGTAACCGGCGCAACGGCTAGCCGCTACCGCGCGGGGGGACCAGTCGACCAGGGGGGGCTCTGACGGCAGGGCCCGCGCGCCAGTGAGGGAAGCTGCCGCGGCCTTCGATCGGCTCGGGGGCTTGGCCTGGCCTGTGCCTGGCACGCACGGCGGTAAATGCGCGACGCGTAGGCGACCCGTTGCGTACGGTACGGCATGCGGAGATGGTTAGTGCGTGTACGCCCGGCACGATTAAAGAGCGAACGGCCCGCCGGCCGGAATCGAACGCCCGTGGGTGCCGCCGGTGGCGCGTCACGGCGTCACGCGAATTCCTCTCGTTGGGATCGCGCGCGATCGTCGCGGACGAGCTCGTGGCGTGTGCTGGCAGGAACCAGGGTGTCATAGGATAGGAGCACGCGTAGCGCATGTCCTTGTGCGATTACCGTCACTCCCGCATGTCCCGGCGACTAGGCAGATCACAGATGGCAAGGCGTGCGCGCGCCGCGGTCGACGCGGAGCGGAACACACCCGCACGGCGACACAAAAACAGGTACTGGTACTCGGGTAGAGATGAGAGAGAAACACACAGGCTGAGCGCTGGGGTCCTGACTGAGGCATGAAAAAAAAAAACCCCGCAGGCGCACGGACGCTATCCGCTGCAGTGCGGTCGTAGGGATCGTTCGGCCGTCGCCGTCTCGGTGCGTCGCGCTGTCGGGGGGGACGCGAGCTCCCGTCCACTGTCCATTCGTCCAGGCGTGTCGCGGACCAGCAGGACTAGAAAATTGGCGTGCAGTGCGGGCGGCGCGGCGGCCCTGCGGAAAAGCAAGGGAGTACTGCTGTGCTTCATCTGCCCATTTGCGGATAACACAATCCTCATCATCACGGCTAATCTAGTTTTAAAAAGGTTTGGGAGGAAGAGAGAGGGAGAGTACAAGTAAGCGTTCATGATTGATGTTCCCTTTCTTTTGGGCTGGAAAAGCAAAAGGAGCTATCTTTCTCACTCTGATTCTCTGTTTAAATGGCAGTAGCAGACTGTAACCACTGTAGCATGCATCGCCGGCACCGACATGGCCCACAAGCTTTGCCGTCCAGCTCCACAAGCCTGCCCTCTGCCCGTATCACCTCTCGAGTGGGCCATTGTGTTTGTGTGTGCGTGCCTTTCACAATTAATAATGGATAAATTTTTTATATGCTATTGAAAAATTAACTCATTCCCTATGTTCTATTGGATGGGGTGACAATTCTTATATCTATGACATGGGGGCCAATGACATATAAGGGATGGATTAAATTTTCGATGGCATACAAAGAATTAGCCCAATAATAATACTGGCCCTAGACCCGCTAGTAGACAACATCATGTGGAGGTGTTTAGATGCAAAATCTTTACACCTAGAAAACATGTTTGGACACATGCATGACATATTAAATGCAGTTGAAATAAAAATCACATTACATCAGTGGTTCGTAAATCGCGAGACGAATCTATCGAGGCTAATTACGCCGTTATTGGACAATAAATTGCTACAGTAATGTTACAGTAACCTGTGTTAATAATGGATTAATTAGTCTTAATAAATTCGTCTAAAATTTACAGGCGAGATCTATAATTAATTTTTTTATTGGTATTCGAAAACCCCTTACGACATTCCGGTCTAACCTCTAATGTGACATTTACGTCCAAATCTTTTTCATCTAAGCACCCACTAATTTTAAGCGCGGCGGCCGGGCGGTCCCTCTTGGACTTGCCCGTGGGCTTGTTGTTTTCAGAAAGCCCGGAATCGCGGGGGCGTCCTGCGCCATGCTCGACAAATCTCGTTTGGCAGTTGCGCCCGCGGGCTAGTAGGCTAACACCCACTAATGTTAAATGGGACTCTAAATGAATGAATGTGTAGGCGAGCATGTTAGACTGGATTGTTATTTCTAAATAGATAAACAAGCATCTTTTGATGTTGCCCGCTATCAAACAAGCTACTTACCTTGCTCTAGTATTGGTGTCAATTATCTATTGTATAGGATATCTGCTCAACTTGTGTTAGTTGCATGCTTTATTTTTGAAGAAAGCTAACCCTGTTTTGCGTAGAACTCCTAGGTTTTTTAGATGAACAGTGTCGCTCCTTCACCTGCTCTTGTGCAAAGAATGTTTGGGTTGTACTTGGTTAGATTGATAAGACCTTGCGGTTGGGCCAAAACCATATTGGGCTTTGGCCTGGCCGGAGTCGGCACATTTAAACACTCTCCTCCAGAACAAACCATGAACTGATGAACGTGACTCAGGCAGCAGCAGACTGTAGATGACCGACCGTTCACAGGGTTTTTTTTACCGTTGGGAACCGGTCCGGTTTGACCGGCAAACCGGTCCGGTCCGGTAGCATAATAGGGCCGGTTACCGCTTAAAACCGACCCTACCAAACCACTCCTATTGGTTAACCGGCCGGTTTCACCGGTTTACCGGACCGGTTTTTATTCCAAAAAACCGGTACCGTAGCGAAAAAAAAAACCCTGCCGTTCAGCCAATGTTCAGAAGTTTACCTAAATCTTACTACACATAGTACATTGATTGCTGAGAAAGTCAGAGACGACGAGATGGTTTGGATGCATTGCTCAACCACAGAGAGCATAAGGTAGTCACTAGGAGCAGCTAAACCAGTGGTCCAATGCTATATACTCTCCTGCCGGCCATGGCAGGCGGGGCGTGCGGCCGACGATATATCACAGCTTGGAGTAGAGCTGCGGCGTGCACCACTTGAAGAATTTCCCCGTGGGGAGCTCTGCGGGCGGCAGCAGCGCGAGCCGCGCGCCGACGTCGGCGACCTCCTCGGCGGTGCGCTTCCCCCATCCCTTGGTCATGTCGGTGCGCGTGAACCCGGGGCAGAAGCAGTTGACGCTCACTCGGGCGCCCGCTGCCTGCAGCCGCCGCGCCAGCAGCCGGGAGTAGGCGTTCAGGGCGAGCTTGGAGACGGAGTAGTCGGTCCACACCTTGGGCCAACCCTGCCCGCCCCACGTCCCGTCCTTCACCTGCGCAAGGAACCGCGACACCATGGCCTCGATCGCGGACTCCGTCAGGGTGTCCTCGTCCAGGAGCAGCGCCTTCAGGGACGGGTCGGTCACCTTCTGCACAAAGAGAGTACATGCATGGAACGAAAGATTCAGGCAAAATTGAATTGTCACTTTTCTTGTTGTAGCAGACAGACAGACACTAATGAGCGATTAGGATGCCACTACACTGGTACATTTTTCTGCCGGCTCTGATTTGATGCATCGATCGTTATGGTATGACAGATTCCAAGAACTGGGAGCACTAGCTCCTGCCCTTGCAAATATAAGCTCATGGTGGGTGTAGAGTGTAGACGCGCTGCTGTAAAGGTACTGTACCCTCCTTTTTGTTCAGCTGAAGCGCACACACTAAATGGGAGACGCTGACGTCCCTGTGACAAACTTTCTGCCCTATTATCGTCACCTAGTTCTATGTCTCAATTGTCTTACTATTTCCACCATCTGCACAATAATGGACACATAATTTTCCCGTACAGGAAAAGGTAGGCTAGTAGCTAGTGTTATTTCTCTGAAATTCAAATGGCATATTAGACGTAGATGGCGAACCCTCTGGACTATCGACAATGTACTAGTGGTAGGGTACCGCTTTCCGATGTGATGTGCTTCAAGATAGAATTCAAACTTATCAAGATGTCCACAACTAGGTTGCCTCGTGGATTCACACCTGAAGGCCATCCAAAAAACTCTTTGACTAGCTGCTTCTGTTATTGGTTACTGAAGGTATGAAGTGTTGTATGCTGTGAAGATCAATAATTCTGTTTGCTCCAATAACAATCCAAAGTCAAGAAATATTCATCAAATCATAGCCGTCACTAGATAATTTACATCTTTATAAGGTTTAACTTCATTCTTATACGGAGCAGGTAACGACACCGATGGTTTTCACTATTAATTCAGGCTTCTCAAGTGATAAGGTTAACAAGTTGACTACGGGCAGCTCTTATCTCTCAGAATAATGGGGCTTGAAATAATCTCAGAAGTTTTAGTCTTTGAGTCACTATCATCAATCAAGTTTTCCTTGTACCTATAAATGATATGTGATGTACTACAACCGAAGAAGAATATAGAACTGCATGCTTGTAATCCTCTGTCTAACTACTTATGTTGCGCAGTGTAACTCTGTTTTTGCAGCTTCAGAAGTGGTCATTTTACCACTTAGAGTGCTGTCTATCGGTGTCATGAATAGGGTCACAGACTCACAACACAGACGTTATAACTATTTTTGAACCAAAACAGTAATAGTAACTAACATCAGTTGTCCATCTGAAGAAATAATGTAAAACAGTTGCGCGGGGCACTTACATTGAGAAGGCCAAGCTGCGAGCTGATGTTGAGGACCCTGCTGGTGGCCGGTGACTGCCGGAACAGCGGCAGGAGCGCTTCAGTGAGCATCTTGGCCCCATAGAAATTAGTCCTGAGCACCGTCTCAGCGTGCTCCACCGAGTTAGTGTCGATCTCGTTGAAAGACACGGCCGCGTTGTTCACCTGCACAGCAACGAAACAGAGCAAAAGACGAAACCTGATTTCAGCGCCACCAGAAAAGGTTCAGTGACCTCCAAAGTGCAAAAAAAGAGTGGAGCCGTTGGAGGGGCTCCAACTGCAACAGCTCCTTTCCATGTTAGCTTCCTAGTGCCTGAGCAACAATTGGCAACAGCACTAGCGGGCGGCCACTGACTGGTGTATGGTGATTCACGACGAGGACTTTCCCTCCCCATCGGGGAGTGTCGAGTCTGAACCGGACTTGTGGAAAGCTTCGTGATCGTATCGGTTGGTTGATGTCTCGGGTAAAAGGATAGGGACCGATTGGACCAAACCTTGAAAAACCCAAACTCCACTCGAGTGGGCAGTCAATGATCTCATTAGTGAGTACAGTAATTCAAAGAATGGACCGCCACTTGAGCTATGATTGACCCCAGCACACCAGACTTTGGCTGACCCTGGCCCAGACTCTGGACGGTTCATGTCAATAGCTCCTCAACAGTAGACAGCACACGATCGTGCACGTCCAATGATTGGGTCTCATCTTATTACATGAGGTCTGAAGGTCACAGGCTCACACAGCTACGTACACGGTGAAAACAAAAAGGTAGTCGAGTAACACGTTGGGCGTGCAAGGAGTCGCGAGAATTCGTGTGGCTGATCATCGCTATCAGTAGTCGAATGCACGGCCGCAGCCGGAAGCCAGCCGCGAAAGCTACCCGAACATGAATAGTAAAGCCTATGGGATTTCGCGTGCGAATCCTACACGATTCCTCTCTGTCGCGGTCGAGTGCCCAGTTTGGTCTCCGGACTCCGTAGCCAATCGCCAACGCCAAGTGCCCAAGTTCTCAACCAGCTACTAGGCGTGTCTCGCGCCAGCTTAGTGACGGCAACTGACCCCCCTGGCCAGTCGTCACGGAACAGGCCGGCCGTCGCTGTCCGGCGGCGGCGGCGGCGGGAGGGAACGAGGGAAGGCCGGAACCGGAAGGGCAAGTGCAGGGCGCCGGGCAGCTAGCACGGTTGCTGCTGCCCACACGCTCTGCGCCATCCTTTTCCTTTGGGCCGCCGGACCCGGACGCGAACGCGACGTGACGGTTTGATTCGTCTGGTCGCTTGCGTGCGCGCCGGGGCCGGGCGGGCGTGGGCGTCGTCCGTCACTGCTGGCTGCGGGGGACGGGCAATAATGCATGCCGGCCGGGGGATCCTGATCCGAACCAAGGCCTGCTGGCCTGCTGCTCTGAGCTATTAATGGTGACAACACGTATCGACGGGGCAGGCAGTGGGTGCGCGTGCATGTCTAGAGAGTATGCTGGTGTGTACGACAAGCGACGAGACGCAACTGTTTGGACTGCGCGAAAGCTTCTTGAGACCGGGCGGCGCTGAAACCGCGCCGGAGCCGCGGCGAGATCCCCGCGCTCCCCGTCCAGAACGCTCGCAAAAGGCGCGAGATCAGCGGCGGGGGGAAAAGAAAAAGAAAGCGGGGGGCGCGGCTTGGTTTAGCAACTTACCAGGATGTCGAGGCCGCCGACGGCGTCGCGGAGCCACGCGGCGAACTCGGCGACGGAGGCGGGGTCGGAGACGTCGAGCGTGCGGAAGGTCACGCAGAGCCCCCGCGCCCGGAGCGGTGCCGCGGCGGCCTCCCCGCGCGCGCCGTCCCGCGCGGTGAGCACCACGGTGAGCCCGTGCTCCGCCAGGCGCGCCGCCAGCGCGTGCCCGATGCCACGGTTCGCGCCCGTCACCACGGCCACCGTCTCCCTCGACCACCAAGCCCTGCATGCGCGCGTCAAGAGGATCGAGCAAAGTCAAGCTCGCACGTCCGGCGGGCGGGAGTTGGAGGACCAAGAATGCGCGGGGAGCTGGGCGAGTGAGCTAAAAGGAGATGGTAAAAAGGTTACCCGGCCGGTGGCGACGACTCCTTGGTGCTCGAGTAATCCATCGCGCACGGCACGGCAGAGAGAGCGAGCTCACGGGCTGGCTCTGGTGCTGAGGTGAGGAGACGAGGGCCGGCGGGGAGTGCGGGGTGGCCAACCGGTAGGAGGCGGTTCAGAGCAGGGAGCCAGCCGGAGATATTTATACATGCGCGCGCCGGGACGCTGGCGCCTCCCTCCGAATCAGACGGCCGGAGCACTGCCTGCAGCTACAGGTACAATAATTGGGAGCTCGGTGAGGCCAGCGGACGGCGACCGCTTGATCCAGGCTTCCAGAGCAACATGAGTCGCACATGCCGCGCGCTTGTACCTGGTTCGCGCCGGGTTTTTGTTTTTGACGAAATTGCCGAGCGACGAGCGCCCACGATCGATTGATTATTCAACCGGTATGTATGTACGCGCGCGCCATCCACTGATCCACTCCGCCGATGAGCTCACACCCTGCCTGCTCCGGCCGTCGTGTCACGTCACGGCTGCAAAACAAACCAAAAAAAGATAAGACTCGGTGGGTGGCAGGATTTGACGGGCGAGCGGGCGCCGCGCTGGCTAAACTAGCTACAGTAGGCCGCTGCTAACAGATTCAATCCCCTGTACCTGTATCTAGCTGCAGCGCCCGCTGTCCCTCGTTAGATTTGATCAGCAGATGGCAGCATCTCCGGCCCAAGCTAATGTTCATACGGATGCAGAATTCGCTGGGGCTTACGGTCATCGCAGTTCGCCAGTCCATTCGCGATGGCACATGTGCCTTCGTTCTAAATATAAGTTATTCTAACTTTTTCTCAGAGTCAAAATTTTCAATTTTAATTAAATTTATATAATAAATATTAACATTTATTATATCAAATAAGTACTATTAGATTCTTCAGTAGATATATTTTATAATATAGCTATTCGATATAATAAATATTTAAAGTCATCTCTATAATTTTGGTTAAAGATAAAATAGTTTGACTTTACAAGAAAGATTGAATGACTTATATTTTAAACGGACAAGTATGAATGACTTATACTTTGAAACGGGCGTAGTACCGTAAAGTCGACAAATTCGCGACCAGTTGGCGACCGGTTCGACCACCTGTGTCTCTGTGCCCCCATGACAATCGAGAATTGCGTGAAGCGTCGCTGAGGTCGCGGACAAACCATGCGGACATGGTTTCGTGCCTAATAGGGTGACGGGCCCGAGTCCCAGTCCGACGACGGCACGGCACGACACCATCCATCGTCTTCATCGTACGCAGCAGGCACACACGCCACTGACACTTTCTTGTCCCTTCTCATTACGCCGTCAAATCTATACCATACCATTGCCACCACGCCGATGCCGCTCCTTTTATACTCGAAGTAGAAATTTGTCCACGATAGCAGGAACCCTTTGTCACCTCCAAAAAGCTCCTTTTGATCTCGGCCGACCGGACTCTACGCCTGACACGATAGGTGGTTAGGCACCTACTTACTACTCCGTACAAATTAAAGCGAGGTAACCACTAGATTAGGGTACAGTAGCTAATCGCGACCGGCAAGTGCGATTCACTGTACACACGCCAGCATTGGAATGTTAGGTGGTCGCTAAACGCTACTACTGCTACGTATATTTTCCTACCACCGATTAATAGTAGCAGCTCTGCACTACCGGACGCAGAGGGTGGACGGAGATGGCATAGTTTAGTGGGTAACGCCGACCATGCGTTCGGCGACCTAGGCTTTACAAAAATTGCGCCGGCGCCATCGTGGAGCAGCTCAACGACGCCTCAACTAGTTCAGCTGGAAAAAGTACTCGCCTAACAAGGCAGACCTTTCTGTTCGTGTCATCGTGTGTAAGCGCAACCAGTTTCAGGATCCCTCCTGTTCCCCCGGTAACCACCGCCTTCTGCATGGCCCCTCCTTCAGTTGTCACTTGTCAGTGATCGACTCGGCGGCGGCATATGAACGGGGTCCATGACGTGTGGCCGTTCAGTCAGACGCCTGATCGTTTCGTTGGACTATGCTGAAAAGCATGAGAGGCCCTGTTCGTTTCGTTGGACTATACTGAAAAGCACGAGAGAAGAATAATCTGCTGAGTTGGTTTAGGGCTTGTTCGGTTGTTTAGGATTGGTTCCACTCTGATTGAGATCCTAGTAAGAAGTTTATGATAGTTATAAATAGAGACCGGGATTTATTTCGGATGGGGAACCAATTTACTATGATAGGGACTACAAGATACCAGGAATTAATCCACTAGTCAAGAGGTGGGGAACCAATCCGGGTCTTTTGTTGTCTCTATCATGAGTAAATTGGTTCCCCACCCGGAATGAATCCCGGTCTCTATTTATAACTATCATAAATTTCTTACTATATGGATATGGATCTCAATCCGGATGGAACCAATCCTAAACAACCGAATGAGCCCTTAATAGTTTTCTATAAAAACTAGCAAGGTGGCCCGCGCTATTAGCGCTGGTAGCTAGTTTTATTTATTTGGTAATATTTAGATTTAGTACTTCAAAATAATGGACGTAGATAACCCTGCAAAATAAGTGCATGTAAATTATTTTATTTAGTCATGTTGTTATGATTATTTTGTCCTAATGGTTTTTTCAAACCTAATGGCTCATATTAAATTATCATTTTTTATTTTTATATTACGTGGCATATTTTTTGGAAAATATTTATATGAAAGGATAATACCTTATAAAAAACATATTTTCAGCATTTATTGGAATCCAACGGGGGCAAAGAACGTCGTGGGACCTTACAAACCTAACCTTGTTATGTTTTCGGTAACGCTACTATTCTGACGTCCGATGTGTCACACCCTAAAATTAGAGAGCATTTAAAAAGAACATTAAAAGTATTTTTAATATTAAAAACTAGATTAACTTTAATAGGGTAATGCATTAGAAAAATGAATTGCATTAGAATATTTTGAAACCAATCATATGCATATGCTTGCTCTAATCTTAGGAAAATTCTAAACCCCAGAAACCATCCAAAAATCCAAGTTAGATTTGAAATGGAACTCAAATTCAAATTCAAACTCAAAATAGAAAAGAAAAAGGAAAACAGAAAAAGGAAAAAGGGAAAACCTCACCCTGGGCCGAAATCACCCCGCCGGCCCAGCTCCTCCTCCGCTCGCCCGCGGCCCAAACCAGCCCCGCTTTCCCTCTCTCGAAGTCCACTCCACCCCCTCCAACTTCCCCGCGCGCGCGTTGCTCCCCCGGTGACGTCGCGCTGACGTCACCGTACAGCCCCCCTTCTTCCTCCGCTCGCCGTCGCGCCATCCCGCCGCCGCGGCCGCCCGATCCGCCTCCACCGGCGCGGATCGAGCCTAGGGGGACGAGCACGCCGCGTGTCGTCCCACGGCCCTCCACCGCACCACGAATGCGGCGCCGACCGCGCCCTGCGGCCCCGTGCGGAGCTCTCCGCCGGGGGCACGCGTCGCCGCCCCGTGCCACCATCCCGCCACGCGTCCGGCCGGGGAAGCGCCGGTGAAGCTCCGGGAGCTCACCTCCGGGCTATAAATAGCCCCGGGCGCGCTTCCTCAGAGCCTCATCCCCACACAATCGCCCGCGCCACACACCGCAGGCTCGCCGGCGCCGGCCGAGCGCGAGCTGCCCCGCTGCCGCAAGCAACGGGCGGAAACTCCGCCGGAGGCCACGCCGTCGCACTCCGGTAAGCCTTTCCCCGCCGCAAGCCTCGCCGCTGCCTCCCTCTCCCCTCCACCTGCACCGCCGGCTGAGCATCACGGCACCCAGTGCGCCGCCGCACTCCGGCGACCCGCTGGGAGGCCCTGACCGCCTGCTGCCGCGCCTGAGCACGCCGCCGTGCTCAGTGCACCGCCAGCCGCGATTCCACCGCCCTGCTACACCCAAAGCCCTTCCCCGCGCTCTTTCCCCTTTGCGCCGCCCGCCGCCCAAACTCCGGCGAGCGTGCGCCACCGCTGCAGGCCGCGCCGCTCTGCCAGACCATGCTCAGCCGCTCCGCCGCACCGCCAGCCCCCCTGGCGGCGAACCCCGGCCCCTCTAGTGGCCTGGGATGGCCGGAGCAGGCAGCTCCGGTGAACTGTCCTGCCTCTGCCGTCGCGCGTCGCCGCTCCCCTCTGTTCAACCCCGCTGGCAGCCAGCGTGGCAGCCACGCTGGCCACGGGCCCGCAAGCCAGTGGCTCAGCCGTGCCCACGCGGCCGCCACCTCACCCTGCTCCGCTCCCTGCACCCGGTCCTCGTGGACCGCTGACCCAAAGAGGTCGCGGGTCCACGGGCCGCAGTCCACGGTCCACGGCCCAAGGAAGGGGATTCTGTCCTAAGAGCCACTTCGGGTCGCCACTAAGGACCGGTTCGCGGGAGAATCTTTCCATTGCCTAGTACAGTCCCGCATGCCAAAAAAGCATGGCCTTCGGGAATGCTTATTTATGTGAGGCCTTGATCCACACCCCACTAGCCAGCTTTAGTAAACTGTCCCAAGGGGCCACGGTGGGCAACGGGACTATTGGAGATAGACCCCGACAGAGGGCTGGGTCTGGCCGGTATGGGTCGCAGGTGACAGGGTCGGGAGGACCCAGTGGCAGAGTGCCACGATATATATTCTTGATGCATCAAGAATCTTTCCCCGGGAAGGTCCCTGTGTGGACGTGCGCGACTCCTACTTAGGCCCCAACAGTTTCCGTGGACAGAGCTAGGGAGTAGCTGTCTAGTGATAGACGCTGGTGGGAATGGATCTCGTAGGGCAGTACCGCCAAAGTACACGGTACGGGCTGACCGAATGCGGGACAGGGAAGTACGACCTCTGCAGAGCGACAAACCTATCTGGATAGCCGTGACTCCGGCAAGAGTCCAATTGGTAAAAGTCCCCGTCGATTAGATCACTAAAATGAACATGACCCGCGGATTTCCCTTACCGCAGGTTAATATATCTTTGTTCACTAACCGGGACTGGTAGGGAGGTTATGCCCCTCCAGGACCAAACTTAATCTATTAAATTACTTTGGGACTTGCTGAGTACCCCTGACAGGAGTGCTCACCCTTGCTTCCACTTCATACCAGAGGACTTCACCGAAGACGGCGCAGGCGACGAAGGTTCGGAATGGTGACATGCTCCACCGCGATGCTGAGGCTCTACATAGTACTGGTAGTTTTATATTTTCTGAATAAGCGGAGGCCTTGAGGCCCGCCTGTAGCTTTGTACAGACTCTAAGCTGTACATTGATGTAAATTATGAATAAAAGGTTACTCGATGATGGTTTTTGATACCGCTTGTGATGAACTACTTGCATTAGAACTTCCAGGGCTAATGCAGGTACTTGGGGAGCTCTATTTCACGGGCATGCCCCACAGCAGTGGTATCAGAGCCAGCTGGACCTTAGTGCCCTATAAGATGGCCTGAAAAATGAAGCTAGAAATTCTTTTAAGTCTTTCCTGTGCTATTAAGCTGAGCAGACTAATCTCTGAATAATTCCATGATCTTTTGGGCTAGGATATGGACGGAGATACGTGGACCGACGAAAAAAGATGGTTGCACTCCGACTGTAACTGGAATATCAGATTTCCGCACCTCCTGAGGAATGCCCTTAGGGAACTAGGTTTCTCAAATACCCCGCGATAGAAAGGACGTATGTGGCTAAAGGAAATTTGACTTGCGAAGTCTGGGTAACTATAGGACCAGCCCCTAGACCATCTACGGGAAAAGTATGGACTATTAGCGCCTATGGCTCACGTTTTTTCAGATACTTTGCAGTTAGTGGCCAAGAAGACAGTAATGGCAATTTGTCGAGATAAGGTAACTGGTACCGTGAATACCTCGCTCCGTTACCTTCCGATTGGGAATACCACCAGAACAGCTTGGAATTATCGCATGAAGGTTCTTTTTACTGAATCCATCATTCCTGATCAAGCAACTCTAGTTACTACTTTGGATTATCTTTTGAGCTTAGAAAATCTATTCGAAAATCTAAGCATACGACATCGAGAAGCCCGACGCCGAGCCGAGATATTAGAAGATCATCTTCTCGTGACTAAGGATCGTATGACTGAGCTGGTGGATTATGTTGAAGCAACAGAGAAAAGGGCATTAATGGCGGAACAACTGGTAGAGGGAGCTAAGGATGATTTAAGCTGGGAATTGCGGAAAATATCTAAGAAGGCAAGAGGAAAGAACCCACCCAAGACCCCGAGGACTACCAAACCGCAGGCTAAGGTAGATGCGAAGACCGCAAAAACTACTCCTCTCCCTCCCATTACTGAACAACCAGAACTCGAAGCCGAAGCTACAAGTCATCCGATACCCATGGAAACCCAATCCGAAGAGGAAAAGCTAAACCGGAGCAGGAAGGGTAAGGAACCCGTGGAGGAAGTGAATGCAAGGAAAAGAATGACGACATAATGTTTGCCCAAGAAGAATGTGGCGAAACATCAGATATGGCAAGTAGGGTGATAGGAATGATAGATGAATTTGGAATAGGTATCCCTATGCAGTCACCTCTACTATCAACTGCACCGGTACCAATTGATGAACTGAACATGGAGATCATGGAGCTCCTTCAGCAAACCGATTTCATGAACAACTGGGGTCCAATTCAGTGAACGTCGAATCTTTTACAGGCTCCATGTGGGACGCATCGACTTCTGGAAGCCAGAACTTCTGGGAAGACTTCACCTAGGAGGAAAAAGAAATGAGCGAGAGACTTTCACCTGTAGATTAGATACCTATAGTGTATAACGACCTTGAATAGTTAGTGCGTATGGTGTATTGCGTGCTAGGGACTTGAGTTCCCCTCCTGGAAATAAATAAAAGTACATATGGTTGTGCATGGCATAAAGCATGTTTCTTATACTCATCTTGTTTTCTGTAGGAAGGATAAATTACATAATCTCACCCTCTCTTGATAGACTGTCCCTCTTGATATGGAAATTAACCTGCAGATGA